>CM033473.1:201682785-202882785 GCA_019447015.1 Hymenochirus boettgeri | reverse complement strand
AACAGGTGTATATAAAAGCTATAATTCTCCATCAAAAATAGACTAACACATCAATGGGAGAATCGGACTAATCATACCATTAGAATAAAATAGCCCAGGTGCAATCTTGTCCATAACCCTGGGTTTAATGTTACACTTGATCCTTCGCTAATAAGATCTTTGTGATTTAAATGTGATCCGCCAAGCTCTATGGGTGGCCTGGGTGCAGATGCCCCAGACAACACTGAAGGCAATATATAAATCAATATGTACAGCACTGTGTCCCTAAGTGGCGCTATAAACATACAATCAAAAGGACTCCCCAACTTTAAAGGCAAACTTTTAGAATCAGAAGAGCTTATTGATTGGCTACAGCCTGTTGAAATCCTGTTGTTGTGCTTGTTCATGATATATACTAATTAACAGGAACAAAAACAAAAGCAGGGAGACACAAGCAAAGCTCAGTTGCATCCAGTGTTTTTGCTGCTTTACATGGTCACCATGTAAAGTGACCATGTAAAGCAGCAATAAAACACTTTGAATTGCAACTAAGCTTTGCTTGTGCCTCCCTGATTTTGATTTTGTTCCTGTTGGATGGTGAAGCGTGGTGCGGACGCGCTACAGGGATTGACACATTTGAACTGTGGCCACACTGAGCATTTCTATTAATTGGAGATATATACCAATTATTTGAACTGCACCGGGACAAAGATTGATTTGGAATACACATACAGTGATTATGCAAACAAAACTGCCCACATTCCACCATAAGGAGGTATGGGTAAGAAACGTGTCTGATACCACTAGATATAATAAATCTATGTATATAATATTAAAGGGTTATACTTTATTATGCCCTATCCCTGACCTCTTATTAGGATCTGTGGCTGCCTGACAGCACACTTTCTGCAACATTAATGGGATTTAGCAGAAAAATTATAGAAGGGGAAGAGTATAAGCAGAGCACTGTCATGGTGAGGTTGTGCAGAACTTTTACAAGTGTTGCAGACAGTACAAGAAGGCAGTCAGTAAGGGAGTTGGGGGGCAATTTGGAGCACTCATAAATAATTTAATGACAAAGCAAGCAGATAAATATGTGAAAATACCACCAGAACTTCTCATAAATTCTAATTTCAGATAATCTAAGGTTGTTTTTAGTGAGTAGTTACCCTTTAAAAAAGGCTTTTATATGCCCACATCAGAGATACAATAGAATAATTGTATAGATAATGTAGCTATAAAAATGTATAATATTCTATTAATGAAAATAATAGCCACACACATCAAAAATAGTAATTAAACCAAAAGGATCACTGGTATGGTTGGGAACCTCTGAATCTCTACATGTGGATCAAGAAAAAAGTGTTTTGGCATTAACCCCATCTTTAAAAAAAAATGGTATTTATATTCAATAGTGAGCAGAACAGAGGATCCATGTCGATAAGTTGAATGGCTCCATTTGGAACTCTTCCAGCTGTCTGCACCAGATATAAACAAACAGAATTGTGGGGTAGTACATCTGTAAAAAAAGGAATGGGCACAACTTGTGATGATTTACTATTTACTTGTATTTTGATCATTCTATACTTTATACAGTTAGTCAACTACCTTCATTTTGGTAAAAAATATATACAGAATTTTTTAGTAAATAATAATCCTAAGATTTAACAGGATGACTTTCAGGAAGGTAGCGATATGGGGAAATCTTTTCCAGATCAAGTCTTCTCTCTTTTTCAGTTCTTCTTCTTACTGCAATAGCAATTTCTTTTCCAGCTTTAATCTAAAGTTAACAAAAGTTGTCATTAAATGGATTTAGAAATGAACAGACTAAAAACAAAACACAGAAAGTTAGTATTATTAGTGTCTGAATTTGGTAGGTATCCAAACATCTTAAAAGTTTAAATAAATACCTAAGAATAAATAAATAAATAAATCAACTTACCTGAGGTAATGATTAATAGGGCAATGCATCTTTTTTCTTATAACCTGTGTTCATGAACCAAGGCATTGCCCATTCCTTGGAATTGTACCTGTGAAAAGAAAATATTTGGCAACTATTTTTTAGCATTTCACACCATCAAACGATTTGCTATTGCATTTAATCATGTACCGAGTGTAATAACTTATTCCACATTTTTCTTTAATGACAAATGAAACTATTTCTCCACCCCTCTCCCCAGACAGTGTTTCTTTGCTTCCAAGCTAAGGAGAGCTAACGCTATATTGACTAAAGGCTCACACACGTGCAATCATGGGGGCGATCCACGAAGCACAATGTGTACGAGCACCCGTTTTCGGCCCACAATTGTGCCAGTATGGGACACATTGTGGTGAAAGGAATGTGCGGTGGGGCTCGTTGCCAGATCGCTGGGCGGATCATCAAACAACCCCGTCCAAACATCCTTTTTGGCCCAATTTTCAGCCAAAACAGGCACTCATACACATCGTGGGTCAGCCCCGTGATCGCATGTGTGTATGAGCCTTAACAAGAAAATGACAGCATTAGCTTTATTTGGAATCATATACTGCATTTCCAAAATCAGATTACATTTGTTACATGGATACTGTCACTGTACATAGACTTGTTAGTGAATCAAGTCCTATTGGTTCAACAGTGTTCACATCACCCTTTTGGAAGACTACTTAGCACAGCTATAATACAACTGCATACCCTTTCCACATATTGATGGGTATATATAGGAGATCCATGACTGTATAAAAGCAAAATCCTGGAAGCAAGCAAGTTTCCAAGTGTTTTTACCTGTTGCAGACTTGAAGTGCTCCCAGATCTTTTTTTTTTTTAAAGGCCTGCAAGCTTGCACTTTTATATGGGCAGGGACTCCTTGTGAATTTATATCCTTATATTACAACATAAGGGGGTGCATTACACTGTGCTTGTGTAGGGGGTTGTTTGTGTGCAGTAAATTAGGCTGTATGGCGGTAGGCTTTATTTGCACATATTTGTAATTAAAACCACATACTTTTTGCTACAAATTAAATTGAATGGTTCGGCAGAGGGCAACTAGTCTGGGAACTCGTGGTTTAACTGGTACGCAATATAGAAATTTCGTATGTGAAAATTACACATAAATCACTGAAGATTTAATACCATGATGTGTCACCAAAACAGTCTTTCCTATAGTCCCCAGGTGTTGGCTTTTCCTGACCTGTTTGCAACAACCTTAGTGAATCCTCTCTTTCTGTAATGACAGTGTCTACTCTCTGCATAGACTTGCCCACCTGCAGTGTGGGTAAATAATAAGGTTTATTGTAATATATAATAATGTTACACTCACTCAAACAACATTTTCTGAAACTACAATTGAGAGAAATAAAATGTGGTATTCAAATATTTTTCTGTGCTACATTTGTCATTAAATTATTGTTTAGTGTGAACTCAAAAATTGCCCCCCACCTACTTTGATCACTGCCTTCTGTATGTTTGTAACACTTCTGCACATCCTCACCATTGACACTACTTGCTAACATCCTCCCTTCTTTCTTTTCTCTGCTGATTGTCTTAAATGTTGTAGAAAGTGCACTGACAGGCAGCCAGAGATCTCTAGAAAGAGGCCAGTGATAGGACATATTATATACATAGGCTCTGGCATTTTCAATGGGAGGTGCAGTGGCGGGAATCTATATTACAGTCACTCAGTGATGTTACAGATTGACTTACTGCATTCCACTGCTCCTCTCCCTTTCTCTCCCCCTCCTCTGTATTAGTCATTATATAGGAAGACCTATTATTGTTGACAGACTATGTTTGGTCCTTCTTTCTCTTTTCAATAGTAAGGGTAAATATTTATACACTAAACAGGGATTCCTATATAAATGACCAATACAGGGAGGGGGAGAGAGTGGAAGGGTAAGCGGAGTCGGTCTGCAGTTTTTTTGGGTTTTTTGGCTGGCCTTATTAAAAGAAATACACTACCTACAGTGTAATACACGGATTTACCTTACCTCGGAGTTCCATGCCCTGTATAAAAGCACTTGGCCTGCGGCTCCGTGCTTCTATATGGTCACTCCTCCGTGGACATCTTCTCCTTATATCACACTGTAGGTAGTTTATTATCCCTTATATAATTTCTGCTTCTGGATTGACATGTCTTTCCCTGTGATTTATTATAGTTTCTCAGGATCTACAGCTCAGATTTAAAAAAGTTTTGGAGCAGTGGGATCTTGCTGTATCTAAAAGGTACACAGTAAAGATATCCTTTAAAAGGGAATGTCCAGCCTAAATATAAGTAACTTTTAAAATGGTTATTACCCCCCCAAAACCTCACTTTCGCGAGGTTCCTAAACTTCAAAGATCCCCCAGAACCTACTTACCTGACCAGGACCCTCGCCGCTTCTACTCCGCAGCTGGTGCTGACAGCCGCTCCACTTCCTGGTTGTGGTTGTCAGTTAGGGCGCAACGTGACATCACATCCAAACACCTGACAGCCGCGACCAGGAAGAGAAGCGGCTGTCAGCCCAGAAGTCCCCTGCTCCTGTTTTTGCTCACAACGCGCTCGAAACAGGAGCAGGGGGCGTGGAATCGACAGCGAGGGACCGGGTCAGGTAAGTAAGCTCTGAGGCATATTTGATCTTTAGGAACCTTGCCAAAGTGAGGTTTTGGGGGGGGTAATAATCATTTTAAAAGTTACTTATTTTTAGGCTGGACTTGCCCTTTAAGTATGGTCTTTGTATAATTTTCCCTTTTTCAGCATATATGTAATTTTATATGGATGGCTGAATTTCAATATACAACCAAACCAACCTGGTTATTCTCTTACAAATAAGAGACTACAAGCATTCCAAGCTCTACACGGTGAGAACTGCCACTATATATTAAAGGGCATGTCCACCCCCAAAACTCAAAATATGTTATTGGCCACAATTATATCTTTTAAAACAAGCCATCCCCCATCAAAATCCGTTAAGCCATTTTTAAGATACATACGTTTTTACACCAGGCTTTTTGCAGACCAGGAGCAGCTCACTAATCTGACGTCACCTTTCCCGTACCTTTTGCCTACCTTGGTGGCAAGGGAGGCTGAAGGCTCGGATTGGATTACAGTGCAAAGGCCTGTTGGAAAAACTTATATATCTTCAAATTGGCTGAATGGATTTTGATGGGGGTGGCTTATTTTAAAGATAGAATTGTTGCCAATAACATAAAATTTGAGTTTTTGGAGTGGACATACCCTTTAAGAGCAATGTGTAATGGCACCAGTCTATATTCGTAAGAGGAGTGGGTAGTGACAAATACAGTAAGTGCAATAATTACTGGCATCATTCAGTGAGGGTAGTGGGTAGTAACACATACAGTAAGAGCAATGGTTACTGGCATAATTCAGTAAGTGCAGTGGGTAGTGACAGTAAGTTGTAGGAGTAATGGTTACTTGCATGATTAAGTGAGAGCAGTGGGTAGCGACAAATATAGTAAGAGCAATGGTTACAACAAAGTGGTTAAGGTTCCAATACAGTAAAAAATTATAAACTTTTGAACACATTCTCCCTCTACAATACATTTTAACAAAAGTAAAAATGGGGAGCTAAACTAGCAACTTCAGTAGAACCCCATCATCCAACCTTTTACAATGACAATATTCCTCTATGGTCAGTTCTTTATAAACAGTATACAAGATTTACAATTACATTTTTAACATGATTTTACCTTGGAGAGGCGCTCTGGACTTGGCATGGGTAATCTTTGCCTTTTAGCCTCCTGTTCTAAAGTTAAAAGCATGTTTTTTTCCTTAAGCAACACATACCTACAAGCAAAAAAATATTACATTGCAAGTGTTCAACAATGTTAAAAAAAGAGTTACTATTTTTCAAGAATAAAAAAAACCCCTAAAAAGGTGTTTGGAATTGAATTTTATCAACTAGAAATTCAACTACTCTATTAAACAATTATTTAATTTTTAAGATTTGGCTAAATATATTTTATTGTAAAGGAATTGGTGTCTTTCTACTATATTTCCACTCACTGTGTAAGGGCAATGCAGTGCTTAAAAACCCAAATACTGAGAAGAGGCAACTCTAGATTGAGGAGGAATGAAAACTGTAGTGATGACCTAAACATGCACAGAACATGTAAAAAAAGTACAGTGAATAAGGCAGATAAAATATCAACCAAACCCTTTTCTAAAGCTACCCATGCAAAGACAGATGTTCTTCCAATTGACTGCAACAATTGGAAACTGATTGGAAAAGCCACTGACAGTTCCCCACCTTGTGCCACACCTTGAAATCTGTGGAAAGATGGGGACTTGAAGATGGAGACAGCAGAAAATTTCCTGTCTGGCCGATCTTTGTTTTTCTGATCAACCTCTTGATATAGTCAAGCGGTTAATCAGAAAAATGGCATACATGTGATTGATATTTTGTTCATTTTGAATTTACCAAATAAGTCCTGTGTATGGGGGCTTAAGTCAGGTTGCATCAAGCCATTAAATCTCCTTTAAACATCTCATAAAATTATCAAATTAGTTGCTGTAGTTTTAGCTAGCTTAATTATTGTAGTATTAAGCAAAATATGTGCTCTCAAGTCAAATGTTATTTCCTTACATTACAATGTCAGCAGTCAAAATAATCTGTTCTTTGAATGCCTATATCATTTACTATTTATAGTACAAGGAAATTATAAATACAGCAAAGGCATTGTTATTTTAAAGGGCAATTATAGTGAGTTATAGTTAGATTTTTTTTTTTTTAACGCATTCTAATGTGTCCTATAAGTCATAACAACCACCAGGGTACCTTTAATTTCTTTAAATTCTTCATAGTCCCCGAGATATAAGCCTTTGAATATGCTGTGATTTGTAGGAGCTGCTACACCTCATCTGTTACTCAAAGGCACACACTTTCAAAATTCAAAGCTCCCATGCAGTACTGTCACACACTCCCTCACCCACACTATATGTACTATGTGCAACACAGTCAAATGCTGTAGTGCTAAACACAATCAATAAACCATTAACCCAGCAATATTAACATAACACACTATAAAACAGCCCCTCCCCCCCAAACAAAATCTTCTATGCATACAAAACCAGTGACTCAAATGGACATCACCAAGTAAATACTAATACAGTATATATAATACAGTAATACAGACTATATACCAAACAAGACAGTGCAATCTATGGAATATATAGACTAAAGCAACTGAAATGGATCAGGACAACAAGCAGTTTAACTGTGTTTGTGAAGGTATCACTACAACTACTGCTACACTGACTGTCTTCAGTGATAATGATCTCAGCTAAGCAGGGGGACAGATCTGAACTTTAGGTACAAAAATAAATAACAATTAGCAAACAGGTAAACAGGTAAACAGTTCAGTAACTTACCTGTAAAGAATCTCAGCACCACTTTTTGTCCTCTCTCCCCCTCTGCCCCTCCCTTCAGCACATTGCTACTTTCTCCCACACTTTGCTTGCTTACATTCTAGCTGTGGAAGGAAGGGGTCAACAGGATGTCAGCACTTCATTTAAAGTTCTTTCAACTGAGCATGCCCGGACTTTTCATACATCCCTTAACTGCTTGAGGGAGACCAGACAGAGAGGGGAGGGGGACTACACAGCTTGGTACAAACTTCTGCCAGTGTGAATAAACAAAGCCACACAGCAACATGTAAGGCAGCTTATACTAAGTGATCTGTACATTGTATATAGACAAAGTTTTTTTTCCCCACTATAGTTGCCCTTTAATCATTTTCTGTGCACATAGATATTTAATCTTCTTAAGCATATTACCATAATTTGTGTAAATCTTCATTGCTTTTTCCTCTTAGTTGTTTGGCAGTCCAAGCATCACCTGAAATCAGTAAAAATGCAAATATTACAGTTTTTGGAATGAGCTAACACACAAATTTAAACAGTGTTGTTAACATATACTACAAACTACAAGGATTGATGTTTACAGGAGGACTAAAAGCACCAGACAACGTTGTTTCAATAGACAGAGCACATTCACAAAGATACAACAAGCTTTGCCTCATCACTGCCTTTGCTGTGGCCGATTTATGAAATTAACCTGTGGGTACTAGGGGTCAGCTCCCATAATCCACCTGGACGTCTAAGCTAAAAAGGTGCCCATACATTAGTACTTACCCTCCAACTGATCTGCGACATTCAATCAATATTCCTGGAACTGCCTTTCCTGTTCTACATCGTGACCGACATACAAATGGCCTCGCCTGGCCCCATTACTTTTGCAAGTGTGTGTCGGTCACAAAAGAAGAACGGGAAAGGCAGTTCCAGGAATATTGATTGAATGTTGTGGATCAATCAGAGGGTAATTACTAATGTACGGGCACCGTAAGTGTACACAGTACACTTACATGCTCTATAATGCAAATCAAAACAAGGAAGACGCACCTTCTCTCCACCATGCAATTTATGATAGAAAGCATACTATGAAGATTTATGGCTGCAGCCATGGATTCCACACTTAAATTAGTGACTTGGAAGGTGAGAGGCCTTAAATGACCCCAGGAAAAGACTGACAGTGTGTTAATAATTGTATTAACACTTTCACTGCCACAGAACGTATATATACATTCTGTGGATAAAAGGCCCAAACTGCCACAGAACGTTTATATACACTCTTCCCTTACAATGGTAGGACGACCCTGGTGGTCTATTTAGGGTACTGCACTACCACCTCCATTCAGATTACAGTGCAGTTCAGGCTATAGTAAGCTGTCAGAGAATGACAGCTTACTATACTATTTGTGAATGGAGCTCAGAGTTCCATTCGCAAATAGGATTTTTTCAAGTCTTTGCTATTTAGCAAAGGGGGCAGAGATCAATGTTAGGTGATCAGTTCTGGTGACCTAATTATCAGTGTTCTCCCCAGAATTTTTTTCAAGCCGGGTGGCATGAAAAAAGTAGCCGGGTGGGGTGGGACAAGGAAATTTGGCGGTGGGGAAAAATGTGCACTGCATCATGCTCATTATATAGTTTTACAACATCTGCAGGGAATTGTAGTTCTATAACATCTGAAGGTAACCCATGTAAAATGGCAACACAAATACATGTGCCAACCTTTTGTGGCCTTGGGGATCTTGGAAAAGCTAGATAACGTGCTAAAATAAGCGTAAGTCTGTAAAAAAGGGGTCTGGACTGGGCAGTTTTGGCAGGAGTTTTTACTGATATATTGGCACACCTATTGAACCTACATCTAATTTTTTTTAAATCACAAGTGTTCTCTTAAGAAATTTTTTCCAGCTGGGTGGCATGAAAAAGTAGCCTGGTGGGCCGCCCAGCTAAAAGACCCTAGGGAGAACACTGTAATTATTGATCTTTGCCAACAAATGAAAAATCACTTCCGATCGGATTTTGACTTTATGCCCATATTCCAAGTTCGTTATCATTCCCTAAGATGATCTGATGATTATCTTTGGGAATGGTAAAAAAAAAAAGAAAAAGTGAAATGCACCTACAAAAATGCTTAAAGTGATGCACGCTTTTTTTTTTTTTTTTTAAATATAATTTTTTCCCCCCAATAACAGATTGTTATTCCACTGATTTCAAGTGGAACTAAGCCTATATTTTAGGAAATTTTGCAGAGATACCAAAAGGAGACTGAAATTTTTAATCTTAGTAAAGTTGCAAAAACATTTTCATCTCTCAGTACCAACCAGTAAAATACCACTAAAAAAAGGGTGTGTGTGTAACGGAGTCTCAGTGTGTTTTTGGACTGTCAGTGTGTTTGAGTGACAGACATCCCACTGCCTCTTCAGGCTTCCGGGCAGGGTGGCAAAAGGGGGCATGGCGCGGGGGCGTGATGTCACGCAGGGACAGGGCCAGTGTTCTAGGGTGTTGGGAGGCGGAGTTAAGTTCGTTCCCAGGGCATTGCTGGGGCATGGCCTTGGAAAGTGGACATAACCAGGGAGTAGACTCAAGTCAAGTTGGGGGGGGGAAGTCCCGGTTGACCGTACCCAGTTTGAGCGTGCGTAGCTTCGCGGCCGTGTGGGTCCGGGGGGTGCCCTTTGGGGCCCTAACAGAGGAGGGTTGCGGCTTGGAAGCGAGTCTCGAGCCCCGGAGCAAAAGTACTCAGACTTTAAGTGCCATTTTCTCCAGGGCCCCTGGCCCACGGGGCACACCCCGGGAAGGCCCATGGTCTCCTCTGTCCAACGAGCCTGACCCCCTGACACAAAGGGCCCCGGAGATAAGGGCCCCGCAAAGTGATACCAGTACACTGTAATTTTTATATTGTTAGCCGCGCGCTCATGCGTCGCTATACCAATGCAAATGGTTTGTCCCAATTGGTTACCTGCACGTTCAGAGAGGTCACAGCTCTCGACTGCTGTGGCCTCTCACTGCGCATGTGTGAACAGCTAAGTGCAGTCGCGAATGTCAGCAGAGGCTGACTTAAAGATTCAGGACCTAGAAGGGGGGGGTCCATCTTTCGGGAAACATTACTGGCGAACCCAGTATCAAATTGAGAAGCAGGAAAGAGGTATGGGATGTGTTAAAATTGTGTTATATGTCTATGCAAAGTTGTTTTCAGCACTGAACTATTCCTTTAAAATTATCCTGAATGTCTCCCCTTGGTTTATACTCGGGTCTGTGATGATATGGATGCTGCTGGACAAAAACACATAGCCCTGGGAAAACAAAAGCTGTACCCTGTAACACAGATAATCCTCTTGATTTCAGTGGGTTAGGCAATTGTTGTCCCGCTCATTCAGACCAGACTGCAAGGGAATAGGAGGGAAAAAAAAAAAAAAAAAAAAATAGATCTGTTCAGGCTGTACAGAAAGGTATTCAGGGCACACCTGTGTATGGGGCTGTCTGTGGAACTTTTCATGGGGCTGTGTATTTGACTTTCTATGGAGGTGCCCATGAGAGAAAGTCAACCCTTAGTTTATACTCAAGTCAAGCAGTTTTCCTAGTTTATCAGTTAAAAATAAGTAAGTCTGTTTATACTAGCGTATATATGGTAGTTATAGAAGATTTATTGATGATTTGTCATGGGTCATTGCACATTATTATATTCACTAAGACACTATTATTTATTGGTGGAATTAGACTTTTACTTAACCGTTGTTGTTCCCGCATAGTGCTCTCCATTTGAGGTACCAGCCCTCATCCCCAGTGGTATCTGCAATGAGACCAGAGCCAGATCTACTTCCCGTACAACAACGTGGAGTGAGATCACGACCAACTGGAACTGCCTCCCATCTAGCAGCAGCACATGGGTAACCCCTGACCTCCAAGGGGATCCGTAGTTGGAGAACAGGGGGTTAAGATACTATCACTGGGAAGAAACCAGACGAGCCACAAGTAGAAGGTACCACGTATTTGCAGTGAGAGGTAGAAAGATCCTCATACATGGGAGGGAGAGTGCTGACTCTCAGACTTTACACGGACTAATATACTTTCACACAGAATTCTGGACACTTTAGCTGCAACTCGTGTGCTTGATTTATTATATATATAATTATATAAAAAATCAACAAAACTCCAGAAGCCAGGGCACTCACGGGTCTTATGAACATGATGTTAGTTAAAATATGTCGGAACAAGCAATCTATACGTTTCAGCCATTATACCGGTTGTCCTCAGGATCGAATTGTTCACTTTACTCACGCCATCTTATAGGTAAGATAGGAACCTCCCACCTCCATCTTATAGCCTAGGTGCCGTCCGACAAGTATGAATATCGTAATGCTTGAGGGCGCACTCTCAGGACTTATAAACAAACACTTTCTTTATTCAATAGTTGACATGTTTCCGTCTGCGTAGCAGACCGTCATCAGAACATCTGATCACACTACAAACGCTTCCTTAAAACTAACCCACTGACAACCCCCCCATGTGTAACCAATGAAATACAAGTCCCACAACTTTCCAATCCTCCCCCAGATAGTGACGTGAAACGTGAGTCACGGTCAGAGCCGTGAAACCAGTGAGTTAACCCCTTCAGACTCATCTAACACTAGAGTGCCCGAGCACGAAAAGACAGTGCCGACAAAGTAAAACTCCAGGCCTCCGTAATAAGGGTGGAAATAGCTTTCCCAACAGGGAGATACTGTGCAATGTAACAACGTGCCAGAGAGAAGGTCCAAAGTTCGAGTCAGAGAGACTTCAACCTGAACTGGAGGACAATATGAAAGTGCAACAGTGCGGCCAATATTATAACTTTTGAAATACTGTGTTGTATCAAAGACCAAAGTGCCAGTGCTATAAGATACCTAAAAACTTTAAAGTGCTCATGTATTAAAACCCCATAAATATATCTAAAACCAAAATATTACATCCAGAAAACAACAAGACCAGGAAAATTGCCATAAATTATTACATATTGCGATAAGAATGGTTCGAACTTCCAATAATTAAGATATTATAAATACAACCTATTAGAATCAAATTGGCAAAAACTTAATATTTTCACTGCTATAACAAATATTAGAAAAAACATTGCAAGGCCCATTGTTCGTTTAATCCTTTCCACAGACGGAAACATGTCATGTCAACTATTGAATAAAGAAAGAATATAGAGTTCATGCACTTTATTTTACCAGTATTTTGATTTAAAGGAGAATTATTAAAGCAATATTCCTATATTTTTGTACCAGTTTCCCCTACATTTTTTTCGTTAGCTTTTGAGAGCTTTAAGTATGAGCAGGTCCAATCTTATTAAACAAGACATATAATGAGTATTTTCAACAGGGGAGTTAGTAGATGTGATGGCAGTTTTAACCATGGTACTAATAGCAATATAAATAAGAATCAAAATAAATATAGGAATATAAGCAATGTATATAGAGATGTAACGAAAAATGGTGGAGGTCATGAGGCACATGACAAGAGATGTGAGAAAGGGGAAGGAGATAAATAGAAGGACTATTCAGATATAGTCTTTATATCAGAATATAGTCCCCAATTATATGTTGTTAAAATCATTCAGAAACATCTACCAGTTTTAAGGGTTGATATAGGTATGGATACCATTTTTTCATCTAATTTTAGATTTGTACCTGAGAGGGCACGTCCTTTGAGAGATTTGCTCCCTTCTAGTGAATATCAAAAGTCATCACAGAGTTCCGCGCCCTGTATAAAAGGCACTCAGCCTGCGGCCTTGTGCTTATAGTATAGTATTGTATTTGAGGTTGAAGACATTTGTCCATCCAGTTCAACTCATCTAGCAATATCCTCATTTCCGGCCTAACTGTTGATTAAGAGGAAGACAAACCCCACCAAATCTATGAAGGGGGAAAAAAAGTGGCAAATCGGAAAGTTCCCTGGATCAACTCTACTTTATGTATCAATACCAGTAACTTGCAACATTCCTTGTTTGCAGAAACTCATCCAGCTTTTTTTTTTTTAACTGACCAATGAACCTCCCATAACCACGTCTGCTGGAAGACCGTTCCATAGCTTTACCATTCTCAGAGTGAAAAACCCTTCCAGAACTTGAAGCCTAAACCTTTTTTTTCTTCAAGTCTTAAGGGATGGCCACGTGTCCTGACATGTTCTATTGGTGAACAATGCTCCAGATAGTTTATTGTATGGCCCATTAATGTATTTATACACAGTAATCATATCCCCACGCAAGCGCCTTTTCTCCAACGTACATAATTGTAACTTTTCCAGTCTCTCTTCATATTCAAGCTCCCCCAATCCCCTTATTAATATAGTTGTCCTTCTTTGAACCCTTTCCATTTCAAAGATGTCCTTTTTGTACACAGGATTCCAAAATTGCACTGCATATTCCAAACGAGGCCTTACCAATGCTTTGCAAAGAGGGAGAATAACATTTTCCTCCATTGAATCCATACCTCTCTTTATACAAAACAATGCCATGCCGGCTCTGGCTGTTGCCGCCTGGCACTGCTTGCTACCTTTAAGTTTATTATCCACCAAAACTCCCAGATCCCTTTCCACACTTATATCCCTTTATACACTTACTTAATTCCCCTCCTTGAAATATTACGAACAAAGACAAAAATATGGAAGACACTTCCTATCAATTTAATGGGTCGAATAAACTTGATTAAGATTATATTACTGCCTAAACTTCTCTATGTGCTACAGCATAGTTTAGCTTACGTCCAGGATTCATTCTTCACTACCTTAGATAGTCTACTTCTGAACTTCCTATAGGGCTCAGGTAGATCACGAGTCAGACTTAATTCTTGTTCCAAACATTCGGCTATCCTCACTATTCCAGATTTCAGTCTATAGAACATGGCTGGACAGCTTAAAGGGTCACTATACTCCGTGAAACAACTTTGTATAGTCTGAAAGTACAATGTTAGGGTAGTACAATGATGTTACTTACATGTTTGTCTGTGCCTGCTTTGTTAGTGAGTTTTCAATGTTTAGTAACTGCTCCACAATGGGCCCTACCTCCCTTAGTCACTGCCCAGTTGTAAGCCAGCCGACATTGGATACGTTTATTTATATAATAAAGAGCCTATTCAGCCTGACACTATACAACTCATTAACACATCTTCCCGACACTGCTGAGAGTGGGTGTGGCTGCTGCTGCTGTTAGACACTTCTCCCTCTCCCTTTCTAAGGACATGCTGTGAAAGTGGGTGGAGGAGGGGCTGCTGCTGCGTGAGGCACTTCTCCCTTCTGTAGATAGATAGACAAGAGACCAATTTGATTAATCAGCTCATTATAGTTGGGGTTGTATTAATAAATGTTTTGGGAGATCCTAGTAAGAGGTCAGTGGAGGGACACAAATTAGCATACCTGGTCTTTCCCTGTACATGCTGTTATTTAAAATGAAGATTTCTGAGAATCTACAGCTCAGATTTCAAATCTGAAAAATGTGTTGGAGTAGTGGACCATTACACTATCTAAATGTTTTGAAATTTTAGTATAGATACCCTCTAAGTACTTTAGATCATGGTGTCTACCAGAATCCACAGACCTACGATGAGTCATCTATTCCTATACGACACCAAAAATCTGTTGCGTGCATACCTCCCCACCCACCCGTTAACATTTCTACAGTCTCGGCGACAACATCCCACTAGGAGGAACTCCATTGAACATACAGCAATTCAAGATCTGGAAAAAAAAAAAAAACAACTCAAACTCTCAAATACACCGGGGAGACACCTCATTTGCATAACCCTCCCTTCCCAAACCTAGCCGTCCTACCCTCGGCAGAATTCTGAGCACTACAAGGTGTTTCCCTCTTCTCACACATTCTCCAAGAAAGGAAATGAATCTCATTCGAGAATATGAAAAAAAATGTAATCTACCAAATTAGCAGCATTCCAGTGAGAAGAGATTCCAGTTTCCATGAATCCAGTTAATTAAATTTCTCACGACTGGTGGGGAGAGGTACCTGGTGTCCTGGCTTTACAGAATTTACAAAAAACTGAGCAAGTGGGGGGGGGACGGACACAACCCTACGATTACTGTAGAGGATTGGGACGACAGACAAATTTTCACCCTCAGACCTCACAAATTTTCAGGTCTCAAAATGTCTGCCTCTCACACCACTGAGTGCCCATTGTCATCAATCTGCAGCAGATTTTTACCATCTCTTATGGAATTGCCCTCATATAGCAAGATTGTCATAAATTAACACTACCTCTCAACAATCCTACCCAATTCCCCAGGAACCAAAACTCTTTATTAGGGATCTTAGGAGAGAAGGTTTGGAACAGATATGAACAAGATTTTTTACTTGAAACACCATTCTAAAAATGGCTATTGTGCTCTCCTGAATAGCACCCGCCTCTCCTACATTGGCAGGCTGGAGGACAATGGTCCTTTAGACTAATTTATATACAATAACCTTTAGACTAATTTATAAACATTGGGGGTCCCTCTCTAAATTTAAGAAAATCTGTTCCTTGTGGCTTGTAAATACCTAGATCAAAACTCTCAAATGAAGCATCTTAACCATGACAGCTTAATATTACTCCTAAATGAACTGTCAGGGAGACGCTTGGCTGTGTTTTCATTCTTTTCTAATTTTCTCTCACGATACACATTGTGACCATGAATATGCGGCATTAAGCTTACTTCCTGCCCCACCCACTAAATATATATACACAATAATCTTACCAGGAACGCAGCACTCTCAGTATAGAATCAGTGCAAAGCTGTAGGGGAAAATCCAATGTTCTTAACAATACAGCAGCACTATAATAGTAAAAAATTCACACAAATGTTCCGATGCTGAACAAGAATAGTAGTTTATTCGGCTAAAATTTGATATAATAACAGCGACGTTTCGGGATCAACCCTTTCTCAAGCTATCAAATCAGCCTTGAAGTATCAATCTATAAAAGACATTTTATATAATTAGCAACAGGGAATTATTGCAACAGAGTTCCTTAATTAGAAACAACACAAGAAACCGCTTCAGATAATTACAGAGACCTCCTGTGGCAGACTAAGGAAAAACAATATAACCAAATGACAAGTATACATATAAATCGTAATCTCTATTTAACCCTTTGGGATATAAAGTGTCAAGTCTGTTGATCCACCAGACTTCCCTCTTTTTTAATAATTGGAGACGATCACCCCAATTTGGTCTGCTGTGTGGCCTTTCTCCAAATAATGGCGTGGGACTGGTAATGTGATCTGCCCTGTTTGTATGGAGGACCTATGTTGGGTGAGTCTGTGTTTCACCTTTTGTGAGGTCTCCCACATAAAGCAAACCACAGGGACAGACAATAATATACCGCAAAGCTTTTGTCGCATGTGTAACTTCCACGTAATGTAATGTAAAATGTTCCCCTGTACGGGGATGTGTAAACTGACTTCCTTTAATCACCTTCTCACAACATTCCCCATTTAAACAGGGGTACATACCCTTATTGTGACCCCCTCAGCCAATTATTACCCTTGGATTTGGTCACCTTCATTGAATTAGAAACAACCATAGATCTGATGGTTCTGCCTTTTCTGTATGAAACAAGTGGGGGAGTATGGAATTCCTCTATATTTGGTAGGGAATGCTGTAGTCCAGTGTCTTCGTAAAATGGCAGCCACCCGTCTGCCGTAGGGGTCATAAGATGTAATGAATGGCACCCTTTGGTTCTTTTTATTCCCTCCGTTTAATCGCTCACTCTGCAAATGGACATAGATCTGTACAGGTTCTTCCGTACTCTCAGATTAAAAGGCATATTTTGCCACAAAACGCGACTCATTTAAGCCACAAATGGAACGATCATCAGACCAACTGGTCCTAAGTGACTTTGGGATTCACAAAAAGCACCTGTGGAAACCTATATACAACAGATTCAACGTGAGACTAGGGAGTTAAATCCTTTGGATTTAAAGAGTGATTTTGTTAACATTTCTAATCAAGAAAGAAAGGCTTTGAAGGATCTCGCAAATGATGAAAATATTATATGACCCTCCGATAAAGGGGGAGCTATTGTCATTCTCGATAGTAGCTATTACATTGGCGAGATCAAACAACTTTCAAACACTGATGTGTATTGCAGACTAACATGTGACCCTTTACCGGGTATTGGATATTAAAAGAATTATTTCTGATTGTTTACAATTATATGTTGATAAGGGTGTTCTAAGTAATGCTGATAAAAAACAACTGATTGTACAATTCCCTAGGACTCCAGTGCTCTATACCCTCCCCAAAATACATAAAGACCCGGTTAGGCCACCGGGTCACACCATAGTGTCAGGGGTTAATTCGGTCTTTTGCCCATTGGCAATTTTTGTGGATAAAGCACTGAGTCCTATGGTACAAGGTACTCCTTCATACATTAAGGACAGTACTGAATTTTTTTTCAAATTAGCTGAGATTCAAGTTGGCTCGGATGAATCTATATATCTCGCCACACTTGATGTGGCCAGTTTATACACAGCCATTCCTCACGATGATGGCATGAGGGCAGTGAGGTGACTATTTGAAAAAACTGGCACTTATACAGTACCTCAAATGAATCTTTTTTTTGATTATATTGGAGATCATACTAACCCAAAACTACTTTGTTTTCATGGATGAATTCTATTTGCAGTTGCGTGGGACCGCAATGGGTTCTAATGCCGCTCCTGCCTATGCCAACGCCTTTATGGCTTGGCTGGAGGACGGACGCGTCTATCGGTGTGATCTCTTCCGGGACCATTGTTTGGCCTGGTGGAGGTACATAGATGACGTGTTCGTCCTCTTACGGGGCGACATGGAGTCCCTATCGCGGTTCCATGCGATGCTTAATGGAATACATCCCAATATAAAATTTGACATGGATGTTCATGACACTACCATACATTTTTTAGATGTACAAATTACACGAGAAGGTACACGTTTTCATACAGAAATGTATCAAAAACCTACTGATAGAAATCAGCTACTTTTATACACAAGTCAGCACCCGGATCATGTCAAACGATGTATACCATATAGTCAACTTAAACGAGTGGATCGCATTGTCAGTAGACCAGAAATTTAAAAAGTTAGTTGAATCAATGAGCAGGAGATTCAGTGGGAGGATATCCTAGTTCAGTGATACAAACTACTAGAGATCGTATACAAGAAGGGAGTGAGCGATTAAACAGAGGGAATAAAAAGAACCAAAGGGTGCCATTCATTACATCTTATGACCCCTATGGCAGACGGGTGGCTGCCATTTTACGAAAACACTGGTCTCTCTTACAGGATTCCCTATCAAATATAGAGGAATTCCATACTCCCCCACTTGTTTCATACAGAAAAGGCAGAACCATCACATCTATGGTTGTTTCTAATTCAATGAAGGTGACCAAAACCAAAGGTAATAATTGGCTGAGGGGTCACAATAAAGGTATGTACCCCTGTTTAAATGGGGTATGTTGTGAGAAGGTGATTAAAGGAAGTCATTTTACACTCCCAATCAAACGTAGATGCACAGCTGTATATACTAATCTAGAGTCTATAACAGTACAGCAGCATCATAAGTACACATGTATGTTCCAATATAATAATTTTATTAGGTTTGTTCGGATATGTACATAGCAACGTTTCGGGTAAGTCCCTTTATCAAGCCATCAGAACATCCTTGAAACAATGAGTTTCCAAGGGCCTTAAATACAATTAGTAACAGGAAATTGTTGCAACAACGTTTAACCATTCGCAATCATACAGAATAAATTACAATGATAACAGTGACCTCCTGTGGCAGACTAGGAAAAGACAATGTATAAAATTCACAGATATACATATAGGTCATAATCTGTTTAACCCCTTTGGATATAAGGTATCTAATCTATTGATCCACCAGACCTCTCTTTTCTTTAGCTGTTGTAGACGATCGCCTCCCCTTACTGGTTCAATCTGTACCTGTTCCAATACCATGAATCTCATTTGGTCAGCATTATGACCCTTTTCTATATAATGACGTGGAACAGGTAATGTGGTCTGTCCTGTACGTATGGACGACCTATGTTGGGTTAGTCTCAGCATAACTTTTTGGGAAGTTTCCCCCACATATAATAAGTTGCATGGACATATAATATGAAATTAAAACAACTTACCGAAATTTCTATTTCCCAGTCATTCTTCATGGCAGCATTCACCAAGTGGGTAAGCTCCTCCCTCTGCCTGATAGACAGGAAACGAATCTACAAATGCCCCTCTCACCCTAGGACACATGTCTTCCAGTATCAAAGCTCAATTAAAATGGGTGGGTCTTGGTGAATGCTGCCATGAAGAATGACTGGGAAATAGAAATTTCGGTAAGTTGTTTTCAATTTCATATTTTCCCCAGTCATCATGGCAGCCTATCACCAAGTGGGTAGTACCAAAGCTACAAGTAATAAAGGGCGGGACACAGTTAGATGCTTCAACACACACAATTATTTATTGCTTCTTACAGCCTGTAAGACTTTATAACCGAAATTTGCTTCTTTAGCTGCTACTACATGCAAACGATAATGTTTTACAAATGTTTTCAGGGAAGACCATCTGGCTGAATTGCACAACAGATTGGCAGAGGCTTTGGCTTCCACTGCCCAGGAACTTGCTAGCACTCTGGTAGAGTGGCCTTTGAGCCCAGAAGGGACCTTTTCGCCTCTTAAATTATAAGCTTTTGCTATTGCTGCTACTATCCAAGCACTAATGGTTCTTTTGGTAGGTGCTTTTCCTCTTCTTGGACCTTTTGGTATTATGAATAATCTGTCCGTCTTTCTCCATTTTTCTGTTCTTTTAATATAGAAGGATAATAATCGGACTAGGTCCAAGGTATGTAATCTTTTCTCCAAATCATCCTTTGGTTTTGGAAAGAATGTTGGTAGGGAAATTTCCAGATCTGCATGAAATTCTGATACCACTTTTGGTAAAAAGGTAAAGGTTGGACGTAATCGTACTCTGTCATCAAAGATTACTGTATGTGGTTCTTTACAAGACAAGGCACTTAATTCACTTACTCTGCAAGCTGATGTAACCGCTACTAACAGGATGACCTTTAGCGTCAACATCCAGTCTGAAATTTCTTGTAATGGTTCAAACGTTTTTTCCGTCAAAGCATTTAAAACTAAAGGTAGACTCCAGGGTGGAGAACTGGATTTAATTACAGGTTTTACTCTTACAAAAGCATTAAAAAATCTTTGTATTAAAGGTTCAGTTGCCCATTGTTTTCCAGTTACAGCTGAAATGGCTGACACCTGCGTCCTTAGAGTATTACATTTCAAATTCATCTTGAAACCTGCATACAAAAAATTTAGAATTAAATTTACTGATGGCCTACAAGGATCTTCATCTTGTTGTTCAGCGAAGTTTACAAAATGTCGCCATACCTTGTGATATTGACTCGTTTTCTGGGTTTTAGCAGAAAATTAATTAAATCTTTATTACAACCATACTCTTTTAATCTTTTCCTTTCAACCTCCATGCCATCAACGCTGGACCTTCCCACTGGGAAAGTAAAATTGGTCCTTGGGACAACCATCCCTTCATGAGATTTATCTTGATTGGTTCTTCTTTCGCTAGGTACAGAAGTAGCGGGAACCATGGTCTTCTCGGCCAATATGGCAGAATGGCTATTACCTCTGATTTGTCTCTTTTTATTTTCAACAATGTTTTCCAAACAAGTGAAAGCGGGGGAAAAACATATTGCAGACCTCTGTCCCATTTGTGTTGTAGAGCGTCTATTCCAACTGCTCTTGTGCAAAATGTTCTTGCAAAGAATTGTTTGCATCTTGTATTTTTTGGTGAGGCCATCAAGTCGATGGTGGGCTGACCCCATCTTTTCGTGAGATCCTGAAAAATGGTTTTGTTCAACGACCATTCTGTTGAACTTAAAGTTTCTCTGCTTAAGAAATCTGCCTCTACATTTGACACACCTGGAATATGAATGGCTGATAGAAGGAGTATATTGTTTTCTGCCCAGTTGAAAATTGGTTGAACTTTTTTCAGTAATTGGGTACTTCGTGTCCCTCCTTGCTTCTTTATATATTGGACTGCTGCGATATTGTCGCATTTTATTAATACATTTTTTCCTAGTATCTTCGCTCTGAAACTTTAAGGCCTTGTATATCACCCGGATTTCTAAAATGTTTGATGACATACCTCTCCCTTTCCAAAGACCTTGATAAGATTTTCCTAGGGCGTACGCACCCCAACCGGTTTCTGACGCATCCGTCATAATAACTATGGACTCTTCTGGTACCAATGGAATTCCTCGTTTTAGATGTTCTGGGTTCAACCACCAGTTTATGGCTTTTTTTAATGGACCTGGAATAATTAATCTCCTGTTCATCTGCATGTGTGGTATTTTCACAGAAGATAGAAGAAACTTTTGTAGGGGTCTGAGATGTCATCTTGCCCACGTTACAAGATTGATAGTTGCTGACATTAACCCCAATATTGTCAAACAAGATGCTACCGACACCTTTTTCTGTGATTTGAATCTTCTTATTTCTGCTAACAGTTTTGTCTGTCTTTTTTCTGGAAGTTGTATGATGTTTTCCTTTGTTCGAAATCTTGCTCCCAAAAATATCAAGTCTTGAGATGGGTGTAGTGGACTCTTTTCTTGGTTTAATATCCAGCCGAATTCTAGGAGTATCTGCATAACCCTTCTTGTATGTATTACACTGACGTCTCTGGATGGAGTTACTATTAAAATGTCGTGTAAGTAATGGAAAATAGAAATACCTTCTTTCCTTATTTCTGCTATTAAAGTTACTAAAACCTTTGAAAAAACTTGTGGTGATGTGGAAAGGCCAAATGGTAGGCACTTGAACTGTAGGTGAACACCTTGAAATGCAAAACGGAGATATCTTCTGGACTCTTTGTGTACTGGAATATGGAAATATGCGTCTTTTAAATCGATTGATGTGAGCCAACTTCCCTTGTAAATTACTTTGTTTATTGAAAGTAAAGATTCCATCTTGAATCTTTTGGTTTGAATGCATAGATTTAATTTTCTTAAATCTAGGACTGGTCTTAATCCTCCAGACGCCTTCTTTACCAAAAAGAGACATGAGTAAAACCCTTTTCTTTCGAACCTTTTTGGAACCCTTTCTACCGCTTTCTGGTTCCGGAGTTGAGTAATAAATTCTTGAATTAGTCTTCTCTTTTGAGGGTCTGATGGTGTTTGAGACATGATAAAATGATTTTCTTTTGGGCGGTAAGCAAATTCTATTTGATAGCCTTCTTGAATAATATTGCCTACCCATGAATCTTGAATTGCCTCGGTCCAAACTTTTTTGAAATAAGTTAACTTTCCTCCTACTTTCAAAGTTTGCACCGGCGGATTCCTATTGCGAACCGAATCTTTGTCCATACGGCGTCTGTTTTCTTGGTTGAATTTGTTTTGATGTCCTCCAAGAAGACTGTCCCATTCCATCATGTCTTTGTCCTGATTGACGAAAGAGACGGAAGGTACGAAATGTGTTATCTTTCCCTCTAAACATATTTTGTTGTTGTCTAAATCTCTTTGGTCTTCTGTCCTGGGGTAGGAAAGAACTCTTCCCTCCTGAAGCTTTTTCAATGATAGACTTTTCGGACAAGCGTTAGAGTCTTTCTCCTTCAAAAGGTAACATACACAAATAATTTTTTGAGGCCACATCTGCTGACCAAGGTCTTAACCACAGCGATCTTCTAGAAGCGACTGATAATGCCATAACCCTAGCCACTAAGTGGACTAGATCTATTGAAGAATCTGCAAAAAAATCTATTGCTATTTTAATATTTGCCAACATCTCTAGTATTCTGGGTCTTTTAACATTATTGTTTAGAGCTGCTTCTAATTCTTGTATCCATGACTTTGACTGCTCTGGATACTGATGTCAGTGCCACTGCAGGGCGACACGCTGCTCCGCCTGCAATGTAAGTCTTTTTTAAATTAAACTCAAGTTTTTTATCCATGGGGTCCCTTAATACAGATGCGTCACCCACCGGAAGGGTAGTGCGTCTGGCCAATCGGACAACTGCTGCGTCTACCTTTGGAGCGTTGTCCCAACTTTTGGTTATGGATTCATCCAAGGATATTTTTTTCCAATTTTCCCTGGAATTGAAACCATCTTTCAGTCTTTTTCATTCCAAGTATTATATCTGAAATGGAAGTATGTACTGGGAAAGAAACATTTCTCTTTTTTGCAGAAGGAAACGTTTATCGCCTGGACTAGCTTTAACTTGCTCAATGTGTAGAGACAATGTATCTCTTACAGCTTTAATTAACACATAATAATGAAGGATCAAAGGTATAATTGATTCTTTTTCTTCTCCTGTTCGAATCTAAATAAGATTCTTCATCTGACAAAAACTGATCTTTCATATTCTGAAATTTCAGACTCTGAACCTGAGGTACATAATATTCTCGTCTGCGTTTTCTCTTAACTTCAGCCAGTTCCTTAAATCCTTGTGACATCGTCTGTTATTGCGTCCAACATCAAATTAAATTGTGTTGATGTGATGGTATAGAATCATCTGGGGTTATTATCAAATCCGGTTTTCTTACTTTCAGTGGCTTTATGAGTCTTGTCTGAAGTTAAGAGGCTGTGGGAAACAGAAACAAACTGTCAGGGCCCACACTAATGTCTCCATCTCTTAGCCTATACTCACCTATCTTACCTAGATCCCTTCTGGTGTGACCCTTTTCCAGTACTACCAGACTCCATAGCTGGAACACTGGGAAATAAACAAAAGCTTTCTAAGTGTCTGAATTTAGAAAATAATATTAGGACTAAAACACACAACCAATAGAAAAGAAATCTTTACACTTACCTTGCAGCCAGAGGCACAGAGTCCAGTTGATGCAGCTCACAACAGTCAACAGGCATCACTGAGTAACTCCACCTGTTCCTATTTATAGGCTGCAAAACCCAGCCGCCCCCAAGCTGCAAGCCCAAGTGCAAACGCGAGATTTCACAAAGACAATCCAAGTCCTATCCAGTATGCAGCCTAGAGGGTACAAAATTCGCTGCTCCAAACCTAACAAGGATAGAAAAATAAAGGAAAATTAATTTTCCCTTAACAAAAAATGGCAATGGGCGGCCCGCGAAAGGAGTCCATAGGAACTCTCGCGTCTGACGTCATGTCACGTGGTCGTCCGGAACCGGAAGTGACGCGCCACCCGGGAAATCCTGCTTGTTTCCCGCATGCAGTCCTACCCGCAGAAGAAGGGGAATATGCTGCATGGTCCCGGTCACTGGGAGATCTCCACACCACCATGTCTAGGTTTTCGGGGAGCTTCAGCATACAGGAGGAGATGGAGAGAGCCTGCAGCTGGAAAGAGGTAAGCACTGCTGACTACCAGGCTTGAGACAGGAAACGAAAAAGACATGTGTCCTAGGGTGAGAGGGGCATTTGTAGATTCGTTTCCTGTCTATCAGGCAGAGGGAGGAGCTTACCCACTTGGTGATAGGCTGCCATGATGACTGGGGAAAATTACATATATAGCAAAACGTGTGTCACAAGTGTAACAACCACGTAACGTGAAACAGAGATTATGACCTATATGTATAAGATGTTAAAAATAAAAAAATCTTATGAAATCCTAGTTCTATTAGTCTCACATCCCCTAAATGAATATTTTGATCTACTGTATTTATTGTAACATTATGTGTTATAGTTCAGTAGAAACACCACAGTGAAATACAACTGTTGTGCAGAGCTTGAATCAATTTCCCCCTTAACCAATTTCCAACCAATAACAGATCAATAGCAGATCCATTGGATCATTCTATAATTAAAGTTATCAATCTGTCTTTCAATACTCACCCTCCCCATTAACTCACAGCTGTAATACCGATGATAGAGAGGTTTACAATTCACATCAAAGGAGAATTCCACTGGTCTCCCATAGAACTGAATGAGTGAAGTAGATGTGATAAACCCAAACACAGGCCAAGCTGTGAATATTGTGGTATTTATTTATCCAACTGCACACAAAACACACATGTTTCAAGTGTCAAGCGCCCTTCAAGTGTAACAAAAGAGTGTCAACAGTGTCCAATTATAGTATCCATACAGGAAGTATTCTCCAACAGACAGACTCACAGCTGTCACCAGGGATTATGTTAGAGAGGGATCACTATTGGTAAATGTGAGGTCCTATAAAGAACCCAGACTATCCTATCATGTTTCAATCTTACTACATTTTATCAGTTCAGGACACATGGCTTCTATGGGGTCTATTGCTTAAATAATGTAATAAACCATTAAACTCACTTCATTGTTTCAGAGAAGTGGGCATGGAGCTGTTTTCCTTTCAGTCCCCCTATCATATAGAGCAGGGATAAGCAACCAATAGATTTCCAGATGATTGAAAACTACAACTCCCAGCATACATCTACAAGCACTCTGTAGGTCGGGAATTCTGGGAGTTGTAGTTTCCAAACATCTGGAGATCTACTGGTTGACTATCTCTGATATATAGATATCCATTCCTGTCCAGCAAACAGCAGCTCTCCTTTTTGTCTATTGAGAGGGGAGGGGTTGGGTGGAGTTATGTGAGAGTGAGAAGAATGTTTTTACTAAGACTGTCACTTGTTTTACAAAGGAAGCAACATGTAAGTCTTGCAACTTCCTACTAACACTAAGAAAATGTTTTGATTCGCCAACACTGCTGTCAATCTAATATTAAGCACACCACTGGATACAACACTAAAATGGAAGTGAGAAATATGTTCCTTTGTAAGCTTCCATTGCCTCCCTGTAAAACTTCCTGGGGTGTGGCTTAACACTCAATTTTAAAGATACCATTACAAAACAGGAGTGGGGACTACTAAGTACTTTTATTTATTTATATATTTTGCCTTATTTACATGTTTATATACTTTAATGTCATTACTACATATTTGTTAATATTGATATAACTCTTTATATAGTGCTTAAACAACACAAACACTGTCCCTATGTATATCACTTTTACCCACCCCCACCAACATACAGGGAGATTCATTAAAAGTTCTTATCGTTTAAAATGGTACTAACTTTGCCCCAACCAATCAGATCTTATTTACCGTATATACTCGAGTATAAGTCGAATTTTTTAGGCTTTAAAAATAGCCTGAAAAACTAACCTCGACTTATACTCGGGTCAAGTCCTAATTTAGATCCAAATTCTGCAATTGCGTATAGTAACCAGTAGGTGGCTCTGTGTTAACTTGCATAGAACGTTACAGGAGCTGATCTGCCTTTACACTTCCTGCTTCCTGTAGTCTGGCTGCTGGACTCACTCAACACTGTCACTGCTTATCTGGATGCTGTAAATCTGATGGGTCTCCTCAGTTTGGGGCAAAAAACAGCTGCTAGTTCAGTGCAAATGACAGCTTGAAACTACAAGTCTCAGGTGACATTTTTAACTATTGGGGTCAGAGAGTCCTTTACTATATGGGGGTCAGAGTGCCCTTTACAATATGGGGATGAGAGAGTCCTTTACTATATGGGGGTCAGAGGGCCCTTTACTATATGAGATCAGAGGGCCCTTTACAATATGGGGTTCAGGAGAATTGTAAATGATGGTAAGTTTAATTAAAAGTTTACTGAACATTGCCACTCCACATGTTTAGAAACTGAAACTCCCAGCAACAAAGCATGCAGGGAGTTGTAGTTTCCAAACATCTGGAGTGCCAAGGAATTGGGGGTTACTGGTACTGGATTTGGCTATTAATTTATGGGATTCATGTATGGGAATTCTGCTGTCCATTTAAAGGGCACCTAAAGCCTAAAAACAACACAGAATCAGAAGACAGTAGTGGTGATAATTTGTACCCTCGGCTTATACTTGAGTCAATCAGTTTTTACAATTTTTTCAGGTAAAAATTGGTACCTCGACTTATATCTCGAGTATATACGGAAAGTTTTACTGTTAAAAAAAAGCTTTCAAATGTTAAATAACCCTAATAGTACCTCCGAAAAAAAAAAAAAAATATTATACATACACACTCATCATAGATCTCGCCCACAGGCTCTCTGACTCTGGTGAGGTGTTCTCAGGACTATTCCTTTTTTATATATGTATATAGCTACCCAACAGGAAGCACTCGTGGGACTTGTTTACATTCAGAATTTTATTCAATACACATTGTTTGAATAAAATTCTGAACGGAAACAAGTCCCACGAGTGCTTCCTTGTTGGGTAGCTATATACATATATAAAAAGGAATAGTCCTGAGAACACCTCACTAATCAATTTTCAAATTTATTAACGTTTCGGAACTACATTCCGAAACGTTAATAAATTTGAAAATGGATTAGTGAGGTGTGCTCAGGACTATTCCTTTTTTGTGGCTACTTTTTGGCAGACCTAGGCATCTGCATCCTTAGAAGCACCTGTTGACCCAAGAACACGGACTGAGTGAGAGTGTGACTATATATAGTTAATGATAGACAATTTAATCAACGCTTATAAGCAATTTTGATAACATTTACCATCAACTATGATGTTAAACTATACATCCCACCCTGTATTTTATAAATAATGCATATGTTCTCTGGATATTTAAAGAAAAATAGTTAAAGAAATAAAAAAAAAAGCATTATCAACTAAGTTAACTGACCTGATTTTATAGATTTTTCACCCCAGTTTTTTGAATCAAAGAACTCATCAAGTCCATTACATACTGAAGAAGAGTGAAATTTGCTCTGCTGCCCCATTTGATTTTCTGATGTGCTTCTCCTTGAGACACTGAAACTGTAAAAAAACAGTTATGCTAGGTTCTACTGAAATATTTAATTTAAACAATGTACTTCTTGCTATCACAACAAGTACAGATAAGTTACTTCTATACCATTAATACTAGAATGTTTTTCATTCTAAGAGAGGAACTCAAGGCTATAAACCATTTTCCGGTCCCACAGTCCAGAATTTGCCTGTGGACTAACATGGTGTATCACATTCCTGATTAACATGGTGTTTCACATGTGATTTGTAAAAAAAAAAAAAAAAATATATATATAATATATATAATACATGTGAATTTATTTCATTTAATGGCCTCAATGAATATGCCATATAATAATAACCATCAGTTTCTGTGACATAAGTAAAAGTAAGTAATACACAGGGTCAATATTTTGGTTAATCTGACAAATTTGATTGAAGCGAACAGAAAAGCAGCAATATCAAGCGGTTGATCAAAAGATCAGGTTAGGTGGATAATTTGTCCATCCCATCTTCAGAGGCGCAATGCTGTACATTTTGGGATGAAATAATAGAAAATCTGATCACAGAAAATCTACTTGTGCTGCATCTACCAATAAATTTGGGTCATTGATGGATTAATGCCAAGTTTTGTGTCTCTCTCTGGTACTTCTTTGTATTCTGTTTCATGTATGTGGGCCTGTGGTGAGGCCTTCCAATGGATTGTAGAGCACATTTACTAAGCTTACTACAGATGCATGGTACATTCTTTCTTGTTTTGAAACTAAATAGCATCCAATGGAAAGGGGCTAGAAAACTGAAAAAAAAAATTAAAAACGTTAAGAATTACAGACAACTGCAGCAAAATGAGAATATCAACTATTTGTAAATGATACCTGTACATACAGATGCATAACCTACAAACAGTGTGTCCAAATCATCTGCTGACTGTAGAGCATTCTAAGAAATGTCAATAACAGGGCTGCCCTGACTGCAAACGTATTGCCATTCACACTGCTGATTTAGCCTTGCTGCATGTTTGTAATAAGTGTCCCTAGATATCTCTGTGATCTGGAACCTTCCATACAGTACAACCCAATACAAGTGAAGGAAAATCCCAGCAGGCGCCTAATAATGTAAACACTTATCAGCAATGACAACATGGCATTTCCTGTTCCCCCACTACCCATACCTAGTGGTCCCGCAAACAACTCTTCCGGGGGACCCAGTAAACCAAAGACCCCCATGTGTAGACACAACACGTTTGCACACTGTCAAGACACGACCCAGACTAAACGCCGCCATATTTGCTCTACTCTCTACCCACAATGCTCCGCAGCCTTTAACCGGAAACGCCAGTACAGCTGATAAATGCGTCCAGCAATAGGGACCCGGCACTTTTATCTACCTTTTGATTATTGGTGTAAACAGAATACACGTTTATCCTTCTTTGAACATGTTCTCGGATAAATAGCCGATTCAGGGTATATTGATTGACACTGAAAACGTAAGTATTAGGCCTAAAAATTTAATTACAGCGCAAACGCCCTTTATATGGGCTCCTAAGTAAAGCAACTCAACAGCTTGTGTATCTTTATAGCCAACAGGGAGTAGAGGGCATTTGCCCCTACTAAACATGGAGTAGGAAACTGCTTCCTGTTGAGCTATACCCACAATCCCCTAAACTTCGCTCTCAGTTATCATGGCGGGTATGAGCCTGTTGAGCTCGGCTGCTGCTGCTGTAAGCTGGCTGCGCTTCACTAACCGCGGGGTGTTTGCCGGAAATGTCTTCAGGAAGGTCCCGCTGCAGCCAGTTAATGGTAATACGTCAATGGGGATATGGTGGCTGAGATCGGTGTGTGAGAGCTAGGGAGGTCGGGGTCACCTTCATAGCCCACGGTACTAACTGGGACCGTACCTGCTACCTTGTACGATATAAACATGTAAGTTATCATACCCTCCAACTTTCCCCTTAAATAGGGGCACATGGGACAGAGCTGCAGTTTGAGGATAATGAAGTGAACCTGACACTGTGCTCTGCATTTCTTACTAGTGTCCCTATGTGAAGGTGAATGTGGGAGGGTATGTACATACACATCTCCAGCCAAGTTCAATTAGTGAATCTCTTTTTAGAGAGGTCACCTTGTTAAGATAGGTACACACATGCTTGTGAAGGTTCTCATTCATCCAGGTCATGGTATATCTGTTGTGTTCAATTAGATCTACTGGACTTCAAGTTTAGTTCTTGAAGACGTTTCGCTAGTTATCCGTCTGGCTTTCTCAATTCAGAATGACTTGTACAAGAATCTGTGGCAATTATGTACCCTAGAAAATCCCAATTAGCATATCACAGCCAGGTGTTAAGGGCATGATTGCATAGTGCTAAGAGATGTATAGGAACGCCCGAGTAGGTGTCAAAACAGCACTGTACATGGCAGACAATTGGTGTCGAACCCCCCCACCTCTATTTAGGCTTGGTTTCTTTATTTTCACATAAATGGCCTCCTTGCCCCCTTTCTTGAACCAGTCACGTTCCTTTGCCAATATGTTAACATACAATCTTCAAAGGTATGTCCTTTATCCTTAAGAGGCAGGTACACGCTGAGTCCTGACCCGAGGAATTGGCTCTTCTGTGCTGGGCCATATGTTGATGCAGTTGCGTTTGGTCCCCCCATACAAATCAAGCATTCTTCACTGCACTGCGTATATGATGTGCAGGCCCAGTCTGTATATCCATAGGTTTTAAGGGCTCCTCTGAGATGTTTCATTTCTTTAGCCTTCGCCTCTGTGCTAGTGGGGATGTTCTCAGATCTGTTGCAGGGTTCTGATGACACCCAGCTTGTGATCTATAGGGTGGTGTAGATCACAACTGGGTGTCATCAGAACCCTGCAACCAGAGCTCAGAACATCCCCACTAGCAAGAGACAAAGGCTAAAGAAATGAAACATCTCAGAGGAGCCCTTAAAACTTATGGATAGCCAGACTGGGCCTTTGTCAAAAGAAGTAGAAGGAAAGAAAAGAACACGTATACCAACAGTGAAGGGGAAAAGCAAGACGGGAGAAAGAACATGGTCATCCCATATGTAGCAGGGGTCTCCGAGAAATTAAGAAGAATTTTAAAAAACACTGTATCAGTCTGCTTTAAACGACATACACTGAGGCAGCAATGGTACATCCGAAAGACCCAATACCGAAACAGAAGAAAAGCGACATCATATACGCAGTGCAGTGAAGAATGCTCTGATTTGTATGTGGGGGAGACGAAACAGCAACTGCATCAACGATGGCCCAGCACAGAAAGCCAATTCCTTGAGTCAGGACTCAGCCGTGTACCTGCATCTTAAGGATAAAGGACATACCTTTGAACCATTATAATTTAACATACTGGCAAAGGAACGTGACTGGTTCAAGAGAGGTGTCAAGAAGGCGATTTATGTGAAAATAAAGAAACCTAGCCTAAATAGAGGTGGGGGGGTTCGACACCAACTGTCTGCTATGTAAAGTGCTGTTTTGACACCTTACTGTGGGCATTCCTATAACACATCTTAGCCAGTAAGCAATCACGCCCTTAACACTTGGCTGTGATATGCTAATTGGGATTTTCCAGGGTAGATAATTGCCACAGATTCTTGTACAAGTCATTCTGAATTGAGAAAGCCAGTCGGATGACTAGCGGAAACGTCTTCAAGAACTAAACTTCAAGTTCAGTTGATTTAATTGAATACAACAGATATACTAGGTACACACAGTACCGATAAAGCTGATCTGACAGTATTGGGGCTTTATCGGTACTGTAGGTACCTAGCTTTCCTGAACGAGTGCGTGTCTGTAGTACATTTGCGTGGGCCGAGCGATTGGGAAAGGGAAAATTTCCCTTGGCCGCGGTAGACTCACTATAAGGGAGTCAGTCGCGACCGAGGGAAACATGCAGTACCGAACGTTCTCCTTATGCTGTACATAGGGAGAACGCTTGTGACTGTGTGTATTCTGGTCTTGACAGACAGGATCTTCGCTTGAGTATTCCTAAAGCTAGGTACACACAGTGCCGATAAAGGCCTGATACCATTGGATCCAACAATATCGGGGCTTTATCGGCAGTGTGTGTGGCGGCTTTCCCTAATGAGTGCGCGACCACCGGTAGTTCAGGAAAGACCAAAAGTCGGCCGCAGTTGATGGAAACACACCGTTCTGAGCCTTCTCCCTATGCCGTGTATAGGGAGAACACTCGGGAATGTGTGTATTCTGGTCTTTGAAAAATGACCGATAGGATCTTGCAGATCCTGTCTGTCATTTTTCAAAAATCTTTCCTGGGTGTTTTAGTTACACTCTTTCAGTGGAAGTCTTTAGTTAGGCTTAGGCCTCATTGCGGCATTTTACTGTCCATTTGTAAACTGCATTGACATTTTAATGGGAACAATGCCACTGTGCGTTGTGATCCTGTCTGCATCCTCAAAGTATCCTGGTTTGCTTGCAACTGTCACTTCTTTGCCTCTGTCTTCCAGCTTCTGCCTCTTTACAAGCATGGACACAAAGCCTTGTAGCTCTTTAAGAAGTGCATCCAGGCTCTGGTTTGTATCTGTAAGAAGTAAAATATCTATCTGAGATAGTGCAAGGATGCTTTTATTGAAAATATTTGCTGAAAGAGAACAGAAAGTATGAATGCCCAGCTCAATATCCTCCAGTAATTATCAAATAAACTAGGAATTATGTATACTTGTACTTTAAGATTGTATTTAGTAGATGTGGCTCTCCTCAAAAGACACATCAATTAGTCCTGATTGAATTACATTTTAAAGTCTCCCCCTTATGTTCTAACTAACAAGGATATAGGGTTGTATATAAAAGAATACACAAGAAGTCCACCTTCCTTGCAAGTGTTACTTGTTCCCCTGGAAGACTTCTGTGGTACAAGGAAAAGGACCACAGGTCCAATGGTTCCTTACAGGTACTTTTATTGGGGCAACAATAAAAGCACCGCTGGTCCTGTGTTCATTGATACTTTAAAAGGGGTTTGTGCTTGCCATTAAAGCTTTTCTTTGGTTCCAGCAAATGGCTGCAGATAACTCTCAAAAACAATCTGGTCTATGTATTTTAATGATGCTGTTTAATGGGTAAAACAGATTCAAATAATAAAATGCTTCTTTTGTAGTGCCTGTGCGATTTGCCAGTCATGGGAAAAAAATGTTTGTTGTCCAGCCTTCACAATTCTATGATAGGAGGTTTCTGCGTTTGTTGGTAAGAAATACATTTTCCTTTTTTACTGCAGATCATGAATGTTGTTTGTTCCACTGCAAACAGTTTATTGTGCTACTAAGCACCAATCTCTATATTGCAAAGCATGTGTTAGTATCCCTTTAGGCTGTGACCACACTGTGGCGGATAGCAAATGTTTTCAGGTTTTAAAATCAATTTCCCTGAGAGGTAGGAAATCCTATTCCCACTATCACCAGCAATGAGTTCTGCTCTTGCAGCAGCTGACCGCTCACTGCAACACGCAGACATGACTATCTATGTGCTATATATGTGGCCTAGCCCTTATACAACGTCCATGGTGATTTTATTATAATAGTGCTGATAACAAAACGTTGTCTTATCAGCACTTTTATTATTAAATCACCATGAATGTTGTATAAGAGTGTCCCTCTTTCTACTATTCTGTTATATGGATACTTACCTGTGGTGGAGCAGGTCTAAAGGGTGCACCTCAGATTGTTCCACCTGGTCTTGGCCTGACTTTATATATCATATTTATTTAGTCAAGCGTCTTTATTTTTTTGCAATTAGTCATACAAGTTCTACAACACTAAAGAAAAAAATCTCCAGTACACATTATCGCAAAAAAGAAAACTTTAAGTGTTCATAAAATCACTCAACTTTCAGGATACCACAAACCTTTGTCTCGTGCCCTGAAATTATGTGCGATTTTATGGACACAATTAAATATTGCACAAGAACTTGTGTTCAGAGATTTATTTATTTAATTTGATACATCACAGTGGACGACCACACTCTTGAGGTACCATTGAAGTTTAGCAAAGAGTTGTGTGTGGGCGGACTTAAGTTCCTCAACATACAGTAACATTAGTCATCTCCCTTGCTTTCTCAGTCATTCCAGCAGGCCAGCAGGCTGATTTCAAATCAAACAGATCTATTTTTGGATCACAAAAGATGGCCTAACTTTTGACTAATATAATATGGGAAGCTATATTGGTGATTTCATCAGATCAAGAAAAAAAATGAATTGTGCAGTAGTCCTGTAGGTTAATTTTTTTTTGCATGTAATGCAAGTACAATTGATTCCTATGATTATGCCTACTTTGTGTTATCCATGCATGTCTGTGGGAATGTAAGTTGCTTTTAGTATGGTAATTTCTTTTATGCTAGCATATTTAACTGGATTTGTCCATAAAGGAGATAAACTTTTCCATTTTAACATTTTGGGAAGATAAGGCTGAAATCCAGGACAATCCAGGATTGTTGCCCAAAACATTCCAAATGTTAAGAAGAGATACATACCATTGTAAATAAGTGTATCCACACTTTGAAGATTGTAATGTTAACATATTGGCAAAGATACGTGACTGGTTAAAGAGAGGTGTCAAGGAGGCCATTTATGTGAAAATAAAGAAACCAAGCCTAAATAGAGGTGGGGTGGGGGGTTTGACCATCTTTGTTGGTGGTCCATGATTCTCTACATATTTGATGTATATAGTTAACGTTTCTGTTAAAAAAAACAGATATTCCTAAACCAACTGTCTTTTAGCAATCCAGCATTGTACAGCTGGAAACCTATTTCTTGTAAAAAGAACTATAAGTTTAGACTGGTGTTATAAACTGTCTATTTTAATGTTGTTGTTTTTTTTGGTAACATTTCATTACTGTGCTTTAGCTAATTAAACTATTTACATTACCGGTATTTGTAATTTCAGAAATTAATTCAAAATTAGTTACACTATCCCTAAAATTAGGTTGTGTTTAATAATTTATTTTTTGCCCTACAGAGATTCTACATTTTGTTAACTGCAATACCCGCAGCTGCATTTATAACTTTTGTCAATATTTTTATCGGTGAGTATCAAGACCCTAGACATTATTATAGTGATTATTTAAATGATACACTTGTGTTTAGTATCTCAAATTATTAAAGGAAAGTACCTTATTTTTCAATCTCCAAACTTTATTTAAAAAAAAAAAAATATATTTTTCTAAATCTTTAATTTTCTGGGAGGTAGGAGTAGGTACAAGAGGAGCCATAGGGCTAAAACATTACTTTACAGGTGCAATCCTTTCCATATTGACATATATAGCAACATACAGTACCAGATTACAAACTAAAATGTACATGTGTTTAATGGATTAAACTATCCACGTATGGCAAATTTATCCTTTAATAATCTGCTAGTCTTTCTACTTAAAATTACATCTGTCTTAAAATATTATTTAGCTGTAATGTTAATTAAAGGGCATGTCCACTCCTCCAATTAAATTGTATTCTTAATTCCCACTTCCATTGAGAACCCCAACCCCATATCTTAGTTGAGGAACTATGGAGAGGTAGGTAAAGTTTGTGGGGTTTGGGTCATCAAGGGAAGTGGGAATGGAGTATAATATGTAATTGTAGGGGTGGACATCCTCTTTGTTATACTAGTATGTCTTTTTTTTTTTATGCTTATGATCCTTTTTATTAGGCCAAGCAGAGCTAGCTGAAATTCCTGAAGATTATGTTCCAGAGCACTGGGAATATTATAAGGTATATTGTTCTATCATCTGTTAAAAACATTTGACCCTTACTTTAAAACTTTTTCATTAACCCCCCCCCCCCCAAAAAAAATGAATTTCTCTGACTACTCCAGTGCTTGTTTTGTATATGTATATTTTTCTAGCATCCGATCACTAGGTGGCTTTGCCGCAATCTGTTTGACTCTCCTGAAAAAGAATATGAAAAAATGCTGGCCATTATCCACATGGAAGCTGAAAAAGCTGACTTTAGGTATGGCTCTACAGTGATTTTGTATAGTATAGTATTTTTTATGAGAGCTTTTAGTAAGAATACAAAAAAAAGCAAGAATGAAACTCTGGAGGTTGTTGCAATGGTAAAAAAAAGTTCTTTATTCTCCCATTAAAGCAGGGCTGGACAAATCCCGGTCACCATGATGACTAAAAATAAATTTCTGGCGTGTGGAAAATTTACAAATTCAGAGTTGCTTGTTTACCTCCCACCAATAAGCAGGCCTAGGGCGGCAGACAGAGAGGCGCGTTACTAATTCAAATCGCACCCTCATTGTGAAGAATGTAAGAGGCACCGGGATCCTGCTGTGCAGGTCAATTAAGTGGTTCCAGGTCGCGTGCATGTTTGAGAGAAAGTATATGTAGGATAGGGTATACTTACTGTATGTGGCTGTGTACTTGATTATGTATGTGTGAAAAGTATGTATGTAGTAGCTACGTATGGGTGATGTGTTTGAAAGGGTTTGTGTAATAAAGCGTTTGTGAGAGAAGTGTGTGTGTTAGAGGGTAAGTATATGTGAAATTGTACATGTAATAGTGTCAGACTGAGTGTGCTCTGTATTAATGTGAGTGTGTGTAATTAATAATGTGTAGAAAGAGTATGTATGTGCATGAGATAGTTTGCAATGTAAAAGAGTGGGTCAGAACATGTGAGTATGCTCTGTATTAAAGGAGAATTATACTCCCCTCCCCCTCACTCCGTTTCTTCCCTCCATTAGTAGTACCAGGATGAGGACCTAAAACGTTAAATGCTCACCCCTGGGTACTTAACAAACAGCTGTGCTTACTAACACTATATTTCCCTCAGCATTCCAGTCCTCTTCCACAGTCCATGATGTAGCCTATGGGAACACACGCTCTGCAAAAAAGGGTGTTTTCCTATTGGCTACATGACAGACTGTGACAGTGGCAGAGGGGAGATATGGACCGGAGCGCCGAAGGAAACTTCTTTAACCACCACAAAAAGTGTTTGTGTTAAACATTATTTGCGATTGTAGTTTTGTTAGATTTTATTTTAAACACAAAATTAACTGCAAAATAAGTCTTGTGTAATGAGCAGGGCATAAGTTGACTGGGTGGAGCTATGGGTGGGGACGGGTCACCTATCAATCATAGGACATTGGAATATATGTATGTTGCTGGCTCCTAACTTTTTGGAGCTGGCTCCTAAATATTTGGATGATTTGTCCAGCCCTGCTGATTAAAGGACAAAAATATGTCGGGTTTTAAAGCACAAACATTTCCCTTTCTTAAACGGTAACTGTGGACTCCATACTAGTGTCCTTTATTAAAAAGAGCACATTCATCATTTTGATATGCAGTGTATGACTAATTTACAACTAATGTTATATAAAATTATGGAAAAATAATAAAAACATTGAAACAAAAAACATATCTTTCAAATGATTCCAGGATCGTGCTCCCCTCTGCAGTCTGTCCAAAGTTATGGCAATATAAACGGTGACTTTTCCATCTAGCACATGACCAACAATTTTGCTCTGCTCCCACTGACACGGGCACTGAGCATGCCCAGTTGTATCCAACTGCCATAACCGCATCACCTGCTGCATCAGTAGACCCGCCCCCCAAACTTCTTAATCATTTTTAAAGCTAACCACAAGCCTGAAAGGAAAACAAGGTAGAGGAATGGACAGAGCGTGATTGCATGTCTTTAAATAGCTTCAAATGTACAAAAGTATGTTGGTGGCGCACCGCAACCTCCCCAGGAAAAAGTGCTGAGGGTAAGTTAATTACAAATTAAAAGGTAGAAAAACAAAAAGTAACCCTCTTGTAAAGTGCATACAGCAATTAATGAAAGTGCAACCGGCATACAAAATGGAGGGGAATAGGACATAAAACATAACTTTTAATAAATATATTAAAATGTGAATACAAAAGTTAAAGGGGAACTGTGGTCCAAAAATGACTTGAGGTAAATTGATAGGAATTGCTCCCCTGAGAATTTTTGCAATTTATTTCCATTGTTTATTTTGCATAGTTTTGAAGATATTTACATTTTTGTGTGTGATATGGCAGCAGCATCACCAGGTCCCCTGCAATTCCTGCTCTGAAACTGTCAGTCAATCTGTCCTGTGTCTCCTCCTCCCCCTTGCAGCCCCCCATGTCCCTCCCACTCATGGACCCCATGGTCCCTCCAGTTGCAGGCCCCCCATGGCTCATTATCTTACAGCCCCATGTGGCCCCGCCCACTGGCGGGTATTGTGGCCCCGCCCACCCGTAGGATGCCTAAGCCCCACCCACGAGTGCCTAAGCCCCGCCCACTCACGGGTGCCGTGGGTTACTCAGACACCCCCCTACAGAAAACTCTGTGGAATCAGCCTTTTCAGGTAGAGTGAGAACTCTGCCTGAAAAGGCTGTTTTCACATAGTGAAAGAGAAGGGCTATAGGTTCCCTTACCTTCTCTGTCAGGATACACAGCAGAGAGGAGGAGGGACTTCCTGTCTCCTTCACACACTGAGGGAGTCTGAGGCTGTGCTCGCCAGCAGCACTGTGCAGGAGAAGCCTCAGGAATGTCACATGTCGGCCTCCCGCCCATTAACTTTCTGGTCAGTAATTTCTGTATATCTTGGGCTGCGGAGCATGTAGAGAGGTGGTTGATGGCTCCTTTTAAAGGTAGGAACTGGCCTTTTATTTATAATTAACTTATTTGGAGACCACAGTTCCCCTTTAAAAAGCACTATCACCGCATTTGAATGTGACAGGAGGGGTAAGATAGTTCTCAGGAGGGAGAGGATACTATATGACCCTAGGAAGGGTGTGAGCAGCCTCTCCACCCTGCTTGCCCCAGTGCTGACAGATATCCCTAGGCACTCGGTGCCCTCCTGGTCTATTAGGTAAAAACTAGTCTCAAACCCCTTTTACTAAGAGAGAAGGAATAGCAAAACAACTGCTGGATGTGAATGGAATTAAAATGCAAGAAAGGCACTATAAAAAACACACCTCAGTGCTGCAATATGTGTGCAATCATTGCTATGCTGAGCAGACAAAAGGAAAGACCCATGGAGATCAGACAGAATCACTGGCTGATACTCCTATGCTTTGGGTCTATAAGTGAAGTGCCAAACAACACACAACATGAGTCCCCCTGACGCATTTTGTTCCACTTGGGAGCTTAGTCATAGGTATAATGCTGGTCCCACATGTCTCCTGAAATTCCCTACACTGTACTAAAGCCGTTTCCTAATGGGTCCTGGTTCAACCAATGAGGACAGGAGATAGCCATACCAGCCTCTACTGACTCTGCCCCCTTCTTTATCCGGCCATTTGGGATCATTTCTGGCCTATCAGAAATGAGCTCCACGCACTCTCTGGGGAAAAAAAAAGGATTTTAAATAGAGAAAGCATGCCTCATACAAAATGATATGGGGCAATATAATGTAAAAGAGACTGGTATTTTATCTATGCTAGGAGAAGGAGAAGATTGACTCAAGAGGTAGTGGGTTAAGAACCAGTAGATTAATATATGGGAGAGTAAGGGACATTGCTCCTATGGTGTGTTAGGATCATACATAACTCCATATATAACAGGACACTTGTATCAAGTTAAAAGATTAATATATTGACAGGTACCCTTCAAATGTGTCATTGTATCTTAAATTGATTTATAATGGGTAATTGTTTCACATCTACAACTGAATTAGAGGATTCAGTCCTAGGTAAATATACATTTATGTGAAAATAAAGAAACCAAGCCTAAATAGAGGTGGGGGGGTTCGACACCAACTGTCTGCCATGTACAATGCTATTTTAACACCTTACTCTGGGCGTTCCTATAACACCTCTTAGCCACTATCTAATCACGCCCTTAACACCTGGCTGTGATATGCTAATTGGGATTTTCCAGGGTACAAAAAGAGGGGCAGAAGCAATGAAAAACTTCCTGGTCTCTTTATAATGGTAACATAGTAATAAGTTGAATAAAGACATGTCCATCTTGTTCAACCTTTTTATCCTACTGAGCCCTACCTAAAAGTTGATACAGAGGAAGTAAATAAAAAACCAGCTGGAAAAGAAAAAAAAAACCTTCCTGACTCAATCGATAAGACCCCTAGATTAAAAAGAACTGTCGGGGTTATCCAAATAATGTTTCTTATTGTAAAATGGTGCATATTTTCCCCAACCAATCAGATGTTAGCTTTCAATGTATAAATGATCACTCATTGGTTGGGGCAAAATTAGCACCAATTTAAAACTTTTATTGAATCTTCCTGTTATGTGTTTAATAATAGTGCATTACTATATACTAATTAGGTAAAATTGGGAAGTGGGGAACACTTCTGTGGGATGTTACAAATGCAATACAGATCTGTATTTTTATAATAGCTTATACTACATAGTTCAGAAAACATTTCATTTACAATTTAGATTAAAATTGGTAAAAAGAAACCCTTGTGCGGGTACTACCCCCTTGATGGTATAAAGATATGGGACCGACTTATTCACTTATTAGGATGTTATATTTATGGTGCTGGAGAATGTTCTATTTCATCAAAGGAAAGGGAATTACTTGCAATACAATGAGCAATGTGAAGTGTAAAAAACAGAAAAGTTAATGTTTCCTTCTTTGGTATCTTTGTGCTACTTCATTACAGAATAATAATCTTGAGCGTGCTCTCGACGGATATTTTCTCATCCAGACTGGGAAGAAGAACCTGATAATGTTACATTGACTGTGGATTTAGAGACAATCCACAATGGCATTATCACTGAGTTGAACAAGAAGGCCCCAGAATTAAGGACGGCAATGGAAGTAAGTGGGAACTGCTTAAAGGCATTGGGTTTGTGGTTTTAGATTAGAAACATAGTACATATCTAAATATATTGAGTCTTGTTTGGGTTTTTATAAAAGTGCCTTTTTTCTTTTTTATCCACCGTAGTGCGTAGGCTTGTAGCACAATCCTTTCCATTGTCCAGATAAATTGACAGCTAAATGGTACTAAAATGGTATTTTTATGGTATTAAAATGCACTAGCTACACTTTTTATGGGACGGGCTATTCTATATAGCCTAGCCCCAAACCATCCCTGTTTAACATACTCTCCCAACCCTAGCCACTCCCGTGGGCCACCTAAAAACTGACCGGGATCGTGTTGGGCACTACTGGGTTTGTATAAACACGAATGGTATGCAAAATAAACTATAATGTGGTATATGCCTAAGAGTACTATACTGAATAACGGAAATTCTGCTGCTGCAAAAGCCCCTACATGGTGATGGAATATGGAATACTGTTCATTGTTTGCCACAGTATATTGATGGGATTCCAATATGAAGTTTTTTTGTGTGTAAAATGTACAAATTTTTGAGAAAATGATTTCACTAGAATACAAGGCCCAAAGTTTCCCATGAGAGAACATTTAAGTTAAAAGTGTAAAAAAACATAATGCCATGAAAAAAAAAAACAAAGAGAATAGTATACTGGGCAGAAGGTTTCCTGAGTTTGCTGTAAACTAGTTACGACAAGAGATTATATATATCTGTTATACAGTTTTGTTCTTATTTGTAAACCAAACTGCAAGAACAGGACTGAATGGGTTTTCCTATCTACTCAGCAATTGCTCTCAGCAGTGCAACAGCTACGGGCTTAAATGCCGCAACGAAAGGACCAATTAATTACACATTCACACAGTTCAGTGGTAGCCGTCACTGAACTGAGCTCTGTGAACCACAAACTACGTTGGGGAACCTAGAAATTATTTTCTCACATTTACATGGCTACATATATCTGCATTACCCACTTTCGAAATGTCACTGCTTAAAGGTAAACTGTGATAAAACCCTAAAGACAATAATGATATTTACTAGAACATTGTTGTTTTTGGGAAATGTAATTAAGTTTAGAAAGTTAGATGCACTTTTTTGCTTGAATAGCTTTCAATAGCTTTCCTACTTGTTGGTACTGTCACCTTTTCTCACAAGCAGCTGAGTAATTGAGATGGGCTAATAAACAACATTGGTGATATGCTTTCAACCAGGTATACAGTTTGGTAGCTCATGCAGATGTCCTTTGACAAAAAAGGACAGAACTAATAGTACCTGTGCCCTATTTATCTTCCCCCTTTTTATTTTCATTCAGTATTTTTACTTTCATATACAATATAGACCTGTTGCTTTATGTACTGTTCTTTTTTGCCTTAGGGTATGAATTGTTTGGGATTATCAGTCATGCTGGAACATCTACAATGTCAGGACATTATGTCTGTCATATCAAAAAGGAAGGAAGGTAAATATTGGGAAAATCAAATTAAGATGCAGGAAAAAATGCACATTTATTTTTGATGCATGCAATACGCCAAAGAAATTACTAGAGTCTGCCAGTCAGTGGAACTAAAGACACTAGCAAACTGCAGAGCACAGGCTCCCCTGCAATTTTGTGGCTAAACCCACACATATCCTCCCATGCAAAACCACTGTCGCTGTTTTTTAAACAGCTGATTGTGCATACCTTTACTAACACTGTGATCAGCTGTTAAAAAACAGCTGACTGCAGTACCCGCGTGCAGATTGCAGGGCCCTCTTTCCTCTGCCCCACCCCCTCCCCCCACAAGGTCTGTAGTTATTCCACTGACTATAGACATACCTAAAGGGAAATGCAATAATGCAGAAAAGCGCACCTTACTTGTTCAAGATCCCATGATGCAGTAATCATTTTCTAAATTTAATGCATCATGGGATTGCTATCAGGTAAGGAGTGTGCTTTGTTTAATGGCTCAATCCAGTACGCCTTGAATTCACACTACAAGGTAGCACAAAATTAATTTAAGTCCTAAAAGATTTTGATAGTGTGGCTTATACACTTTAACAATTCCAACCATATACTGCATCTCCTTCCTAGAATTTAGCCACACCACTTTATTCCATTTATTTGCATTTTCTACTGGAACTCAGTCACATTGATTTCTGTAATACTTAAGTAGCACTATACTTTCCTTATTCAGGTTTTATTAAAGGGGAACTGTGGTCCAAAATTACTTTAGGAAATTGCAGAAATTGCTTTCCTGAGTAATTTTGCAATTTACTTTCATTATTTTTTCCCCCTCAATTTTGAAGATATTACTTTTTTGTGTGTGATATGGTAGCAGTACCACCAATCCCCTGCACTTCATCATCTAAAACATGTGATGGTCCCTTTTCCCTGTGTTTCCTCCTCCCCCTTGCACCCCCCATGGCATGGCTCCTCCTACTCATGAGCCTCATTGCCCCTTTCCTTGCAGCCCACCTGGCCTCGCCCACTCATACCTCAGACCCAACACCCCCACAGAAAACTGTGTAAAAACAGCCTTTCAGACAGTCAGAATCGTCCGTTTCAAACTTTTTGTATAGGTCGGAGGTATGAGTGGGGGAGTGGCCACAGGGCTTGTCAGTGGTGGGGCCATGAGGAGGAGGGGCTGTAAATTCCCTTACCTTTTCTCCTTAACACAGAAGGAGGGGGAGGGACTTCCTTCACACACTGTGAAGTCTGAGGCTGTGCTCACCAGCGGCGAGGTGAAGGAGCAGCCTTTGGAATGTCATCTGTCATCCTCCCTCCCTTTAACTTTCTGATAAGAGATATCTTAATATCTTGGGCTGTACAGCACATAGAGATGTGGTTGATGGCTCATTTTAAAGGTAGGAACCTGACCACAGTTCCCCTTTAAATAAAATAAAGTAAGCAAAAAGTCTGAAGAGAAACTATACTATGAACTGATTAATGCATTGCCACACGGCTGTACATTGCAAAACACTAACCCAGGTGCCTACCATGAATAACTTTAGAGCTAGTTTACCCAATTCTGAAATAACCGCTTTCTGTGTGTAAATTATAGATTGTAATTTGTGATGTCAATGTTAACACATTTTGATGTGCTTTCACACACCTGTCTCTGTGACCTTTGCCAATGAAAGAGAAGGCATCACTGTAGCATAATGGTTAACAAACAGTATCTAAAGGGTTCCAGGATTGTTTGTTGAAAAAAACATAACATGAAAATTTGTGTGGAAAAGTGATTGGAGGAGCTGGCCATTGTCCACCTCAGCCACTAGGATTCACAAATGCAATGTATTGTAATTTTCAATCCTTTACAATATGAATTACTTAAAGTGTTTGCCTTGAACACATTACTTGCTATTGCCTTATCCTGGATCAACCAAACTGCATGTAAATTTATTAATACCATTGATTCTCAATTTTTTAGTTTTAGAAACTTATCTAGCTCACTTTTAAAGCTATTCAATGAACTTACATTACTCATCTGCTGGAAGACAGTTCCACCATTCTCACTGTGACGAAACTTCTTTTTTCCAATCTAAAAGGATGTCCACCAGTCCTCTTAGATTACCTATTAGTACACATTACTAATACTAGAGTTTACTGTATGGCCCATTGATGTAATTGTATAAAGTGATCCTATCCCCACGCAAATGTCCTTCCACTATGTAAACAGCCCTAACTTGTCTAATCTGCCTGCATAGCCAAGCCCCTCCATTCCCTTTATTATTTAGTTGCCCGTCCTGAACTGCTTCCATTTCCAAGATGTCCCTTTTGTATATGGGATTCCAAACTGCACCGCATATTCCAAATGAGGCTACCAGTGCCTTGTAAAGAGGGAGATAATATTTTTCCCTCTTAAATCTATTCACTTAGCATAGTTACTTATTCAATTAGCGTTACAACATTTTGCCAGTATCTTGCCAAATCTGCATTAACCCATCAGATTTTATTAATGTTTTCTAACCTGTAAAAAGTAACATTGGGTTGTTGTTAGGCAAAATAACAGCCCAGGTACATTTTTGCACCTCTTATTGAACAAGACTGAGTGTAAACCTCAAGGTAAACAAGAAACAGCAAGCTTTCCTACATTAACTCACCAGCAACTTTCTATAAATGAAACTAACTCAACTGCCTTGCCCCATATTTTAACAGTGTGGTTGAAAATGTACAGTTTTTATCAATTAAAAATAATAGTACTAGATATAATGGGCATTTGAGATTTATTGTACATTTTTAATTATGTTTTTCAGATGGGTTATTTATAATGACCATAAAGTTTCTCGCATCAGAGCGACCACCAAGGACTTGGGCTACCTTTACTTCTATCATAGAATAATATTAACCCTGCACTGTGCTTTCGGCCTGTAAAAAGCCACACAACTTTTTAATGTGTTTCAAAACAAGAAAAAAAAAAGCTGGGTGGGGTGGACTACGCAAAGATTGTTTGGACGCCAAGACACCAAGAGATTATTTAAATATTTATAGTAACTAAAATATAAATATTAATGTGAACCGTATGAAAGTTTTTAAGTGTTAACTGGAAGTTTCTGTTAGGAGAAATTGTGCTTTGTTTTTTTTTTATATTGTAAATGAATTGATGCTTTACATGCTTCACCGTATGAGTGTTCATTTTTTTTTTTGAATTTAACATTTCTGTAACGAACCGTTTGATTTGAAAGTTGGTGCTAAATTATATAATACCTGGGTTCCTAAAATCTCCATAATCTCTTGAAATTTGACAAGGGCAATTCTAAAAATATATTTTTTTGCATTTTGTTGTATATTTTGTTTTAGAGAGCATCTAAAACTGCACAGATTGGTCTGCTAACTAACATCCAGTAGGTGCTACTGCAGTTATAAATGTTTAACACACGTTTGTGCACTTTATCAGTTAAAAAGAAAAGGTTGCCCTGTTACTAAGTATGGATTTATAGATATCAGTACAAATGTTCGCATACAACCTCATAAAGTGATATTGTTTCCAGTGCATAAAAGAAAACATAATCTACATTTTAAGAATTAATTTCAGGGATCTAAGTTATAGGATCTAACATTTACGTATTATGCAGCCCTAAAGTCTGCTCCCCATCTTTTCATCCCTATTCTTCAAGCTAGCAGTCATGGCCGTTAACTGCCTAGTGTTCCCTGAGGCACCACTTCTGCACCTGCCAGCTTCTTAAACTTAAAGAAGGTGGTAACCATTCAAAACACAGAGAGATGGGAGTGAAAAATCAATCTGCATAACAGGTAGTGTGTTAGATCCTAGAGCTTTCTTACAATTGTATTTGAAAGAAAGGTTATGGGGGGGAATTGTTTGTAAAGGGGTAGTTCACCCCATTAATGAAAATTGTGTATAGGTAAGCCACCCCCAAACACTAAAAGGCAAAATCTGAGAGATTCAAGTCTAACCTGCAATGCATCCTGATGTTTTACCTGGTTCTTCCAGCTGGAAGCTGTCAGTCATGGATGAACAGATACATCACAGCCAATGACTGAATGCTATTCCTGAACGTTAAAGGCAGAGGGAAGGGGGAGACATTATTTTGCTGCATAAGAGCTGGCCACACTAATGTAATTTTCTGGCGTTGTTGCATGCGCCTTCAAATGTATGGAAATAGCAGGAATGCAAAAATTCCTGCGATTTCTGATTCGCATGTGATTGCGCATCAGTGTCCGCTTTGGTAATGAATGCGTTCACCATTTTTTGGGGCAATAGCATGCGTTTCCATAACGGAAAATAGTGAAATCGCATATGCAAACAAGCGACAACACGCACAACGCACCTAAATCGGATTGCAGCGTGGCCTCAGCATAACAGATTGCCCTAGTCAGTCCACTTTCTAAGTAGTTAGGGAGTATCTTAATCTACCTATATATAATTTTTCATTTGAGGGGTGCATGTGCCCTTAATGTATGTGTACCATTATTATTAGTTATTTCTTTCGCTTTTTATTCATACTGTTTTACAAACACATTTTAACACCTTTTAAAGAAATCAGAAAGCCATTTGTTCTGTAAAATGTGTCATTTTCTTTAAGAACGGATTACCACTTTATGTTGTTCATAATAATATTTTACATTCTGGTAAACGTTTTGCCTTTTTGAACTTCCATTCAATGCACCTGATCTGCTTGTGAATGGGTGAGAATGCAAAGGTCCATGAGGCTAACCAAACCCCATTTCAGCAATGAAAAGAGAAATATTTTATGTGGGTGTAGCAATGCTTATCATGAAACAAAACAAATTCTCTATGGAATGTTCTGATCTACATTTCTGTTTTCAGAAACACAAGGAAATTAACATAGCATGTCCACAATTCCCTTATTTATACAGAATGTTACCCTTTCACTAATTTAAAAGCTGTATCTACGGGAATTGCAACCCTTTAATGACTATGCTGGCAAAGATTAAAAACTGTTTTTTTTCTCCACCACCTTTTAACTTTGTAACGATAGGTTTCTTTAGTAATATGTAGGAAAGTATTTTTGGATTGGTTGGAAATGAAAATAATTTCACTGGTAATTATGGGACATCTAAAGCTAAGACGCAAGATACACTTATGCATAGGAAATGCTTGTCCAGAGTCCATAAGATTTGTCTTACTGCTATTGTTAACACCTTTTAAAAGGATCAGCACTTTGTTTAACTGGTGTTGGCAATAATAGGCATCACACACACACTTGTGAGTTTGTTAGTTCTGTGTGTGGACTGTAGAAGAACCACTGGACCTTTGTCAAAGTTAATTGACCATAAGCCATCATATTATATCCTAATTTGTGAAGGTGAAATGTAGTTTAATGTTTTCAGGGTTACAGAATTTGCTACCACACAGCTGCCTTTTTCATCTGTAAAGCAGAGATTCCCACAAAGTCAGAGGAAAAGCATTCTGGGGATACTGGCCTCTTGGTTACGTAATACTTTTATGTATTTTACGTAATAATATTATGCTTTTAAAAGGAGACAGAGTATGTCTGTGATATATACTGTACATGTGTACTTAATGAGATGCTGCTACTAAAAACATTTAAACTTAAACACATTTTCCTAATTTTTATCTCCTGCCAATATACTGTACTCCCTGCATTTATAGGGTGAATCCTTCATAAAGCATTTGTAGAGGTCCTAGCAGTAGGCTTACTGCAAACCTTTTTTCTGTGTGTTTTGTCCTGCATCTGAACTCGTATATTAACAATATAATGTGCGTTAAAACACTGTCATAGTAATAGTACCCAAAGGCAAGTGAGAGGTTTTCTTGTTGACTTACTATACATTTATAAACCAGTATAGCACCAAATGTTTCCCTTTATGAAATATTATTGTACTGTCACATCAGCATACCATAAATCATAAACTTTCTTCAAAAACAAGAAATCCACAGACCAGATCAATGGCTGGCAGGAATATATTTTTTAACATTCTAAAATGACACATTTAGGCAAAATCTTCTGGCTGGAACAGGTTTCAAAATTTTTCCCAAGATGTTCAGCAAAATTAATTCCGGCATGAACACTTCCTGATTTCAGCCATGTGACTAACTTTTACTCATGTGACCAGCTTCTGCCTACATTAATAGGCCCTCCTAAACCGTTCATTTTTTATTGTATTTGCAGCATTAAGTCTTAAGTGAGCATGCTTCTCAACTGGGTCAGGGGAGCAGAGGATCAGGTGATGTCATTATCAATGAAATAAAAACCTTCTGCAGGACCTCAAAATGAACCCCAAATCACTTCTTTAGGTAAACATTTTGAAAAGTTACCTGCTTGAACACTTTCAGCAGCTTGGTAGCATGTGACCAGCTCATACCCAGCCTCTGTTTGATTAATAGTTTCCCCCTCTCAATTGTCTTTCTTTTTTAAGTATTTATGTACATATCTGTGGAGTACTTCCTGCCTTTAGCATTTAGCATTCTAAATGAGCATGATCCTCCCCTGGGGAAGGGGAGGAGAAGAGAGTCATGTGTTGTCCCTCAACCTACTGGAGAAACATATATATTTAATCCATGCTGCAGTCAGAGATTTTCCATTTTAATTGAAAACTTCAGGCTTTTATTTAACTTGTTCAAAGACTACAGTTGCCCTTTTATGCATTGTATAGGGCAAATATACAGTTATTAATTAGTAGTTAATTTAAAGTAATACATTCTAAAATACATCCTTTCTTAAAAAAAGAATATAACCTTACAGGGCTGTGCACTGAGAGCTGCTATCTGCTCCTCCATGCAATCACTCCGGCGATTCTACATTCATGTAGTGCCTGTCTGTGCATTCCCAAATGGAGTTTTACTGTTACGAGACCTTAAAAAAAAAATTCCTGTAAAGGTAAGCGGCTAGCTTGATGCGCCTGCACAGGTAACTTCCGTGTTACCCACGCAGGCGGTGCATTGATAAATTTTGTCTCAACTCCATTTTCAGAGGTTTTTTCGACCACTCTGCCTCTTGGTGCATCTTGGCTGTGTCAGTAATGTAATTTTCAATATTGCTCTGTAATCTTCCTGCTAACATGGATGTTTTTGTTTTTGCAGCGCTTTGTGTTTTTAAATTTGTTTTTCAATGTTTTAACTAGTGACTTGTCCAATTTACTGTAAAATAATGTACTTGTTTGGAATTGCTAATAACCCTAACATTTTAATGGGCAGCAACACAGGTTTCTCTGGCTCCTAGGAATTTCCTTCTTAGTATTGTGTTACACACATCTGAATGCTCCAGACCATCAAATCCAACCTACTGCTTTTAAAGAGATGGTCACATTGCTTATGATCAATTAGTTAAATGCGTTTGATTATTAGCACCTGTCTGCTACCGATCCTCTTAGAGGTCAAGTTTACCCTATGAAAATGTATACCTACCTTCCCCACCTCTGGAAACCAAGACCTTGCAAACTTAACTTACTTCCTTGGCGTTCCTGTACCCCTACTGCAATCCGCTGTCCTATTCCCTGGGTTGTTGCTACCTCCTTTTAAATTGGCCCAGTCCACAGCAGTTATCGGGTGATCTAATCCGACCTAAACTGGGTTATGAACTGGAGGGCCCGACCTCTAAACTGGTGTTAGAACTGAGGGCCGACTCTACCTAAACTGGGAATGACTGGAGCGCCGAATACACGGTTGTTAAATGAACTGGAGGGCCGACTCATTGGTTTAAAAATGAACTGGAGGGCGGACACACATTGGTTTAAATGAAACTGGAGGGCCGAAATTGGGTAATGAACTGGCGGGCCGATTAAAACTGGGTAGGTAATGAACTGGAGGGGGCGATAAACTGGTTTGTTAAAAATGAACTGGCGGGCGCCGATACAACAATGGTTAAAATGAACTGGAGGGCCGGAATACATTGGTTAAAATGAACGGAGGGCACCGGACTCTAAACTGGGTAATGAACTGGCGGGGCCGAACTTAATGGGTATGAACTGGAGGGCCGACTACACTGGTTTAAAATGAAACTGGAGGGCCGACTACATTGGTTAAATAATGGGAGGGGCCGACTAATTGGTTAAATGCAACTGGAGGGCGATAAATTGGGTAATGAATGGAGGGCCGACTCAAACGGGGTGGTAAATGAACGGAGGGCCGAATACATGGTTAAAATGAAACTGGAGGGCCGACACATTGGTTAAAATGAAACTGGAGGGCGACGACATGGTTAAAAGGAAATGGGGGGCCGACTTACATGGGGTAATGAACTGGAGGGATGACAACAATAGCTAATGAACTGGAAGATGCAACACTAGCTAATGAATGGGGGGTGAAAAAACACTGGCTAATGAACTAGAGGGATGACAAACAATGGAGTTAATGAACTGGAGAGCTGACTACCACTGGCTTAATTGAATAGTAGACGACTTACACTGGTTAATGAACTGGAGGGCTCCTGATAACTGGGTAATGGAGTGGAGGGCTGCAACACTGGATGTATAAACTGGAGGGCTAATAATATGTCTAAAGAACTGTAGGGCGGACTACAATGGGCCATGCCTTAAATAAATTGGAGGGCTGCTGACTATACTGGCTAATTAACAGTAGGGTGACTACATTGGCTAATAAAAAGAGGGCGGACTACACAGGCTTATGGAATGGAGGGTTACGACACTGTGCTCATTAATTTGAGGGCCGGATTACATGTATAATAAACTGAGGGCTGATTACCCGTCTTCTAATAAACGGGAAGAATGACTTACACAGGCTATGACTGGAGGGACAACTGCAGGTGTGCGGATTAAAACTGGCTAAATGAACGGGAGGGGGCGGGCTGAAACACAGGATAATGAACGGGAGGGCTGACAACACAGGCTAATAAACGGGCGGGCTTGACAACACAGGGCTAAATAAACGGGGGGGATGACAACACAGGCTAATGAAAAGGGGAGGGTGACAAACACAGGATAATGACGGGAGGGCTGACAACACAGGCAATGAACGGGAGGGCTGACAAAAAGGTTAATGAAAGGGAGGGTGACAACACAGGCTAATAACCGGGAGGGCTGACAAACACAGGCTAATAAAGGGAGGGCGAAACACAGGTAATGAACGGGGAGGCTGAAACACAGGCTAATGAACGGGAGGGCTGACAACACGGCTAATGAACGGAGGCTTACAAACACAGGCTAATGAACGGGAGGGGCTGACAACACAGGCTAATTGAACGGGAGGGCTGACAACACAGGCTAATTACGGGGGGCTGACAACAATGGCTAATGAACTGGGGCTGACAACACTGGGTAATGATGAACTAGAGGGGGACTTCACTGGTAATGAACTAGAGGGCTGACCACACTCGGTAATGAACAAGAGGGCTGACTATATTGGCTAATTAACGAGAGGGCTGACTAACACTGGGTAATGAACACACACACCGTTCAGGCAAGGGGCCCATAGACAGGCCCTTTGATTAGAGCCAAAAAGTCCTCTACAACAAAGGATATTAATTGTCAACAAGATTTAGGTAGTACATTTTTAAGGGGAAGAAAAATTATTTGCAGGACACTCGCAAATAATAAAATACTGCATCTATATATGTGCATCCCAATCTGACAAGCAAGAGCTTACTATTTTTGCATCCTTGGCCTTTTCTGGATTAGTTTGTCTACTTATATCGCAGTTATGTTGGCTTTTCTTATTGGGCAATTTAATCCAAAACTTAAATTTAAAAAATAAAAAAAAAAACAAATATCCTGGTAATCATCTCTGCATACAATCACATTTTGAAGGAATATTTTGAATAAGTCTGGGAATGTTTTATTTAAGTACAATTATACTTACCTCCTCCCCGCTCCTTCTTATATGCACACCCTCTACCAAGTGTGCGGACCTAAGTCGCCAAGTCCTCACCCCTGGGCTGTTTCCACTTACGCTGTTATACTTACACAGCGTTGCTTCGCTAAGCTTCTCCCCCACATCTGTTGTCGACAAGGCCATAGGAGATACGCTCTGCAAGGAGGGTGTCTTCCTATTGGACCCATTTCGGAAGCAGACGAGGGAGCGGAGCAGCACTGTGGTGTAAGTATAACAGCCAAGGATTAGGACTTAGCAACTTACCCTTGGTAGGGTATAATTTCGTAGGTGTCAATGTTAAATTATATATTTAAACGCTATTGTACTAATAATGAAATATGTTTTATTTAAATCAAATACATTTGTACACTAATAACTTATTTTGTATTGTTTTGAAAAATTAAGCATGTCTCTTACTCATCAGGGCTAGCCTGTGTGCATAACTGATCAGATTTTTATCTAATGTTCATAATGGTACCATGGTCCATCCCCTCTTTCTCTCATTAGGCGACGAGCTTCCAACTGTTTCAGCCTATAGGAAAAAAGAATTGCTATAAACGCGAAACACTAAAATCTCCCTAACCTACTTGATACCTTTGGCCATCCCATTGCTCCTTGCTACGGCTGTCAGTGAATTTCCTTTTTGAAGTTGAGGGGCCTTTTTATGTAGTGAACAAAGTAAATTATAGAAAACAAAACTTTGTCCTGCCCATCTTTATAGTGCAAATTCCTTTTTTTTCCCTCTCCTTTCTGGGTCGTCTCTTTTTCCTAATGCCTAAGATGTTATGGATATATAAAGAGTACTGCAATTAAAGAAGCAGAAGTAACACAATAAATGTGCTGGAGCACCAATCCCTTATACTCTAGTTTCTACTACAAGCTTCTCTGCCACAGGCTCAAGAACGTCCAAAATCAAAAACTGGAAAAACAAAGTAAAAATGTAACTGTGGACTCCATACAAGTACACTCTATTTAAAGAGAGCTCTTGCATACCTTTCAAACAAGCCTAGGATGATGTCTCTAGCTTTCCTGTGTGTTAAGGCCTTTAAAATTACACTCAGGAAGACAGGATAAAACAAGGAAGTGTGTGACAGGACACGATGTGATGCTAAAGGGCATCTATAGTGAAAAACAATTGGCCCATGCAAAGTTAGTTCATCTACTCTGTGCTGCCTTTTCTACCTCTGTCAGTGACTTGTTTTTCCATGGTGTCAGATCCTGTGCAGCACTCCCCCCTTCGCCCTCCCCTCCTCCATGTCTCAACCCGGCTAACCGACAAGCTTATGTGCAGTAGGAGTTAAAAGTTCAACATCCTGAAAAACACCCACGCACAGTGGCCAATAGAAAGCAAGCTGTCCTGGAGACACGGATCTCTCCGGTCTGATCTCTCTCTTTGTGACCCATCATCAATCAGTGAAGTTATCAAGAAGGGGGGAAGTGCAGCCTTATTCTGCCATCAAACAACCTCTCTCCCCCTGCTAATGCTCAGATAGGAGAAGAGGTCACAAACAGGAATTTGATTGACAGTACAAGTAGAGGAATGTAATCACGTATTCTAACTGGTGTATCTCAGGACACAGAGGGAATCTGAACAAAGTGAAAACACTCTGGTGGTTGGGGGGGGGAATTATGAACACATGGAAAGAAGGGGAAAAAAAGTTTATTTTCCCACTATAGATGCCCTTTAAGAAGCCACCCCTCCAAAAATGATCTTGTCTGAAGCTATTAATGAAAAGTTAGAAAACAAAAAGTAACCCTCTTATAAAGTGCATACAGCAATTAATGAAAGTGCAACAGGCATACAAAATGGAGGGAAATAGGACTTAAAACATAACTTTTAATAAAATATTAAAATGTGAATACGAAAGTTAAAAAGTACCATCACAGCGTTGAATACGACAGGAGGGTGAGACAGAGTTCTCAGGAGGGAGAAGACTAGGAAAGGTGGGAGCAGTCTCTCTCCACCCTGCTTGCCCTAGTGCTGAAAGATATCCCTAGGGGCCCTCCTGGTCTATTAGGTAAAAAAAAATAGTCTCAAACCCCTGTTACTAAGAGAGAAGGAATAGCAAAACAAACTGCTGGATGTGAATGGAATTAAAATGCAGAAAAGGCACTATAAAAACACACCTTAGAGCTGCAACATGCGTGCAATCATTGCTACGCTGAGAAGACAAAAAGAAAGACCCATGGAGATCAGACAGTTAGAATCACTGGGTAATACTCCTATGCTTTGGGTCTATAGGTGAAGTGCCAAACAACACACAGCAGAGTCCCCCGAGCGTTTCGTTCCACTTGGGAGCTTAGTCATAGTAGAATGCGGGGCTCACATGTCTCTGAAATACCCTACACCGTACTAAAGCCGTTTAGACGGCGGGCGGAATACAATTTTAAAAAATGTATTTTCTCAATATGCCCCATGGAGCAAGGGTGTTAAGAAGGAGAATCCAATGGATTCCCTTTTAATAGTTTATTATTTCTGTCACCACCCCGTATTCCAAAGTGACTTTTTCTAGGACTGCCATCTTCTAGAAAAACATGAAGGTCGGCACAGACCTAAGATGACAATTCCTAGAAAAAGTCACTTTGGGGATTGGGTGGTGACAGTAATAATAAACTATTGAAAAGGGAATCCCGTTGGATTTTCCTACTTAACAACCTTGCTCCGTGGGGCATGAATGAGAAAATACAATTTAATGCATTTTTATGACGATCTTCCATATAGGTGAACAATATATAATGCCGGTTGCTAATTAACATACGGCATTCCCTTGGAATATTGAGACCCTATAGTTCTTCATGTACTTACGTCTTATCCTCTGCCATCAGTACTAATCCCACATCCCAATATTGTACCATACTTACCTGTGATAAATGTACTTTTACCTAAGACTGAATTCTCTAATTCAGTTGTAGATGTGGAACGATTACCCATTATAAATCAATTTAACATAAAATGACATATTTGAAGGGTACCTGACAATATAATAATCTTTTAACTTGATATGAGTTATGTATGAACCTAACAATATAGGAGCAATGTCCCTAACTCTCCCAAACTACATATATTAATCTACTTAACCCACTACCTCTTGTGAGTCAATCTTCTTCTCTTAGCATAGAGACAATACCAGTCTCTTTTACACTGTATTGCCCCATATCATTTTGTATGGGGCATGCTTTCTCTATTTAAAATCCCCCTTTCCTTTTTTTTTTTCTCAGAGTGGGCGGAGCTTCGGGAGGCCTGTCCACCCAGCTCGTTTCTGATAGGCTAAGATCCCGATTGGCCGGGTAAAGAAGGGTCAGAGTCAGGAGAGGCTGGTATGGCTATCTCCTGTCCTCGTTGAACCAGGACCCAATAGGAAACGGTAGGTGTAGGGTATTTCAGGTGTAGGGTTTCAGGAGACATGTGGGACCGGCATTCTACCTATGACTAAGCTCTCAAGTGGAACAAAATGCGGCGGGGGACTCATGTTGTGTGTGTTGGCACTTCACTTATAGACCCAAAGCATAGGAGTATCAGCCAGTGATTCTAACTGTCTGATCTCCATGGGTCTTTCCTTTTGTCTGCTCAGCATAGCAATGATTGCCACATATTGCAGCACTGAGGTGTGTTTTTTATAGTGCCTTTCTTGCATTTTAATTCCATTCACATCCAGCAGTTGTTTTGCTATTCCTTCTCTCTTAGTAAAAGGGGTTTGAGACTAGTTTTTACCTAATAGACCAGGAGGGCACGAGTGCCTAGGGATATCTGTCAGCACTGGGGCAAGCAGGGTGGAGAGGCTGCTCACACCCTTCCTAGGGTCATATAGTATCCTCTCCCTCCTGAGAACTATCTTACCCCTCTGTCACATTCAAATGCGGTGATAGTGCTTTTAAAGGGGAACTGTGGTCTCCAAATAAGTTAATTATAATAAAAGGCCAGTTTCCTACCTTTAAAAGGAGCCATCAACCACTCTCTACATGCTCCGCAGCCCAAGATATACAGAAATTACTGACCAGAAAGTTAATGGGCGGGAGGCCGACATGTGACATTCCTGAGGCTTCTCCTGCACAGTGCTGCGGCGAGCACAGCCTCAGACTCCCTCAGTGTGTGAAGGAACAGGAAGTCCCTCCTCCCTCTGCTGTGTATCCTGACAGAGAAGGTAAGGGAACCTATAGCCTTCTCTTCACTATGTGAAAACAGCTTTTCAGGCAGAGTTCTCACTCTACCTGAAAAGGCTGATTCCACAGAGTTTTCTGTAGGGGGTGTCTGAGTAACCCACGGCACCCGTGAGTGGGCGGGGCTTAGGCACTCGTGGGTGGGGCTTAGGCATCCTAGGGTGGGCGGGGCCACAATACCCGCCAGTGGGCGGGGCCACATGGGGCTGTAAGATAATGAGCCATGGGGGAGGAGGGACATGGGGTCCATGAGTGGGAGGGACATGGGGGGCTGCAAGGGGGAGGAGGAGACACAGGACAGATTGACTGACAGTTTCAGAGCAGGAATTGCAGGGGACCTGGTGATGCTGCTGCCATATCACACACAAAAATGTAAATATTTCAAAACTATGCAAAATAAACAATGGAAATAAATTGCAAAAATTCTCAGGGGAGCAATTCTATCAATTTACCTCAAGTCATTTTGGACCACAGTTCCCCTTTAATTTTGTATTCACATTTTAATATATTATTAAAAGTTATGTTTTATGTTCTATTCCCCTCCATTTTGTATGCCGGTTGCACTTTCATTAATTGCTGTATGCATTTACAAGAGGGTTTATTTTGTTTTTCTACCTTTTAATTTGTAATTAACTTACCCTCAGCACTTTTCCTGGGGAGGTTGCTGGGTGCGCCACCAACATACTTTTGTACATTTGAAGCTATTTAAAGACATGCAATCACGCTCTGTCCATTCCTCTACCTTGTTTTCCTTTCAGGCTTGTGGTTAGCTTTAAAAATGATTAAGAAGTTGGGGGGCGGGTTTACTGATGCAGCAGGTGATGCGGTTATGGCAGTTGGATACAACTGGGCATGCTCAGTGCCCGTGTCAGTGGGAGCAGAGCAAAATTTGTTGGTCATGTGCTAGATGGAAAAGTCACCCGTTTATATTGCTAACTTTGGACAGACTGCAGAGGGGAGCACGATCCTGGAATCATTTGAAAGATATGTTTTTTGTTTCAATGTTTTTATTATTTTTCCATAATTTTAATAACATTAGTTGTAAATTAGTCAACACTGTATCAAAAATGATGAATGTGTCTTTTTAATAAAGGACACTAGTATGGAGTCCACAGTTACCGTTTAAGAAAGGGAAATGTTTGTGCTTTAAAACCCGACATATTTTTGTCCTTTAATCAGCAGGGCTGGAAAATCATCCAAATATTTAGGAGCCAGCTCCAAAGTTAGGAGCCAGCAACATACATATATTCCAATGTCCTATGATTGATAGGTGACCCGTCCCCACCCATAGCTCCACCCAGTCAACTTATGCCCTGCTCATTACACAAGACTATTTTGCAGTTAATTTGTGTGTTAAAATAAAATCTAACAAAACTACAATCGCAAATAATGTTTAACACAAACACTTTTTGTGGTGGTTAAAGAAGTTTCCTTCGGCGCGCGGTCCATATCTCCCCTCTGCCACTGTCACAGTCTGTCATGTAGCCAATAGGAAAACACCCTTTTTTGCAGAGCGGTGTTCCATAGGCTACATCATGGACTGTGGAAGAGGATGGAATGCTGAGGGAAATATAGTGTTAGTAAGACAGCTGTTTGTTAAGTACCCAGGGGTGAGCATTTAACGTTTTAGGTCCTCATCCTGGTACTAATAATGGAGGAGAAGAAACGGAACGAGGGGGAGGGGAGTATATTCTCCTTTAATACAGAGCATACTCACATGTTCTGACCCACTCTTTTACATTGCAAACTATCTCATGCACAACATACTCTTTTCACACATTATAATTACACACACTCACATTAATACAGAGCACACTCCGTTGACACTATTACATGTACAATTTCACATAACTTACCCTCTAACACACACACTTCTCTCACCAAACGCTTTATTACACAAACCCTTTCAAACACATCACCCATACGTAGCTACTACATACATACTTTTCACACATACATAATCAAGTACACAGCACATACAGTAAGTAACCCTATCCTACATATACTTTCTCTCAAACATGCACGCGACCTGGAACCACTTAATGACCTGCACAGCAGGATCCCGGTGCCTCTTAAATTTTCACAATGAGGGTGCGATTTGAATTAGTACGCGCTCTTGTCTGCCGCCCTAGGCCTGCTTATTGGTGGGAGGTAAACAAGCAACTCTGAATTTGTAAATTTTCCACACGCCGAAATTTATTTTAGTCATCATGGTGACCGGGATTGTTCCAGCCCTGCTTTAATGGGAGAATAAAGAACTTTTTTTTTACCATTGCAACAACCTCCAGAGTTTCATTCTTGCTTTTTTTTGATTCTTACAAAAGCTCTCATAAAAACTATTACTATACAAATCACTTGTAGAGCCATACCTAAAGTCAGCTTTTTCAGCTTCCATGTGGATAATGGCCAGCATTTTTTCATATTCTTTTTCAGGAGAGTCAAACAGATTGCGGCAAAGCACCTAGTGATCGGATGCTAGAAAAATATACATATACAAAACAAGCAATGGAGTAGTCAGAGAAATTCATTTTTTTTGGGGGGGGGGGGGGTTAATGAAAAAGTTTTACAGTAAGGGTCAAATGTTTTTAACAGATGATAGAACAATAACCTTATAATATCCCAGTGCTCTGGAAACTAATCTTCAGGAATTCAGCTAGCTCTGCTTGGCCTAATAAAAGGATCATAAGATAAAAAAAAAGACATACTAGTATAACAAAGAGGATGTCCACCCTACAATTACATATTATACTCCATTCCCACTTCCCTTGATGACCCAAACCCCACAACTTTACCTACCTTCCATAGTTCCTCAACTAAGATATGGGGTTGGGGTTCTCAATGGAAGTGGGGATTAAGAATACAATTAATTGGAGGAGTGGACATGCCCTTAATTAAACATACAGCTAAATAATATTTTAAGACAGATGTAATTTTAAGTAGAAAGACTAGCAGATTATTAAAGGATAAATTTGCCATACGTGGAGTTTAATCCATTAAACACATGTACATTTTAGTTTGTAATCTGGTACTGTATGTTGCTATATATGCATATGGAAAGGATTGCACCTTTATAAAAGTAATGTTTTAGCCCTATGGTCCTCTTGTACCTACTCCTACCTCCCAGAAAATTAAAGATTTAGAAAAATTTTTTTTTTTTAAATAAAGTTTGGAGATTGAAAAATAAGGTACTTTCCTTTAATATTGAGATATAAAACACAAGTGTATACATTAAATAATCACTATAATATGTCTAGGGTCTTGATACTCACCGAAAAAATATGACAAAAGATAAATGCAGCTGCGGGTATTGCAGTTAACAAAATGTAGAATCTGTAGGGCAAAAAATAAATTATTAAACACAACCTAATTTTAGGGATTAGTGTAACTAATTTGAATTTCTGAATAACAAATACCGGAATGTAAATAGTTTAATTAGCTAAAGCACAGTAATGAAATGTTACCAAAAAAACAAACAACATAAAATAGACAGTTTATAACACCAGTTCAACTTATAGTTCTTTTTACAAGAAATAGGTTTCCAGCTGTACAATGCTGGATTGCTAAAAGACAGTTGGTTTAGGAAATCTGTTTTTTTTAACAGAAACGTTAACTATATACATCAAATATGTAGAGAATATGGACCACCAACAAAAGATGGTCAAACCCCCCACCCCCAACTTATTTAGGCTTGGTTTCTTTATTTTCACAAAATGGCCTCCTTGACACCTCTCTTTAACCAGTCACGTATCTTTGCCAATATGTTAACAACATCTTCAAAGTGTGGATACACTATTACAATGGTATGTATCTCTTCTAACATTTGGAATGTTTTGGGCAACAATCCTGGATTGTCCTGGATTTCAGCTTATCTTCCCAAAATGTTAAAATGGAAAAGTTTATCTCCTTATGGACAAAATCCAGTTAAATATGCTAGCATAAAAGAAATTACCATACTAAAAGCAACTTACATTCCCACAGACATGCATGGATACACAAAGTAGGCCTAATCATAGGAATCAATGTACTTGCATTACATGCAAAAAAAATTAACCTACAGGACTACTGCACAATTCATTTTTTTCTTGATCTGATGAAATCACCAATATAGCTTCCCATATTATATTAGTCAAAAGTTAGGCCATCTTTGGATCCAAAAATAGATCGTTTGATTTGAAATCAGCTGCTGGCCTGCTGGAATGACTGAGAAAGCAAGGAGAGACTAATGTTACTGTATGTTGAGGAACTTAAGTAGCCCACACACAACTTTTGCTAAACTTCAATGGTTACCTCCGAGTGTTTTTGTCGTCCTGTGTGATCAAATTAAATAAATAATCTCTGAACACAAGTCCTTGTGCAATATTTAATTGGTCCATAAAATCGCACATAATTTCAGGGGACGAGACAAAGGTTTGTGTATCCTGAAAGTTGAGTGATTTTATGAACACTTAAAGTTTTTCTTTTTGCGAAATGTGTACTGGAGATTTGTTTCTTTAGTGTTGTAGAACTTGTAGACATAATTGCAAAAAAATAAGACGCTTGACTAAATAAATATGATATATAAAGTCAGGCCAAGACCAGGTGGAACAAATCTGAGGTGCACCTTGAACTGCTCCACCACAGGTAAGTATCCATATAACAGAATAGAGGAAGAGGGACACTCTATAAACATTCATGGTGATTTAATAATAAAAGTGCTGATAAGACAACGTTTTGTATCAGCACTATATATAAAATCACATGGATGTTGTATAAGGGCTAGGCCACTATATAGCACATAGATAGTCAAGGTCTGCGTGTTGCAGTGAGCGGTCAGCTGCTGCAAGAGCAGAAACTCATTGCTGGTTGATAGTGGGAATAGGATTTCCTACTCTCAGGGAAATGATTTTAAAACCTGAAAACATTTGCTATCCGCCCAGTGTGGTCACAGCCTAAAGGGATACTAACACTGCTTGCAATATAGAGATGGGTGCTTAGTAGCACAATAAACTGTTTGCAGTGGAACAAACAACATTCCTGATCTGCAGTAAAAGGGAAATGATTTTTACCAACAAACGCAGAAACCTTATCATAGAATTGTGAAGGCTGGACAACAAACATTTTTTTCCCATGACTGGCAAATCGCACAGGCACTACAAAAGAAGCATTTTATTATTTGAATCTGTTACCCATTAAACAGCATCATTAAAATACATAGACCAGATTGTTTTTGAGAGTTATCTGCAGCCATTTGCTGGAACCAAAGAAAAGCTTTAATGGCAAGCACAAACCCCTTTTTAAAGTATCAATGAACACAGGACCAGCGGTGCTTTTATTGTTGCCCCAATAAAAGTACCTGTAAGGAACCATTGGACCTGTGGTCTTTTCCTTGTACACAGAAGTCTTCCAGGGGAACAAGTAACACTTGCAAGGAAGGTGGACTTCTTGTGTTCTTTATATACAACCCTATATCCTTGTTAGTTAGACATAAGGGGAGACTTTAAAATGTAATTCAATCAGGACTAATTGATGTGTCTTTTGAGGAGAGCCACATCTACTAAATACAATCTTTAAGTACAAGTATACATAATTCCTAGTTTATTTGATAATTACTGGAGGATATTGAGTGGGCATTCATACTTCTGTCTCTTTCAGCAAAATTTTAATAAAAGCATCCTTGCACTATCTCAGATAGATATTTTACTTCTTACAGATACAAACCAGAGCCTGGATGCACTTCTTAAAGAGCTACAAGGCTTTGTGTCCATGCTTGTAAAGAGGCAGAAGCTGGAAGACCGAGGCAAAGAAGTGACAGTTGCAAGCAAACCAGGATACTTTGAGGATGTGCAGAAGGTCACAACGCACAGTGGCATTGTTCCATATAAAATGTCAATGCAGTTTACAAATGGACAGTAAAATGCCGCAATGAGGCCTAAGCCTAACTAAAGACTTCCACTGAAAGAGTGTAACTAAAACACCCAGGAAAGATTTTTGAAAAATGACAGACAGGATCTGCAAGATCCTATCGGTCATTTTTCAAAGACCAGAATACACACATTCCCGAGTGTTCTCCCTATACACGGCATAGGGAGAAGGCTAGAACGGTGTGTTCCATCAACTGCGGCCGACTTTTGGTCTTTCCTGAAATACCGGTGGTCGCGCACTCATTAGGGAAAGCCGCCACACACACTGCCGATAAAGCCCCGATATTGTTGGATCCAATGGTATCAGGCCTTTATCGGCACTGTGTGTACCTAGTTAGGAATACTCAAGCGAAGATCCTGTCTGTCAAGACCAGAATACAAACCGCACAAGCGTTCTCCCTAGTACAGCATAAGGAGAACGTTCGGTACTGCATGTTCCGGTCGCGACGACTCCTTATAGTGAGTCTACCGGGCCAAGGGAAATTTTCCCTTTCCCAATCGCTCGGCCCACGCAAATGTACTACAGACACGCACTGTTCAGGAAAGCTAGGTACTCAGTACCGATAAAGCCCCAATACTGTCAGATCAGCTTTACGGTACTGTGTGTACCTAGTATATCTGTTGTATTAATTAAATCAACTGAACTTGAAGTTTAGTCTTGAAGACGTTTCCGGCTAGTCATCCGATGGCTTTCTCAATTCGAATGACTTGTACAAGAATCTGTGGCAATTATCTACCCTGGAAAATCCCAATTAGCATATCACAGCCAAGTTGTAAGGGCGTGATTGCTTACTGGCTAAGATGTGTTATAGGAATGCCCACAGTAAGGTGTCAAAACAGCACTTTACATAGGCAGACAGTTGGTGTCGAAACCCCCCACCTCTATTTAGGCTAGGTTTCTTTATTTCACATAAATCGCCTTCTTGACACCTCTCTTGAACCAGTCACGTTCCTTTGCCAGTATGTTAACATTATAATGTTCAAAGGTATGTCCTTTATCCTTAAGATGCAGGTACACGGCTGAGTCCTGACTCAAGGAATTGGCTCTTCTGTGCTGGGCCATACGTTGATGCAGTTGCTGTTTCGTCTCCCCCACATACAAATCAGGCATTCTTCACTGCACTGCGTATATGATGTCGCTTTTCTTCTGTTTCGGTATTGGGTCTTTCGGATGACAATTGCTGCCCTCAGTGTATTGTTCGGTTAAAGCAGACAGGGATACAGTGTTTTTTGAAAATTCTTCTTAATTTCTCGGAGACCCCTGCTACATATGGGATGACCATGTCTTTTCTCCCGTCTTGCTTTTCCCTTCACTGTTGGTATACGTGTTTCTTTCTTCCTTCTACTTCTTTTGACAAAGGCCAGTCTGGCTATCCATAAGTTTTAAGGGCTCCTCTGAGATGTTTCATTTCTTTAGCCTTTGTCTCTGTGCTAGTGGGGATGTTCTGAGCTCTGTGTTGCAGGGTTCTGATGACACCCAGCTTGTGATCTACCACCACCCTATAGATCACAAGCTGGGTGTCATCAGAACCCTGCAACACAGATCTGAGAACATCCCCACTAGCACAGAGGGAAGGCTAAAGAAAGAAACATCTCAGAGGAGCCCTTAAAACCTATGGATATACAGACTGGGCCTGCCATCATAACGCAGTGCAGTGAAGAATGCTGATTTGTGTGGGGGAGACCAAACAGCAACTGCATCAACAAGGCCAGCACACAGAAGAGCCATTCCTGGGTCAGGACTCAGCCGTGTACCTGCATCTTAAGGATAAAGGACATACCTTTGAGATGTGAATGTTAACATATTGGAAAAGAACGTGACTGGTTCAAGAAAGGGGGCAAGGAGGGGCATTTATGTGAAAATAAAGAAACCAAGCCTAAATAGAGGTGGGGGGGTTCGAACACAATTGTCTGCCATGTACAATGCTGTTTTACACCTTACTCTGGCGTTCCTTAACACTCTTAGCCACTATTAATCACACCCTTAACACCTGGCTGTGATATGCTAATTGGATTTCTAGGGTACATAATTGCCACAGATTCTTGTACAAAGTCATTCTGAATTGAGAAAGCAGGATAACTAGCGAAACGTCTTCAAGAACTAAACTTGAAGTCCAGTAGATCTAATTGAACACAAACAGATACCATGAACTGGATGAATGAGAACCTTCACAAGCATGTGTGTACCTATCTTAACAAGGTGACCTCTCTAAAGAGATTCACTAATTGAACTTGGCTGGAGATGTGTAGTACATACCCTCCCACATTCACCTTCACATAGGGACACTAGAAGAAATGCAGAGCACAGTGTCAGGTTCACTTCATTATCCTCAAACTGACTCTGTCCCATGTGCCCCTATTTAAGGGGAAAGTTGGAGGGTATGATAACTTACATGTTTATATCGTACAAGGTAGCAGGTACGGTCCCAGTTAGTACCGTGGCTATGAAGGTGACCCCGACCTCCTAGCTCTCACACACCGATCTCAGCCACCCATATCCCATTGACGTATTACCATTAACTGGCTCAGCGGGACCTTCCTGAAGACATTTCCGCAAAACCCCGCGGGTTAGTGAAGCGCAGCCAGCTTACAGCAGCAGCAGCCGAGCTCAACGGCTCATACCCGCCATGATAACTGAGAGCGAAGTTTAGGGGATTGTGGGTATAGCTCAACAGGAAGCAGTTTTCCTACTCCAGTTTAGTAGGGGCAAATGCCCTCTACCCCTGTTGGCTATAAAGATACACAAGCTGTTGAGTTGCTTTACTTAGGAGCCATATAAGGGCGTTTGCGCTGTAATTAAATTTTTAGGCCTAATACTAAGTTTCAGTGTCAATCAATATACCTGAACGGCTATTTATCCGAGAACAGTTCAAGAAGGATAAACGTGTATTCTGTTTACACCAATAATCAAAAGGTAGATAAAAGTGCGGGTCCCTATGCTGGACGCATTTATCAGCTGTACTGGGTTTCCGGTTAAAGGCTGCGGAGCATTGTGGGTAGAGAGTAGAGCAAATATGGCGGCGTTTATCTGGGTCGTGCTTGACGTGTGCAAAACGTGTTGGTGTCACACATGGGGGTCTTTGGTTTACTGGGTCCCCCGGAAGAGTTGTTTGCGGGACCACTAGGTATGGGTAGGGGGAACAGGAAATGCCATGTTGTCATTGCTGATAAGTGTTTACATTATTAGGCGCCTGCTGGGATTTCCCTTCACTTGTATTGGGTTGTACTGTATGGAAGGTTCGATCACAGAGAATCTAGGGACACTTATTACAAACATGCAGCAAGGCTAAATCAGCAGTGTGAATGGCAATACGTTTGCAGTCAGGGCAGCCCTGTTATTGACATTCTTAGAATGCTCTACAGTCAGCAGATGATTTGGACACACTGTTTGTAGGTTATGCATCTGTATGTACAGGTATCATTTACAAATAGTTGATATTCTCATTTGCTGCAGTTGTCTGTAATTCTTAACGTTTTTAATTTTTTTTTTCAGTTTTCTAGCCCCTTTCCATTGGATGCTATTTAGTTCAAAACAGAAGAAATGTACCATGCATTGTAGTAAGCTTAGTAAATGTGCTCACATCCATTGGAAGGCCTCACCACAGGCCCACATACATGAAACAAAACAAAACAAAGAAGTACCAGAGAGAGACACAAAACTTGGCATTAATCCATCAATGACCCAAATTTATTGTAGATGCAGCACAAGTAGATTTTCTGTGATCAGTTTCTATTATTTCATCCCAAAATGTACAGCATTGCGCCTCTGAAGATGGATGGACCAATTATCCACCTAACCTGATCTTTTGATCAACCGCTTGATATTGCTGCTTTTCTGTTCGCTTCAATCAAATTTGTCAGATTAACCAAATATTGACCTGTGTATTATTACTTTTACTTATGTCAAAGAAACTGATGGTTATTATATATGGCAATTCATTGAGGCCATTAAATGAAATAAATTCCCATGTATTATATATATTATATATATATTTTTTTTTTTTTACAAATCACATGTGAAACACCATGTTAATAGGAATGTGATACACATGTTAGTCCACAGGCAAATTTGGACTGTGGGACCGGAAAATGGTTTATAGCCTTGAGTTCCTCTCTTAGAATGAAAAACATTCTAGGATTAATGGTATAGAAGTAACTATCTGTACTTGTTGTGATAGCAAGAAGTACATTGTTTAAATTAAATATTTCAGTAGAACCTAGATAACTGTTTTTTTACAGTTTCAGTGTCTCAAGGAGAAGCACATCAGAAAATCAAATGGGGCGCAGAGCAAATTTCACTCTTCTTCAGTATGTAATGGATTGATGATTCTTTGATTCAAACTGGGGTGAAAAATCTATAAAATCAGGTCAGTTAACTTAGTTGATAATGCTTTTTTTTTATTTCTTTAACTATTTTTCTTTAAATATCCAGAGAACATATGCATTATTTATAAAATACAGGGTGGGATGTATAGTTTAACATCATAGTGATGGTAAATGTTATCAAAATGCTTATAAGCGTTGATTAAATTGTCTATCATTAACTATATATAGTCACACTCTCACTCAGTCCGTGTTCTTGGGTCAACAGTGCTTCTAAGGAGCAGATGCCTAGGTTTGCCAAAAAGTAGCCACAAAAAAGGAATAGTTCCTGAGCACAACCTCACTAACCATTTTCAATTTATTAACGTTTCGGAATGTAGTTCGAAACGTTAATAAATTTGAAAATTGATTAGTGAGGTGTTCTCAGGACTATTCCTTTTATATATGTATTAGCTACCCAACAAGGAAGCATCGTGGGACTTGTTTCCGTTCAGAATTTTATTCAATACAATGTGTATTGAATAAAATTCTGAATGTAAACAAGTCCCACGAGTGCTTCCTTGTTGGGTAGTATACATATATAAAAAAGGAATAGTCTGAGAACACCTCACCAGAGTCAGAGAGCGTGGGCGAGATTATGAGAGTGTGTATGTATAATATTTTTTTTTTTTTCGGAGGTACTATTAGGGTTATTTAACATTTGAAAGCTTTTTTTAACAATAAAACTTTCCGTATATACTCGAGATAAAGTCAGAGGTACCTTTTTACCTGAAAAAATTGTAAAACTGATTGCTCAAGTATAAGCCGAGGGTACAAATATCACCACTACTGTCTTCTGATTTGTGTTGTTTTTAGGCTTTAGGTGCCCTTTAAATGGAGCAGAATTCCCATACATGAATCCCATAAATTAATAGCCAAATCCAGTACCAAACCCCCAATTCCTTGGCACTCCAGATGTTTGGAAACTACAACCCCTGATGCTTGTTGCTGGGAGTTTCAGTTTCTAAACATGTGGAGTGGCAATGTTCAGTAAACTTTTAATAAACTTACCATCATTTACAATTCTCCTGAACCCCATATTGTAAAGGGCCTCTGATCTCATATAGTAAAGGGCCTCTGACCCCCATATAGTAAAGGACTCTCTATCCCCATATTGTAAAGGGCACCTCTGACCCCATATAGTAAAGGATCTCTGACCCCAATAGTTAAAAATGTCACCTGAGACTTGTAGTTTCAAGCTGTCATTTGCACTGAACTAGCAGTGTTTTTTGCCCCAAACTGAGGAGACCATCAGATTTACAGCATCCAGAAAGCAGTGGACAGTGTTGGTGAGTCCAGCAGCACAGACTACAGGAAGCAGAAGTGTAAAGGCAGATCAGCTCCTGTAACGTTCTATGCAAGTTAACACAGAGCCACCTACTGGTTACTATACGCAATTGCAGAATTGGATCTAAATAGGACTTGACCCGAGTATAAGTCGAGGTAGGTTTTCAGGATATTTTAAAGCCTAAAAAATTCGACTTAACTCGAGTATATACGGTAAATAAGATCTGATTGGTTGGGGCAAAGTTAGTACCATTTTAAACGATAGAACTTTTAATGAATCCCCTGATTGTGGTGGGGTGGGTAAAAGTGATATACATAGGGACAGTGTTTGTGTTGTTTAAGCACTATATAAAGAGTTATATATCAATATTAACAAATATGTAGTAATGACATTAAAGTATATAAACATGTAAATAAGGCAAAATATATAATAAATAAAAGTACTTAGTAGTCCCCACTCTGTTTTGTAATGGTATCTTAAAATTGAGTGTTAAGCCACACCCCAGGAAGTTTTACAGGGAGGCAATGGAAGCTTACAAAGGAACATATTTCTCACTTCCATTTTAGTGTTGTATCCAGTTGGTGTGCTTAATATTAGATTGACAGCAGTTTTGGCGAATCAAAACATTTTCTTAGTGTTAGTAGGAAGTTGCAAGACTTACATGTTGCTTCCTTGTAAAACAAGTGACAGTCTTAGTAAAAAACTTCTTCTCACTCTCACATAACTCCACCCAACCCCTCCCCTCTCAATAGACAAAAGGAGAGCGCTGTTTCTGGACAGGAATGGATATCTATAGATCAGAGATAGTCAACCAGTAGATCTCAGATGTTTGAAACTAAATCCCAGAATTCCTCGACTCGAGATTGGACAAGGTGACTATAGCGTAAAAGTGATTGCAAAGATTGTACCATTTCATCGGAGTTGTAGTGTCAATCATCTGGAATCTATGGTTGCTTATCCTGCTCTATATGATAGGGGGACTGATAGGAAAACATCCATGCCACTTCTCTGAAACAATGAGTGAGTTAATGGTTTATTACATTATTTAAGCAATAGACCCCATAGAAGCCATTTGTCCTGAACTGATAAAATGTAGTAAGATTGAAACATGATAGGATAGTCTGGGTTCTTTATAGGACCTCACATTTACCAATAGTGATCCCTCTCTAACATAATCCCTGGGTACAGCTGTGAGTCTGTCTGTTGGAGAATACTTCCTGTATGGATACTATAATTGGACACTGTTGACCATCTTTGTTACACTTGAAGGGGCTTGACACTTGAAACATGGGTGTTTGTGTGCAGTTGGATAAAAAATACCACAATATTCACAGCTTGGCCTGTGTTTGGGTTTATCACATCTACTTCACTCATTCAGTTCTATGGGAGACCGTGGAATTCTCCTTGATGTGAATTGTAAACCTCTCTATCCTCGGTATACAGCTGTGAGTTAATGGAGGGTGAGTATTGAAAGACAGATTGATAACTTAATTATAGAATGATCCAATGATCTGCTATTGATCTGTTATTGGTTGGAAATTGGTTAAGGGGGAAATTGATTCAAGCTCTGCACAACAGTTGTATTTCAATGTGGTGTTTCTACTGAACTAAACACATAATGTACAATAAAACAGTAGATCAAAATATTCATTAGGGGATGTGAGATAATAATAGAACTAGGATTTCATAAGATTTTTTATTTTTAACATCTTATACATATAGGTCATAATCTCTGTTTCACGTTACGTGGTTGTTACATGTGGACACGTTTTGCTATATATGTAATTTTCCCCAGTCATCATGGCAGCCTATCAACAAGTGGGTAAGCTCCTCCCTCTGCCTGATAGACAGGAAACGATACTACAAATGCCCTCTCACCCTAGGACACATGTCTTTTTCGTTTCCTGTCTCAAGCCTGGTAGTCAGCAGTGCTTACCTCTTTCAGCTGCAGGTCCTCCATCTCCTCCTGTATGCTGAAGCTCCCCGAAAACCTAGACATGGTGGTGTGGAGTCTCCAGTGACCGGGACCATGCAGCATATTCCCTTCTTTGCGGGTAGGACTGCATGCGGGAAACAAGCAGGATTTCCCGGGTGGGCGTCACTTCCGGTTCCGGCGACCACGTGACATGACGTCAGAGCGCGAGTTCCTATGGACTCCTATCGCGGCCGCCATTTTTGTTAAGGGAAAATTAATTTTCCTTTATTTCTATCCGTTAGGTTTGGAGCAGCGAATTTGTACCCTCTAGGCTGCATACTGGATAGGACTTGGATTGTCTTTGTGAAATCTCGCGTTTGCATTTTCTTGCAGCTTTGGGGGCGGGGGGCTTGGTGTTTGCAGCCTATAAATAGGAACAGGTGGATGACCAGTGATGCCTGTTGAAGTTGTGAGCTGCATCAACTGGACTCTGTGCCTCTGGCTGCAAGGTAAGTGTAAAGATTTCTTTTATGGTTGGTGTTTTAGTGCCATATTATTTCTAAATTCAGACACTTAGAAAGCTTTTGTTATTCCCAGTGTTCCAGCTATGGAGTCTGGGTAGTACTGGAAAAGGGTCACACCAGAAGGGATCTGGAAGCATAGGTGAGTATAGGCTAAGAGATGGAGACATTAGTGTGGGCCCTGACAGTTTGTTTCTGTTATCCCACACTCCTTAACTTCAGACAAGACTCATAAAGCCACTGAAAGTAAGAAAACAGGGATTTGATAATAACCCCAGATGATTCTATACCATTACATCAACACAATTTAATTTGATGTTGGACGCAATTAAACAGACGATGTCACAAGGATTTAAGGAACTGGCTGAAGTTAAGAGAAAACGCAGACGAGAATATTATGTACCTTCAGGTTCAGAGTCTGAAATTTCAGAATATGAAAGATCAGTTTTGTCAGATGAAGAATCTTATTTAGATTCAGAACAGGAGGAAGAAAAAGAATCAGATTATACCTTGATCCTTCATATTAGATGGTTTAATTAAAGCTGTAAGAGATACATTGTCTCTACACATTGAGCAAGTTTAAAGTAGTGCCAGCGGATAAACTGTTTCCTTCTGCAAAAAAGAGAAATGTTCTTTTCCCAGTACATACTTCCATTTCAGATATAATGACATTGGAATGGAAAAAGACTGAAAAGATGGTTTCAATCCAGGGAAAATTGGAAAAAATATCCATTGGATGAATCCATAACCAAAAGTTGGGACAACGCTCCAAGGTAGACGCAGCAGTTGTTCGATTGGCCAGAGCACTACCCTCCGGTGGGTGACGCATCTGTATTAAGGGACCCCATGGATAAAAACTTGAGTTTAATTTAAAAAAGACTTACATTGCAGCGGGGAGCAGCGTGTCGCCCTGCAGTGGCACGACATCAGTATCCAGAGCAGTCAAAGTCTGGAACAAGAATAGAGCAGCTCTAAACAATAATGTTAAAAGACCCAGAATACTAGAGATGTTGGCAATATTAAATAGCAATAGATTTTTTTGCAGATTCTTCAATAGATCTAGTCCACTTAGTGGCTAGGGTTATGGCATTATCAGTCGCTTCTAGAAGATCGCTGTGGTTAAGACCTTGGTCAGAGAATGTGGCCTCAAAAAATTTTTGTGTATGTTACCTTTGAAGGAGAAAGAATCACTTGGCGATAAATCTATCATTGAAAAAGCTTCAGGAGGGGAGAGTCTTTCCTACCCCAGGACAGAAGACCAAGAGATTTAGACAACAACAAAATATGTTTAGAGGGAAGATAACACATTTCGTACCTTCCGTCTCTTTCGTCAATCAGGACAAAGACATGATGGAATGGGACAGTCTTCTTGGGGACATCAAAACAAATCAACCAAGAAAACAGACGCGTATGGACAAAGATTCGGTTGCAATAGGAATCCGCGGTCCAAACTTTGAAAGTAGGAGAAGGTTAACTTATTTCAAAAAAGTTTGGACCGAGGCAATTCAAGATTCAGGGTAGGCAATATTATTCAAGAGGCTATCAAATAGAATTTGCTTACCGCCCAAAAGAATCATTTATCATGTCCAAACACCCTCAGACCCTCAAAAGAGAGACTAATTAAGAATTATACTCAATCCGGAAACAGAAAAGCGGTTAGAAAGGGTTCCAAAAAGGTTCGAAGAAAAGGGTTTTACTCATGTCTCTTTTTGTAAGAAGGCGTCGGGGAAGATTAAGACCAGTCCTAGATTAAGAAAATTAAATCTATGCATTCAACCAAAAGTTCAAGATGGAATCTTTACTTCAATAAACAAAGTAATTTACAAGGAAGTTGGCTCACATCAATCGATTTAAAAGACGCATATTCCAATTCCAGTACACCAAGAGTCAGAAGAGATCTCCGTTGCATTTCAAGGTGTTCACCTACAGTTCAAGTGCCTACCATTTGGCCTTCCACATCACAACAGTTTTTCAAAGGTTTTAGTACTTAATAGCAGAATAGAGGAAAGAAGGTATTTCTCATTTTCCATTACTTACACGACATTTTAATAGTAACTCCATCAGAGAGTCAGTGTAATACATACAGAAGGGTTATGCAGATACTCCTTAGAATCGGCTGGATATAAACCAAGAAAAGAGTCAACTACACCATCTCAAGACTTGAATTTTGGGAGCAAGATTCGAACAAGAGAAAAATCATACAACTTCCAGAAAAAAGACAGACAAAACTCGTTAGCAGAAATAAGAAGATTTCAAATCACAGAAAAAGGTGTCGGAGCATCTTGTTTGACGGATATTGGGGTTTAATGCAGCAACTATCAATCTTGTAACGTGGGCAAGATGACATCTCAGACCCCTACAAAAGTTTTATCTTCTGTGAAATAACCACACATGCAGATGAACAGGAGATTAATTATTCCAGGTCCATTAAAAAAAGCAATAAACTGGTGGTTGAACCCAGAAACTCTAAAAGAGAGGAATTCCATTGGTACCAGAAGAGTCCATAGTTATTATGACGGATGCGTCAGAACCGGTTGGGGTGCGTACGCCCTAGGAAAATCTTACAAGGTCTTTGGAAAGGGAGAGGTATGTCATCAAACATTTAGAAATCCGGGTGATATCAAGGCCTTAAAGTTTCAGAGCGAAGATACTAGGAAAAATGTATTAAAAAATGCGACAATATGCAGCAGTCCAATATATAAAGAAGCAAGGAGGGACACGAGAGTACCAATTACTGAAAAGTTCAACCAATTTTCAACTGGCAAAAAACAATTACTCCTTTTCTACAGCCATCATATTCCAGGGTGTCAAATGTAGAGGCGAAGATTCTTAGCAGAGAAACTTTAAGTTCAACAGAAGGTCATTGAACAAAACCATTTTCAGGATCCCGAAAAAGTGGGGACAAACCCACCATGAACTTGATGGCTCACCAAAAAAATACAAAATGCGAAACAATTCGTTGCAAGAACATTTTGCACGAGCAGTGGAATAGACGCTCTACAACACAATGGGACAGAGGTCTTCAATATGTTTTTTCCCCCGCTTCCACTTGTTTGGGAAAACATGTTGAAAATAAAAGAGACAAATCAGAGATAGTAATAGCCATTCTGCCATATTGGCGAGAAGGCCCATGGTTCCGCTACTTCTGTACCTAGCGAAAGAAGAACCAATCAAGATAAATCTCATGAAGGGATGGTTGTCCCAAGGACCAATTTTACTTTCCCAGTGGGAAGGTTCCAGCGTTGATGGCATGGAGGTTGAAAGGAAAGATTAAAGAATATGGTGTGTAACGAAGATTTAATTTAATTTTCTGCCTAAAAATCCAGAAAACACTCTACACGAGTCAATAACAAGGTATGGCGACATTTTGTTAAACTTCGCTGAAACAAGATGAAGATCCGGTTAGGCCATCAGTAAATTTAATTCTAAATTTTGTATGCAGGTTTCAAGATGAATTTAAAATGTAATACTCTAAGGACGCAGGTGTCAGCCATTTCAGCTCTAACTGGGAAAACAATGGGCAACTGAACCTTTAATACAAAGATTTTTAATGCTTTTGTAAGAGTAAAACCTGTAATTAAATCCAGTTCACCACCTGGAGTATACCTGTAGTTTTAAATGCTTTGACGGAAAAAAAAAGTTTGAACCATACAAGAGATTTCAGAAGGATGTTGACGCAGACGACGGTACATCAGCTTTCTTTTATCACTGACTCTTAATCTTTACGTACTTCACACCTTTATCTTTTTACCAACAATGGTATCAGGAATTTCATGCAGATCTGGAAAATTTCCCTACCAACATTCTTTCCGAAACCAAAGGATGATGTTGGGAGAGAAGAAAAGATTACATACCTTGGACCTAGTCGATTATGTATCCTTCTCTATTAAAAGAACAGAAAAATGGAGAAAGAGGACAGACTATTCATAATACCAAAAGGTCCAAGAAGGGACAAGCACCTACCAAAAGAACCATTAGTGCTTGGTAGTAGCAGCAATAGCAAAAGCTATAATTTGAAGAGAGAAAAGGTCCCTTCTGGCTCAAAGGCCACTTACCAGAGCGCTAGCAAGTTCCTGGGCAGTGGAAGCCAAAGCCTCTGTCAAACCTGTTGTGCAATTCAGCCAGATGGTCTTCCCTGAAACACATTTGTAAAACATTATCGTTTGCATGTAGTAGCAGCTAAAGAAGCAAATTTCGGGTTTATAAGTATTACAGGCCTGTAAGAAGCAATAAATAATTGTGTGTGTTGAAGCATCTAACTGTGTCCCGCCCTTTCTTACTTGGAGCTTTGGTACCTACCACTTGGGGATAGGCTGCCCATGATGACTGGGGAAATATGAAATTAAAACAAACTTACCGAAATTTCTATTCCCAGTATTCTTCATTGCAGCTTCCACAAGACCCACCATTTTTATATTGAGCTTTTGATACGGAAGACATGGGTCCTAGGGTGAGAGGGGCATTTGTAGATTCGTTTCCTGTTATCAGGGCAGAGGGAGGAGCTTACCCACGTGGTGAATGTGCATGAAGAATGACTGGGAAATAGAAATTTCGGTAAGTGTTTTAATTTCATATTATATGTCCAGCAACTTATTAATGTGGGGGAAAACTTCCCAAAAAGTTATGCTGAGACTAAAACCAACATAGGGCGTCTACGTACAGGACAGACCACATTACCTGTTCCACGTCATTATATAGAAAAGGGGCATAATGCTGACCAATGAGATTCATGGTATTGGAACAGGTACAGATTGAACCAGTAAGGGGAGGCGATGTCTACAACAGCTAAAGAAAAAGAGAGGTCTGGTGGACAATAGATATAGATACCTTAATCCAAAGGGGGGTTAAACAGATTATGACCTATATGTATATCTGTGAATTTTATACATTGTCTTTTCCTAGTCTGCCAAGAGGTCCTGTATCATTGTAATTATTCTGTATGATGGCGAATGGTTTAAAACTTGTTTGCAACAATTTCCTGTTACTAATGTATTAAGGCCCTTGGAAACTCATTGTTTCAAGGATGTTTGATGGCTTGATAAAGGGACGTACCCGAAACGTTGCTATGTACATATCCGAACAAACCTAATAAAATTATTATATTGGAACATACATGTGTACTTAATGATGGCTGTCTGTTATAGACTCTAGATTAGTATATACAGTGTGCATCTCGTTTGATTGGAGTGTAAAATGACTTCTTATCACCTTCTCACAACATACCCCATTTAAACAGGGGTACATACCTTTATTGGTGACCCCTCAGCCAATATTACTTTGGTTTTGGTCACCTCATTGAATTAGAAAAACCATAGATGTGATGAGGTTCTGCCTTTTCTGTATGAAACAAGTGGGGGAGGATGGAATTCCTCTATATTTGTTTATAGGGAATCTGTAAGAGGGACAGTGTTTTCGTAAAAGGCAGCCACCCGTCTGCCATAGGGGTCATAAGATGTAATGAATGGCACCCTTTGGCTTCTTTATTCCTTGTTTAATCGCTCACTCCCTTCTTGTAACGATCTCTAGTAGTTTGTATCACTGAACTAGGATAATCCTCTCACTGAATCTTCCTGCTCATTGATTCAACTAACTTTTAAATTTCTGGTTACTGACAATGCGGTCCACTCGTTTAAGTTGACTATATGGTATAATCGTTTGAATGATCGGGTGCTGACTTGTGTATAAAAGTAGCTGATTTCTATCAGTAGGTTTGTGATTACATTTCTGTATGAAAACGTGTACCTTCTCGTGTATTTGTACATCTAAAAAATGTATGGTAGTTGTCATGAACATCCATGTCAATTTATTATTGGGAGTATTCCATAAGCATCGCTGGAACCGCGATAGGGGACTCCATGTCGCCCCGTGAGAGGACGAACACGTCATCTATGTACCTCCACCAGGCCAAACAATGGTACCCGGAGAGAGATCACACCGATAGACGCGTCCGTCCTCCAGCCAAAGCCATAAAGGCGTTGGCATGGCAGGAGCGGCATTAGAACCCATGGGTCCCACGCAAATGCAAATAGAATTCATCATGAAACAAAGTAGTTGGGTTAGTATGATCTCCATATAATAAAAAAAAAAAAAGATTCATTGAGGTACTGTATAAGGGCCAGTTTTTTCAAATAGTCACCTCATTGCCTCTATGCCATCATCGGAGGAATGGCTGTGATAAAACTGGCACATCAAGTGTGGCGAGATATATAGATTCATCCGAGCCAAACTTGAATCTCAGCTAATTTGAAAAAAAAAATTCAGTACTGTCCTTAAATGTATGAGGAGTAGTACCTTGTACCATAGGACTCAGTGCTTTATCCACAAAAATTGCCAATGGGCAAAAGACCGAATTAACCCTGACACTATGGTGTGACCGGTGGCCTAACCGGGTCTTTAGTATTTTGGGAGGGTTATAGAGCATGAGTCCTAGGGAATTGTACAATCAGTTGTTTTATCAGCATTACTTAGAACACCCTTATCAAAATATATGTAAACAATCAGAAATAATTTTTAATATCCAATACCCGGTAAAGGGTCAATGTTAGTCTGCAATACACATCAGTGTTTGAAAGTTGTTTGATCTCGCCAAGTAATAGCTACTATCGAGAATGACAATAGCTCCCCGTTATCGGAGGGTCATATATATTTTTCATCATTGCGAGATCCTTCAAAGCCTTTCTTCTTGATTGAAATGTTAAACAAAATCACTCTTTAAATCCAAAGGATTTAACTCCCTAGCTCACGTTGCAATCTGTTGTATATAGGTTTCCACAGGTGCTTTTTTGGAATCCCAAAGTCACTTAGGACCAGTGGTTGTGATGATCGTCCATTGTGGCTTAAATGAGTCGCGTTTTTGTGGCAAATATGCCTTTATCTTATGATCTGGGGTACGGAAGAACCTGTACAGATCTATGTCCATTTGCAGAGTGAGCGATTAAACGGAGGGAAAAAAAGAACCAAAGGGTGCCATTCATACATCTATGACCCCTAAGGCAGACGGGTGGTGCCATTTACGAAGAATACTGGGACTACAGCATCCCTACCAAATATAGAGGAATTCCATACTCCCCACTTGTTTCATACAGAAAAGCAGCAGAACCATCAGATCTATGGTTGTTCTAATTCAATGAAGGTGACCAAATCCAAGGCGTAATAATTGGCTGAGGGGGGCGGTACACATAAGGGTATGTACCCTGTTTAAATGGGGAATGTTGTGAGAAGGTGATTAAAAGGAAGTCAGTTTACCCATCCCCGTACAGGGGAACATTTTACATTCATTACGTGGAAGTACACATGCGACAAAAGCTTTGCGGTTATTATTGTCTGTCCCTGTGGTTTGCTTTATGTGGGGAGAGACCTCACAAAAGGTGAAACACAGAACTCACCAACAAGGTCCTCCATCAAACAGGGCAGATCCACATTACCAGTCCCAGCCATATTTTGGAGAAAGGGCCACACGCAGACCAAATTGGGGTGAGCGTCTCCAATTATTAAAAAGAGGGAAGTCTGGGGGATCAACAGACTTGACAATTTATATCCCAAAGGGTTAATTAGAGATTACGATTATATGTATACTTGTCATTTGGGTTTATATTGTTTCCCTAGTCTGCCACGGAGGTCTCGTAATTATCTGAAGCGGTTTTTGTGTGGTTTCTAATTAAGGAACTCTGTTTGCAAAATTCCTGGTTGCTAATTATATAAAATGTCTTTTATGAATTGATTATTCAAGGCTGATTGATAGCTTGAGAAAGGGTTGATCCCCGAAACGTCGTGTTTGTTATTATACAAATTTTAGCCGAATAAAACTACATTCTTGTTCAGCATCGGACATTTGTGTGAATTTTTACTATATAGTGCTGCTTGTATTGTTAAGAACATTGGATTTTTCCCTACAGCTTGCACTGATTCTAATACTGAGAGTGCTGCGTTCCTGGTAAGATTATTGTGTATATATATTTTAGTGGGTGGGGCAGGAAGTAAGCTTAATGCCGCATATTCATGGTCACAATGTTGTATCGTGAGAGAAAATTAGAAAAGAATCGAAAACACAGCCCAAGCGTCTCCCTGACAGTTCATTTAGGAGTAATATTAGCGTCATGGTTAAGATGCTTCATTTGAGAGTTTTGATCTAGGTATTACAAGCCACAAGGACCAGATTTCTTAAAATTTAGAGGGGACCCCCAATGTATATAAATTAGTCGAAGGTTAGTGATAGTTATAAATTAGTCTAAAGGACCATTGTCCTCCAGCCTGCAAATGTAGGAGAGGCGGGTGCTATTCAGGAGAGCACAATAGCCATTTTTAGATGGTGTTTCAAGTAAAAAAATATGTTCATATCTGTTCCAAACCTTCTCTCCTAGATCCCTAATAAAGAGTTTTGGTTCCGGGGGAATTGGGTAGGATGTTGAGAGGTAGTGTTAATTTATGACAATTGGCTATATGAGGGCAAATTCCATAAGAGATGTAAAAATCTGCTGCAGATTGATGACAATGGGCACTCAGTGGGTGTGAGGAGGCAGACATTTTGAGACCTGAAAATTTGTGAGGTCGAGGGGGAACTTTGTTTTCGTCGTACCAATCCTCTACCGTAATCGTAGGGTTGTGTCCGTCCCCCCCCCATTGTTAAGTATTTTGTAAAGCCAGGACACCAGGTAACCTCTCCCCACCAGTCGCGAGAAATTTAATTAACGGATTATGGAAACTGGAATCTCTTCTCATGGAATGCTGCTGCAATTTGGTAGATTACATTTTTTTCTATTCTCGAATGAGATCATTTTCCTTCTTGGAGAATGTGTGAGAAGGAGGGAAACACCTTGTGTGCTCGAATTCTGCCGGAGGTTAGGACGGCTAGGTTTGGGAAGGGAGGGTTATGCAAATGAGGTGTTCTCCCCTTGTATTGAGAGTTGAGTTGTTTTTTTTTTTTTCCAGATCTTGATTGCTGTATGTTCAATGGGAGTTCTCCTAGTGGGATGTTGTCGCCGACGGACTGTAGACATGTTAACGGGTGGCGTGGGGAGGTATGCAAGCAACAGATTTCTTGGTGTCGTATAGGAATAGATGATATCGTAGTGGTCTGTGATTCTGGATAGACACCATGATCTAAAGTACCTTAGATGGTATACTATAATAAAATTTCAAAACCATTTAGATAGTGAATGAGCTACACTACTCCAACACATTTGTTTATTTGAAATCTGAGCTGTAGATTCCTCAGAAATCTTCATTTTTTAATAACAGCATGTACCGGGAAAGACCAGGTATGACCTAATTTGTTGTCCCTCCATGACCTTACTAGGATTCCCAAAACATTGATTAATCAACCCCACAAACGTAATGAGTGATAATCAAATGGTCTCTGTCTATCTATTACAGAAGGGAGAAGTGGCTCACCAGCAGCAGACCCTCCTCCACCCACTTTACAGACATGTCCTTAGGGATAGAGGGGAAGTTTAACAGCAGCACAGCCACACCCACTCCTACAGTGTCGGGAAGATGTGTTATGATTGTATAGTGTTACGGGTGAATGCTCTTTATTATTATAAATAAACGTAATCCATTGTCGGCGTGGCTTACAATCGGGCAGTGACTAAGGGAGGTAGGCGCCCATTGTGAGCAGTTACTAACCATATTGAAAACCTAACAAAGCTAGGCACAGACCAAACATGTAAGTTACATCATTGTACTACCTAACATGTACATTTCAACTATCCAACAGTTGTTTCACCGAGTATAGTGACCCTTAAGCTGCGCAGCCATGTTTCTATAGACTTGAAAACTGGAATAGTGAGGATAGCCGAATGGTTGGAACAAGCATAAGTTGATCGTGCTCTCTTGAGCCCATAGGAAGTTCGAAAGTTAGCCTATCTCCGGTCGTGAAGAATGAATCCTGGACGTAAGTAAACTATGTGTAGCACCTCGAGAAGTTTAGGTATATGTAGTTTGGGAGAGTTAGGGACATTGCTCCTATATTGTTAGGTTCATACATAACTCATATCAAGTTAAAAGATTATTATATTGTCAGGTACCCTTCAAATATGTCATTTTATGTTAAATTGATTTATAATGGGTAATCGTTCCACATCTACAACTGAATTAGAGGATTCAGTCTTAGGTAAAAGTACATTTATCACAGGTAAGTATGGTACAATATTGGGATGTGGGATTAGTACTGATGGCAGAGGATAAGACCGGTAAGTACATGAAGAACTATAATGGTCTCAATATTCCAAGGGAATGCCGTATGTTAATTAGCAACCGGCATTATATATTGTTCACCTATATGGAAGATCGTCATAAAAATGCATTAAATTGTATTTTCTCATTCATGCCCCACGGAGCAAGGTTGTTAAGTAGGAAAATCCAACGGGATTCCCTTTTCAATAGTTTATTATTACTGTCACCACCCCGAATCCCCAAAGTGACTTTTTCTAGGAATTGTCATCTTAGGTCTGTAGCCGAGCCTTCATGTTTTTCTAGAAGATGGCAAGTCCTAGAAAAAGTCACTTTGGGAATACGGGGTGGTGACAGAAATAATAAACTATTGAAAAGGGAATCCCATTGGATTCTCCTTCTTAACACCCTTGCTCCATGGGGCATGATTGAGAAAATACATTTTTTAAATTGTATTCCGCCCAGCTCGTCTAAACGGCTTTAGTACGGTGTAGGGTATTTCAGGAGACATGTGAGACCGGCATTCTACCTATGACTAAGCTCCCAAGTGGAACGAAACGCGTCAGGGGGACTCATGCTGTGTGTTGTTTGGCACTTCACCTATAGACCCAAAGCATAGGAGTATTAACCAGTGATTCTAACTGTCTGATCTCCATGGGTCTTTCTTTTTGTCTTCTCAGCGTAGCAATGATTGCACGCATGTTGCAGCTCTAAGGTGTGTTTTTTATAGTGCCTTTCTTGCATTTTAATTCCATTCACATCCAGCAGTTGTTTTGCTATTCCTTCTCTCTTAGTAACAGGGGTTTGAGACTAGTTTTTACCTAATAGACCAGGAGGGCACCTAGGGATATCTTTCAGCACTAGGGCAAGCAGGGTGGAGAGACTGCTCCCACCCTTCCTAGTCTTCTCCCTCCTGAGAACTCTGTCTCACCCCTCCTGTCGTATTCAACTGCTGTGATGGTACTTTTTAACTTTCGTATTCACATTTTAATATATTTATTAAAAGTTATGTTTTAAGTCCTATTTCCCTCCATTTTGTATGCCTGTTGCACTTTCATTAATTGCTGTATGCACTTTATAAGAGGGTTACTTTTTGTTTTTCTAACTTTTCATTTAAATAGCTTCAGACAAGATCATTTTTGGAGGGGTGGCTTCTTAAAGGGCATCTATAGTGGGAAAATAAACTTTTTTTCCCCTTTCTTTCCATGTGTTATAATTCCCCCCCCAACCACCAGAGTGTTTTCACTTTGTTCAGATTCCCTCTGTGTCCTGAGATACACCAGTTAGAATACGTGATTACATTCCTCTACTTGTACTGTCAATCAAATTCCTGTGATGTGACCCTCTTCTCCTATCTGAGCATTAGCAGGGGGAGAGAGGTTGTTTGATGGCAGAGATAAGGCTGCACTTCCCCCCTTCTTGATAGACTTCACTGATTGATGATGGGTCACAAAGAGAGAGATCAGGACACGGAGAGATCCGTGTCTCCAGGACAGCTTGCTTTCTATTGGCCACTGTGCGTGGGTGTTTTTCAGGATGTTGAACTTTTAACTCCTACTGCACATAAGCTTGTCGGTTAGCCGGAGTTGAGACATGGAGGAGGGGAGGGCGAAGGGGGGAGTGCTGCACAGAGATCTGACACCATGGAAAAACAAAGTCACTGACAGAGGTAGAAGAAAGGCAGCACAGAGTAGATGAACTTAACTTTGCAATGGGCCAATGTGTTTTTCACTATAGATGCCCTTTAAGCATCACATCGTGTGACTGTCACACACTTCCTTGTTTATCCTGTCTTCCTGAGTGTAATTTTAAAAGCCTTAACACACAGGAAAGCTAGAGACATCATCCTAGGCTTGTTTGAAAGGTATGCAAGAGCTCTCTTTTAAATAGAGTGTACTTGTATGGAGTCCACAGTTACATTTTTACTTTGTTTTTTCCAGTTTTTGATTTTGGACGTTCTTGAGCCTGTGGCAGAGAAGCTTGTAGTAGAAACTAGAGTATAAGGGATTGGTGCTCCAGCACATTTATTTGTGTTACTTCTGCTTCTTTAATTGCAGTACTCTTTATATATCCATAACAATTCTTAGGCATTAGGAAAAAAAGAGACAGACCCAGAAAGGAGAGGGGGAAAAAAAGGAATTTGCACTATAAAGATGGGCAGGACAAAGTTTGTTTTCTATAATTTACTGTGTTCACTTACATAAAAAAGGGCCCCTCAACTTCAAAAAGGAAATTCACTGACAGCCGTAGCAGAGGAGCAATGGGATGGGCCAAAGGTATCAAGTAGGTTAGGGAGATTTTAGTGTTTCGCGTTTAATAGCAATTCTTTTTTCCTATAGGCTGAAACAGTTGGAAGCTCGTCGCCTAATGAGAGAAAGAGGGGATGGACCATGGTACCATTATGAAACATTAGATAAAAATCTGATCAGTTATGCACACAAGGCTAGCCCTGATGAGTAAGAGACATGCTTAATTTTTCAAAACAATAACAAAATAAGTTATTAGTGTACAAATGTACTTTGATTTAAATAAAACATATTTCATTATTAAGTACAATGTAGCGTTTATATATAATTTAACTTTAAACTACAATTATACCCTACCAAGGGTAAGTTGCTAAGTCCTAATCCCTTGGCTGTTATACTTACACCACAGTGCTGCTCCGCTCCCTCGTCTGCTTCCGAAATGGGTCCAATAGGAAGACACGCTCCTTGCAGAGCGTATCTTCCTATTGGCCTTGTCGACAACAGATGTGGGGGAGAAGCTTAGCGAAGCAACGCTGTGTAAGTATAACAGCGTAAGTGGAAACAGCCCAGGGGTGAGGACTTGGCGACTTAGGTCCGCACACTTGGTAGAGGGTGTGCATATAAGAAGAGGAGCGGGGAGGAGGTAAGTATAATTGTACTTAAATAAAACATTCCCAGACTTATTCAAAATATTCCTTCAAAATGTGATTGTATGCAGAGATGATTACCAAGGATATTTGTTTTTTTTATTTTTTTAAATTTAAGTTTTGGATTAAATTGCCCAATAAGAAAAGCCTACATAACTGCAGATATAAGTAGACAAACTAATTCCAAGAAAAGGCCAAGGATGCAAAAATAGGTAAGCTCTTGGCTTGTCAGAACTTGGGATGCACATATATAGATATGCAGTATTTATTAATTTGCGAGTGTCCTGCAAATAATTTTTCTTCCCTTAAAAATGTACTACCTAAATCTTTGTTGACGATTAATATCCTTTGTTGTAGAGGACTTTTTGGCTCTAATCAAAGGGGCCTGTCTATGGGCCCCTTGCCTGAACGGTGTGTGTGTTCATTACCCAGTGTAGTCAGCCCTCTCGTTAATTAGCCAATATAGTCAGCCCTCTTGTTCATTACCGAGTGTGGTCAGCCCTCTAGTTCATTAGCCAGTGAAGTCAGCCCTCTAGTTCATCATTACCCAGTGTTGTCAGCCCCAGTTCATTAGCCAGTGTTGTCAGCCCTCCCGTTCATTAGCCTGTGTTGTCAGCCCTCCCGTTCATTAGCCTGTGTTGTCAGCCCTCCCGTTCATTAGCCTGTGTTGTCAGCCCTCCCGTTCATTAGCCTGTGTTTGTCAGCCCTCCCTTCATTAGCCTGTGTTGTCAGCCCTCCCGTTATTAGCCTGGTTGTCAGCCCTCCCTTTCATAGCCTGTGTTGTCAGCCTCCCGTCATTAGCCGTGTTGTCAGCCCTCCCGTTCATTAGCCTGTGTTGTCAGCCCTCCCGTTCATTAGCCTGTGTTGTCAGCCCTCCCGTTCATTAGCCTGTGTTGTCAGCCCTCCCGTTTATTAGCCTGTGTTGTCAGCCCTCCCGTTTATTAGCCTGTGTTGTCAGCCCTCCCGTTCATTAGCCTGTGTTGTCAGCCCTCCCGTTCATTAGCCAGTTTTAATCCGCACACCTGCAGTTGTCCCTCCAGTTCATAAGCCTGTGTAGTCAGTCTTCCAGTTTATTAGACATTGTAATCAGCCCTCCAGTTTATTAGACAGTGTAATCGGCCCTCAAATTAATTAGCCAGTGTAGTCAGCCCTCTAGTCCATAAGCCTGTGTAGTCAGCCCTCTGTTTATTAGCCAGTGTAGTCAGCCCTCTGTTTATTAGCCAGTGTAGTCAGCCCTCCAATTTATTTAGCCAGGCCCAGTGTAGTCAGCCCTACAGTTCTTTAGACAGAGTTTATTAGCCCTCCAGTTTATAATCCAGTGTTTGCAGCCCTCCACTCCATTACCCAGTGTAGTCAGCCCTCCAGTTCATTAACCAGTGTAGTCAGTCTACTAGTTCATTAGCCAGTGTAGTCAGCTCTCCAGTTCATTAGCCAGTGTTGTCATCCCTCTAGTTCATTAGCCAGTGTTTTCAACCCTCCAGTTCATTAGCTAGTGTTGTCATCTGCCAGTCATTAGCTTGTGTCAGCCTCCAGTTCATTACCCATGTAGTCGGCCCTCCAGTTCATTTTAACCAATGTAGTCGGCCCTCCAGTTCATTTTAACCATGTAGTCGGCCCCTTCAGTTAACCAGTGTAGTCGCCCTCCAGTTCATACCCGTTTAGTCGGCCCTCCAGTTCATTACCCAATGTAGTCGGCCCTCCAGTTCATTTTAACCAATGTAGTCGGCCCTCCAGTTCATTTTAACCAATGTAGTCGGCCCTCCAGTTCATTTTAACCAGTGTAGTCGGCCCTCCAGTTCATTACCCAGTTTATGTCGGCCCTCCAGTTCATTACCCAGTTTAGTCGGCCCTCCAGTTCATTTTAACCAATGTAGTCGCCCTCCAGTTCATTTTAACCAATGTAGTCGGCCCTCCAGTTCATTTTAACCAGTGTAGTCGGCCCTCCAGTTCATTACCCAGTTTAGTCGGCCCTCCAGTTCATTACCCAATGTAGTCGGCCCTCCTTTCATTTTAACCAATGTAGTCGGCCCTCCAGTTCATTTTAACCAATGTAGTCGGCCCTCCAGTTCATTTTAACCAGTGTAGTCGGCGCCGTTCATTCCCATTTCGTCGGCCTCCAGTTCTACCCAGTTTAGTCGGCCCTCCGTTCATAACCCAGTTTAGTCGCTCCCTCCAGTTCATTACACGTTGTAGTCGGCCCTCCAGTTCATTACCCAGTTTAGTCGGCCCTCCAGTTCATTACCCAGTTTAGTCGGCCCTCCAGTTCATTACCCAGTTTAGTCGGCCCCAGTTCATACCCAGTTTAGTCGGCCCTCCAGTTCATTAGACAGTGTAATCGGCCCTCCAGTTCATATCCAGTGTAGGCGGCCCTCCAGTTCATTACCCCGTGTAGGCGGCCCTCCAGTTCATTACCCCGTGTTTATTAGCTCTCCACTCCATTACCCCCCCGTTTTATTAGCTCTCCACTCCATTACCCCGTGTTTATTGCTCTCCACTCCTTCATTACCCCGTGTTATTAGCTCTCCTCTCCATTACCCCGTGTAGTCAGCCCTCCCATTCATTAACCAGCATAGTCAGCCCTCTAGTTTATTAGTATGTTATTGTAATCTTAAAGGATGCATAAAGGAGCTTTGTCTTACCTCCTGTTCTTCAATTAATGTAACAGGTGCCACTGGTGGATCGCACGCATGGGTAAGATTTAGATCTTCATTCCTGGCTCCTGTTACATTAATTGAAGAATGGGAGGTAAGACATAGCTCCTTTACCTCTCATTCTCCAATTAATGCAAAAACAGAATAGTTCACTTTCTGAGTGAACTAATCCTTTAACCACATCATGCACTTGAAAATATTGCAGGCAACAATGTAAAATTGGAATAACTGTCTTTAAAATGGGTGTAACCTGGGTGTAATCAAAGCGGGTGTAGTCATACCGAAGTGAATATGACCAAAAAAAAATTGCGCACGCTCCGCATCTCTTCTCCCTGCGTTTCTTTCTTTTGCGTTTTAAAATGTTTGGAGGTATGCATGTCTGTGGGGGGCCCAGAAATGTACCCAGTATAGGGCCCAGAAAAGTCTCGTGGCAGCCCTGTAGATGGTAACAAAGGAAACAGAGTAACACAAATAGAAACTTATCCTTGTGCTTATTGTCTTACTACCATTATTAGTATGAACTTGACTCCAAAAATTAACAAGGATTTATACGACAATGTTGTTTTTACAATGAGGTTTGCACCTGTAACAAAGGATAAAACAATATTTACATTGAGATACTATATACATGCTGTCATTGGACTCCAGAGTAACTTCTAATACCCTTGTGATTTATAATAAAGTGAACAATTATTCAAGAAACAAAAACCTAGGGGAAAATATAAAGATGGTATATTTCATTAAAGTGGCCTTTAAAAAGGGGGATGTGACTCTATTCTAACAGAGGCCACCAACAACCAACTCTCTACAGTTGAAAATATGCGTAGCTCAATCTCACAAAGCAAACTCTCAAAAATATACTTTATATTAAATGACTTTTGCCACACCCCAAAAATAACCTTCATGAACAAATGGGAAGCTATGCTGGGAGCAAGATTAGAGAAGGACCAATGGTCTTTTACAACAAATGCTCTTCCAATATAATAACTCATGAAAAAAGCTTTAAAATGTTACACCATTGGTATATGTCTCCCCAAAAAATATAAAATATTTCCCCAGGCCTCCCCATCTGTTATAGAGGATGTGGAACTCTAGCTGATTTGAAGCATTGTTGGTGGGACTGTATAGAGGTACAGAAAGTATGGAAAGAATGAGATGATAATCCAAGATACCAAAATAACTTGATCCATGGATGGTCCTTTTTGACAGAAAGACACCCCAACTATCTCTAACTGTGAACAAATTAATGCACAGTGTGTGCACAGGGGATAGAACCCTCATAGCAGCCACATGGAAACAACCTAGCCCCTCTAGACAACAATTAATAACAAAGGTCTGGTGGTTACAGAGTCAGGGGCATAATGAAATACTACGATGGAACCCATGGATATATAACCCTTACTGGAATCCCTCCCTTTGAAAATCCTGTGGTTGCCACTGGTCCTTTGATGTCACTCAAATGGCACTTATGCAGACCATTTACCTACTGTACTGATGAAGGTTTGAAAATGCTAGAACTGACCTCAGCTTGTGTAATGCTATAAAAGACTAATAGATGTTGTGGCATTTGCTAAAGGTCTACAATGGAAACCATCCAAAACCCAAATTTCCACTTTTATATGCCCAAGATAAAGTAAGTTATAAGCAAGACTCTAATACTTCATATAATGTTCATGGGACAGTACTAAAATTATCTACAGGTAATAGTCACCAAGTGTATATAATTATGCTGCTGGTTGGACAGGAGATAGTTTGAACAAAGCTAATTACTGGTATCACAAGCTGTGATCTCCTATGTACCGCACAATCGGGTGTGGCTAACTGTCGACTGCAACTACTTTCTACTCAACCACTAATATTTCGCCCTGGCCAACCATTCAATAATAACGATCAGCTCAAAAGATCTGGCCTTGTGTACCTAGCCTAAGTGTAATTTACCTAAAATACCATTGTACTGCTTTTCTGGGCTTTGATTGCCTAATGTTGCAGACTGCAAATCAACAGTAGTATATCTGCGTGATATTGCTTTGTTGCGTGCATATTTACATTTTTATATTACTTGTTCTAAGTGCTAATAAAGAGACAAAACGTGCACAGTTTGAATGTTGGTCAACATGCAGTACAACTGATTTATGTCCCCTGATTTTATACGATTACAAATTAGAACCAAGAAGGAAACTGTGATGAGCTCATATATAGCCCAGTAATTATGCATAAATGTCAGAAGAATTTTCAGGATTTTAGACACATTTGGTTTGGTCAAAGTTTATAGTAGGAAACCCCCCAGTAAATAAGTAATATTATACATTGTTTTTTTTCAGCACAAAGTGTACTTTAACATGGTAACAAAATTTTCTAACTTTTCTGGAAATTTTACTGGAATTATGGGTGAAATATGTCAAAGAAATTTAAAATTTGCAAATTTTCATGGATTTTTCCCATTTTTACTTATAGGTATCTTTAGCTTACACACAAAAATCTTACTGTTTCTAAAAGCTCTAATACTCCCAAGTACAACAATACCATATATCTGTAGGTACCCCTCTTTTCCTGTACAGGAGACCCCCCTCCCCAAACTAAAACTGCACCTTATATTACAGAATATTACATCAAATTGAAATGTATTACCACTTCTGACGGTTAACATAGAATATCTTCCAAATTAACTAAAATATCCCCACAAGTGAGATATTTTTAGAAACTACACACCCACAGGAATTTGAGTGAGGTAAGTTTCGATCAAAATGCAGATACCTGGGCGCAGCGCTTAGTCCAATTGTAAGTTATTTTCTCACATTTTCCTATTGTAAAATCAGACCATATCAAATGCGAATTTCAGCTAAAAACTGCAGAGGAAAGTTCAAACGCATCTCAAATATGAAAGCCTAACCCCCACCCAAATAAAACGGTATGCCACATTCATGGGGGTACCCAGAGACATGGCTACCAACTAACCCAGAGCAGGACCAATGCCAAATGTCAGTAGCAGCAAAAATAAAAATTATCCAGCATTGCATTTGAACAGTCTGCAGTTTTTCCCACAAAACACCCCCCGAACTCAGAATTACCCCCCACAAACTATATTCCTGAAATTCTACACACCTTCAGCTATGTAACGCTGTAGTTTGTTCATTCACACCATCAATGGTGTGAGCCCAGTTCATCGTAGAAGTTTGCACTTTTCGCAGATTTTCTAAAAAAAATTATCAAACAACATTCAAAAGGTAGAAATCATGCCAACACCTCATGGAATGTAAAAAAAAGTTAACAAATATCAATCTCCCAAATATCCTGAATCAAACGGTATGCCATATGTGTGGTTACACATGCAGACGTGGAAGCGAAAAGCCAGGAAGTGAGAATGTACAATGGCTCAGAAAAAGCTAAAAAATTTAGCCAACTCAGAATTTGAATAGTCTTCAGTTTTTTCCACAAAACACCCCTGTAACTCAGAAATACCCCACACAAACTATTTCTTAAATCTACATACCTTCAGCTATGCAACGCTGTAGTTCGCTCATTCATACCATCAATGGTGTAGGCGCAGTTCATCATAGAAGGTCGCACTTTTCTGAAAAAATGAACAAAAAACAACTTCAAAAGGTAAAAATAATACCAAAACCTCATGGAATGTAAAAAAAAGTTACCAGTTATCAATTTCCCAAATATCCTGAATCAAACGATATGCCATATCCGTGGTTACGCACGTGGAAGCAAAAAGCCACGAAGTGAGAGAATGCATGATTGCTCAAAAACAGCAAAAATATTCAGGCAACTTTGAATTTGAACAGTCTGCAGTTTTTCCCCACAAACTATATATTCCTCGAATCTACACTTTCAACTATGTAACGCTGTTGTTTGTTTGCACTTTTCGCAGATTTTCTGAAAAAATTAACAAAAATCCACTTATGAAGGTAGAAATCATGCCAAAATTCCATGAAATTTAACAAAAAGTTACCAAATATCAATCTCCCAAATGTTCCAAATCAAACAGTATGCCATATTCATGGCTACTATGCGTACGTGGAATCGACTAGCCACAAAGTGAGCCAAATCACAGTGGCCCAATTACAGCAACTTATCAGATTTGATAGACTAAACGCCCCTCTATATTAGAAATACCCCCCAAAACTATACATTCGGTGCCAAGTTTTCATACATACTTGAAGAATTCCAGACGCAGTAATCGAAAGAACTGTGTTTTTAGATTTTGTGAAAAATAAATTTAGATGATTCAAAGGTTGAAATCCTATCTAAACCCACTTGACAAGCAAAACCCCCCACTAAATGTCAATCTTCCACAAGAGGCGTGCTCACCAACTAGCTCAAATGGGACGCAAGCACAAGTGCAATTGCAAGAAAAAATCAAAATGTTCTGTAATTTGAACAGCCTATTCAACTTGGAAATACCCCCCCCCCCCCCACAAACTATATATTTTTGGAATCTACACACCTTCAGCTACGTAAACGTGTCAGTGCTTTCGTATTATACACGAAGAATTCCAGACGCTGAATGTTTCTTAATTGCATTCAGTTGTGTCACAGACCTAATCAGCTCTGATTTATCTTAATTGCATTCAGCCAATTTACAGGTTCAGATTTTAAAATTCACACTCACATTAATAGCACTTTGTGCAGCCTTTTAAGCCAAATTCAAAGTTTTTTCTTACCGTAGTATGAGCCATGCCTGATCGTGGATGTTTTCCCCTTCCCATTTATCTGTACATTTTATCCACTATCCAATTGCAAACAGCCATAGACCTGCTTAGCATCAGGATACCAAAGGAGCCATTTCCAGGACAACAGATACCACATGAAAGGAATACACAGTACCAGTGTCCTAGCTACCATACCATGTACATCTACACTGAGATCATTCTACTAAATAGTAGTTAGTGCACAATATTATAGGAAAAAAGGCACAACTTTATCACTGTGACCACAACAGCCAGCATCCTTCAGATGCTCTACTGACATGTTGGGACTTTCATAATTTGAAATTGGGAGGATGTAGTAGGTGTTTTTTTTTTAACCCACAAACACATATTAGGTCAAACAGGTAGAATTACAATCACTGTAACGGCTAGGCCACACTAGCGTGTTTCTCTCGCACCTATAATAGCGTATTGTGATCCATTAGTGCATGAGAAACACATGCCAGGCTTACACAATGTGGGTGGCAACACTACGCTGTGTGTGAAACATCATTGTTTATGCGCATTTCATACATGTTACCGCGCATTGTAGTGTGGCCACAGTTTTAATCATTGTAATATTATTAGCTTCCCCACAAATGGTGCCTTATTAATAGTATATCATTTCATGTTGAATTAAGACATACATCCATCTAGTCCAACCTACTCAGCAATACCCACATTTCCTTCAGTTGATCCAGAGGAACCCCAAACAAATATGGCTCCAAGTGGCAAACGGAATTACCCCTGGATCAACTCCAACTTTGTCTATCAATACCAGTAACCTGCCACATTCTTTTAGAAACTCATCCAGATTTAAAAAAAAAAAAAAGTATACAATGAATCTGCCATAGTATTACCGTTCTCGCATTATAAAAACTTTTCCAAACTTGAAGACTAAACCTTGTCGTTCGTTTATCTGTATTCTAGTGGAGCCTTAGTATTGGTAATTGGGAATCAGGCTGATCTCATTATTGGGATGGGCGAAATTTCCTGATAATATCGATCTGTCTATGGCCACCTTTAGCCTTAGTCAACGAGTAAAGGTTCATACTCAAATGCGATCTCAGGGGCTGACCTGCGACGCAAGATGTGTATGCACAGCAGTTTTGGCTGATAATCGTGCCGTGTATGGGCACTTTGTCGGCCATATGGTTGGGGCTTGTTGAAGTTCTCCCTGGTTAATCAGGCAATGAGCCCCGACCGAATGGCTGTTTCGGCTAACAAAGTGCCCATATACTGCACAATTAGCGTCCGAAACGGTCGTGTATACATAGTGTGGCGCTGATCGCCCTCCGAGATTGCACGTGTGTGAGGCTTTAGATCTATATATAAAAAAAAACAGGGCCCCTTGCCAGCAAGTAGGGGGATTGCCACCTCTTACCTTTAAAACCAATCACATAAAAACAGCATGCAGAATTTATGGAAGGTATTTCTATTAGAATCTTTATGCAGGATTCAGATTCAGTGTAGCCCTAGAGCAGACCTGGGAAAATTAAGGCCTTAGGGACACAAGCGGCCTATTGGCAGTCCCAGACCAGCCCCCTGCTATTAGACCTGTACCCAAAAAAATCTTCCTGAGATGAAAAACAATATTAATTGATTGTCACTGGCAGGTTAATTGATTTATATATTTTTTTTTATTGTATTAGAAAATAATGGGATGATAAAATCAGCAATTTAAAATAAAAATCACATACAAATAGTAATTTAAAAATAATTTTCACTTAGGAGCGCCATTGAAAAAGCCAATAGAGCGAAATGTGTTAAGGGTGCTGGGCCCCCCCTCTATCTCCATTATGTGAATTCAGCCTCAGAACTCTGCAATACTTTTGGTCCCATGCACGGTCTATGACTGACTACTAGACTGCTAAGTATTATAGGGCTGTTGGTTACTAAGACATTGTACATGGTGTGGGGTTATACCATCTGGCTTGTTCAGGTAGTTAAGGCGTCCTTGTATCTACTATTTTTGATAAATACTATTTGAAATAAAAGATGTTTTATTAGCCATATATCCTTTATTTTCTCTATTTTGTACACTGGGTGCTGGGGAGAAAGGTAAATTGGGTTTGGGTGGTTATTACTATCTGTAAATTTGCAAGAGATGAACATGCCCTTTAATCTCTTTCTATAATGAGATCAAATAGATGAATGAATGAAGTTAAACCTATTGGTCTAGCCCTTCACAATAGTCTATGTGGCCGGAGATTTGTCATGTGCTGCCTGGGTTTACATGGAGTTTCAAGTAAGTGACAGAACTCATTCAGTCTAAAGCTAGGTACACACAGTACAGATTTCTGAAAGATGACAGACAGGATCTGCAAGATCCTGTCTGCCATCTTTCAAAGATCTGCATACACACAGTCCCGAGCGTTCTCCCTATGAATATCACAGGGAGAACGCTCGGGACGTGTGTTTCCATCGGCCGCGCTGACTCCTCTATAGGGAGTCTAGCGCGGCCGATGAAATTTTCAGCCTTTCCCGAACAGGCTTTCGGCCGACCCGATCGTTTGGCGGCCGCGCGCTCGTTCGGGAAACGAACGTACACACATAACGATTAGCCCGATACCGTCGGATCCGACGGTATCGGGCTTAATCGTTGAATTGTGTACCCAGCTTAAGGCAGTCGTCAGTACATTACACAGCTAATGCCTAATAACACACACACTCCCGATATCCATACAATGTTACTGAGGCTGATTAACATGGTGGCCCATCGGGCTCAATAACGTGAACAGATTGCCTCAGCAGGGGTGTAACTACAGGGGAGCAACTGCAGGGGGGACCGGGAGCCAAGGGGCCCCATCGTCTTATTTTTACAATGACAGATCTAGCCTCCTCCCAGAAAACCACTGTGAATGAAGCACGGATAGGGGCCCATCTTAGTTTTGCTGGGGGGCCCAGTGATTCCTCGTTAAGCCACTAGCCTCAGCAAAATATTTATACATAACACAATCAATTGTGCAAAGATTAGATTGAAGAGTGTGGGGTCGTCTTTCCAATCCAAAACAGCCATCAGATTGACCGATGATGCTCCTACATTGCGGGGGCTGCAGCCGATTGACGGTAACGATCACAGCCCGGATCTAAATAAAACTATCAGAGCTATAAATAGAGACCCCGCCCCCCAGTAACTGCAATTGGATTAGAATAGCATCACTCGTCCTGCCCCCTGCTGCCTGGGCCGTGGAGTCCCCAGTACTGTCAGGGAGCTGCAGGAATGGGAAGATGGCTGCAGACCTGGGAGAGCTGCTGGTCCCTTACATGCCAACCATCAGGGTGCCCAAGTCAGGGGACAGGGTCTACAAGACGGAGTGTGCCTTCTCCTATGACTCCCCAGTGAGTTCTGCCACTTTGTGGTCCCCCCGCCCCGTCTATCTTGTTTCCATTTTAGCACGTGAAGGGGAATAGACAGTCCAGGGGGGTTATTTCGAACCTTTGCACTTCAGGTGATTTTGGAAACTACAACTCCCAACATGCCTTGCGTGCACAATGCCACCGAGGCATGCTGGGAGTTGTAGTTTCTAAAACATCTGGAGTGCCAAATTCAACGTGACACCCCATGGCATCACAACCTGTTCGCCACGGAGAAGCTCGGTGTTTAGTGTGACAGATCTGCCATGTGGGGGGCAGTCTAATTTAATGGCTACACTGGGGTCTGTTAAACTGCAGTCCCAGTGAATCCTGGTCCATCCCAGGTCTATCAGTCTGTAAGCACAGCCATGTGTTATTTCCCTGGAGACCAGATCAGTAGAGGGCACCTATTAACAGTGCAGGCACTACGGAGGGATGTCCTTGCACCCCTCCAGGTGTTTTGAAAACTACTATTCCCAGCAGGGAATGCTCGGAGTTGTAGTTTTTTTTAAACATCTGGAGGAGTGCAAGTTTGACATTATTCTAGAATGCATGCAATTTAAATGCAATCAGTATGTGGCCCTGGTAACAACAACTATTAAGAGTGTCCAACAATCTTCTTACAATAAAGAATTAATGTTTAATTGCTTAATATTAGTAAGTGGTGCATTTTGATACAATCTGGGTTGCCAGATCTGTGAAAAGGTAGGGACCCCAATTAAAAACACATACAGCATGGCGTAGTTAGAAATTATTTTGTTTAATTGCAATCAGTGCAGCCCTGCTAATTACATTTATTAAGGCTGACCCTATCCAATCAGAGGGTACAATGCAGTTGTATGTTGGATTAGCGGGGGCTTGTTTTTATTTGTAGTTTTTTGCTTTGGTTTTATATAAAGTCTGTATGTTTGTAGTTCTAGTTATACTTTACAATGGATAGAAAATTCACTGAAAACTACATGAAATTAGTCTGTCTTTTTGAATTTTTTCTTTGAATAAGAGAATTTTTTAAATTTATAATAATGTTGCCTGAAATAACCACCCCACACATATTGTTTTAGGGATGAGATGTATCTATTTAAAAGTTACAGTAAGTTCCCAATGAATGCAATATTAAAATGTTTTTACAGTGTCACTGACAATATAAATCCAGCATTGCCAGGACACTGGAAAAACACTGACGTTGTACTACATCAGAATGATTCCTGTGTAAATCCTACAGGAACAATATGAGTTTTTTTTAATGCTGTAATTCTTTCATGAGTGCTTTCAGTTATGGAGGAGCTACGCTTTGCTTACAATGTATTTTTAATAAATGTGACGTGAAATAACTTTATTTTAGGTTTTGTTTGCACCAGGGAGTGTTTAGGCTATGTTCACACTATGTGATTTCTTTAAAGACGCAGGGCATCGCTGCTGCGTTAATGGTCAGTGGCGGCTATTAAATTCAACGGGAATGCTGTGTGTTAACGCACCAAACTGCTGCATGCAGTGCGTCTTTTAAATGCACAACATTGCAGGGGTGCGATTTGAATGGTGCCATTCACTAACCTTACACATGCGTTTTGGGTGCTGCAAAGTAATGCATTGGAAACTAATCCCTATCGTAAACCTATGAGAAAACGGCGCAGTGTGGCCTAGCTAGCCCTAAAGGGTCATCTAGTAATATCTATGGGACTGCCATTAGATCAGATTCTATTGTTGTTGGTCCACCACTGATAAAGTAGCCAGGTTTGTGTTTATCTATTAACATAGTTTTATTGGGTTCAGTTAATTTTACCTTGTGTTCCCTACTTGGCAAATATGGCAATTCAAAAAGAAAACAAGGCAGACAATTACATGCAAAGCGTGTTGTATGGACTCTCCCAACATTTCTTATCCTAGATATGACCATTATTCTTGATACATTTACAAATACTTGCCACTGTTTGTTATTTTATTTAAAAGATTCCTAACATTTGTACCAACAGCATAACATTTGGTATAGTTTTTTGTATGTTTTTAACTTTTTGCCTTAAATACATTTAGAATCTTTTTTACAAATGACTCAGCTGTCTGGCGTTTATCACGCATGCTGGAACAGTTATTTTTATCCACGCACTTAAGGTCTCAAGTGTCAGGCAGCAATTTTACTCTCATCCAGCGAAATAACACAATCTTTAGAGGCCTATTAACCAGTAAATATTTGGACAGTTGGCTTTCTGTGCACTTTCTAGTAATGTTTTACCCGGGTGAGATTTTGCACAAACCAATTGTTTTTTTTTTCTCCAAAATAATTCAACAAATAAAAGGTCCACCATGCCTTGCCTTTGGAATGTGACAAATGTTTGATACAGCTGTGCTAAAGGAAACCAGTTTTAAAAGGTTACCAGCTGTCTGCTTTGGATTTATTTAATTTACAATGTCATTTGTTTTTCTATGAAAGATTTTATTTGTAAGCATTTATCTATTTGTTCCCATTATCTGAAAAAAGAAATGATGTTTATTCAAGCCTGTATATATATTAGATGGGGGAATGTAATCTTAAATGGAGCTCAACCGTAATACAGTATATTTCACAAGTGTTACCGTGTGTTTCGATGCAATTTTGCATAATTATAACACCATTGCTGGAAACGCACCATATATGTAACGCCAACATTATTAGCTGCTGGGAATCCTCTTTCCCCTCATAAAAAATGTATTGGTCTCCTCCAAATACTGTTAGAGTAAACAGTGGGAAAGTGTCAATCTGGCTGTGGTTTTCAGTGACGGTTGCACCCCATAGGAAATCTTTAGAAAATTCCCTTTTTATTAATGTCGCCTCTTCTTGGCAGACAAATCTCTTAAATGCCACATGTTACTTGCCATACTGTCTGGCACAATCAGCCATGTAATGTGCCAGGGAGTGATCATTTTGTTACTGAAGGTTGTGTTCGCATCTCTTATTTTAACAAAGTGGATTTTATCACTAGACATGGCTCCTCCTCTTGTTTTCTGTTTTAATGAACGCATGCATTTTTAAAAACGTGTGGATGATTTCCATTAATGTTCTCACTATTGCTTATTGGGGCACCCTTGCTTAAAATACTGTATCTGCTATACAAGTTTGATTAGTCAAGGAACTAACAGCGTGTAAATCTACATCACCTGATCTTTCCTAACCATGCGTGTCAACAAGCCGTAGTTCATGGCAGGGGAGGTTTCCTGCAGTTTTGCCCCTGGTCAAAATCTCCCGTATAAAGCAAATTTTTGGTGGAAAAGGCAAGCGGTGTAGTTGAAACCGAGGTAGGGAAAAGGAAGGAATATATGGAACAATCAGTCATAACAGATCGTCAGTTTCTGTACTATAATACATTCTGTTGTACTGGAGGGTAGGAAAAAGGAAAAGCGAAGGAATGCTGTCCTATAGACATGTAGTTAGCCATTGGGGGGGGGGGGTAGTGGAAGATGAGAAGATCCAATCACTGCATGATTCAAGACTCCTCCCACCTGCCCCTGGTTTTAAAGTGTATGTTCACCCTCTTTACTTAATTTTACATACTGCTTAAAGGGGAAGTTCAGTGCAAATACATATGCTTTTCAGTCTTTTTTCATCCCAATGACCTTCATCTGCCAATTCAGCATTTTGTCTGTGTATAAATAATTGCTTCCGAAATTCTGACTTCCTGTTTGCAGGACCCCTAGTAGTGACCGTTATGGTTTTGCCCTTGACCCACGGCCTGGGTTGATTTAGTTGCTCAGTAGAGATCTGAGCATGTTTGACCCATCCAACAACCAATCAGTAGAAATAACCGTTAGGAACATTCCAAGGAAGTGGTGCATCCTGGGAAGAAGAAGGACCGTTAGAACCTGAAATGTCAGCTCACTAATGTTAACAGCAGGGAACAGCAAAGGGTATGAAATCAACGGATTTTTCAAAATGGGAGAGAATATGTAGAATAACTAAGAAGGCATTACACAAACTAACAATTTAACAAATATTGATCATTTCCACTGAACTGTCCCTTTAAGCAAGCCCTCACCCTCCCCCCCCCATACAAAGTGCTTATAACGCTACCCATTATCGTTCATGTGTATGGGCTTTTTCCGACCGACCGAGGTGCCGACAAATGCCTGTAGTCGCCATTACGGTCAGTCGGGAAAGAAGGAAAATTTCTGTCGGTCGTTATTGGGAGCCGATAGGATGGTACTGTGTATGGTCACACGACCGACCGATCCCCATATCGCGTATGAGGATCGGTCAGGTATGTGTATGCGGTTCCCACAGCATGTGTGCCGACATATACCAATGTGATCTGTCGGTACACATGCTGTACAAATCGCATGTTTATGGCCACCTTTACCCAGCCCTTTATCTCGCTGGCTGGTAAAATCCTCCTCTTCTGCTGTATGTGTCATTTACGTACTGCACAGTAGCAGAAGAAGCAGCTTCGGGTATGGATATCGCCCACTGACTGATGCCGAGACATGGAAGCTGCAGAGGAAGAGAACTGTGGCGAGGGATTGAGTTGTGTAAGCAAGTTTAAAAATATTTTTGGTTAAGACAATATAGTGAAGAATGTGTTTGGGGGATGTTTAAGCTGTATATAAAATAAAGAGAGTAGACATGGCCTTTAAGGCTTTTCATTTTTATAACCAAAATATGTAAAAAAAAACAAAAAAAACATTTTGGAGGTAATGATACATAAATTGAGCCAAGTCACACCCCTCAATGTTGTGGGCCAATCACGCTTTACATACAAACAAAATAGAATACTAGTGTATGTTCATCCATTATTTATATACATTGTGTTACATCTGGGGTTTGACAAAGCCTCTTGAAAATGTATTCTTTACTTAATTGTAAAAAGTATGGTCACATGCTTATTTGCGTTTTTTTCTTAAAATAGTCAGTCCCTAAGAGAGACAGCAGAGTATTTCAGATCAGAATAGACAAGGACTTGCCTGAAGAAAGCATGCTTACAATGATAGCTGAGCTGGATTTAAAGGGCATGTCAATCCTCATAACTAATTTTCTGTAAAACCAGAATTTCCCCATGCGAAAAACACAACTTACTGCAGTATAAGGCTGAGGTTCCGCAAGAGTGTGTCTGAGTGCTCTGGAAACTCGCACGCAAGCGCATGTTTCCGGCTCCCTCGTGTGTTGCAATCGCAAAATATGCCAAAAAAAGTGAATCACATGCGCTCTGATTAATGGATCGCAGCGCAGACACCCAGCAATGCACTAGTATGTCCACCACAATTGGGCCACACTAGTGTGAGCTTTTTAAAGCGCAGTCACAATCAGATTGAGATTAAAAGCGCCTAGCCCTTAAGGAAGCCCTTTCCTGCTAGCACTGCTGTGACATTACCAGCATTTGGGTATAGAGCATCATCCACAGTATTCTAATACCTGCCCAGGTAGAGAGAAAGAACAGAGAATGGTTACAGGTGTGTAAATAGCTTCAGAAACTAACCACCGAAACATTGTGTTATAATGTTGGTACTACCACAGTAAATTCTTTATCACTTTTCCAGTGTGCGTCCTTCGTGTATCTTTTGGATTGATTGAATTAGCTCCATATGGCACGGGCTGATGTCACGCACCCATTTTTGGGTGTTCTGTCTCCGGACAGGAAACTTTAAGATTATTTAATCCTTTCCCTTTACTTCCTCCCATGTCTTTTTTTCCTGTCCGCCAGCTTACCTGCCATGGTGGCGTGTTCCAGGAGTTCTGCATCTCTAGATCCTGATGCCTCTTAGGGTCTGCCTGTGGGGATGGAAGCCTGAGTGTTGGGCTGTCTAGGTCTCCAACCTTCTTAGGAGATTGACACCTGTCTGATTCTTTGTGCTGCAGCGTCTGTTCTTAATCCCAGAGTTGTCTGGCTTTACTCTTTCTGGTCCCTCTGGTCCCGGTCTTGCGCAATGCAAAGATTCAGGGTTGCGCACAGCCGGGTACTTCCGGTCACACAGCGCCAGACTTTTAAGTCCTCCTTCTCGCCCACTCTAGCGTGGGAACTTTTGTTTTGTGCGCGCGGCATTGTTAGGTTCCTCCAAGTATCAGGATCTTTCTGATCATCGGGACTTGTCTTCCCTTGACTGTTCTGCTGTATTGAGCCTGCTATTGGTCTACGCTTTGTGTCTCAAGCTCTGTCTGCCTTGTTCTGGGTAAGTGACAGTCTATATTTTTTTGTCTTCATCTTTTTGGTTTGATTTTTTTGTCTCCTGGCTTTCTTATACCCTCCCTGTTCTTTTCAGCTATGGAACCAGGGAATGGGACGAAAGGACACCCCAGGGGATCTAGGTAAGCAGGATTCCAAATAAAATTATTTTAGAGATGACATTTTTTCTATTGTAGTCAAAATGTTTTGGTTTTGCAGCCTTTCAGTGTCGGAAAAAGCCAAGAATCCCAGTGAGACTGAAACTGCAGGATTGGCTGATGCACCAGGGCCTTCTTCTGCTAATACAGGCCTTCAATTGGACTCTCTTGTTTCTGTCCTAAAGCAAGCAGTGACCCAGGCTAAACGCTCAAGCGTGCTGTGAGCGTATCAGTTTCAGACTTGTCTGAAGGAGAGATTTCTTCTGAGTCTACTGAGTCAGTCCTGTATTAATCTGATGATGATGAAGACTTTGAGGCTGAATCAACTTTTGATGTGAACATTATAGAGCCGCTTATCAAGGCAGTGAGACATTCGTTACCCCTTTCAGCAGAATAGCCAAAAGTCTCTACTGCAGACAAACTTTTTCCCTCAATAAAGAAAAAGTCTGCTACCTTTCAAGTACATCAGTCCATGTCGGATTTAATTTCCAGCGAATGGAAGAAAACGGAAAAGAAAGTTGTCACTGGTGGATTCAGCAGTTGTCCGCCTGGCTCGTAGACGCTCAAGGAAATGTTTATGGATATAAGAAAGGGAATTGAGTTCTTTTCTGAGGCATCGGTGCACATGGTGAGGCTGTCATCTAGGGCTTCTGCCCTAAATATTGCTGCTAGAAGAGCTTTATGGCTGAGACGCTGGTTGGCTGACACAGCATCTAAAGCAAATGTTTGCCAAATTCCTTTTGAAGGGTCCATGTTGTCCGGGGAAAGAATAGATGATATAATTTCAAAGGCATCGGAAGGTACAGAGACAAGAGAGGCCGTATAGAATATAATGCAAGGGATCGTTCCTTTCGTACAGCAAAAGCGTTTAAAGCTGGAAAAGAGAAGGTAGACAACAGTCCTGAAGATCAGGCAAACAACCTGTTTCCAGATCTGCTTTCTGGAATAGAATGTCTCACCAATAGGGAGACAAAGGCCCAGAGTCAAGTAGCAGGAAGACTGTCAAGATTTCTGGACGTCTGGGCCGCCTCAACGACAGCTCAGTGGGTACTGAAGTTGTATGCATGGGATATCGGATTCATTTTCGTTCCTATCCAGAAAAAGATGTTTTTTGTTTCAACCCAAGTCCCAAAGGAGTGGAGGCTCGGGAATTGATATTTCAATATGTCTCTCAGTTAAGAGAATCAACAGCAATAGAGTTGGTACCTCTTCTGCAAAAAAGAACAGGATTTTATTCAAAACTATTCCTTGTAGGGAAAGCCTCAGGAGCTCTGAGACCGGTTTTAGATCTAAGGAGATTGAATCATTTTCTTTCAAAGCAAAAGTTCAAAATGGAGTCCCTTCATTCCATTATAAAAGTAGTAAACAAAGATGTACAAGCATAAACCTCAAGGATGCATACTTCCATGTTCCGATTCAGCAGCGGTCGAGGAAATTCCTAAGGTTTCACGTGAATGGAGAGGATTGGCAGTTTACCTGCCTGTCTCACTCTCCGAGAGTATTTACGAAGATTGTGGTAATGGTAGTTGCTTTTCTCAGAATACAGGGAATTGCAGTATACCACTATTTGGACGATCTGTTAGTGGTTGCTCCAATGGAACAGCTGATCCATCAGCACACGGTGATCGAAGTACTACAAGAACACGGTTAGATTATAAATTGGCAGAAGAGCAACCTAATTCCGACCCAGGCTCTATTTCAAACAAAGGAAAATTTAGTGTCTCTTCCCCCAGAAAGATTGAAAGTGTTGAAGGCAGAAGTAACCAATTTGAAAAGGCAGCACAGTGCCAGTCGCATTGTTACTGAAAGTTCTCGGGCTCATGGCAGCAACAATTTTTCTGGTCCAGTGGGCAAGTTGGCACATAAGACCTCTGCAGTGGTTACTTCTGTCTCGGGTCAGGGAGCCCCATCCCCATATGACCAAGCGATTGACCTTAATACCAACAGTGAAGACCAACTAGAATTGGTGGGTAAAAGAGAAGAATTTAAGAAAAGGGTTTCCTTGGGGAGCAAGAGGCATACCATCAAACGTCTTAGAAATCAGAGCAGTAGGGCAAGCTCTGAGACGGTTCCAGAAAGATCTAAAAGGTTGTGATATCGTAATAAGATGCAACAACAAAACAACAGTCGCTTACATTACTCGACAAGGGGGCACAAGAAGACACTCGCTACTAAGAGAAGTAGAGCCAGTTTTTTGGTTTTCTCAAAAACATCTAAAATCCCTCACAACGTTTTTTCTTCCGGGCGAAAGCTATCAGGTAGCAGATTTTTTAAGCAGAAAAAAGATAAATTCAAGGGATTGGAGCCTGAGCGAAAGGATATGATGTCCAGAAGGTGGGGTCGTCCTTGTATAGATCTGATGGTGACAAAGAACAACACCAAATGCCGGCGCTTCTCCTCCCGAGAGTTCTGTCTGGAAGCCCTGGCTATAGATGCTTTCCAACAATCATGGAGCCAGGAGTTCAATTATATGTTTCCACTATTCCCACTAATTTGGAGATCGTTACTCAAAATACAACCGGAGGGAGCAGAAGTGTTTGCAGTGATACCAGCATGGCCCCGCAGACCTTTGTTCCCTCTTCTACTTTTCTTAGCAGTGGACAGCCCAATGAAGACTCCTCTCAACCAGGGTTGGTTGACTCCGGGTCCGGTGCAGTGCCAAGACTACAAACATCTGTCTCTGATGGCCTGGCATTTGAAAGGGAAAAACTAGAGGGCTTCGGATTTGAGAAGGAAATAGTTGATTTCTTACTGAAATCGAGAAAACAGTCTACTTCTCAAAAGTACTACAAAATTTGGCAAAAGTTTGCCATAGTAGCAGAAGCAGAAAAGTTCTCAGTATTTCACCCAGAGCCATTGGATATAGTTACGTTTCTATACCTAGTTTTCAAAAAGAATTTACATGTCAGAAGGTTATGGTCTCAAGTGTCTGCTCTCTCAGCTCTGACAGGGAGAGCATTTGCGGAGGAGAAATTTCCAAGCCATGATAAGAATTAAACCTAGAACTTTTAATAGCCTACCGGCATGGGACCTGCCGTTGGTTCTGAAAGCTCTGACATCGTCTTTTGAGCCTTTGGAGTCTGCGACAGATTGGTTCCTAACTTTAAAGTTGGTGTTCTTAGTGGCCATAACTTCGGCCTGTCGAGTAGTGGAGTTGAGTGCTCTAAATGCTAAGCCTCCGGATATGGTGATTTTAAGTAACCGGGTCAGATAAAGACCCTCAGTCAATTTTTTCCCAAAGGTGATGACGGAATTTCATATGCCAACATATTTCCCTGACCCAAAGTCTGAGAAAGAATCAAAGTTACATACTTTAGATCTAGTCAGGGCAATCTCAATATATCTAGCCCACACAAGTAGATGGAGGAAATCAGACAAGTTGTTTTTGATTCCTAATGGGTCCAGAAAAGGACAAGCCCCTTCAAAGAAAACTATAAGTACATGGATTGTATTCTGTATAAAGAAAGCATATACACTGAAAAGCCTTCAGATCCCTGCAGGTTTAAAAGCTCATTCCACTAGGACCTTAGCCTCCTCATGGGCAATGCAAGCGGAAGCAGGCATCGGTGAAGTTTGTAGAAATGCCAGATGGTCGTCTGCCAAAACTTTTGTAAACCATTGCAAGTTGGATGGAAAGAAAGTTTTGCAGGCTGTCCTGCAAGAATAAACTGTTTTTTGTTTAAGTATCATATTTGTCTCCCTCCCTTTGTTGTTATGTAGCTTGGTATATCCCATTAGTGGATGCTGCCATGTGACTGGGGAAAATAAAAATCAAATAATAATTACCATGATTTTGGTTTCACAGTCAGTCTTCATGGCAGCATTCACTACAACCCTCCCTGTAAGTTATGCTTTTCATATTTTTGGAATAGAAGTCATGGGAAGAAGTGGAGGGGAGGATTAAATAATCTTAAAGTTTCCTGTCCGTGAGCGGAGGAAGGAGAGTTAACCCATTAGTGAATGCTGCCATGAAGACTGGGAAACCAAAATCACGGTAATTAGGATTTGATTTTTATTAACCTTTATATACTCTTTTATACAGATCTTATTGAAAAAAATAGCTTCAGAGCAATTTTTAATAACTGCTTTTTATTTCAGTATTACAGTAAATCCTTGGTATACCTGCCTGGCTGTACCACTAAGCAAAAGGCTAAGGACTTGCAAGCGAGCACCTTCATCCCAACCATTAATAGTCGCTGCCAATTCAAATTGTTCTAACCAATCAGTCCACTCCCTGGTCACCCCATCAAATGGATCATGTTTAAAAATAGGTTTGGCAATTGGGCCTGGTAGAGTCTAATTGGGGCATTTCATCTGCAGGTATAAGGACAGGAGGATTTAAATCAATACTATCAGTAGCAGCCTCCATAGTTTAATACAGAAAACATACATACAAAGAAAACAGGGAGAATAAATGGTATTACCAGCACCGCGCCACCAATTTGTACCAGATTCCTGCTTTATGGAAGGATTATGGGTAGCATGGCACACAGTGAGTTACTCTGGTGGTCTGGCACAAAGCAGACAGTGCACATAAAGAGGTTCCCCACATAACATATGCAGTAATCAGGGGTGTCCCTGTCTGTGGTGCACCACTTTGAATATTGTCCAGGCCTGTATACTGTGTGTCCTTGTAAGTTGGTGTACACTTATCTGTTGCCTCAGAGTTTGTATCCAATAAGGTACATTGTCCAATAATCTGTCCTCCCAACAGGTGGTAACAGGATCTTATACACAGGATATTGTGTTGCAGTCAATATCTCTCCAAAGCACACACACCACAATCTACTTTCACTTTCTCTCCTCCTAGCCATAGAGAGCCGGGATGTCTTGTTTTTTATAACTCCACCTGCAGGCTGGAGGTGGTATATGAGGAGCCTTGGTGTATATGTCCATTACAATACACATCACATCCTGTGTAGCAGACAGAAACTTTTTTTGCATTCCTTTCGCATGGAGCAGACCAAGGGGTGTGGTTTATCCTCCCATTTTAACCATTCCATGTTACAATAGGGATCTCATTTCAGTAAGTAAGTTTATGTATGTATGTATGTATGTATGTATATATATATATATATATATATATATATATATATATATATATATGTATATGTATGTATATATATATGTATGTATGTAAAATTTCAAATTATACTGCACACCCTCAGATTGATTACCTGGTGCCTGTGTAAGGGAAGCGTGGCTGTACTGCTTACAAATAATATATATTCTGCGATACAACACCGCACCCAGGATTTTCATATGCAGAAAATATTTATTGTATCAATACAGCATTCGTTTACATATAGCAACGTTTTGGGGATGCTACAGTCCCCTTCATCAGGCATTCATGAAAAAAATAACACATCCACAGTGTATCTGTATTAGACATACACAGGAAGTGACTTCATTGCTCCTCCTAATGGGTAAGACTCCCCTGTATGACCTTTAACCTGTATAAATAAGAGATATACATACTCACTATAGCTCGTAATGCATACATATTAATACCAAAAAACAGCCTGGACACTCCTTTCAAATACACAGATGCAAGTCATAGTCTTTATTGAGACCTGCTGGATACATATATATTTAAACGATGTATCCACTAGGTCTCCCTCTGTTTTAATAAATATTTTCTGCATATGAAAATTCTGGTTGCGGTGTCGTATCGAAGAATATATATATGTATGTGTATATATATAGGCAGACTGATGTGACGTCGATGATGTCGCAAATGGGGCGGGGTTACAGGCAGGCCACTGCGCGTGACATAATTTACGTCACAAAAGAGGAGTTGCTAGGTGGGGCACGTGATGTAAATTACATCACGCGCAGTGGTCTGCCCCTAACCCCGCCCCAGAGGCATGGCAAGGAAAAGTAGACTTTCTACTTACCGGTAAGTTCGGGTCGCAGGAGTTTGGGGTGATCTCGCAGGAGGGGTGGGATGCCTAAGTCAGTGCTATTCTTTATAAAGATTTACTAATGGTCATTTAAATGGTAATAGTGAGATAGTTCAATCCAATTAGAAGCCACTCTAGCACACTGTGGTTGGCTTTGGCCTAGTGTTTGGTAGGTGCAATCCTCCCCTACCCAAATGTTCAAGGTAATCCAGAGAATGTAAGCAAGAGGAGCACACTACTTCTTGGCGAAATTTCACAATTTATTGGTGCCTAAACAGCAATACAATGTTTCGGGGAGCTGCCTGCCCCCTTCCTCAGGTATGTAAGATAGTACACACATACATATATAACTTTCCTATATGTGATATCATATACCCCCCACTACATTGGTAGCTCCTAAAAACTCAATGCAATCTCTATGAAGATATAAATATATTTATACAATATAAGGACATATGTCATAAATTATACAAATTGTTATACAATTAACAATGTTACTAGTTAATTAATTGTATAGATCCTTTGCTCAGGGAAAATGTCTTTAATCACACTCTATACTGGATACAATAATACAAATGTACATGCAAACAGTAATTGTCTGTAATGTTTTCCTTTACTACCGGAGCACGAAATAAAAAGAGATGAAAAAAAATAAAAATAAGCGCAACTTTAATGCCCATTAAAAGAAGAGTATACCCAGTTCTGTTGCTTGAATTTTGTCATTTTATTTACTGCACTGTTGTCTATTCTACTTATAAAAAAGTAACTAAGACTAAAGTCATTAGTTAAAAATAGTACATTAGTAGTCATTAGTAAAATAGTACTGTGATGGATGTAGGCTGTCTGAACTGTATGTGCACTAAAGCCCAATTTCAGTTGGATAAGGGGTGTCCAACCTTGGATATATCAACACACACAAGTACTTTAGCAGATAGTCTCCCCTTGTTTAGACCATAATTTTCTTAGTTCTCTTCAGACCTAGTTGCAGGTGATGTCACAGTGCAGGATGTCATGGTGAATCAATTTTGTCATACATGATGTAATTAAAGTTTGTTCTTTTATGAAGAAGGTCCATATAAGGCTTAGATCCATAAACTACATCAGTCCATTGAGTTTCTGGCTATAGCTAAATGTTTAATTGATCATGACATTATGTCTTTGTTAACTTGCGGTAATGAATTTGCTGAATTTTCACTTTTTGGCAGTGTATTTTATGACAATATTTGTATGTTGGCTGATTTAACTGCTGACATGTTCCTTTTTTACTTTCTCTATCTAGAATACTTTTACAGAACATTATTTTCATGGTTGCTGTGAATTTAGGGCTTTCATTCTGGAAACCGTCATCGTGTTGATGTTTGATTAAATGAAAAGATTCCAGTGATATTGTGGGTCGGCACAATAGGGGCAGAGAACAAAGAGGGTTCTAGTTCAGAAGAATAACACTGGAGGCACAATATAGGAATTTCTATATTAGTTAAATGTGTTAACTTAGTCTAGGTAAACTGGGGAAGAGTGGGTAATGGTCTAAAAATAATTTTATTGCCCTTTAAGCACAAAATCATCTGACTTCAGTTGTTAGACATTCACCACCAAATTAGCCACAGGAAGGTCACTCACATAAATTAGGTGCCACCAGAGATTGCTATACCTTTGTTAAATTGTGAAAAAAAACATGATCAATTAATATTAATTGCTGTCTCAAAAGAAAAGGCTGCTCGTTTACCGCTAAGAAGTCTGTCTGTACAGCGTTCCTTTGTAAAATTGCCCTCTGAATCATTCACTAACATTTATTTTAGTCAATATTTTTTGAGTGCCTCAGGAAGATTTATAGTTCTTATGTTGTGATCTCTGGGCATAAAAATGAAACACCACAATGTGAAAACTGCTAAATTTTGGTTAAGTCCAATAGTTCTTGAAATTAGAATGATGGCCTCCGTACCTGAAATATTACGGTACTGTTCAATTATATCTTAATATTAATTGTAAGAGAAAATCCTTTGTGTGAATAGTCTTATTCTTATTCATGATTGACTGACACTAATTTATTTGTAGCGATAAAATTACGGTACATTTAAATTGCATTTGCCTAATAATGCAATTTCTCTATTTATGTATTTATCCATTATTTTTTAAAATGTAATATCTATTTCATTTATTTAACTATCTGTACTTTAATTCAAAAGTGTTAGGCAAATTCTATATTAATTAAAGTGTCAACATAGAAATATTCCTATTTCAATGAAACGGCAACTAGTGAAGACCAAACTGCTGGATGTTGGAAATGGCTCTCAGTCCATTTATTTGAAATCCAACTTGGATTAGTAGACCTATCAAAGTGAAAGAATGTTACATCTCTTGCATGCCAATACTCTTACTAGTAGATTGTAAAGATGTAATGAACATTCTGTGACTCATGCACTTTAATCATAAAACTATTGCTAACAAAATGCCACACTGAATAGATACTGTATCTCTAAATGGTTATCTGCTTACAGAAAAAGGTGTTTTGGGCTTTTGTGACTTAAAAGTTCATCATGGTGTGAATGGTCACCCTGGATTGCTGTTTTATTCTTCTTAAAGCTTGACATTTTCTGTGGTATTAAACTCCAAAGTGTTGACAGGGCTAGGGAGCTGATCTTATCCTGCCCCCACTAAAATATCTTACTAGCCACTATTTACGCTTCTTGACTAGTTTCTGTCATATCTATACTGCCTGTCAGACTAATATTCAAAACACCTGTGTGCAGCTGATGAAATTGTGTTATGGAAACCATCCATGGAATTTGGATTCCCTTATTCTAAACAATGGATATGGTTTCTATTGGTTTAATGACTATTATAGGAAGTGTTGTAATAAAATAATATTCTATATTGGTTTATTGGGCACAACTGCATAATATGGATGTTGGTTTCTGCATTGTTTGGTAACCAACCAACTGATACTATATTTACTGGTTTAAGATTTCATTCTCCTTTCTTAAAAACATATTTGTTACTCAAAATAGATTGGAATCTATGAAAAAGAGACAAATAGCTCTTTTCAGTTTTTAAAAAGTCAGGTTTATTTTTTTGTGATTCCATAGATTTTTACAGCTTAGCCCTATACAAATCTACAGTGTATTCAGTTATCAAGACTCATTTTATAAAAAGAGAATTATTTACTTTAGTGAGGCATGTCAGTGATAAAGAATATGCAATCATTTTGTATAACAAACTAAAGGTGACCATACACTAGGCCAATTTTATATACAATCTGACATACAATCAGATATTTTCATTGATTGTCCCAAAAATTGTACATTTTCCCGATCTTATTATGCAACATTAGATCGTAATATCGATCGTAATTACGATGGGGAAAGTCGTTTTTTTAAGTTGATTGGTAAAATGATTGTAGTGTTTTCTGAAGTTCCGATTAAGTGTTAATGTAATGTAACCTCGCAATGGACGACATACGACATTAATCTCAAAACAAATTGAATGTCGAACAATATGTAAAATACATCTACATACAATTAACATTGCACATCTGTCTATCAAAATATTGGTCGGTTTAAGATCATAATTACGATTGTAATAGTGTATGGCCACCTTTATATCTGCTAACTAAAGATTCTTATTGTGCATTTCATCTGTTTTATGGGATGATCTTTGATCTTCAGGTGGAGAATTGTACCAAGACAACAAGAATAACATTTTTTACACTACTAGGTACCTTTTTTTTTAAAGGTGTCAATTTATTTCCTTACTCTGTATCATCATGGAACAATTCATGGCAACTGAATCTATTTGTGTAAATGCTTAATACCTTGCTGAATTCAAATTTTCTATTTTCTCTTCAGGAGTCTGAAGGAGGTCTGTATGTGTGCATGAACACATTTCTGGGTTTCGGCAGGGAACATGTAGAGAGGCATTATAGGAAAACTGGACAGTCAGTATATATGCACATAAAACGTCACATCAGACAGGTAAGGGTACAATGCAAATATTCCAATACACTTATTAATGGGCTGATTGATACATGCTATTAAAAGCAATTTTCATTCACCGCCTCTGATCTCACTAAAACAGTGGGAAATTTGAAAAAAAAACCTTTAATGGGGTTGTTATATTGCTGATCAAACTTTATTTTCTGAAACTTCAGGAAATTTCCACTAGTTAGTTAACATCAAGAGCTAACCTAGCTGGTGTTAAGGTATAATTTTGTGTCTTTCCTTGCACAATAATTATTTAAAGGGGAAGTTAATATTATATCTTAAAATTAGTGAAACATAGACATTGCTTTTCCTGTACAGTCATACATAATTGTAAAGTGATCTCCCATTTATATTTTAATTTTACTTTTTATTATGCTAAGTTAAGTTATTGGGTAAAGTTTCCAGAAAAAAAAGTATACCAATTACAAGAGGTTAAAAGGTATTTTTTGGTTTCATTTCCTAAATTAATAACCTAGATTGTAAAGGGCATAAAACTCATTACTTCAGTTGCCCGAGTCAATAAATCCGCAACAGTTTTATTTTGGCTGCTTAGTTTTTAAACCATTTGTATTGCTGATTTTTCAGAAATTGTTCAGTCCAATCAATAACAATGTACCAGTACAAGTCATTTATAGCATCCCCATGAACAGAAATAGTTAATAACCCCCACTTTATATAGTGGATAATGCACCCCCAACTGTAAATTATAAGGATATTAGAAGTCACCGAGGAGTTCCGTGACAATATAAAAGCACAAGGCCGCAGGCTGAGTACCTTTTATACAGGTCTAGGAACTCCAAGGTGATTTTAATATACCTTTAATTTACAGATCGGGGTGCATTGTTTATTATAACCTACCCCTTTGTGGCTTCTGGTTTCCTTCTCCTCCTGGAACTGTAAGATTATAAGGCTATAATCTTATAGTTCGGCCCATAGAAATCCACCACAGGGGAGGTTATACTGTATATAAGGCTAATCTAATATTAGACTCTATCATCAACACACCTGCTGACATTACTGCAAGACTCCCGGCATGATCTATTCATTTTGAAATTGAATATCGATTGCAAAATGATCAGCCCAGATGGTTGTCAGATGTCTCCTACATTGGGATAAAATAATTAGCAACTGCAAATGAAAACTATGTATTTCTTTTCTTTCTATCATCTATTTGGTAACCTCACAAACATTGTTCATTGTAAAAGCATAAAAACTTTTCACTAGACTATCCCTTCCTCATGCCTGCTCTGTTTGAGGAGGACTTTCACAGTGAAAACATTTGCTGGCTGAGACTTACTAGACAAAAATCAAATCAATACACTGGGAAGCAGAATAATTTGTGGTTCTTTTCTTGGCCCTCTGTAGTTTACTATTAAAGTGTTTGTGTTTAATCTGTATGTACAGGGTTTCTAATGTGTTGTTATGAACATGTATAAACAAAATGCCAATTTGCAGTAATATATTTGTTTTTTTGTCATTTTCAATTTGTATTTTTAGAAAGCAACTGGGCATCAGGTGAGCCTTCCCAAAAAGAATAAACTGTCTATTATTAAGTAAGAATTAGCAATTCTACATTTTGCCTTAACGGACAATGGTCACCCCCATATCCATATCTATATTGTATATTTATATATATATATATAATATATATAGATATAATTATATATATATATAATATATATTATATAATATATATGTATGTTAAGGACCCCCAATCCCGGTTCGTACACACGTTAGATAATTTTCACACAATGGCCCATTCAGCAACCATCTCGTAGGACACACTAGTTCTGCCAACGACACCTGTACATACATCAATGATAGTGGATTGATATTGTTTGTTGGTAAAGGTGTTGCGTGACGTTTGGAATATCGCGTGATCTCTAAATGTTGCACATGTCATTCAGTCTTTCATCACAGTCTACCAATAATCTGCCAACTATGTACAAACATATGACAATCGGCAGAATGAATCTGACTGATTGTCAGAAAAAGCTGAGAATGTTGTGGATTGTTAGTCTTAGAAGATTGTTAAATGTTGCAAGATGGTAGTCAAGTAGCAGGAAGACTGTCAAGATTTCTGGACGTCTGGGCCGCCCTCAACGACAGCTCAGTGGGTACTGAATGTAGTTTATGCATGGGATATCGGATTCATTTCGTTCCTATCCAGAAAAAGATGTTTTTTGTTTCAAACCCAAGTCCCAAAGGAGTGGAGGCTCGGGAATTGGATATTTCAATATGTCTCTCAGTTAAGAGAATCAACAGCAATAGAGTTGGTACCTCTTCTGCAAAAAGACAGGATTTTATTCAAAACTATTCCTTGTAGGAAAGCCTCAGGAGCTCTGAGAACGGTTTTAGATCTAAGAGATTGAATCATTTTCTTTCAAAGCAAAAGTTCAAAATGGAGTCCCTTATTCCATATTAAAAGTAGTAAACAAAGATGTCAAGCATAAACCTCAAGGATGCATACTTCCATGTTCCGATTCACAGCAGCGGTCGAGGAAATTCCTAAGGTTTCACGTGAATGGAGAGGATTGGCAGTTTACCTGCCTGCTCACTCTCCGAGAGTATTTACGAAGAATTGTGGTAATGTAGTTGCTTTTCTCAGATACAGGATTGCAGTATACCACTATTGGACGATCTGTTAGTGGTTGCTCAATGGACAGCTGATCCATCAGCACACGGTGATGACGAAGTACAAGAACACGGTTAGATTATAAATTGGCAGAAGAGCAACCTAATTCCGACCCAGGTCTATTTCAAACAAAGGAAATTTAGTGTTCTTCCCCCAGAAAGATTGAAAGTGTTGAAGGCAGAAGTAACCAATTTGAAAAGGCAGCACAGTGCCAGTCGCATTTTACTGAAAGTTCTCGGGCTCATGGCAGCAACAATTTTCTGGTCCGTGGGCAAGTGGCACATAAGACCTCTGCAGTGGTTACTTCTGTCTCGGGTCAGGGAGCCCCATCCCCATATGACCAAGCGATTGACCTAATACCAACAGTGAAGACCAACTAGAATTGGGGGGTGAAAGAGAAGAATTAAGAAAAGGGTTTCCTTGGGGAGCAAGAGGCATACCATCAAACGTCTTAGAAATCAGAGCAGTAGGGCAAGCTCTGAGACGGTTCCAGAAAGATCTAAAAGGTTGTGATATCGTAATAAGATGCAACACAAAAACAACGTCGCTTACATTACTCGACAAGGGGGCACAAGAAGACACTCGCTACTAAGAGAAGTAGAGCCAGTTTTTTGGTTTTCTCAAAAACATCTAAAATCCCTCACAACGTTTTTTCTTCCGGGCGGAAAGCTATCAGGTAGCAGATTTTTTAAGCAGAAAAAGATAAATTCAAGGGATGGAGCCTGAGCGAAAGGGATATGATGTCCAGAAGGTGGGGTCGTCTTGTATAGATCTGATGGTGGACAAAGAACAACACCAAATGCCGCGCTTCTCCTCAGAGAGTTCTGTCTGGAAGCCCTGGCTATAGATGCTTTCCAACAATCATGGAGCCGGAGTTCAATATTATGTTTCCACTATTCCCACTAATTTGGAGATCGTTACTCAAAATACAACCGGAGGGAGCAGAAGTGTTTGCAGTGATACCAGCATGGCCCCGCAGACCTTTGTTCCTCTTCTACTTTCCTTAGCAGTGGACAGCCCAATGAAGACTCCTCTCAACCCGGGTTGGTTGACTCGGGTCCGGTGCAGTGACACGACTACAAAACATTGTCTCTGATGGCCGGCATTTGAAAGGGAAAAACTAGAGGGCTTCGGATTTGAGAAGGAAATAGTTGATTTCTTCTGAAATCGAGAAAACAGTCTACTTCTCAAAAGTACTACAAAATTTGGCAAAGTTTGCCATAGTAGCAGGAAGCAGAAAAGTTCTCAGTATTTCACCCAGAGCCATTGGAATAGTTACGTTTCTATACCTAGTTTTCAAAAAGAATTTACATGTCAGAAGGTTATGGTCTCAAGTGTCTGCTCTCTCAGCTCTGACAGGGAGAGCATTTGCGGAGGAGAAATTTCCAAGCCATGATAAGAATTAAACCTAGAACTTTTAATAGCCTACCGGCATGGGACCTGCCGTTGGTTCTGAAAGCTCTGACATCGTCTTTGAGCCTTTGGAGTCTGCGACAGATTGGTTCCTAACTTTAAAGTTGGTGTTCTTAGTGGCCATAACTTCGGCCTGTCGAGTAGTGGAGGTGAGTGCTCTAAATGCTAAGCCTCCGGATATGGTGATTTTAAGTAACCGGGTAGATAAAGACCCTCAGTCAATTTTTTCCAAAGGTGATGACGGAATTTCATATGCCAACATATTTCCCTGACCAAAGCTAGAAAGAAATCAAAGTTACAACTTTAGATCTAGTCGGCAATCTCAATATATCTAGCCCACACAAGTAGATGGAGGAAATCAGACAAGGTTTTGATTCCTAATGGGTCCAGAAAAGGACAAGCCTTCAAAGAAAACTATAAGTACAGGATTGTATTCTGTAAAAGAAGCATATACACTGAAAGCTTCAGATCCCTGCAGGTTTAAAAGCTCATTCCACTAGGACCTTAGCCTCCTCCTGGGAATGCAAGCGGAAGCAGGCATCGTTGAAGTTTAGAAATGCCAGATGGTGTCTGCCAAAACTTTTGTAAACCATTGCAAGTTGGATGGAAAGAAAGTTTTGCAGGCTGTCCTGCAAGAATAAACTGTTTTTTGTTTAAGTATCATATTTGTCCCCTCCCTTTGTTGTTATGTAGCTTGGTATCCCATTAGTGGATGCTGCCATGGTGCTGGGGAAAATAAAAATCAAATAATAATACCATGATTTTGGTTTCACAGTCACGTCTTCATGGCAGCATTCACTACAACCCTCCCTGTAGTTATGCTTTTCATATTTTTGGAATAGAAGTCATGGAAGAAGTGGAGGGGAGGATTAAATAATTTAAAGTTTCCTGTCCGTGAGCGGGAAGGAAGGAGAGTTAACCCATTAGTGAATGCTGCCATGAAGACTGGGAAACCAAAATCACGGTAATTAGGATTTGATTTTTATTAACCTATATATCTCTTTTATACAGATCTTATTGAAAAAAATAGCTTCAGAGCAATTTTTATAACTGCTTTTTATTTCAGTATTACAGTAAATCCTGGTATACCTGCCGGCTGTACCACTAAGCAAAAGGCTAAGACTTGCAAGCGAGCACACCTTCATCAACCATTAATAGTCGCTGCCAATTCAAATTGTTCTAACCAATCGTCCACTCCCTGGGCACCCCATCAAATGGATCATGTTTAAAATAGGTTTGGCAATTGGGCCTGGTAGAGTCTAATTGGGGCATTTCATCTGCAGGTATAAGGACAGGAGGATTTAAATCAATACTATCAGTAGCCGCCTCCATAGTTTAATAAAGAAAACATACATACAAAGAAAACAGGGAGAATAAATGGTATTACCAGCACCGCGCCACCAATTTGTACCAGATTCCTGCTTTATGGAAGGATTATGGGTAGCATGGCACACATGAGTACTTTGTGGTCTGGCACAAAGCAGACAGTGCACATAAGAGGTTCCCCACATAACATATGCAGTAATCAGGGGTGTCCCTGTCTGTGGTGCCTTTGTTGTCCAGGCCTGTATACTGTGTGTCCTTGTAAGTTGGGTACACTTATCTGTTGCCTCAGAGTTTGTATCCAATAAGGTAACATTGTCCAATAATCTGTCCTCCCAACAGGTGGTAACAGGATCTTATACACAGGATATTGTGTTGCAGTCAATATCTCTCAAAGCACACACACCACATCTACTTCACTTTCTCTCCTCCTAGCCATAGAGAGCCGGGAGTCTTGTTTTTTATACTCACTGCAGGCTGGAGGTGGTATATGAGGAGCCTTGGTGTATATGTCCATTACAATACACATCACATCTGTGTAGCAGACAGAAACTTTTTTTGCATTCCTTCGCATGGAGCAGACCAAGGGGTGTGGTTATCCTCCATTTTAACCATTCCATGTTACAATAGGGATCTCATTTCAGTAAGTAAGTTATTGTATGTATGTATGTATGTATGTATATATATATATATAATTATATATATATATATATATATATATGTATATGTATTATATATATGTATGTATGTAAAATTCAAATTATACTGCACACCCTCAGATTGATTACCTGGTGCCTGTGTAAGGGAAGCGGGCTGTACTGCTTACAAATAATATATATTCTGCGTACAACACCGCACCCAGGATTTTTATATGCAGAAAATATTATTGTTCAATACAGCATTCGTTTACTATAGCAACGTTTTGGGATGTACAGTCCCCTTCATCAGGCATTCATGAAAAATAAACACATCCACAGTGTATCTGTATTAGACATACACGAGAGAAGTGACTTCATTGCTCCTCTATGGGTAAGACTCCCTGTATGACCTTAACCTGTATAAATAAGAGATTACATCTCACTATAGCTCGTAATGCATACTATTAATACCAAAAAAACAGCCTGGACACTCTTCAAATACACAGATGCAAGTCATAGTCTTTATTGGACCTGCTGGATACATATATATTTAAACGATGTATCCACTAGGTCTCCCTCTGTTTTAATAAATATTTTCTGCATATGAAAATTCTGTTGCGGGTGTCGTATCGAAGATATATATATGTATGTGTAATATATAGGCAGACTGATGTGACGTCGATGATGTGCAAATGGGCGGGGTTACAGGGCAGGCCACTGCGCGTGACATAATTTACGTCACAAAAGAGGAGTTGCTAGGTGGGGCACGTGATGTAATTACATCACGCGCAGTGGTCTGCCCTAACCCCGCCCAGAGGCATGGCAAGGAAAAGTAGACTTTCTACTTACCGGTAAGTTCGGGTCGGAGTTGGGGGTGATCTCGCAGGAGGGGGGATGCCTAAGTCAGTGCTATTTTTTATAAAGATTTACTAATGGTCATTTAAATGGTTAATAGTGAGATAGTTCAATCCAATTAGAAGCCACTCTAGCACACTGTGGTTGGCTTTGGCCTAGTGTTTGGTAGGTGCACATCCCCCTACCCAAATGTTCAAGGTAATCCAGAGAATGTAAGCAAGAGGAGCACACTACTTCTTGGCGAAATTTCACAATTATTGGTGCCTAAACAGCAATACAATGTTCGGGGAGCTGCCTGCCCCCTTCCTCAGGTATGTAAGATAGTACACACATACATATATAACTTTCCTATATGTGATATCATATACCCCCACTACATTGGTAGCTCTAAAAACTCAATGCAATCTCTATGAGATATAAATAATTTATACAATATAAGGACATATGTCATAAATTATACAAATTGTTATACAATTAACAATGTTACTAGTTAATTAATTGTAAGATCTTGCTCAGGGAAAATGTCTTTAATCCACACTCATAACTGGATACAATAATACAAAGTACATGCAAACAGTAATTGTCTGTAATGTTTTCCTTTACTACCGGAGCACGAAATAAAAGAGATGAAAAAAAAAAAAATAAGCGCAACTTTAATGCCCATTAAAAGAAGAGTATACCCAGTTCTGTTGCTTGAATTTTGTCATTTATTACTGCAATGTTGTCTATTCTACTTATAAAAAAGTAACTAAGACTAAAGTCATTAGTTAAAAATAGACATTAGTAGTCATTAGTAAAAATAGTACTGTGATGGATGTAGGCTGTCTGAACTGTAGTGCACTTAGCCCAATTTCAGTTGGATAAGGGGTGTCCAACCTTGGATATATCAACACACACAAGTACTTTAGCAGATGCTCCCCTTGTTTAGACCATAATTTTTTAGGTTCTCTTGACCTAGTTGCAGGTGATGTCACAGTGCAGGATGTCATGGTGAATCAATTTTGTCATACATGATGTAATTAAGTTTGTTCTTTATGAAGAAGGTCCATATAAGGCTAGATCCATAAACTAATCAGTCCATTGAGTGTTCTGGCTATAGCTAAATGTTTAATTGATCATGACATTATGTCTTTGTAACTTGCGGGTAATGAATTTGCTGAATTTTCACTTTTGGCAGTGTATTTATGACAATTTGTATGTTGGCTGATTTAACTGCTGAATGTTCCTTTTTTACTTTCTCTATCTAGAATACTTTTACAGAACATTATTTCATGGTTGCTGTGAAATTTGGCTTTCTTCTGGAAAACCGTCATCGTGTTGATGTTTGATTAATGAAAAGATTCCAGTGATATTGTGGGTCGGCACAATAGGGGCAGAGAACAAAGAGGGTTCTAGTCAGAAGAAAACACTGGAGGCAATAATAGGAATTTCTATATTAGTTAAATGTGTTAACTTAGTCTAGGTAAACTGGGGGAAGAGTGGGGTAATGGTATAAAATAATTTTATTGCCCTTTAAGCACAAAATCATCTGACTTCAGTTGTTAGACATTCACCAACCAAATTAGCCACAGGAAGGTCACTCACATAAATAGGTGCCACCAGAGATTGCTATACCTTTGTTAAATTGTGAAAAAAAAACATGATCAATTAATATTATTGCTGTCTCAAAAGAAAAGGCTGCTCGTTTACCGCTAAGAAGTCTGTCTGTACAGCGTTCCTTTGTAAAATTGCCCTCTGAATCATTCACTAACATTTATTTTAGTCAATATTTTTGAGGGCCTCAGGAAGATTTATAGTTCTTATGTTGTGATCTCTGGGCATAAAAATGAAACACCACAATGTGAAAAACTGCAAATTGGTTTAGTCCAATAGTTCTTGAAATTAGAATGATGGCCTCGTCGACCTGAATATCGGTACTGTTCAATTATATCTTAATATTAATTGTAAGAGAAAATCCTTTGTGTGAATAGTCTTATTCTTATTCATGATTGACTGACACTAATTTATTTGTAGCGATAAAATTACGGTACATTTAAATTGCATTTGCCTAATAATGCAATTTCTCTATTTATGTATTTATCCATTATTTTTTAAAATGTAATATCTATTTCATTTATTTAACTATCTGTACTTTAATTCAAAAGTGTTAGAGCAAATTCTATATTAATTAAAGTGTCACATAGAAATATTCCTATTTCAATGAAACGGCAACTAGTGAAGACCAAACTGCTGGATGTTGGAAATGGCTCTCAGTCCATTTATTTGAAATCCAACTTGGATTAGTAGACCTATCAAAGTGAAAGAAGTTACATCTCTTGCATGCCAATACTCTTACTAGTAGATTGTAAAGATGTAATGAACATTCTGTGACTCATGCACTTTAATCATAAAACTATTGCTAACAAAAGCCACACTGAATAGATACTGTATCTCTAAATGGTTATCTGCTTACAGAAAAAGGTGTTTTGGGCTTTTGTGACTTAAAAGTTCATCATGGTGTGAATGGTCACCCTGGATTGCTGTTTATTCTCTTAAAGCTTGACATTTTCTGTGGTATTAAACTCCAAAGTGTTGACAGGGCTAGGGAGCTGATCTTATCCTGCCCCACTAAAATATCTACTAGCCACTATTACGCTTCTTGACTAGTTTCTGTCATATCTATACTGCCTGTCAGACTAATATCAAAACACTGTGTGCAGTGATGAAATTGTGTTATGGAAACCATCCATGGAATTTGGATTCCCTTATTCTAAACAATGGATATGGTTTCTATTGGTTAATGAATATTAGGAAGTGTTGTAATAAAATAATATTCTATATTGGTTAGGGCACAACTGCATAATATGGATGTTGGTTTCTGCATTGTTGGTAACCAACCAATAGATACTATATTTACTGGTTTAAGATTTCATTCTCCTTTCTTAAAAACATATTTGTACTCAAATAGATTGGAATCTATGAAAAAGAGACAAATAGCTCTTTTCAGTTTTTAAAAAGTCAGGTTTATTTTTTTGTGATTCCATAGATTTTTACAGCTTAGCCCTATACAAATCTACAGTGTATTCACGTTATCAAGACTCATTTATAAAAAAAAAAGAATTATTTACTTTAGTGAGGCATGTCAGTGATAAAGAATATGCAATCATTTTGTATAACAAACTAAAGGTGACCATACACTAGGCCAATTTTATATACAATCTGACATACAATCAGATATTTTCATTGATTGTCCCAAAAATTGTACATTTTCCCGATCTTATTATGCAACATTAGATCGTAATATCGATCGTAATTACGATGGGGAAAGTCGTTTTTTAAGTTGATTGGTTAAAAGATTGTTAGTGGTTTCTGAAGTTCCGATTAAGTGTTAAGTAATGTAACCTGCAATGGACGACATACGACATTAATCTCAAAACAAATTGAAGTCGAACATATGTAAATACATCTACATACAATTAACATTGCACATCTGTCTATCAAAATATTGGTCGGTTTAAGATCATAATTACGATTGTAATAGGTATGGCCACACTTTATATCTGCTAACTAAAGATTCTATGTGCATTTCATCTGTTTTATGGGATGATTTTGATCTTCAGGTGGAGAATTGTACCAAGACAACAAGAATAACATTTTTACACTACTAGGTGTCCTTTTTTTTTTAAGGTGTCAATTTATTCCTTACTCTGTATCATCATGGAACAATTCATGGCAACTGAATCTATTTGTGTAAATGCTTAATACCTTGCTGAATTCAAAATTTTATTTCTCTTCAGGAGTCGAAGGAGGTCTGTATGTGTGCATGACACATTTCTGGGTTTCGGCAGGGAACATGTAGAGAGGCATTATAGGAAAACTGGACAGTCAGTATATATGCACATAAAACGTCACATCAGACAGGTAAGGGTACAATGCAAATATTCCAATACACTTATTAATGGGCTGATTGATACATGCTATTAAAAGCAATTTTCATTCACCGCCTCTGATCTCACTAAAAAACAGGAAATTTGAAAAAAAAAACCTTTAATGGGGTTGTTATATTGCTGATCAAACTTTATTTTTGAAACTTCAGGAAATTTCCATAGTTAGTTACATCAAGAGCTAACCTAGCTGGTGTTAAGGTATATTTGTGTCTTTCCTTGCACAATAATTATTTAAAGGGGAAGTTAATATTATATCTTTAAAATTATGTGAAACATAGACATTGTTTTCCTGTACAGTCATACCTAATTGTAAAGTGATCTCCCATTTATATTTTAATTTTACTTTTTATTATGCTAAGTTAAGTTATTGGGTAAAGTTTCCAGAAAAAAAAGTATACCAATTACAAGAGGTTTTAAAAGGTATTTTTGGTTTCATTTCTAAATTAATAACCTAGATTGTAAAGGGCATAAAACTCATTACTTCAGTTGCCCGAGTCAATAAACCGCAACAGTTTTATTTTGGCTGCTTAGTTTTTAAACCATTTGTATTGCTGATTTTTCAGAAATTGTTCAGTCCAATCAATAACAATGTACCAGTACAAGTCATTTATAGCATCCCATGAACAGAAATAGTTAATAACCCCCACTTTATATAGTGGATAATGCACCCCAAATGTAAATATAAGGATATTAGAAGTACCGAGGAGTTCCGTGACAATATAAAGCACAAGGCCGCAGGCTGAGTACTTTATACAGGTCTGGAACTCCAAGGTGATTTTAATATACCTTTAATTTACAGATCGGGGTGCATTGTTTATTATAACCTACCCCTTTGTGGCTTCTGGTTTCCTTCTTCCTCGGAACTGTAAGATTATAAGGCTATAATCTTATAGTTCGGCCCATAGAAATCCACCAGGGGAGGTTATACTGTATTAGGCTAATCTAATATTAGACTCTATCATCAACACACCTGCTGACTGACATTACTGCAGACTCCCGGCATGATATTCATTTTGAAATTGAATATCGATTGCAAAATGATCAGCCAGATGGTTGTCAGATGTCTCCTACATTGGGATAAAATAATTAGCAACTGCAAATGAAAACTATGTATTTCTTTTCTCTATCATCTATTTGGTAACCTCACAAACAGTGTTCATTGTAAAAGCATAAAAACTTTTCACTAGACTATCCCTTCCTCATGCCTGCTCGTTTGAGGAGGACTTTCACAGTGAAAACATTTGCTGGTGAGACTTACTGACAAAAATCAAATCAATACACTGGGAAGCAGAATAATTTGTGGTTCTTTTCTTGGCCCTCTGTAGTTTACTATTAAAGGTTTGTGTTTAATCTGTATGTACAGGGTTTCTAAGTGTGTTTATGAAACATGTATAAACAAAATGCCAATTTGCAGTAATATTATTTGTTTTTTTTGTCATTTTTCAATTTGTATTTTTAGAAAGCAACTGGAGCAAAGGTGGGAGCCTTCCCAAAAAGAATAAACTGTCTATTATTAAGTAAGAATTAGCAATTCTACATTTTGCCTTAACGGACATGTCCACCCCCATATCCATATCTTATATATGTTATATATAGTATATGATATATATATTATATTATATATAATATATATATATATTATATATATATATATATAATATTATATGTAGTTAAGGACCCCCCAATCCCCGGTTCGTACACACGTTAGATAATTTTCACACAATGCGCCCATTCAGCAACCATCCGTTATACACTAGTTTCGCCAACGACACCTGTACATACATCAATGATAGTGGATTGATATTGTTTGTTGTAAAGGTGTTGCGTGACGTGGGAATCGCGTGATCTCTAAATGTTGCACATGTCATTCAGTCTTTCATCACAGTCTACCAATAATCTGCCAACTATGTACAAACATATGACAATCGGCAGAATGAATCTACCAGACTGATCGTCAGAAAAAGCTGAGAATAGTTGTGGATTGTTAGTCTTAGAAGATTGTTAAATGTTGCAAGATGGGTCGTTCGTTGGGCAGATTTGTGGGAAAATTATCTGACGTGTGTATGAAGCTTTAAGGTGGGTTCACACCGCACCAACCTGTCAAAGATGACCGATAGAATCGGCAAGATTCTGTCTGTCATCTTTAACAGATGGGAGTACTCACAGTCATGATCATGCTCCCTATGTATAGGGAGAATTTGTGACTGCCATGCTCCCTGTGATTGCAGCTGACTCCCTATACTCTAGTACAGGGATTTGAACAGGAACATTTTCGACCAAAATGAGTGTTGCCGATGCCAAATGTTCATTGACGTCAGAAACAATAGTTTCGGCCGTACACACTTAAAGGGCATGTCCACCCCCAAAACTATAATCCCCACTACTGGCCCCATCATGTAGTGTAGTTTAATACTTACCTCACATCCCAGCTCCATATGGTTCTCCTGTAGTCCCCCCCCCCCAAAGTCCCAAAAACTGCCCACCAGGAGGATAGCAGAGTCCATATAGGCTCCTACCTGGCCTCCGGGAGAAGTTTGGTAGCGTACTGCAGCCCTTCTCCCTCCCTCTCCCTCCCCCCCAAAGGATTCCCTCCCCCTAGTGTAATCCCTTTATATGTAACATTCCCCCTGTCCCCCTAGCCCCAACCGCTCTATTATTTTATTAGAAAGTGCCCCAAACTTTACTCCTCCCTCTTTCCTCTGCGCAATGAATCCTGGCAGCCGCGTCCGTGATTGGCTGCCATGAGCCAATCACAGACGCGACTGCCGGTCCCGCCCTCTGCTTGCATTTTCTCGCAAGCAGAGGGCCGGCAGCGCGGCGAAGAAAGAGGGGAGGTAAGTAAAGTTTGGGGCATTTTCTAATAAATAAATAGAGCGGTTGGGGCTGGGGGACTGGGGAATGGGATGACATATAAAAAAATAATTTCAAGGGTGGACATACCCTTTAACCGATAAATCCCATCGGCAACAATTTATTTGAAATGTGTGTACCCAACTTTATAGACCCTGATCCCTTGCTGGCAGGTTCAGTCTCCACTGCTGCTGTAGTTACGAGTGTGCATGGCAGCAGAATAGGCTATTTTGGCTGTCAGCCATGGTTATGTCACCGTTGCGGATTTGAATGATGGACGATACCTGTAAGCAGAAGAATAGAATGGGAAGTGACGGTGAGGGATCAGGGTCTGTTAGTGTCTTAGGAATAGGTAAGTATAATGAAAATGGGACAATTCAAGGCTGTTGTATGTTCTAAGCATACACTTTATATTGTTCGTAATAAAAAAAATAAATCATAGGTAAAATCATAGATTTTGAATCCTTATTTTTATAAATCTAATTCAACAGAGAAATGTGTTTTAAAAGCATTAGATGATTGATGTAGTGGAAGCAAGAAAGGACTGTCTGTGGTGAATGATCTCTGACTTTTAATTGCACATTCCGCAACATTCCGCAACACAGCCATGATTAGCTGAACCTCTCAGAAGATTGGGAAAAAGAGAAACCTCACCATGGGGAAAAAACAGAACCTTTCTTATCTGGTGTCCCTTCTAAGCTTTCCCTTACTAAGTGCTAATTATAGCTTCACTGGTGCACTCATCAGTTGGTAACTGATCTAATTCTGCAGCAGGCATGTCCAGTCAGGCACCACTCCTTTCTTCTTCCTCCTGTGTGTTATTTTTTCCAGTGCTCTGTTACCTAGAATTTAATCAGCTGCTGTTTTCAGTCATAAACGGTTTCTCTTTTTTTTCTGGGATAACATTTGGTAGTTAATTAAAACACCCTTGTTTATCAACAAGCCTCCTACCAATAGCATAGCCTCCTTTTATAGATGAAAACCTCATTTAATTAGATTTGGCTTTTGGATATCTAGAATTGTTTTTTCTCTTTTTAAGGGATTCTACGGTTCAGGATGAAGTAGGATTGGATAGGTTTGATGTCAGAAGTCAGAAATCTTCCTGGCAGTTTCTGTGACAATTTTGGTTCACTTCTCTCATGTGCATCTGTTTAAATAAGCTCAGGCCATGGCATCCAGGCATTTTAAATGAGTGTGAGCACAAAAATCAGAAGGTATCACTGTAGACACTAAAATGCAACGTTCCTCAACAAGATCTGATCGGAATATTTCCACCATCAAACCTAAAGGAAAGAATGCACAATCCTACTTCTGAATTATGCTGAATCTATTTAGTCTATGCTGTTATTAAAGGATAAGTATGCTGTAAAACAAAGTTAATTTCAGTTAGAATCAGCAGCTTTAAAAAAACTTGCGCCCCCCCTATTTTTCTCTATCCCCTCCTGAGCCTACCTTTCCAGCTGTAAGGTTGCTGACATCTTGTATCTGTATTGTTGAATGTTTAGCTTCCCCCCCTCCGAGATTTCCTGGATCTCCTTCATTAGTCACAAAATTAATCTCAGTTGGGTCCGTGCAAGCGCGCGCCCTCGGGGTCATGAGCACGATCCAGGAAATCTTAGAGGGGGGGGACTACAGGAGAACCATATGGAGCTGGGATGTGAGGTAAGTATTAAACTACACTACATGATGGGGCCAGTAGTGGGGGGATTATAGTTTTGGGGGTGGACATGCCCTTTAAGTGTGTACGGCCGAAACTATTGTTTCTGACGTCAATGAACATTTGGCATCGGCAACACTCATTTTGGTCGAAAAATGTTCCTGTTCAAATCCCTGTACTAGAGTATAGGGAGTCAGCTGCAATCACAGGGAGCATGGCAGTCACAAACATTCTCCCTATACATAGGGAGCATGATCATGACTGTGAGTACTCCCATCTGTTAAAGATGACAGACAGAATCTTGCCGATTCTATCGGTCATCTTTGACAGGTTGGTGCGGTGTGAACCCACCTTAAAGCTTCATACACACGTCAGATAATTTTCCCACAAATCTGCCCAACGAACGACCCATCTTGCAACATTTAACAATCTTCTAAGACTAACAATCCACAACTATTCTCAGCTTTTTCTGACCCTGCCGGTCTATGACTGCTACTAGAGCCTAAGTTATTAAGGCTGTTGGTTACTAAGACATGATACATGGTGTGGGGTTATCACATCGGCTGTCTTCAGGTAGTTAAGGCGTCCTTGTATATCTACTATTTTTGATAATACTATTTGAAATAAGAGGTTTATTAGGCAATATCCTTTATTTCTCTATTTTGTACACTGGGTGCTGGGGAGAAATGGTAAATTGGGTTTGGGGGTTTATTACTATCTGTAAATTGCAAGAGATGACAGACCTTTAATCTCTTCTATAATGAGATAAAATAGATGAATGAATGAAGTTAAACCTATTGGTTGAGGCCCTTCACAATAGTCTATGTGGCGGAGATGTGTACAGTGCTGCTGGGTACAGGGTTTCAAGTAAGGACAGAAACTCATTCGTCAAACTGATAGGTTACACCAGAAGATTTCTGAAAGATGAAGACAGGAAGCAAGATACTGTTCTGCCATCTTTCAAAGATCTGCATACACACAGTCCCGAGCGTTTCCTATGAATATCACAGGGAGAACGTCGGGAATGTGTGTTTCCATCGCGCTAGACTCCTCTATAGGGAGTCTAGCGCGGCCGATGAAATTTTCGCCTTTCCGAACGAGCTTTCGGCCGACACCGATGTTTGGCGGCCGCGCGCTCGTTCGGGAACGAACGTACACACATAACGATTAGCCCGAACCGTCGGATCCGACGGTATCGGGGCTTAACGTGTAATTGTGTACCCAGTAAGGCAGTCGTCGTACATTACAAAGCGAATGCCTAATAAACACACACACTCCCGAATCCATACAATGTACTGAGGCTGATTACATGTGGCCATCGGCTCATATACGTGACAGATTGCCTCAGCAGGGTGGAACTACAGGGAGCAACTGCAGGGGGACCGGGAGCCAAGGGGCCCCATCGTCTTATTTTTACAATGGACAGATCTGCCCTCTCCAGAAAAACCCTGAGAATGAAGCAGGATAGGGGCCCATCTTAGTTTTGTGGGGGCCAGTGATTCCCGTTAAGCCACTGCCTCAGCAAAATATTTAAATAACACAACAATGTGCAAAGATTAGATGAAGAGTGTGGGTCGTCTTTCCAATCCAAAACAGCCATCAGATTGACCGTGATGCTCCACATGCGCGGGCTGCAGCCGATTGACGGTAACGATCACGCCCGATCTAAATAAAACTATCAGAGCTATAAATAGAGACCCGCCCCCCAGTAACTGCAATGGATTAGAATAGCATCACTCGGCCTGCCCCTGCTGCTGGGCCTCCTGGAGTCCCCAGTACTGTCAGGGAGCTGCAGGAATGGGAAGATGGCTGCAGGACCTGGGGAGCTGCTGGTCTATATGCCAACCATCAGGGTGCCCAAGTCAGGGGACAGGTCTACAAGACGAGTGTGCCTTCTCCTATGACCCCCAGTGAGTTCTGCACTTTGTGGTCCCCGCCCCGTCATCTTGTTTCCATTTTAGCACGTGAAGGGGAATAGACAGTCCAGGGGGGTTATTTCGAACCTTTGCACTTCAGGTGATTTTGGAAACTACAACTCCACATGCCTTGCGTGCACAATGCCACCGAGGCATGCTGGGAGTTGTAGTTCTAAAACATCTGGAGTGCCAAATTCAACGTGACACCCCATGGCATCACAAACCTGTTCGCCACGGCGAGAGCTCGGTGTTTAGTTGTGACAGATCTGCAATGTGGGGGCGTCTAATTTAATGGCTACATGGGTCTGATACGCAGTCCCAGTGAATCCTGCGTCCATTCCCCAGGTCTATCAGTCTGTAAGCACAGCCATGTGTATTTCCCTGGAGACCAGATCAGTAGGGGCACCTATAACAAAGTGCAGTCACTACGAGAGGATGTCGCACCCCTCAGGTGTTTGAAAACTACTTTCCCAGCAGGGAATGCGACGTTGTAGTTTTTTTTAACATGCTGGAGGAGTGCAAGTTGACAACATTATTCTAGAATGCATGCAATTTAAATGCAATCAGTATGTGGCCCTGGAACAACAACTATTAAGAGTGTCCAACAATTCTTCAATTAAAGAATTTAATGTTTAAGGGTTAATATTAGTAAGTGGGGCATTTGATACAATCTGGGTTGCCGAATCTGTGAAAAGGTTAGGGACCCCAATTAAAAACACATACACATGCGTAGTTAGAAATTATTTTGTTTAATTGCAATCAGTGCAGCCCTGCTAATACATTATTAAGGTGACCTATCCAATCAGGGGTACAAGCAGTTGTATGTTGGATTAGCGGGGCTTGTTTTTATTTGTAGTTTTTTGCTTGGTTTTATATAAAGTCTGTATGTTTGTAGTTCTAGTTATACTTTACAATGGATAGAAAATTCACTGAAAACTACATGAAATTAGTCTGTCTTTTTGAATTTTTCTTTGAATAAGAGAATTTTAAATTATAATAATGTGCCTGAATAAACACCCCACACATATTGTTTTAGGGATGAGATGTATCTATTTAAAAGTTACAGTAAGTTCCAATGAATGCAATATTAAATGTTTGACAGTGTCACTGACAATATTAAATCCAGCATTGCCAGGACACGGGAAAAACATAGACGTTGTACTACATCAGAATATTCCTGTGTAAATCTACAGGAACAAATGAGTTTTTTAATGCTGTATCTTTCATGAGTGCTTTCAGTTATGGAGGAGGCTACGCTTTGCTTACAAGTATTTTTTAATAAATGTGACGTGAAATAATTTATTTTAGGTTTGTTTGCACCAGGAGTGTTTAGGCTAGTTCACACTATTGATTTCTTTAAAGACGCAGGGCATCGCTGCTGCGTTAATGGTCAGTGGGCGGCTATTAAATTCAACGGGAATGCTGGGGTTAACGCACCAAACGCTGCATGCAGTGCGTCTTTAAATGCACAACATTGCAGAGGGTGGATTTGAATGGTGCCATTCAACAAACTTACACATGCGTTTTGGGTGCTGCAAGTAATGCATTGGAAACTAATCCACTATGTAAACTATGAGAAAACGGCGCAGTGTGGCCTAGCTAGCCCTAAAGTGGTCATCTATAATATCTATGGGACTGCATTAGATCAGATTCTATGTGTGGTCCACCATGATAAAGTAGCCAGGTTTGTGTTTATCTATTAACATAGTTATTTGGGTTCAGTTAATTTTACCTTGTGTTCCCTACATTGGCAAATTTGGCAATTCAAAAAGAAAACAAAGCAGACAATACATGCAAAGGTGTTGTTATGGACTCTCCAACATTTCTTATCTAGATATGACCATATTTTGATACATTTACAAATACTTGCCACTGTTGTTATTTTATTTAAAGATTCCTACATTTGTACCAACAGCATATAGCAACATTGGTATAGTTTTTGATGTTTTAACTTTTTGCCTAAATACATTTAGAATCTTTTTTACAAATGACTCAGCTGTCTGCGTTTATCACGCATGCTGGAACAGTTATTTTACACGCATTAGGGTCTCAAGTGTAGGCAGCAATTTACTCTCATCCAGCGAAATAAACACAATCTTTAGAGGCCTATTAACCAGTAAATATTTGGACAGTTGGCTTCTGTGCCACTTTCTAGTTGTTTACCGGGTGAGATTTGCACAAACCAATTGTTTTTTTTCTCCAAAATAATCAACAATAAAAGGTCCACCCTGCCTTGCCTTTGGAATGTGACAAATGTTTGATACAGCTGTGCAAAGGAAACCAGTTTTAAAAGGTTACCAGCTGTGTTTGGATTTATTTAATTTACAATGTCATTGTTTTTCTATGAAAGATTTTATTTGTAAGCATTTATCTTTTGTTCCCCTTATCTGAAAAAGAAATGATGTTTATTCAACCGTGTATATATTAGATGGGGGGAATGTAATCTTAAATGGAGCTCAACCGTAATACAGTATATTTCACAGTGTTACCGTGTGTTTCGATGCAATTTTGCATAATATAAACACCATTGCTGGAAACGCACCATATATGTAACGCCAACATTATTAGCTGCTGGGAATCCTCTTTCCCCTCATAAAAAATGTATTGGTCTCCTCCAAATACTGTTAGAGTAAACAGTGGGGAAGTGTCAATCTGGCTGTGGGTTTCAGTGACGGTTGCACCCCATAGGAATCTTTAGAAAATTCCCTTTTTATTAATGTCGCCTCTTCTTGGCAGACAAATCTCTTAAATGCCAATGTACTTGCCATACTGTCTGGCACAATCAGCCATGTAATGTGCCAGGGAGTGATCATTGTTACTGAAGGTTGTGTTTCGCATCTTTATTTTCAAAAGTGGATTTTATCACTAGACATGGCTCCTCCTCTTGTTTCTGTTTTAATGAACGATGCATTTTTAAAAACGGTGGATGATTTCCATTAATGTCTCACTATTGCTTATTGGGGCACCCTGGCTTAAAATACTGTATCTGCTATACAAGTTTGATTAGTCAAGGAACTAAACAGCGTGTAAATCTACCATCACTGATCTTCCTAACCATGCGTGTCAACAAGCGTAGTTCATGGCAGGGGAGGTGTTTCCTGCAGTTTTGCCCCTGGTCAAAATCTCCCGTATAAAGCAAATTTTTGGTGGAAAAGGCAAGCGGTTGTAGTTGAAACGAGGGGGGAAAAGGAAGGAATATATGGAACAATAGTCATAACAGATGTCAGTTTCTGACATAATACATTCTGTTGTACTGGAGGGTAGAAAAAGGAAAAGCGAAGGAATGCTGTCCTATAGACATGTAGTTAGCTATCGGGGGGGGGGGGTAGTGGGAAGATGAGAAGATCCAATCACTGCATGATTCAAGACTCCTCCCACCTGCCCTGGTGTTTAAAGTGTATGTTCACCCTCTTTACTTATTTTACATACTGCTTAAAGGGGAAGGTTCAGTGCAATACTATATGCTTTTCAGTCTTTTTCATCCCAATGACCTTCATCTGCCAATTAGCATTTGTCTGTGTATAAATAATTGCTTCCGAAATTCTGACTTCCTGTTTGCAGGACCCCTAGTAGTGACCGTTATGGTTTTCCCTTGACCCACGGCGGGTTGATTTAGTTGCTCAGTAGAGATCTGAGCATGTTTGACCCATCCAACAACCAATCAGTAGAAATAACCGTAGGAACATTCCAAGGAAGTGGTGTCCATGGGAAGAAGAAGGACCGTTAGAACCTGAAATGTCAGCTCACTAATGTTAACAGCAGGGAACAGCAAAGGGTATGAAATCAACGGATTTTTCAAAGGGAGAGAATATGTAGAATAACTAGAAGGCATACACAAACTAACAATTTAACAAATATTGATCATTTCCATGAACTGTCCCTTTAGCAAGCCCTCCCCCCCCCCCCCCCCCATACAAAGTGCTTATACGCTACCCATTATCGTTCATGTGATGGGCTTTTTTCCGACCGACCGAGGTGCCGACAAATGCCTGTAGTCGCCATTACGGTCAGTTCGGGAAAGAAGGAAAATTTCTGTCGCGTCGTTATTGGGAGCCGATAGGATGGTACTGTGTATGGTCACACGACCGACCGATCCCCATATCGCGTATGAGGATCGTCAGGATGTGTATGCGGTTCCCACAGCATGGTGCCGACATATACCAATGTGATCTGTCGGTACACATGTGTACAACATGCATGTTTATGGCCACCTTTACCCGCCCTTTATCTCGCTGGCTGGTAAAATCCTCCTCTTCTGCTGTATGTGGTCATTTACGTACTGCACAGTAGCAGAAGAAGCAGCTTCGGGTATGGATCGCCCACTGACTGATGCCGAGACCTGGAGCTGCAGAGGAAGAGAACTGTGGCGAGGGATTGAGTTGTGTAAGCAAGTTTAAAAATATTTTTGGTTAAGCAATATAGTGAAGAATGTGTTTGGGGGATGTTTAAGCTGTATATAAATAAAGAGAGTAGACATGGCCTTTAAGGCTTTTCATTTTTATAACCAAATATGTAAAAAAAAACAAAAAAACATTTTGGAGGTAATGATACATAAATTGAGCCAAGTCACACACACCCTCAATGTGTGGCCAATCACGCTTTACATCAAACAAAATAGAATACTAGGTATGTTCATCCATATTTATAAAATTGTGTTACATCTGGGGTTTGACAAAGCCTCTTGAAAATGTATTCTTTACTTAATTGTAAAAGTATGGTCACTGCTTATTTGCGTTTTTTCTTAAAATAGTCAGTCCCTAGAGGACACAGCAGAGTATTTCAGATCAGAATAGACAAGGACTTGCCTGAAGAAAGCATGCTTACAATGATAGCTGAGCTGGATTTAAAGGGCTGTCAATCCTCATAACTAATTTTCTGTAAAAACCAGAATTCCCCATGCGAAAACACACAACTTACTGCAGTATAAGGCTGAGGTTCCGCAAGAGTGTGTCTGAGGCTCTGGAAACTCGCACGCAAGCGCATGTTTCCGCTCCCTGTGTGTTGCAATCGCAAAAATGCCAAAAAAGTGAATCACATGCGCTCTGATTAATGGATGCAGCGCAGACACCCGCAAACTAGTATGTCACCACAATTGGGCCACACTAGTGTGAGCTTTTAAAGCGCAGTCACAATCAGATTGAGATTAAAAGCGCCTAGCCTTAAGGAAGCCCTTTCCTGCTAGCACTGCTGTGACATTACCAGCATTTGGGTATAGAGCATCATCCACAGTATTCTAATACCTGCCCAGGTAGAGAGAAAGAACAGAGAATGGGTTACAGGTGTGGAAATAGCTTCAGATCACTAACCACCGAAACATTGTGTTATAATGTTGGTACTACCACAGTAAATTCTTTATCACTTTCCGTGTGCGTCCTTCGTGTATCTTTGGATTGATTGAATTAGCTCCATATGGCACGGGCTGATGTCACGCACCCATTTTTGGGTGTTCTGTCTCCGGACAGGAAACTTTAAGATATTTAATCCTTTCCCTTTACTTCCTCCCATGTTTTTTCCTGTCCGCCAGCTTACCTGCCATGGTGGCGTGTTCCAGGAGTTCTGCATCTCTAGATCCTGATTGCCTCTTAGGGTCTGCCTGTGGGGATGGAAGCCTGAGTGTCGGGCTGTCTAGGTCTCCAACCTTCTTAGGAGATGACACCTGTCTGATTCTTTGTGCTGCAGCGTCTGTTCTTAATCCCAGGAGTTGTCTGGCTTTACTCTTTCTGGTCCCTCTGGTCCCGGTCTTGCGCAATGCAAAGATTCAGGGTTGCGCACAGCCGGGTACTCGGTCACACAGCGCCAGACTTTTAAGTCCTCCTTCTCGCCCACTCTAGTGTGGGAACTTTTGTTTTGTGCGCGCGGCATTGTTAGGTTCCTCCAGTATCAGGATCTTTCTGATCATCGGGATTGTCTTCCCTTGACTGTTCTGCTGTATTGAGCTGCTATTGGTCTACGCTTGTGTCTCAGCTCGTCTGCCTTGTTGGGTAAGTGACAGTCTATATTTTTTGTCTTCATCTTTTTGGTTTGATTTTTTGTCTCCTGGCTTTCTTATACCCTCCCTGTTCTTTTCAGCTATGGAACCAGGGAATGGGACGAAAGGACACCCCAGGGGATCTAGGTAAGCAGGATTCCAAATAAAATTATTTTAGAGATGACATTTTTCTATTGTAGTCAAATTTTTGGTTGCAGCCTTTCAGTGTCGGAAAAGCCAAGAATCCCAGTGAGACTGAAACTGCAGGATTGGCTGATGCACCAGGGCCTTCTCTGCTAATACAGGCCTTCAATTGGACTTCTTGTTTCTGTCCTAAAGCAAAGTGACCCAGGCTAAACGCTCAAGCGTGCTGTGAGCGTATCAGTTTCAGACGCTGAAGGAGAGATTCTTCTGAGTTACTGAGTCAGTCCTGTATAATCTGAGATGATGAAGACGTTGAGGCTGAATCACATTGATGTGAACATATAGAGCCGCTTATCAAGGCATGAGACATTCGTTACCCTTCAGACGAATAGCCAAAAGTCTCTACTGCAGACAAACTTTCCCTCATAAAGAAAAAGTTGCTACCTTTCAAGTACATCAGTCCATGTCGGATTTAATTTCCAGACGAATGGAAGAAAACGGAAAGAAAAGTGTCACTGGTGGGATTCAGCAGTTGTCCGCCGGCTCGTGACGCTCAGGAATGTTTATGGATATAAGAAAGGGAATTGAGTTCTTTTCTGAGGCATCGTGCACATGGTGAGGCTGTCATCTAGGGCTTCTGCCCTAAATATGCTGCTAGAAGAGCTTTATGGTGAGACGCTGGTGGCTGACACAGCATCTAAAGCAAAGTTTGCCAAATTCCTTTTGAGGGTCCATGTTGTCCGGGGAAAGAATAGATGATATAATTTCAAAGGCAGGAAGGACAGAGACAAGAGAGGCGTATAGAATATAATGCAAGGGATCGTTCTTTCGTACAGCAAAAGCGTTTAAAGCTGAAAAGAGAAGGTAGACAACAGCCTGAAGATCAGCAAACAACCTGTTTCAGATCTGCTTTCGGAATGAATCTAACCAATAGGGAGACGAAGGCCCAGAGTCAAGTAGCAGGAAGACTGTCAAGATTCTGGCTCTGGGCCGCCTCAAGACAGCTCAGTGGGACTGAAGTTTATGCATGGGATATCGGATTCATTTCGTTCCTATCCAGAAAAAGTGTTTTTTGTTCAACCCAAGTCCCAAGGAGTGGAGGCTCGGGAATTGATATTTCAATATGTCTCTCAGTTAAGAGATCAACAGCATAGAGTTGGTACCTCTTCTGCAAAAAGAAAAAGGATTTTATTCAAAACTATTCCCTGTAGGGAAAGCCTCCGGAGCTCTGAGACCGGTTTTAGATTAAGGAGATTGATCATTTTCTTTCAAAGCAAAAGTTCAAAATGGAGTCCTTCATTCCATTAAAATAGTAAACAAAGATGTACAAGCATAAACCTCAAGGATGCATACTTCCATGTTTCGATTCAGCAGCGGTCGAGGAAATTCCTAAGGTTTCACGTGAATGGAGAGGATTGGCAGTTTACGCCTGTCTCACTCTCCGAGAGTATTTACGAAGAGTGTGGTAATGGTAGTTGCTTTTCTCAGAATACAGGGAATTGCAGTATACCACTATTTGGACGATCTGTTAGTGGTTGCTCCAATGGACAGCTGATCCATCAGCACACGGTGATCGAAGTACTACAAGAACACGGTTAGATTATAAATTGGCAGAAGAGCAACCTAATTCCGACCCAGGCTCTATTTCAAACAAAGGAAAATTTAGTGTCTCTTCCCCAGAAAGATTGAAAGTGTTGAAGGCAGAAGTAACCAATTTGAAAAGGCAGCACAGTGCCAGCAGCTTGTACTGAAAGTTCTCGGGCTCATGGCAGCAACAATTTTTCTGGTCCAGTGGGCAAGTGGCACAAAGACCTTGCAGTGGTTACTTCTGTCTGTCAGGGAGCCCATCCCATATGACCAAGCGATTGACCTTAATACCAACAGTGAAGACAACTAGAATTGGTGGGTTAAAGAAAGAATTCTAAGAAAAGGGTTTCCTTGGGGAGCAAGAGGCATACATCAAACGTCTTAGAAATCAGAGCAGTAGGGCAAGCTCTGAGACGGTTCCAGAAAGATCTAAAAGGTTGTGATATCGTATAAGATGCAACAACAAAACACAGTCGCTACATTACCGACAGGGGCACAAGAGACACTCGCTACTAAGAGAAGTAGAGCCAGTTTTTTGGTTTTCTCAAAAACATCTAAAATCCCTCACAACGTTTTTTCTTCCGGGCGAAAGCTATCAGGTAGCAGATTTTTAAGCAAAAAAGATTAATTCAAGGGATGGAGCCTGAGCGAAAGGATATGATGTCCAGAAGGTGGGGTCGTCCTTGTATAGATCTGATGGTGACAAGAAACAACACCAAATGCCGGCGCTTCTCTCCAGAGAGTTCTGGCTGGAAGCCCTGGCTATAGATGCTTTCCAACAATCATGGAGCCAGGAGTTCAATATATGTTTCCACATATTCCCACTAATTTGGAGATCGTTACTCAAAATACAACCGGGGGAGCAGAAGTGTTTGCAGTGGATACCAGCATGGCCCCGAGACCTTGTTCCCTCTTCTACTTTTCTTAGCAGTGGACAGCCCAATGAAGACTCCTCTCAACCAGGGTTGGTTGACTCAGGGTCCGGGCAGTGCCAAGACTACAAACATCTGTCTGATGGCCTGGCATTTGAAAGGAAAAACTAGAGGGCTTCGGATTTGAGAAGGAAATAGTTGATTTCTTACTGAAATCGAGAAAACAGTCTACTTCTCAAAAGTACTACAAAATTTGGCAAAGTTTGCCATAGTAGCAGGAAGCAGAAGTTCTCAGTATTCACCAGAGCCATTGGATATAGTTACGTTTTAACCTAGTTTTCAAAAAGAATTTACATGTCAGAAGGTTAGGTCTCAAGTGTCGCTCTCTCAGCTCTGCAGGGAGAGCATTGCGGAGGAGAAATTTCCAAGCCATGAAAGAATTAAACCTAGAACTTTTAAAGCCTACCGGCATGGGACTGCCGTTGGTTCTGAAAGCTTGACATCGTCTTTGAGCCTTGGAGTCTGCGACAGATTGGTTCTAACTTTAAAGTTGGTGTTGTGGCAAATCGGCCTGTCGAGTAGTGGGATTGAGTGCCTAAATGCTAAGCCTCCGGATATGGTGATTTTAAGTAACCGGGTCAGATAAAGACCCTCAGTCAATTTTTTCCCAAAGGTGATGACGGAATTTCATATGCCAACATATTTCCCTGACCCAAGTCTGAGAAAGAATCAAGTTACATAATTTAGATCTAGTCAGGGCAATCTCAATATATCTAGCCACCACAAGTAGATGGAGGAAATCAGACAAGTTGTTTTGATTCAATGGGTCCAGAAAAGGACAAGCCCTTCAAAGAAAACTATAAGTACAGGATTGTATTCTGTATAAAGAAGCATATACACTGAAAAGCCTTCGATCCCTGCAGGTTTAAAAGCTCATTCCACTAGGCCTTAGCCTCCCTGGGCAATGCAAGCGGAAGCAGGCATCGGTGAAGTTTTAGAATGCCAGATGGTCGTCGCCAAAACTTTTGTAAACCATTGCAAGTTGGATGGAAGAAAGTTTTGCAGGCTGTCCTGCAAGAATAAACTGTTTTTTGTTTAAGTATCATATTTGTCTCCCTCCCTTTGTTGTTATGTAGTTGGTATATCCATTAGTGGATGCTGCCATGTGACTGGGGAAAATAAAAATCAAATAATAATTACCATGATTTTGGTTTCACAGTCCGTCTTCATGGCAGCATTCACTAAAACCCTCCCTGTAAGTTATGCTTTTCATTTTTGGAATAGAAGTCATGGGAAGAAGTGGAGGGGAGATAAATAATCTTAAAGTTTCCTGTCCGTGAGCGGAGGAAGGAGAGTTAACCCCATTAGTGAATGCTGCCATGAAGACTGGGAAACCAAAATCACGGTAATTAGGATTTGATTTTTATTAACCTTTATATACTCTTTTATACAGATCTTATTGAAAAAAAAAGCTCAGAGCAATTTTTATAACTGCTTTTTATTTCAGTATTACAGTAAATCCTTGGTATACCTGCCTGGCTGTACCACTAAGCAAAAGGCTAAGGACTTGCAAGCGAGCACCTTCATCCCAAAACCATTAATAGTCGCTGCCAATTAAATTGTTCTAACCAATCAGTCCCACTCCCTGGTCACCCCATCAAATGGATCATGTTTAAAATAGGTTTGGCAATTGGGCCTGGTAGAGTCTAATTGGGGCATTTCATTGCAGGTATAAGGACAGGAGGATTTAAATCAATACTATCAGTAGCAGCCTCCATAGTTTAATACAGAAAACATACATACAAAGAAAACAGGAGAATAATGGTATTACCAGCACCGCGCCACCAATTTGTACCAGATTCCTGCTTTATGGAAGGATTATGGGTAGCATGGCACACAGTGAGTTACTCGTGGTCTGGCACAAAGCAGACAGTGCAAATAAAGAGGTTCCCCACATAACATATGCAGTAATCAGGGGTGTCCCTGTCTGGGCCTTTGTGTCCAGGCCTGTATACTGTGTGTCCTTGTAAGTTGGTGTACACTTATCTGTTGCCTCAGAGTTTGTATCCAATAAGGTAATTGTCCCAATAATCTGTCCTCCCAACAGGTGGTAAAAGGATTTACACAGGATATTGTGTTGCAGTCAATATCTCTCCAAAGACACACACACAACATCTTTCACTTTCTCTCCTCCTAGCCATAGAGAGCCGGGATGTCTTGTTTTTTATACTCCACCTGCAGGCTGGAGGTGGTATATGAGGAGCCTGGTGTATATGTCCATTACATACACATCACACTGTGTAGCAGACAGAAACTTTTTTGCATTCTTTCGCATGGAGCAGACCAAGGGGTGTGGGTTTATCCTCCCATTTTAACCATTCCATGTTACAATAGGGATCTCATTCAGTAAGTAAGTTTATGTATGTATGTATGTATGTATGTATATATATAAGATATATATATTATATAATATATATATAGTATATGTAGTATTTATGTTGTATGTAAAATTCAAATTATACTGCACACCCCTCAGATTGATTACCTGGTGCCTGTGTAAGGGAAGCGTGGCTGTACTGCTTACAAATAATATATATTCTGCGATACAACACCGCACCCAGGATTTTCATAGCAGAAATATTTATTGTATCAATACAGCATTCGTTTACATATAGCAACGTTTTGGGGATGCTACAGTCCCCTTCATCAGGCATTCATGAAAAAAATAACACATCACAGTGTATCTGTATTAGACATACACAGTGAAGTGACTTCATTTGCTCCTAATGGGTAAGACTCCCCTGTATGAACTTTAACCTGTATAAATAAGAGATATACATACTCACTATAGCCGTAATGCATACATATTAATACCAAAAAACAGCCTGGACACTCCTTCAAATACACAGATGCAAGTCATAGTCTTTATTGAGACTGCTGGATACATATATATTTAAACGATGTATCCACTAGGTCTCCCTCTGTTTTAATAAATATTTTCTGCATATGAAATTCTGGTTGCGGGTGTCGTATCGAAGATATATATATGTATGTGTATCATTATAGGCAGACTGATGTGACGTGATGAGTCGCAAATGGGGGGGGTTACAGGCAGGCCACTGCGCGTGACATAATTTACGTCACAAAAGAGGAGTTGCTAGGTGGGGCACGTGATGTAAATTACATCACGCGCAGTGGTCTGCCCTAACCCGCCCCAGAGGCATGGCAAGAAAAGTAGACTTTACTTACCGGTAAGTTCGGGTGCAGGAGTTGGGGTGTCTCGCAGGAGGGGTGGGATGCTAAGTCAGTGCATTCTTTATAAAGATTACAATGGTCATTAAATGGTAATAGTGAGATAGTTCAATCCAATTAGAAGCCACTCTAGCACACTGGTTGGCTTTTGCCTAGTGTTTGGTAGTGCAATCCTCCCCTACCCAAATGTTCAAGGTAATCCAGAGAATGTAAGCAAGAGGAGCACACTATTCTTGGCGAAATTTCACAATTATTGGTGCCTAAACAGCAATAACGTTTGGGAGATGCCTGCCCCTCCTCAGGTATGTAAGATAGTACACCACATAAATATATACTTTCCTATATGTGATATATATACCCCCACTACATTGGTAGCTCAAAAACTCAATGCAATCTCTATGAGATAAAATATATTTAACAATATAAGGACATATGTCATAAATTATACAATGTGTAACAATAACAATGTTACTAGTAATTAATTGTATAGATCCTTGCTCAGGGAAAATGTCTTTAATCACACTCTATACTGGATACAATAATACAAATGTACATGCAAACAGTAATTGTCTGTAATGTTTTCCTTTACTACCGGAGCACGAAATAAAAGAGATGAAAAAAATAAAAATAAGCGCAACTTTAATGCCATAAAAGAAGAGTATACCAGTTCTGTTGCTTGAATTTTGTCAATTTATTTTATGCACTGGTGTCTATTCTACTTATAAAAAAGTAACTAAGACTAAAGTCATTAGTTAAAAATAGTACATTAGTAGTCATTAGTAAAATAGTACTGTGATGGGAGGCTGTCTGAACTGTATGTGCATAAGCCCAATTTCAGGTGGATAAGGGGTGTCCAACCTGGATATATCAACACACACAAGTACTTTAGCAGATAGTCTCCCTTGTTTAGACCATAATGTCTAGTTTCTTAGACCTAGTTGCAGGTGATGTCACAGTGCAGGATGTATATGGTGAATCAATTTGTCATACATGATGTAATTAAGTTGTCTTTATGAAGAAGGTCCATATAGGCGTAGATCCATAAAACTGACATCAGTCCATTGAGTTTTGGCTATAGCTAAATGTTTAATTGATATGACATTATGTCTTTGTAACTTGCGGTAATGAATTTGCTGAATTTTCACTTTTGGCAGTGTGATTTATGACAATATTGTATGTTGGCTGATTAAATGCTGAATGTTCTTTTTACTTTCTCTATCTAGAATACTTTTACAGAACATTTTCATGGTTGCTGTGAATTTAGGGCTTTCATTCTGGAAACCGTCATCGTGTTGAGTTTGATTAAATGAAAAGATTCCAGTGATATTGTGGTCGGCACAATAGGGGCAGAGAACAAAGAGGGTTCTAGTTCAAGAAGAATAACACTGGAGGCACAATATAGGAATTTCTATATTAGTTAAATGTGTTAACTTAGTCTAGGTAAACTGGGGAAGAGTGGGTAATGGTCTAAAAAATATTTTATTGCCCTTTAAGCACAAAATCATCTGACTTCAGTGTTAGACATCACCACCAAATTAGCCACAGGAAGGTCACTACCTATAATTAGGTCCACCAGAGATTGCTATACCTTTGTTAAATTGTGAAAAAAAACATGATCAATATAATATTAATTGCTGTCTCAAAAGAAAAGGCTGTCGTTTACCGCTAAGAAGTCTGTCTGTACAGCGTTCCTTTGTAAAATTGCCCTCTGAATCATTCACTAACATTTATTTTAGTCAATATTTTTTGAGTGCCTCAGGAAGATTTATAGTTTTATGTTGTGACTCTGGGCATAAAAATGAAACACCACAATGTGAAAAACTGCTAATTTTGGTTAAGTCCAATAGTTCTTGAAATTAGAATGATGGCCTCCGTACCTGAAATTACGGTACTGTTCAATTATATCTTAATATTAATTGTAAGAGAAAATCCTTTGTGTGAATAGTCTTATTCTTATTCATGATTGACTGACACTAATTTATTTGTAGCGATAAAATTACGGTACATTTAAATTGCATTTGCCTAATAATGCAATTCTCTATTTATGTATTTATCCATTATTTTAAAATGTAATATCTATTTCATTTATTTAACTATCTGTACTTTAATTAAAAGTTTGCAAACTTCTATAAATTAAGTGTCAACATAGAAATATTCCTATTTCAATGAAACGGCAACTAGTGAAGACCAAACTGCTGGATGTTGGAAATGGCTCTCAGTCCATTTATTTGAAATCAACTTGGATTAGTAGACCTATCAAAGTGAAGAATGTTACATCTCTTGCATGCCAATACTCTTACTAGTGAGTGTAAAGATGTATGAACATTCTGTGACTCATGCACTTTAATCATAAAACTATTGTAACAAAATGCCACACTGAATAGATACTTGTCTCTAAATGGTTATCTGCTTACAGGAAAGGTGTTTTGGGCTTTTGTGACTTAAAAGTTCATATGGTGTGAATGGTCACCCTGGATTGCTGTTTATTCTTCTAAAGCTTGACATTTTCTGTGGTATTAAACTCCAAAGTGTTGACAGGGCTAGGGAGCTGATCTTATCCTGCCCCACTAAAATATTTACTAGCCACTATTACGCTTCTTGACTAGTTCTGTCATATCTATACTGCCTTCAGACTATATCAAAACACCTGTGTGCGCTGATGAAATTGTGTTATGGAAACCATCCATGGAATTTGGATTCCCTTATTCTAAACATGGATATGGGTTCTATTGGTTTAATGCTATTATAGGAAGTGTTGTAATAAAATAATATTCTATATTGGTTTATTGGGCACAACTGCATAATATGGATGTGGTTTCTGCATTGTTTGGTAACCAACCAACTGATACTATATTACTGGTTAAGATTTCATTCTCCTTTCTTAAAAACATATTTGTTACTCAAATAGATTGGAATCTATGAAAAAGAGACAAATAGCTCTTTTCAGTTTTTTAAAAAGTCAGGTTTATTTTTTTGTGATTCCATAGATTTTTACAGCTTAGCCCTATACAAATCTACAGTGTATTCAGTTATCAAGACTCATTTATAAAAAAGAGAATTATTACTTTTAGTGAGGCAGTCAGTGATAAAGAAATGCAACATTTTGTATAACAAACTAAAGGTGACCATACACATAGGCCAATTTTATAACAATCTGACATACAATCAGATATTTTCATTGATTGTCCCAAAAATTGTACATTTTCCCGATCTTATTATGCAACATTAGTCGTAATCGATCGGATACGATGGGGAAAGTCGTTTTTTTAAGTTGATTGGTAAAAATGATTGTAGTGTTTTCTGAAGTCGATTAAGTGTTAATGTAATGTAACCTCGCATGGACGACATACGACATTAATCTCAAAACAAATTGAATGTGCGAACAATATGTAAAATACATCTACATACAATTAACATTGCACATCTGTCTATCCAAATATTGGTCGGTTTAAGATCATAATTACGATTGTAATAGTGTAGGCCACCTATATCTGAACTAATAAGATTCTTATGTGCATTTCATCTGTTTTATGGGATGATCTTTGATCTTCAGGTGGAGAATTGTACCAAGACAACAAGATAACATTTTTACACTACGGTACCTTTTTTTTTAAAGGTGTCAATTTATTTCCTTACTCTGTCATCTCATGGAACAATTATGGCAACTGAATCTATTTGTGTAAAGCTTAATACCTTGCTGAAATCAAATTTTCTATTTTCTTTCAGGAGTCTGAAGGAGGTCTGTATGTGTGCATGAAACATTTCTGGGTTTCGGCAGGGAACATGTAGAGAGGCATTATAGGAAAACTGGACAGTCAGTATATAGCACAAAAACGTCACATCAGACAGGTAAGGGTACAAGCAAATATTCCAAACACTTATTAATGGGCTGATTGATACTGCTATTAAAAGCAATTTTCATTCACCGCCTCTGATCTCACTAAACAGTGGGAAATTTGAAAAAAAAAACCTTTAATGGGGTTGTTATATTGCTGATCAAACTTTATTTTCTGAAACTTCAGGAAATTTCCACTAGTTAGTTAACATCAAGAGCTAACAGCTGGTGTTAAGGTATAATTTTGTGTCTTTCCTGCACAATAATTATTTAAAGGGGAAGGTAATATTATATCTTTAAAAGTAGTGAAACATAGACATTGCTTTTCCTGTACAGTCATACATAATTGGAAAGTGATCTCCCATTTATATTTTAATTTTACTTTTTATTATGCTAGTTAAGTTATTGGGTAAAGTTTCCAGAAAAAAAAGTATACCAATTACAAGAGGTTAAAAGGTATTTTTGGTTTCATTCCTAAATTAATAACCTAGATTGTAAAGGGCATAAAACTCATTACTTCAGTTGCCCGAGTCAATAAATCCGCAACAGTTTTATTTGGCTGCTTAGTTTTTAAACCATTTGTATTGCTGATTTTTCAGAAATTGTTCGTCCATCAATAACAATGTACCAGTACAAGTCATTATACATCCCATGAACAGAAATAGTTAATAACCCCCACTTTATATAGGGGATAATGCCACCCAACTGTAAATATAGGATATTAGAAGTCACCGAGGAGTTCCGTGACAATAAAAAGCACAAGGCGAGGGAGTACCTTTTATACAGGTCTAGGAACTCCAAGGTGATTTTAATATACCTTTAATTTACAGATCGGGGTGCATTGTTTATTATAACCTACCCCTTTGTGGCTTCTGGTTTCCTTCTCCTCCGGGAACTGTAAGATTATAAGGCTATAATCTATAGTTCGGCCCATAGAAATCCACCACAGGGGAGGTTAACTGTATATAAGCTAATCTATATTAGACTCTATCATCAACACACCTGCTGACATTACTGCAAGACTCCCGGCATGATCTATCATTTGAAATTGAATATCGATTGCAAAATGATCAGCCCAGATGGTTGTCAGATGTCTCCTACTTGGGATAAAATAATTAGCAACTGCCAATGAAAACTATGTATTTCTTTTCTTTCTATCATCTATTTGGTAAACTCACAACATTGTTCATTGTAAAAGCATAAAAACTTTTCACTAGACTATCCCTTCCTCATGCCTGCTCTGTTTGAGGAGGACTTTCACAGTGAAAACATTTGCTGGCTGAGATATATAGACAAAAATCAAATCAATACACGGGAAGCAGATAATTTGTGGTTCTTTTCTTGGCCCTCTGTAGTTTACTATTAAAGTGTTTGTGTTTAATCTGTATGTACAGGGTTTCTAATGTGTGTGTTATGAAACATGTATAAAAAAAATGCCAATTTGCAGTAATATTATTGTTTTTTGTCATTTTTCAATTGTATTTTTAGAAAGCACGGAGAATCAGGTGGAGCCTTCCCAAAAAGAATAAACTGTCTATTATTAAGTAAGAATTAGCAATTCTACATTTTGCCTTAACGGACATGTCCACCCCCATATCCATATCTTTATTATGTTATATATATATATATATATATATATGATATATATATATAAATATATATTATATATATATATATATATATATAATATGATATGTTAAGGACCCCCCAATCCGGTTCGTACACACGTTAGATAATTTTCACACAATGGGCCCATTCAGCAACCATCTCGTTATACACTAGTTCTGCCAACGACACCTGTACATACATCAATGATAGTGGATGATATTGTTTGTTGTAAAGGTGTTGCGTGACGTTTGGAATATCGCGTGATCTCTAAATGTTGCACATGTCATTCAGTCTTTCATCACAGTCTACCCATAATCTGCCAACTATGTACAAACATATGACAATCGGCAGAATGAATTACCAGACTGATGTCAGAAAAAGCTGAGAATAGGTGTGGATTGTTAGTCTTAGAAGATTGTTAAATGTTGCAAGATGGGTCTGTCGTTGGGCAGATTTGTGGGAAAATTATCTGACGTGTGTATGAAGCTTTAAGGTGGGTCCAACGCACCAACCTGTCAAAGATGACCGATAGAATCGGCAAGATTCTGTCTGTCATCTTTAACAGATGGGAGTACTCACATCATGATCATGCTCCCTATGTATAGGGAGAATGTTGTGGACTGCCATGCTCCCTGTGATTGCAGCTGACTCCCTATACTCTAGTACAGGGATTGAAAGGAACATTTTCGACCAAATGAGTGTGCCGATGCCAAATGTTCATTGACGTCAGAAACAAAGTTTCGGCCGTACACACTTAAAGGGCATGTCCACCCCCAAAACTATAATCCCCCCACTACTGGCCCATCATGTAGTGTAGTTTAACTTACCTCACATCCCAGCTCCATATGGTTCTCCTGTAGTCCCCCCCCCAAAGTCAAAAACTGCCCACCAGGAGGGATAGCAGAGTCCATATAGGCCTCCTACCTGGCCTCCGGGAGAAGTTTGGTATCGTACTGCAGCCCTTCTCCCCTCCCTCTCCCTCCCAAATGGATTCCCTCCCTAGTGTAAATCCCTATAGTAACATTCCCCTGTCCCCCCGCCCAAACGCTCTATTATTTTATTAGAAAGTGCCCCAAACTTTACTTACCTCCCCTCTTTCCTCGCCGACAATGAACTCCTGGCAGCCGCGTCCGTGATTGGCTGCCACTGAGACAATCACAGACCGACTGCCGCGTCCGCCCTCTGCTTGCATTTTTCGCAAGCAGAGGGCCGGCAGCGCGGAGAAGGAAAGAGGGGAGGTAAGTAAAGTTTGGGGCATTTTCTAATAAAATAAATAGAGCGGTTGGGGGGGGGACGGGATGTTAATATAATACGGGGGGGATTACAATAGGGGGAGGGAATCCTATTTGGGGAGGAGGGGAGGGGGAGAAGGGCTGCAGTACTTACGGCCATACCAAACTTCTCCCCCGGAGGCCAGGTAGGAGGCCTATATGACTCTGCTATCCTTCCTGGTGCGGCAGTTTTGGACTTTGGGGGGGCGGAGCTAAACATTCAACAATACAGATACAAGATGTCAGCAACCTTACAGCAGGAAAGGTAAGCTCAGGAGGGGATAGGAAAAAAAAGGGCAAGTTTTTTTTTTAAAACTGCTGCTTCCAACTACACTTAACTTTGCTTTACAGCATACTTATCCTTTAAGTTCAATCCTCGTTTTATAGGGATTGCAATAATTATTTGCAAAGTACACATAAAAGCCTAAACTTTGGTAGGTTAAAATAGCTAGATTCCATGGGCTGGAACATATAAGATTACTTTACAGGCAAATGGAAAAACATAATTCCAGAATGTTTGGACATTCATAAACTGAATTTTATTAGTAGTTGCCAGGGGAGAGAGGTAATTTGCTGTAGGTCATTGGCATCCATAAGGGGGTTTCTTTGTATTTTTGGGCATTCTTCTTAATTTCTTTGGACCTTTCTGGTTAAATTATTAGCCACATCTTCCTCCTTTGTAATTCAAACTAAACTAAACTAAATATTAGAATCACAAACCTTTATTGGTGTCTCTCATTCAGTAAGATAATAGATTATTCTGAAAGCATTTCTTTTCACAGACATACGTGGCTTTAATGAATGTAAATTCCTACTTCATTGATATCTTGTTTTTTTTTTAGATCTAGAAAACAATGCTGACATGAACAATGAGGATTATGAATATGAAGATGAAGTTAAACTTGTTATATTTCCAGATCACTTTGAAATTGCCTTGCCAAATATAGAGGAACTACCAGCATTGGTCAGTGCCTGTTCTTTCTGTAGTTAAATCTACCAATGTAGATTTTCTATTGAATAATTTATATGTGTGTACATTTTATAGATTTTATCTCTGTGTGGTTTGTGACTTCTTAGCTGTATGTTTACCATGTTTTGTCTGTGCACTATAAATAGTTACAAACATTTGTTCATTTTAACCACTTGGCTGCTAATTAGGAATTGGTCCTGTAACGTCACAGTGATGTGTGAAGACTCTGAGCAGTTGTTTGTAAGTTTAAATTGTTGAGAATCTTAACAGACTTTTTTTTTAAAAATAAATTTATTTAAACGGTGCACAAGCTCATTTGAGAAAAAGAAAAATCTTCCTGATTATCATTTCTCACTAACATAGCATTTAGATTATTCTTTTTTTTTTTTGTAAATACTAATAGGGACTAGCAGTTTCCAAATAAAGCTGGGCATATATAGATACTATGAATAAGCAAATTATTTTTGAATTGTGGCTTCTTCAGAACTGGGAAGGACCTCCACTCTATGGGACTCTGAAGTTATGTTGGGGAACCTTTAGGACATAAACCAACTTCTATTGTTGTACAATTGGCATTACAAGGCCTGTCATTTCTTGGTTAAGCTGGTGAAAAATTAAAATATACATGCCTATAGTTATAATGGGAGGAAGGCCTTAAAACAAACCACATCACACCTGCTAGGGCTTCTATAATTCCTTGGGCAAAGTGGCAACCTTGTGTTATGGGGATTCACTACAAGGATTTAAAAATTACTTTTTAAAAAAAAATAAAATGGCAACACATACTTAAAATAAAATAATTCATACTGCCCATTTTCTTTTTTCTTCATACTGCCTCTTACGGCTCGTACACACGCACGACGACTGCACATGTTGATCCGGCCAGCTGATCGTCAAACGACCCCAGACGGAATGCATACACACAGACGATTCTCGGCTGAAACTGCCGTTCATCATGTGTAGCCGTCGCGGGTCGAACCTTTAGGGCTTTTGAGGTCAGCCTCATTTAAAGGGCAAGTCCAGCCCTAAAATGAAAACTTACATACAGGTAAATCACCCCCCAAAACCCTAAACGGTAATAGTTTGAAATTAATAAGTTTGAAATTTATAAGTTTAACCGGAAATCCTGCACAATGTCCTGTTTCTGCTTCCAGGTTCTCCCAGTTTGCAAGATGTTTTTGAGGGTGGAGTTGTGCTTTAAGTCTATTATGTGCCCAAGACCAAATGGAAATTTAGCTAGTGGGTGGCTATTATCAAAAGCAGAGGTGCTTGGGGAAAAATAAGAGGAACATCACATTGCAGCAATTTGCAGGAAACTGATGGCATTGATTATCTAAAGACGAAGTTAACATCCTGTGGATTTTGTTTTAGTCTATCCATAATTGTACACTGAGGCAATGTTAATGGATAATGTTTTGATGCTAACTTACTTTTCTTTTTTTGAGGTTTACATTTTCTTTGTATTTTCCTGCAGGTTACAATCGCGTGTGATGCAGTTCTTAATGCAAAATCTCCATATAGAAAGCTTGATCAAGAGTCATGGGAAGACGACCTGCAGGTTTCAAAATTTGCTAACAACCTTGTGCAAGTAGACAATGGTGTGAAGATCCCTCCAAGGTGAGCAGCATGCAAAAGCAAATTTCAAAGAAGTTTTACCCTCTTCTTTCAAAATATCGAACTTTTTATGAATACTGCTTTTAGGTTAGCATACATCTCCAGTCAATTTATGTTAGGTTAAAGAGAAACATTAACTAAGAAATGATGGCACTTTTTTAACATGATTATCAGATTGCCTTCTTGATTTCCTTTTGGCTTTCTTTTCAGTGGCTGGAAATGTGCCAAATGTGATCTTCGTGAAAATCTCTGGCTGAACCTGACAGATGGCTCCATTATGTGTGGCAGATGGTTTGGTTCAGGCAGTGGGGGTAATGGACATGCTCTTGAACATCATAAACAAATGGGCTACCCTTTGGCAGTAAAACTTGGAAGTATCACACCAGATGGGGCAGGTGAGAAAATGATTTGTGGAAGGACTCTCCATCACTACATTACTAATCTGTTTTTGAGCTAAGAGCTGGCCAAGACTTGTTGCTTATCTAGTTGAAACTTTCTGTTATTCTCTGTTCTTTAGAACCTTTTTTTAGTAAGGACTTATGCATATTTTGTATATCCTTACAATGTCTCTTTGTCATTGCAGATGTATATTCCTTTGATGAAGAGGAAGACGTTTTAGATCCTCACCTTGCTAAGCACCTTGCTCACTTTGGTATTGATATGCTACAGATGCAGGGGGTTTGTACTTTTATTTCTCTGCATTTGTTTCTAAAATCCATAGTCTATTGTTTATGTACTGTTAGTACATTACTAATTAAATGTAAAGCTACGATGGGCATTTTCTGCTGCTGGGGAAATATTTGGTCTTTTTATTGTATTTGTCACTAGAGATGTTCGAAACTGTTAAGTTTCCTTCCGTTTTTGAAAACGAACCCATAGAAGTTTATGATAGAAAAAAATTTGAAAGTTTCTGTCCATTTTGAGGGAGAAATAGTAATAGTAGGTTACTGTAAATGACACAGAGACCTGGGGAATGGTCTTGGGAACCCGTAAAGAAAAAACAAAAATTATTTTTAAACTATCTTTCCCCACGATCGGGCTGTTTTCGAGCTTCCGCATTCTATTTTCGAGAGTTACTGAAATCGATCGCTACTTTCAAGGGTTACCGATATTGTTTCTTGCTTTTGAGGGTTATCGAAATCGATCATTACTTTCGTTTCGATTTTTGAGTTCGATAATCATCTATTTTCGATTTCGGTGATTAGCGAAATTTCGATAAAAATCAAAAATTCGGAAGATCCTTGTTCTGTGAAATCTGGGAGTTCCGAAAGTTTCGGCAGGACTTCGAAACCCTTAGATTCGAATCAAACCGGGTTCTATTCATACCCACAATACATCTCTATTTGTCACCTTTAATAAGAGGTTAAATAATGAATAAGTTCTCCACAGGGGCGTAACTACAGAGGAGCAGCGGGAGCAACCACAGCGTTGCCCAGGAGCCAAGGGGCCCCATCTTCCTATTTTTACTTTGACAGATATAGCCTTCCTCCAGAAAACCACTGTGGATGAAGCATGGATAGGGGCCCATCATAGTTTTGCTGGGGGGCCCAGTGATTCCTAGTTACGCTACTGGTTCTCCAGCCAGATTACTTTATTAGAAAGCTTGCCATCTATTCTCTTTTTTTTTTTTTTTAATTTTCAATAATAAAAAACAATTTTGTACATACTGTATAGGATATCAGATTATTTCAGAAATAAATTAGACATTATTAATCAGTGCAATCAATACCATGGTTATAAAACATCATCGGGGAGATACAATAAACAGTAGAAGTGCTCAGCCCCACTACTTACCCACGCATGATATTGTGGTTCAATATCATCGTGCACATCATTGAGCAACGTTATGTATGTATATGTTTATTTATAAAGCACCACTTGGGGATGCAGCGCTGTACAATATTAAAATACAATAAAGTCATACAAGGGGGATAAATACATAGATAGTTCAGTACATAAATATGTCACTTAAATAAATAGAAGTGCTAGAGCTTTGCCACAAGAGGTAATGAGGTCCCTGCCCCGTAGAGCTTACAATCTAGTTAGGTGGGTAACACACAGATACAAAGGAATGGGTATAAGTGCTGGAGTGAGATGTATGCAATGCAAATAAAACAATCAATTATTACAAACATACGTTATTGAATTGTGGGAGCATGCACAGGTAAGTATCCAGTAGTAAGTTTGTGGACTTGGTCCAATTTATAGCCAGTGTTCCCCAAGTGTATTTATTAGCTGTAGTGCTTGCTTCAGGGAGGGGCCTAGGTCCGCCAGATACAACAGCATATCATCTGCGTACAGGCTCACTTTCTCTTCAAATTGGTTTTTAGTGAGCCCTTGTAATGTCTGTATGTATTGTTAATTGTTCTGTGAGTAGTTCCACGGCCAGAGCATATAGAAGTGGCGATTAGGGGCAACCCTGGTGGGTACCCCTGGAAAAGTGAAAAATTTGTAAGATACTACCATTTGCAAGTCCTCGTGCTTGTGGTTTTGTATATAATGTTTGAATCCATTTAATAAATTGTGGGCCACACCCAAATAAGTTCAAGACCAGCCACAGATCTAAACATTTCAACGAATTAAATGGCCTAGCCGTGTAAAAACTATGCATCCAGTGCCCAAATTATTGTGCTGTGCATCTAAATTCATGTACAGGAGGTGGGTGTTAAATGTGTTTTTTTTCCCAAGGATAAATCCTGTTTGATCTGAGTTAATTAGTGTATCTATTACTGTGTTGAGACTAGAGATGTAATGTGATTTCTAATATTAGGTAGACGATTTTCGAAAATCGAAGGTAGACGATTTTCGAAAATCGAAACTCCAATTTTCGAAATTTCCGAAAATTCAAAAACGGAACGAAACTCAACAGTTTGGAACATCTCTATTTGAGACGTTGTGAAAATATTTTGCCTAAAATTTTTATATCTACTCTTAAGTAGAGAGGTCTGTATGATTCTGGGTACATGGGATCTTATTTTTTTATATTAATATAGTGAACATAAAATTCCACTGGGAGGCAGCTTGTTTCCGGAGCTTTATTACGGGTTAGTGATGATATTGCTGCACAAATCTTTATTTCGGTTATTGGTGCCTCTATTGTTGGCAATCAGTTTGGGTTAGTGTGGGGAGTTGGATTTGTGTAAGGGAGTTTTGGATATCAAGGGTGGTAGGTTTTAATTGTAAGGCATATAGTTGTTCATAGTAGTTAGATACTTTTTTTAATGGGGAGGAGGCTTTTGTTCTGTTATCACTGTCAGGGGTTTGCATTCTTGGTATGCCAGATATGCCAATAATTTCTCACAGTGTCTTTAAAAACTTTAATATGAGCTGATATTTTTATTTATTTATTTTTAGACTGAGAATGGTGTTTTGGACAATGAAGTTAAACCCAGGGTTAATGAATGGGAAGTTATCCAAGAAGCAGGACTGAAACTGAAGCCAATGTTTGGTTCAGGATACACTGGTATTAAGAATGTTGGAAACAGCTCCTACCTCAGCACAGTGATGCAAGTTATCTTTAGCATCCCAGAGTTCCAGAGAGCGTGAGTGTGCTATTTTATTGTGGCTAGGTGTAAACTAGAATTCACTGCATTTACTGTTATGCAACACAGCATTTGACAAAGTTAACATCTTTGCTACCAAAATTGGTGTTTGCCCTCTCACTTTATCTTGGTGGCAGACATCTTCTGGGTCAATGATAAGGAGTCTTAAAGGATAACTATCGCATGTTTTAAAAATACAGTTCAAATGAAAATTACGTGGGACAAGGGTATAGGACAGGTAATCCCTACCTCCTAATATTGTTTCTGTGATGAGTACCAGCCCAAACAAAACTTTTTCTGCCAGTCTTCCTCCTAAACACTATCTTTAATAAAGGATTAGTCCAGGACTAACCTGACAAATGAAAACTGTTAGTGCTGTAGCTCCTTAGCTTAACAATATTGTGAGATATGAATAATCAATCCCCAGGTACTGCTGTGTTTATCTCACATTTTGTTTCTCATCTTCACATGAGTATATTCTACACATTAAAGTATTACCTCTATTGAAATCAGTATAGGCTTTTATTCTGTATTGTCTGATTGTGAGAACAGATTTCTGATTTTATGGAGAAAAAAAACATTTTAAGAAAATGTATAACAGTACTGTATGTCACCTGTATTTGTAACTTCTTGTAATTATTACAATTCACTTCAAAATTGAGTTTGCTTAGCTGTACACATTTTTTACACAGTATTTCTCAATCACATGTTCAGAGAACTAGGTGTGCAAGTTTTGATAGTGAAAGTATTTTTGCCGGCTAAATTAACATTTTACATTTTCAAATCTTACTAAAAAATAAATATACGATGTTATACAAATTTAATATATTTATTATAGTGTAACTAAACACTTTGATTTCAATATACACTCAAAGGTTTACTTTAAACTGTGTTAAATACTGTACAGTTTTATAAGAATTTAAGCACAATTCATTCACGTGCCCTAATTTCATTATTTGGTGGTTTTCACGATCATCTGTGTGGTTAGGACATAAGGTAGGAGTGAGTGGTGCTGATGCAAGAGTGGAAAGGTTAAGGTGGGATTGAGCCTATTTATTACTACATTTGTGTATTATGGTTATCCACCAATCAGTTTATTTCTATATTTATTCATTCATTATTCTACATATATATATTCACTTGGTTCTTTGTGAATATATTAACTTAATGTTCACAGAGATATATCTTACTAATTGTTACTTTGTCTTTAAGATCGGTCTATTTGAAATTTTAAGTGCTTGTTACATTCCGATTTATATTTTACACATATCCTTATTTTTGTATTCTCTATATTTTAAAGGGGTGTATTTTCTTTAATAGGTAGAGTTCTATTTCCCGTTACTAATTGGAGATATATATATTTATATAAAAGACAGGGTTACCATGCTACTACTGCTATGCTTAGACAGCTTATCATGCTACTAGGCCTCTACGTGATTCCAGGTAGCTCAGTCCACTCACTGTTTTGTTTGTTTGGTTTGCTGGAGCCCAGCAAAGTAGCCTGGTCCTTTAGAAAGCTACCTGCAACTTTGGCCCCTTTGGTTGGCTAGATTGGGTACATTTTAGAACCACTGGTCTAAATATATGTGTTCATTATGAAAACCCTCGGATAAATTATTTTCTAAACACAATAATTACGTTCTTACAAATGCATCCAAAGATCATATAAAATGTAGAAACTAGTCATGTTCCATGGGAATTTGAAAATGAAATTCTGCTAAAAAACAGTAGATTTTAGTGGCTACTGTATAAAAAGACTAGTATTCTCTTGGTAGTTCCACATGGGTGGAACATTGCACCATATATTCGTAATGGTGCGTCATTCTAGGGTAAAGACATTTTCTGCTAATTTTTCTCTAAAAGTTATGTCTGCTGGAATTCTGCACCTCTGCTAGAAAACATGTGGAGAACTACAGTATGTACAAAGCAACCTCCACCAGCACGAGTAAAAAAGGCTTGTTTTTGTATAAAATTAATTGAAAATAGACATTACTGTGCGGATCTGTGCATACTATGCCACGGGTTAGATAATGGCACACATTTTTATAATGTATTTTATAAAATACTTCTGTATTTTTAATGATTAGATTGGAACCACCATTGATGTAACCCTTCTTCACTGGCTTCTTCTACTTGTTAGGGAATTTTGTAATGGCTGGCACACATGTGGCTCGACTTATTGCAATCCATTCCTGACTTAATTTGCATTACATTTTTTTTTTTTAGATATGTAGGAAATCTTACAAGAATATTTGATTACGCACCATTAGATCCTACACAAGATTTCGGCACACAGATGTAAGTATCTATGCACAGTACTATTACTACATATTCATTCAATGCAGACTTTATTTAAAAAATAAATGGGTATGTTTTCTTAACAATTGAGTAAACAATTCACAATACTCAAAATAATACCAACATTTTAAATGGCATCTACAGTAAAATTTTTATTTTTAGAATCGAAAATCATAGCCTGTTTTTGCCAGGAAGGTCTGCAGCTAACGGCTTCACTGCTCTTCCCCATCCGTTCCGCCTCCCTCTCTGACATACCAGAGTACGCATGCATGACTTCTTGAGATGAGGAGAGTCATAGGAGCAGTGAAGCTGTCCACCATGGAAAGCTCCTTGAGAAATACAGATTTTGATTTTTAAAAAGAAAATGTTTACTAAAGATGGTCTTTAAAATGCTGTGGTTATTTAGGGTTTTTCAAGCCCAAATTGTTTCCCTGCTCTGCAGTAGAGCCTAAATACTAGCCTTGGGGGAAAGAAATTTCCCGATTAGTTTTGACAGTTACTATAATGATTTAGAATGTTTGGAGAAACTGTCATCAAAAATGTATTTTACACAGAACATTTTGTTTTAATGGCTAATGCCAGTGTTCTGTGGGGATAATCATTCTCACTTGTTAGCAGTGCCTTTTTTTTTAAATGACCGTACAGAATTTTTTTTTCTCTTTCACTTCCTAGTGCAGTGACATATGATTTCTCCATAATTTACACAGGGCTAAACATGGCCATGGCCTTCTTTCTGGACAGTTTTCCAAACCTCCAATGAAATCTGAGCTGATAGAACAGGTGATGAAAGAAGAACACAAGGTATTTAATCTGAGCATTGCCAAAGGTAGAGTCAGTTAATGACCTAGACAGGTGCAAGTATTAGCTAAATCATAATGGAATGTTTTAGTCTATGGTGAGAAGAACAATATGCGATGTAGAGCTACAGTTTTAAATAGATTTAGAATATCTCTATGTAAACATACATAGAAAATACCATTATACCAACAATCATGTAAATAATTATATTTAGGTGTATATTTATTTTGCTATTTTAAAAAGGAAACCTTATATGTAATGTGGCACTATTTTATTGGACACTATATAGGGACTTATTTAATAAGAAGGGCAAAAGTTTTCACGTGCTATTATTCTGCAGCCACCAATCAGATGCGAACATCTGATTGGTGACCAACAAAAACCAACATTCTGTAGCAGACCAACAAAAAGTAACAACTTACTGATGGCAGCAGATTACCGTAATAGCATGGGCAAACTTTTCACCTCTAATTAAATAAGCCCTTATAAATGAAAATTGTCAAAATGAATTATTGTCAATAATTTTAAAATGAATAACTTACTCTTAATTTTAGGAAATATTTATCCTTTAAGACAACTAGTGATTGTTTAATTTGATGGCAAGTCCAGCAGTTCTGATCTAAAAGAATAAATAATTCAATATGGGTTTTGTTTTATATTTAAAATGGAATAGTGTTGATTTAATATGAAATAATGTTCAGAAATGGTAAAGCTTAAAGTGCACCAATACTGAAAAAATTTTTTGTTGGCCATTACTGGAAATTATTCTTCCAATGCTGCCTCATAGTGATTTCTGGGCATGCTTGCCCTCAATGAAGGTCTAGTCAGATTTAAGGAGGTAGGATACTGAACCTGAGGCTTCACTAAGCGCACTGTTGCCCGCTGCACTGCAATCCCTGTCATTTTCAGGGATTGGAGCACCAAAAATTGTGATTGCATACGCTCCGATCATCGGATCACATCGCAACGGGCCCCACAGCATATAGTGTGGCCAGTCCAACTGTGATCGAATGCACTGGTGTGGCCTAGCCCTAAGCTAATCAAGTATTGAATTGAAGGCATGCAGCAACACATGTAGTCAGGGGTGTTCCTAGGGTTTTTGACACCTGAAACAACTTTTGATTGCTGGTTATAAGTGGGCATGGCTTCATCAGGAAACATAGGCGTGGCTTGTGGAGTTGGTTATGGTGAGCCGACTAACACTGATTGGTGGACTGGAGGGCTGACTTAGCACTGATTGGTGGACTGGTGCTGGTATGCAGTATTGCAGGAAGGAGGATTTTTTTTAACTGGTGCTGGAATGCAGTATTGCAGGAAGGAGGTTTTTTTTTAACTGCCGCCTTTTAAGTGTTTCCCGCAGGGGTGTGCCCCGAGCAAATGTTTCAGTTTGCATCATGGTAATTTAAAGATTAAGATGAGGCAAAGTAATTTTTTCATTATAGTTGCCCTTTAAGGAGAAATTGTGTTGTGCAAGCAGACACAGTAGGAGTTATTTCTGTTTCAAATTTTTTTTAATGTGCTAGAGACTTAAACTAAGCATATCAAGACAATTTGAACTTGATGTGTCTATTTTTAAATCCAAGTAGCAGCATGATGGAATGATAGTGGTAAAAAGGACATTATGTTTTAGAGTCTGCCCATTTGAGACCGCTCACAGCCCTCAGGTGGCTACAAACAGACAGCTATTGGGAAATCCTGCTGTGCACCTTTGCATTGTTCTGCATACACAGGCTAAAGTAGCGTGCACACAAAATTCTGCAAATGTAAAAAAGTGCAAGAAAGCACAAACAATCTGGCTATATCTACTGACGTGCACTACCATTTAAAGCTTTGTGCTTTTTGTATTAATATAATATCAAATTGATCTGAAGTAATGTAGACATTCTAAATCACTATCATAGCTTGAAACTATTTTTTGCTTAAATTTCTATGTAGAGGTCTATGTACTGAGGTCCATTAATCCACATCAAGTCCTGTGTTAAAATAGAATGTTGTGTTTACTGAAGTAGTTTATATATTTTAATGATTATTAAGAAACTGTCCTTAACAACAATAGAAAGAAGTTTGAGACTGTATATTGCATAACCGGGTGAGAGCAATAGTAGATTTACATTAGAAAGTGTAGTTTCAGAAAAAAAGTCTTGGAGCTTCTTAACTGGCAGCCTCATTAAATAGTATTCATTGGCACAGCTGCAAAGAAAGACATATCTCAGGATGGCCAATAAAATGAAGGATTGGTATGGGCAATATATGAAGCTTGTTTTTGCTTTTCATTTATCTGGATCTTTTAACACAACCGTTGTAAACAATATCTTCATTATGGATAGGTAACCAATATTTTGAAATGACCAGGCCCCTCTGCAAAAATATAAAATCTGTCTTATCTACAGCAGGATTCTAGGGCAGGGGCTGTATTTGTGTTAGGAAAGTGAAAAGATGGGGCAACGCTGTATTACAGGAGCTGATCCAATGGTAGTTATTCAGGAGCTGATCCAGTGGTAGTAATTCAAGAGCTGATCCAATGGTAGTTATTCAGGAGCTGATCTAATCGTAGTTATTCAGGAGCTGATCTAATCGTAGTTATTCAGGAGCTGATTCAATGGTAGTTATTCAGGAGCTAATCCAATGGTAGTTATTCAGGAGCTGATCTAATCGTAGTTATTCAGGAGCTGATCCAATGGTAGTTATTCAGGATCTGATCTAATCGTAGTTATTCTGGAGCTGATCCAATGGTAGTTATTTAGGAGCTGATTCAATGGTAGTTATTCAGGAGCTAATTCAATGGTAGTTATACAGGAGCTGATCCAATGGTAGTTATTCAGGAGCTGATCCAATGGTAGTTATTCAGGAGCTGATCCAATGATAGTTATTTCAGGAGCTGATCCAATGATAGTTATTCAGGAGCTGATCCAATGGTAGTTATTCAGGAGCTGATTCAATGGTAGTTATTCAGGAGCTGATCCAATGGTAGTTATTCAGGAGCTGATCTAATCGTAGTTGGTATTCAGGAGCTGATTCCAATGGTAGTTATTCAGGAGATGATCCAATGGTAGTTATTCAGGAGATGATCCAATGGTAGTTATTCAGGAGCTGATCTAATCGTAGTTATTCAGGAGCTGATCTAATCGCAGTTATTCAGGAGCTGATCCAATGGTAGTTATTCAGGAGATGATCCAATGGTAGTTATTCAGGGTGATCCAATGGTAGTTTATTCAGGAGCTGATCCAGTGGTAGTAATTCAAGAGCTGATCCAATGGTAGTTATTCAGGAGCTGATCTAATCGTAGTTATTCAGGAGCTGATCTAATCGTAGTTATTCAGGAGCTGATTCAATGGTAGTTATTCAGGAGCTGATACAATGGTAGTTATTCACGGAGCTGATCAATCGTAGTTATTCAGCAGCTGATCTAATCGTAGTTATTCAGGAGCTGATCCAATGGTAGTTATTCAGGAGCTGAAATCGTAGTTATTCCGGAGCTGATCCAATGGTAGTTATTTAGGAGCTGATCCAATGGTAGTTATTCAGGAGCTGATCCAATGATAGTTATTCAGGAGCTGATCCAATGGTAGTTATTCAGGAGCTGATCCAATGGTAGTTATTCAGGAGCTGATCTAATCGTAGTTATTTAGGAGCTGATCCAATGGTAGTTATTCAGGAGCTGATCCAATGGTAGTTATTCAGGAGCTGATCCAATGGTACGTTATTCAGGAGCTGATCCAATGGTAGTTATTCAGGAGCTGATCCAATGGTAGTTATTCAGGAGCTGATCCAATGGTAGTTATTCAGGAGCTGACTACAATGGTAGTTATTCAGGAGCTGATCCAATGGTAGTTATTCAGGAGCTGATCCAATGGTAGTTATTCAGGAGCTGATCCAATGGTAGTTATTCAGGAGCTGATCCAATGGTAGTTATTCAGGAGCTGATCCAATGGTAGTTATTCAGGAGCTGATACAATGGTAGTTATTCAGGAGCTGATACAATGGTAGTTATTCAGGAGCTGATCTAATGGTAGTTTTTCGGGAGCTGATCCAATGGTAGTTATAAACTAAATTGAGTAACACATTCCAGATGAATTTCTAGACATGACATTAATATCCTGTCAATAGCTGTTACAGATATTTTGTACAAGTTAGTGTTTGTTGCTTGTGAATTAGGATACTGTTAATGTTGAATGGTACTGCATTTATACCGTTATTTGTATGCACAAGCTTTGAAATACCTGGAAAATGGGCTTTGCCCTCTAATAGAAAGAATCCAGGAATGAGCTATCTCAGAATGGACGTGGGGAGGAATTCCTCTTGGCAGTGGAAAGATAAACAAAAATAACCCTCCCTCTAGGCTTTCAGTTGCTGTAGCTTCACAGTTTGCTGCTCCCATAAAATGATTGGTAAGTGACATGAGCAGCTCTGGCCTTATGGGTATCTTGTAAATAATGTTGCACAGCAACAGCTTGGCAAGATATTAATATTTCAACCAATATGTGTGCTATAAATAAATTCTATTATATGATCGACCCAGTATATTCTTGGGAAGACTAGTTTATTACTTTGCCAGTGTAGAACCCCCCCGAAATACTAGAATATTTGAAAAAAAAACAACTTTCTACCTATAATTCCATGAAAGAAGATGGATTTATTTTCTAATCAGCTATCCATAGAGATGTCATAAACTGACTGTTGCACTCAGTGACCAGTATTATCAAAGTTTATTCAGTCACCTCTTTTCCATTTGTTTTGCTTCAATTGTAAAATGTGCCCCCTTCACACTTCAAACACTGCCCATCACCTCAGATGGACATTAAACACTGTTATTCCTATCTTGAAAGAGGCATTGGTTTACAAAAGATTTTACAAGATCCATTCACATCTAACCTAAAGGCTCGTACACACGACCCGTGACGCACGATGTGTACGAACAAACGTTCACTCGATAATCGGCCCGTGTGTAGGAGCTTTATCGTCCGAAACGGTCGTTTGGAGATCCGCCAAGTCGGTCATTCAACGATCCCCAAATGAACTACCGTTTCGGCCAATAAAGCTTCTACTCACGAGCCTTTACAATTACTGAAAGAAAAAGATTTGGTTAAAATGGTCACTGGCAGGAAAATGACATCCTTCTTTTTAGTTTGCTTTGTAATGTTCTCTCAGTTAGAGACTATTTGTTTAACATTATTTTACTGCACGCAAAGTGGTTTCCTGCATGTTGGATAGATGTGTATACTTTAATTCACATTTATGGATAAAATACAGCAATTGTTTTTTTTTATCTATGGGAAGCACCTGACGTTTATAACCATGTAGCCAACTAATACATATTTCTACAAATATAATTTACCTATTATGTACCTTTGTCTGGCCAGATCTGTTTTATAAAAACTCCTAGATTAATAAGTAAAAAGTGTACATGACTAACAATCATTCTTATGTGCATTTGTTGGGGCATAAATCATTGTGTGTGTCACATTTTTGAGGATGTACCAAGAGGTTTTAGAGAGATTAATTTCACTGTGGCACTTAAAATAAACACTTGAATGCATTTCACCTTCTTTATTATGACAGTTGTTTGAGACCACAATTTTTGGTGCTAGCATGCTAAGGGATATACTACACTTTTTGTTATATTGCAGTTTTTTTAAAGGATAAGTGCACTGTAAAATCAAGTTATGTTAATTTGGAAGCTGCAGCTTTACAAATACCGCCATATTTTCTTTTACCTATGCCTCTTCAGAGCCTAGCTTTGTGCCTTGGAAGTTGCTGACATCTTGTTCCTGATTTGCTGAATATTAAGTTCCGCCCCTCTGAGATTTCCTCTGCTTTCTCCTGCTTGAGCCTCAAACAGTAATGCCTGTGAGTTCCGTGCACTCTCCTGCTTGAGCCTTTAATGCCTGTGAGGGGAGGGGGGGGGGGGAGCTTAACATTCAGCAAACCAGTAACAAGATGTCAGCAACTTCCAAGGCACAAAGCTAGGCTCTGGAGGGGCATAGGTAAAAAAGAAAAAAAAAGCTGCAGCTTCCAAATGAACATAACTTGATTTTACAGTGCACTTATCCTTTAAATTACAAACAAACTATTTTAGGAAAGTTGTAATTTTTGCCCATTTTGACAAGAGGATAGGTATATTACTTCTTTATTGTTTTAATGGACATTGATTTTAAATGAATGCAGTACTATATAGTACCCCTTGTCCAGAATACATTTTAAAGGCATAAAGTGGATCTGATTGAAAAATGGTCTCCACAGCAATCTTATTTGTGCTATTAAATGGAAAACTACTTGTGGCCATTTGTTTGAAGCAAGACAATAATCTAGTCCAGGTATCCTCAAACTATGTCTCTCCAGATGTTTAAAAAATATATCTCCCAACATTCCTTGGCTTCCCTCTGTATTTGAGATATGCTGAGAATTGTAGTTTTAAAACATCTGGGGAGCCATATTGTGAGGATCCCTGACCTAGTCCAATAACTCAGCAGTATTAAGACTCTATAAAGGAACCTAAAATGCTATTATAATTCTGTATTTCTTTTAATAAAATCCATTTGTTATTATAAATCATTATAATTATGGCAGATGAACCTTTACTATAAAGTGGACATTTCTGTACTAAAAATAATCGCTTTCATGTATTGCCACCACCACAGTAGATCTGCATCGAAAATAATCTACTAATTGACTATTATTCAAATTTACTGTATATGGAAGCTAATGTTTTACAAACTGAATTCTTGCAGTTATCAATATTCATCTTCTTTTGCGATTTCTCCTTTGCTAGGTTTATAAATAGTTCTTGGCTGATCTAAGCCATCATACCAATAGGTTTTTTAATTGTTAGTTCTTACTTTCAAGCGTTAACCTTAACATTAATAAATTAATGTATTTAAATTACATACCATGGCCATGGTGTATACCTAGACTGTACCTAGAATGTAAATCAATAGAAAGAATTGTCGCCACACCTAATCTTTTAGCAGGTGCATTTCTATGATAAATGATATGTTTATGGTTGAAACACTTGTAAATGGGAAGCACCTGCAGGAGAAAATATGAGGGCCCAGACGAGGCCTAAAACGTGTCAGACCAATGGACTCCCTAACTGAGGCATGTTGTATATTTTAAAGTTATAAATGAAAGCTAATGTTTCAAAGAAATACCTACCTTTTAATGTAGAGGAGCAGAGGAGGTGTGGCGACAATACTTTCTATTTATATTCATGTGGCGGGGGGGGGGGGAGACGCCTGACAGCTACCAGCATTCCTCCCTCCCCTACACAGTAGAACTGGGATTGGCCTTATTACACACGAGATCCGAAGGGGACGGTTGCTGCCATACAATTTCTATACCTAGAATGTCCAAAAAGTCCTTTCAATTTGTTTACTGTTTTAAGCAACAAAATAACTTAAATCTGAAAAACAGGAAATTACACAATTTACACATGTTAATAACCTCACTACATGTATTATTATGGACAGTGTAAATATTCTAGGGATACTCTCACTAGCCCCATAAAACCATGCCATTAAAAACTATTAGACAGAATTTTTTTTTCTTACTTATTTCTCTTGATTTAAAATTTGTTCAATTGTTTCCTTCAATTCTTTTTCATTTTAGTCAATGTAGTTATTAATATATTAAGTTGCCAAAAACTCCCCTGGATTTTTTCTTTCTACTGCATTGAGCATGGCATTGTTTCCTTGTAAAAAGTACATTGTATAATTTGGTAGCACATTGGTTGCTTATATGTGGTAAATTTTGAATGTAATTTGAAATGTAATTTGATTTCCTTTTTCTTCCCCCCCTTCCCCTCTTTTTTAAATGTAAGCCCCAGCCAAAGGGCATTAACACTCGAATGTTAAAAGCCTTAGTGAGTAAAGGCCATGCAGAATTTTCCTCCAACCGACAGCAAGATGCAGAAGAATTTTTCCTACATCTCATAAACCTGGTAGAGGTACGTAAAGTGAGTCTTAACATTAGGAAAAGCAAAGCAAGCAAGAGCAGCTATTTTCTAGTACTCATGTGACACACAAAATATGCATTTCAAATAGAATATAATTAACAAATTAAATTGGGGAATGAGTGGACTTTCTGCTCCAGTAAAATGTTATAGGTTTTAATGGATTGTTGTGTAGGTACCCAGCTATATGTGATACATCTGTTTAATCATCATTTTCTGAAGAATAAATCAGGAGAGTCCTGGTGTTGGGGGCATGTCTACCTCAAAACTAAAATTTAACCCACTAGTGACCCCACTGTGTACTATTAAATCCTTTCCTTACATCTCTGCTCCAAACGGTTCTCCTGCAGTAGTTGTCAAAAAGTGAAGAGTAGAAGGTGTCTGCCAGTCATCCGGTCTCTGCTGCTTCCTTAACTTTAATAAGGACAGTGACATGCGCAGGGGAGTGTTCCCTCCCTCTGGTGCCCTACCTATAAAACCGTTTTCTGATGCTTTTGTTTTAAACAAAGAAACCTGGCAGTTGGGGGTGGGCTAGGGTTCCCTATAGCATATTAAGATTTTTGTTAAGGTGGAGATACCTTTAAAGTTCTACTTTTCTTGCATATGAAAACAGAATTTAGTGTTACCAGCTGGAAAAATAAGCAGTACATGTGTATTGCTTGTGAAGGTTCTCATTCATCCAGGTCATGGTATATCTGTTGTATTCAATTAGATCAACTGGACTTGAAGTTTAGTTCTTGAAGATGTTTCGCTAGTCATTCGACTGGCTTTCTCAATTCAGAATGACTTGTACAAGAATCTGTGGCAATTATGTACTCTGGAAAATCCCAATTAGCACATCACAGCCAGGTGTTAAGGGCATGATTGGATAGTGGCTAAGAGGTATTATAGGAACGCCCAGGGTAAGGTGTCAAAACAGCATTGTACATGGCAGACAGTTGGTGTCGAAACCCCCCCACCTCTATTTAGGCTTGGTTTCTTTATTTTCACATCACTTGACATCTCTCTTGAACCAGTCACGTTCCTTTGCCAATATGTTAACATTACAATCTTCAAGTCCTGACCTGAGAAATTGGCTCTTCTGTGCTGGGCCATAGAGGTGGGGGGGTTCGACACCAACTGTCTGCCATGTACAATGTTGTTTTGACACCTTACCCTGGGTGTTCCTATAACACCTCTTAGCCACTATCCAATCACGCCCTTAACACCTGGCTGTGATATGCTAATTGGGATTTTCCAGGATACATAATTGCCACAGATTCTTGTACAAGTCATTCTGAATTGAGAAAGCCAGTCGGATGACTAGCTAAACGTCTTCAAGAACTAAACTTCAAGTCCAGTTGATCTAATTGAATACAACAGATATACATGTGTATTATTTAAAGGGCATGCCCACATTTAATGCAAATAAATTGTCTGTCAATTGTTTGTTGCCTACCCTCAACCCCAACTGATATAATTTGTACTTTATTACCTGCATTATTAACCAGATATTTAATTATAATTATTGTCCCCATTTTGGCAGAGTAAGATGGTCCCTCCCTCCATGCAGTCAATGTTATGAAAGGCTCATTGAGCAGAGGTAGGAGACCGATACCTTTGCTAGAAAGGAATAGAACTTATTATTCAATATCTGGTCACAAATGCATGTAATAAACTGGTAAAAATGGCATTTGAGGTTGCAGGCAGATAACTGACAAGTCACCCTTTTTTATTTTAAGATTGGACATGCCCTTAAATGAATAATTTATAATTACATTATAAATTTGTTAATTCTGTGTTGTTTTACATCTTTTACATGTTTGAGGCATGTGCGAAGTAAGAATGGTAAATAAGTCATAATGAAATTGTGTTTGTTTGTCAGAGAAACAGTATTGGTACTGAGAACCCAAGTGACGTCTTCCGGTTTTTAGTAGAGGAAAGAACACAGTGCTGCCAGTCAGGGAAAGTGCGATATACACAAAGAGTGGACTATATCATGCAGCTGCCAGTGCCCATGGAAGCTGCAACAAATAAAGGTGAGAACATCCATAAATAAACTCAAATACCACCTTATGCTTTGCTATGGAAGTAGTCCTACATCCTTTAGTTATTTTAAACAAATAAAAGTGTGAGACTAAGTTGTAAAAATCTATTTCTATTCATGCTTGTGAAGGTTCTCATTCATCCAGGTCATGGTATATCTGTTGTATTCAGTTAGATCAACTGGACTTGAAGTTTAGTTCTTGAAGACGTTTCGCTCGTCATCCGACTGGCTTTCTCGATTCAGAATGAATTGTACAAGAATCTGTGGCAATTATGTACCCTGGAAAATCCCAAGTAGCATATCACAGCCAGGTGTTAATGGCATGATTGCATTGTGGCTAAGAGATGTTATAGGAATGCCTAGGGTAAGGTGTCAAAACAGCATTGTACATGGCAGACAGTTGGTGTCGAACCCCCCACCTCTATTTAGGCTTGGTTTCTTTATTTTCACATAAATGGCTTCCTTGACACCTCTCTTGAACCAGTCACGTTCCTTTGCCAATATGTTAACATTACAATCTTCAAAGGTATGTCCTTTATCCTTAAGATGCAGGTACATGGCTGAGTCCTGACCCGAGGAATTGGCTCTTCTGTGCTGGGCCATACTTTGATGCAGTTGCTGTTTGGTCTCCCCCACATACAAATCAGAGCATTCTTCACTGCACTGCACTGCGTATATGATGTCGCTTATCTTGTGTTTCGGTATTGGGTCTTTTGGATGTACCAATTGCTGCCTCAGTGTGTTGTTTGGTTTAAAGCAGACAGGGATACAGTGTTTTTTTTTAAAAATTCTTCTTAATTTCTCGGAGATCCCTGCTACATATGGGATGACCATGTTCTTTCTCCTGTCTTGCTTTTTCCCTTCACTGTTGGTATTCGTGTTCTTTTCTTTCCTTCTACTTCTTTTGACAAAGGCCCAGTCTTGATATCCACAAGTTTTAAGGGGTTCCTCTGAGATGTTACATTTCTTTAGCCTTCGCCTCTGTGCTAGTGGGGATGACACAGAGCTGAGAACATCCCCACTAGCACATTTTCCAGGGTACATAATTGCCACAGATTCTTGTACAAGTCATTCTGAATTGAGAAATCCAGTCGGGTGACTAGCGAAACGTCTTCAAGAACTAAACTTCAAGTGCAGTTGATCTAATTGTGAATACAACAGATATATTTCTGTTCATGCAAATCACCTTATAAACTGTATGTCTATGTAATGCTGACCATACACCTCGACATTAAAACGATTAGATATTCGAGATAAATGTTGAATCTGTTGTAATGTTCATTGAAGCAGCAGTTTTACCTGCCAATGTTCCCACAGTTTCCTTGCCTGATAAGGTTTGTGATGGTAATCATGATAGTAATAGTGATTGCAAAATAATCAGGCAGTTGTCAGAGCATCGCAAGGTAAGTTTATAGTGTATGGCCAGCTTAAGTCATTGGAAATGTTTGTTGCATGCTGTGCATGCAAATAAGTGTGATAATCTGCAAACATTTTTTACAATTTATAGTTAACATCTTTGGCACATTGTTAAACTAACATTACATATCCTGATCTCTTAATGATCTGGGGTTGTGAAAGTGAAAAAAATGACTTGCCAAAGACACTTTTAGCTCTTATGGGCTTGACAAATGCAGCAACAATTGTCATCATCATTCCACGCTTTAAGTCTAAGCTAATCCTCCAATCAGGACTGACCAAATTATTATTTTCTTTTCAAGCCTTTCACATGGAACCTTGCAAATGTCTAGTCCGATTGGGACCTAATTGACTTATTAAATTGGTATGTTTGTGTCAGTGTTGTAGTGAAGAATCTTTTGTGTGTGAATCCAGAATTATTAAATGCATATCCATATTAGAATTTAAGCATGATTAGTGCATATATATATATATATATTTTTTAAAAAGTTTAAATTGAAAACTACCTGGGGCAGGGAGGTAAGTTTGGTACTTTCTACCTCTCAATATTATTTCTATGAGGAGCGGCTGCATGAAGAAATCTGCTTCTGCCAGTCTTCCTGAGTTCTTCAGCACTATCTTTAATAAAGGAAGGCCCAGGGCACTAACCTGGCAGATAATAACTGTACGTGCTCTAGCTCCTCAAAGAAACAATATTGGGAGGTAGGAATTATCAATCCTACCTGCCTTCCCCAGGTATTTTTCATTTTTAAAAAGTTACTTTTTACAATACCCTTATACTGATTGATTCTTTATATTTTTTCATATTTATACAGATGAATTAATTGCATTTGATTTAAAAAGAAGAGAAGCTGAAACTGCTAAAAAGCCACCCCCAGAACTTGTTCGTGCCAGGATCCCGTTTAGTGCCTGCTTACAAGCCTTTTCAGAGCCTGATAATGTGGATGATTTCTGGAGTAGCGCACTTCAAGCCAAGTCTGCAGGAGTTAAGTGAGTATTTCTTTGTACTGGTATATACAAGAAATACTTAACCTTACAGTAAAAATGAAGAATATTTGAAGTCACAGGTTGTTCCCTGTGTAATGAGAAGATGGCATTCTACTTTTTTTAACTTAAAAGGATTTGTACACTGAAAGTCACTTGACCTGAAGGAAAAGTTGTTTTAAAAATTCAGAATGGCATTACTTTAAAGCTAAGAGAGTTTTCTAAAGCTAACTTGCCTCTTCTATCATTTAATATTATCGCACTTTGCTGTGTGATGTCCACTCTCATCACATGCGTGATGTGTGATGTCTACATGCATTGTGTGACATTATTGCAGACGTTATCCTCTTTTTGGGTACTTGCTGAGAGGAATATCGCTCATGATTTTCATCAGTGCGATGATGCAGATGACTTAGCGTGCCTGCAATTCCTTCATTTGGTGAGGGAGATGGACTTGATCTCTCGTAAGAAGCACACATGAGAATAAACAGGACTTTTACACAGTTTTACTGCGTTTTACTTGAGCAAAGTTTATTTGGTGTTTCCTATATTTTTAAAATATCCATTTTGGTCATTATAAGATTTTTGGCCATTTTCCACCTTTCTTCATATTAATACATTCCTTTTGGCAGTGTAGATCAGAGAATTGTCTTAACTTGTCTAGAAACATTTCTTAAAGGGCATCTATAGTGGGAAAATGAACTTTTTTTTCTTTCTTTCCATGTGTTCTATAATTCCCCACAACCCCCAGAGTGTCTTCACTTTATTCAGATTCCCTCTCTGTCCTGAGATACACCAGTTAGAAGAATACGTGATTGCATTCCTCTACTCCTACTTGGACTGTCAATCAAATCCCTGTGACGTGATCCCCCCTCCCTGCTCTGTAATAAACATAGAGATAACAGCATTAGCAGGAGGAGAGAGATAGCTTTGATGTTAGATATAAGGCTGCACTTGACCCCCCTTCTTAATAACTTTCACTGATTGATGATGGGTCACAAAGTGAGAGATTGTAAACTGTACTGATCTCCTTCTTCCGTGTCTCCAGGACAGCTTACTTTCTATTGGCCACTATGCGTGGGTGTGTTTTTCAGGATGTTGAACTTTTAACTCCTACTGCACATAAAAAGCTTGTCGGTTAGCCGGAGCTGAGACATGGAGGAGGTAACAGAGGGGAGGGAGAAGGGGGGAGTGCTGCACATAGATCTGACACCGTGGTTAAACAGAGTCAGTGACAGATATAGGATTAAGGCAGCACAGAGTACATGAATTTAACTTTGCAAAGGGGCAATGTGTTTTTTTCACTATAGATGCCCTTTAACATGTGTAGGATAGTATCTTGCAGGTTATTGGCAAAGGGAAGAAGATTTCACTACAATGCAATGGTGCTCTTTTCAGTTGTCACAGACAGCAACAGTTAGGAACTACAAAATAAGAGGACTCTATACTCCTTTAATAATCCTTAAAATATGTCATGTTCTCTGATATGCTTTTATGCTTTCAGTTGTTTCCTAGAAGGGAGTGCAAAGTTCAGCAAATGAACTTGTTGAGTTCTATATATAAGTCCAGAGTAACAACTTGAGTATCGTGTGTGCATAGTTTGCTTTGTGCAGTTACATACAGAGTCATGTTTGTTATTGTTTGAAAAATCCTGTGAATTCACAATTTTTTTAAATTTTCTCCTCAATAAAGGACACTTCCATTATTATTTCTAAATACATTTTAATTATTTCAACTTCACACTATGCATATTTATATTGCTTGTTTTTTTAAACACTGCAATTGAAACTAGAAAGGGAAAGTTTAAGTATAAACTTTGAATTTGGCTTGAAAGGCCGCATTTTGGAAGGGAATGTGTGTGTTTGTGCTGCAGATTTTAAAATTCAATAAAGGCAATGTTGAGGACATTTTTGTTTTTTACTTTCCCTTTAAATATTGCTGTCACATGAATGAATGGGTAGGTAAGTTGGTGTGTTTACCTGGGTCTGGTTGGGGGTTAAAAAAAATAAATAATTAAAGTGATTAGTCAAAATTTTTTTGACTATAGTTACGCTTTAAGTATGGCTGCCACATGAATTGAAGGGTAGGTTAGTAGGTGTGTGTACCCGTGGGAGGTTGGGGTATGTGTTTTTGCATGTATGACCATATAACTAACTTTTATTGAGGATATATCAAAATTAATTTTTTTAATCGTTATTTACCCTTAAAATGGCTGCCGCAGGAATTGAAGAATAGGTCAGTAGGTGTGTGTACCCGTGTGAGGTTGGGGGGTATGTGTTTTTGCATGTATGACCATATAACTAACTTTTATTGATAATTGATCAAAATTAGTTTTTTGACTATAGTTACCCTTTAAGATTGGCTTCCATAGGAATGGAAAGGTAGGTCTGTTGGTGGGTGTACCTACATGAAACAAACTGTTTTGATCTCACGAGCCTTAAAGGGCATCTATAGTGGAAAAATGAACTTTTTTTTTCTTTCTTTCCCCCCAACCGCCAGAGTGTCTGTATTTTCTTAAGTTTCCCTCTCTGTCCTGAGATACACAAGATAGAAGAATACGTGATTGCATTCCTCTACTCCTACTTGTACTGTCAATAAAATCCCTGTGACGTGACCCTCTTCCCTGCTTAAGTCCCTCCCTCCTCCATGCTCTGTAATAAGCAACATTAGCAGGGGGAGAGAGGTAGCTTTGACTGCAGAGATAAGGCTGCACTTGACCCACCTTCTTGATCGCTTTCACTGATTGATGATGGGTCACAGAGAGAGATCAGGACACGGAGAGATCTGTGTCTCCAGGACAGCTTGCTTTCTATTGGCCACTGTGCGTGGGTGTGTTTTTCAGGATGTTTACTTTTAACTCCTACTGCACATGATAAGCTTGTCGGTTAGCCGGAGTTGAGACATGAAGGAGGTAACAGAGGGGAGGGGGAAGGGGGGAGTGCTGACAGAGAGATCTGACACCATGGAAAAACAAAGACACTGACAGATATAGGAGAAAGGCAGCACAGAGTACATGAATTTAACTTTGCAATGGGCCAATGTGTTTTCACTATAGATGCCCTTTAAACCTCGAAATATCCACATTTGAGGATTGTTACCATTATAGGCTATGGGAAAAAATGTCCTGAAATTTGCAGATAACATTGTAACTCTTCTGTGGATTGCTTAGCTATGTAATATCACACTTCTCCTATATGCCCCGCACGTCTGTACCGTCTCTAGCTCAAAAACTGTGGGAGGAGATACAGTCCAAAAAAGCGGAAGAATAAAATAGAAGAAGAAATAGAAATTACAGTAATTTGGCTCTTTAAGCCAAATTAATTATTAATTAAAACAAGATCTAAATGGTCTAACCTCTGCAGCTTAGAGAAATGGACTTTCTATACTGGATTTACTTTTGATAGTATTAAAAGGCTTTTGGTTTTCATAATCATCAACCTGAATCTAATTGGAATATGTTTTTACTTTATGCACTGGAATGTTTGTTGATTCTATGTTTTCTTTGTTTTGTATTTCCTTATGAAAACGAACATCAAAATGCTACTGAGAAGTATTTCTGTCAGCAGGAATATTGTGTTGTAGTTGACCATTTGTACAAGGCCAGTTACAAACACTATTATATATATCTCTATGTTCTGTTAGAAATAAGTGTTCACAAACCTTTCCTGTTTTTCTTTTATTAGGACATCTCGCTTTGCTTCATTCCCAGAATATATGGTACTACAGATTAAAAAGTTTACATTTGGCCTTGACTGGGTGCCCAAGAAACTTGGTAGGTAATTAACATTTAACAGTGTAATTTCATACTTACTGGTTATAAATAGATCAATCCTTCCTCATAAATATGTATTTATTCTAAAAGTGTGTGGCTTTCTATTATATGCTTTAAACAGATGTTATAATAGACATGCCAGATCTTCTTGACATTAATCATCTCAAAGCAACTGGGCTTAAACCAGGAGAAGAGGAACTTCCAGACATCGCACCTCCTATTGTCATTCCTGATGATCCCAACGGTATTTAATCATTTGCATGTTTTTAAATTCAAACTGTCATTATAAATTATATTCTATTTACAGATGTTCTAATAAATCTTTTTGGATAATGGGTTTATGTTTTACTTTCTGCAATTTTGTACTCCAAAAATTGCAGCATCAAACTTTTACACATTCTGTTTTTCTTGGAGAATACATTAAAGGGGAAGTTCAGTGCAAATATTTATGCTTTTCAGAAAAAAGAGCAGTATTTTTTCATCCCAATGACCGTAATCTGCCAATTCAGCATTTTGTCTGTGTATAAATAAATGCAACCGAAATACTGACTTCCTGTTTACAGGACCCCTAATAGAGACCGTTATGGTCTTGCCCTTGACCCAGTGCCTGGGTTAATTCAGTTGCTTAGTAGAGATCTGAGCATCTTTGACCCATCCAACAGCCAATCAGTAGAAATTACTGTTAGAAACATTCCAAGGATGTGATGCATCCTGGGAATAAGAAGGACCGTTAGAACCTGAAATGTCAGCTCACTAATGTCAACAGCAGGGAACAGCAAAGGGTATGAAATCAACTGATTTTTCAAAATGGGAGAGAATATGTAGAATAACTAAGAAGGCATTACACAAACTAACAATTTAACAAATATTGATCATTTCCACTGAACTGTCCCTTTAACACGTTATGTTCCTTATCTTGAATATTAGAAATCTGCAGCAAAAATGGGGAAATTTAGTATGTGAACTAACAATTTCTTAAAACAGTCGAATTTGTGAACTTCCTCTCTTTGTCCCTCCATTATCTAGCAACTTATTTTGTGTACACAGGTCAGGGTCTTGGCCCGATTGACCTCCACAACTAATAATATAATATTATTTAAGCTTCCTTTTTACCAGCTTGTGTTTGAAGTTAGTTGGTTGGCTGAATGCCAGAGCAGGGGGCTCTTGAAAGATCTCTTTTAAAGTTTTAAATAGGGCAACAATGCCCATTATTCTCTCCCCCCCTTTGGGGATCTCCTGATGTATATATTGGCATTGCTGATTGTTGGAAACTATCACAAATTAAGGTTTAGCTTTATTAGTGAATATGGCCTTATGAAGGGGAAAAAATTCCTTCCTGACTCCAAGTGGCAATCAGAAATTTCCCTGGATCAACTCTACTTTATGTATCAATACCAGTAACTTGCAACATTCCCTGTTTGCAGAAACTCATCCAGCTTTTTTTTTTTTTTTAAACTGAAGAATGAACCTGCCATAACAATGTCCACTGGAAGACCGTTCCATAGCTTTACCGTTCTCACAGTGAAAAACCCTTTCTGAACTTGAAGCCTAAACCTTTTTTCTTCAAGTCTTAAGGGATGTCCTCGTTGTTTCTGCCAAATCAATTAGTAATCCATCAGATTCTTTATAAGCTAGACATTCTAAATAGCAGCCAAAACACTTGCATTTATACCGCAAAAAAATGATGTATGTATGTATATATATATATATATATAAATATAGCAAACAGGTTAGCAGCGAGCGGCACTCCCCATTTGGACATGTTATAAACCCTAGGAGTGCTACTCTCGGTCAGTCGGAGATGCACAGCTGTACAAAATAATCTAGAGTCTATAACAATACAGCAGCATCATAAATTCACACGTATGTTCCAATGCTGAACAATACAAATAGTTTATTAGGCTTGTTCTGATACATACATAGCAGCAACGTTTCGGGTAAGTCCCTTTATAAGCCATCAGAACATCCTTGAAATAATGAGTTTCCAAAGGCCTTAAATACAATTAGTAACAGGAAATTGTTACAACAAAGTTTATCAATTAGCAATCACACAGAATAACCCCTTTGGATAGAAGGTTGTTATATCCAAAGGGGTTAAACAGAGATTATGACCTATATGTATATTTGTGAAGTGAATGCATTGTCTTTTCCTAGTCTGCCACAGGAGGTCACTGTTATCATTGCAAGTTATTCTGTGTGATTGCTAATTGATAAACTTTGTTGTAACAATTTCCTGTTACTAATTGTATTTAAGGCCTTTGCAAACTCATTATTTCAAGGATGTTCCCATGGCTTGATAAAGGGACTTACCTGAAATGTTGCTGCTATGCATGTATCAGAACAATCCTAATAAACTATTTGTATTGTCCAAACCTCCTATCACTATTTAACAATAAAATTCCAAAAATAATTTTAAAAAGCCTTTGTTAGGCCATTTTGGCACATGATGTCCTATGTTCCAAATGCATGAAGTCTGCAACCCACAACATACCAACACACAGTTTCTTTAAAGGGTAACTGTGGTCTCAAATTCTTCCAAACTAGTAATAATTATATAAAAAGCCTTCCATCATACCTTCAAAATTAAACCTAAATCGCATCTCTAGAGAAAATTTGTGTTCAGCAATATTACTTCCTGCTTGAACTCTTCCTGTTTTTAGCCATGTGACCAGCCTGTCTGCATTAATAGGCTCCCCTTCTCAACTGTCAATTTTTTCCTCAGGTACTTCCTGATTTCCCCAGCAATACGTCTTGACTGAGCATGCTTCTCCCCTGGGGGAAAAGGGCTGGCAGAGGTGAGGTGATGTCACTCAACCTACTGGAAGCAGGGAGTTTGAACATTCACCCCAATGTAATTTCTCACAGGCTCCAGCCAGATATGTGATTGTTGGCTCAGTGTAAAGGATATACTGTAGGCTTTCATTTAACCCTAACTTGCTTTGAGACCACAGTTGCCCTTTAAAGGAAACAAGGGCATCATTAGCATATGAAAAAGTGCAATCTGCATCTTGTGTGGCCTTTTTTATGTATATGTAACTTGAAGTGATCAAATTTTCGCCTATATATAGTCTAAAGCAACAGCAATGTAAGGAAGCACTATTCTCCTACCAGTCTTGCCTGGTGTCTTTTTTCCTCCCTAGTGTCTTTATAAAGGAAATGAATAACTAGGTAAAGCTTTAGGCAGTTTTTTAACTTTTTACTTTTTTTTGCTCAAGTGATTTAATTGTTAAATAGCTGTTTTATTATTTCCAGATCGGTCAAGGAATCACTTCATTGAGTGTAAGTATCTTACTTAAAGAATATTAGGAAAACATTGGACGTGAAGTGGTTGTCAAATTGCAAATCTAAATTATTTGATTCTTTAAAGGCTAACTACAGTATACTTCAAAATGTATCTTTATAAAAATGAAATGTACCGGGGAAAGGGAGGTAGGATTGATTTTTCCTACCTTACAATATCGTTCATATCTTTTCGTGTTCGAGGAGCTACAGCACTAACAGTTTTCATTTGCCAGGTTGGTCCTGGACTAATCCTGTATTAAAGATAGTGCTGAAGCCAGGAGGAAGACTGGCAGAATTGGTTTTCTTTGGGATGGTGCTCCTCATAGAAACAATATTGGGAGGTAGAAATTACCAGTCCTATATCCCTGTACCAAGTACGTTCTCATAAACCAAGCAACCACCACAAGCGTGGAGTTAGTCACATTAAGCAAATTGCCCCATTAGAATTATTCCTCTCAGGAAAAACAAACCCCCCAAGAGTATTACAGTAAGTTTAACATTTGAGAGAAACAGGAAAGAAATATGGTCTTGGTTATACATCTCTGTAAATGGCTAAGCAAATTACATTTACAGTTTAAGCAACATTCTTTCGGTGTGCTGATATATATTAAAAAATCTTTGCAGAGATGTGGCTTGTTTTAAGAATGATTTAAAGTTTGGGGATGGTGCTTATGATGCTCTGTCCTAGCAGTGACCACGCACCAGCTTAAACTTTGAGGCAGACCTTAAGTGCTGGTAAAGTCACCGCTCACAGTACTAGCAAGAAAAAAAATACCTTTTAATCTGCTGTAACTTTGGATAGACTTCAGCTAGATGCATGATCCTGGAGTCAAGGTATGAGTGTGTCTTTTTAATAAAGGCCATTTGCATGGAGACCACAGGTGCTCCTTAAAAAAAATGTTAAGGCTCATAAAGGGCAGTTTCAGATTAAATATCACCTATAAACATGGCTGCTCCCTATTCAGTGAGCAGGTACACATATTAATATAACTTAATATGCAAGACTTATTATTCTTCCAGTGGGGAATTAGTTATACATGTTTTTTGTGTGAAAATAAACAAAGGCAGATTTTGAGATGGCTTCAGAACTATAAGGAGAATCAAACTTAAAAATGTAATCTTTGTGGACACTACCATACAGTTTACAACCATACAGTTCACTACCATACAGTTTACAAAGTTCAAACTGGGCTAGGCTATGAGAGTTCCAAACTCCATGAGTACCCTTGAAGCTAAGCACCTTTAAACGCTAAAACATCAGAAGATTAAAAACCCAGGGATCAAGATTACTTCCATATCTTCCAGAGCAGTGATTGTTTTATACTTTAATGGAGGTTTGTTGTATCTATGCTTTGCTGTAGCTCCTGACATAGATGAGTCTTCAGTGATGCAGCTGGCAGAAATGGGATTTCCTCTTGAAGCATGTCGCAAGGCAGTATACTACACAGGAAGCATGGGGGCGGAGGTTGCATTTAATTGGATAATTTCCCACATGGAGGAACCTGGTCAGTAAAACACTATAATGCAGGAAAATATTTTTGTTTGTTCAGAATTTGAAAACATACAGTAAGTCAATTGTACATTTCTGTTTCTGAGAGTTTATGATCTGATGCTGGCTATACACTACATAGATTATGATACATTGATATGTCAATAGTCAAATTTATCTAATATCAGTTTTACCTCCCAACATTTCCTGTGCTGGACCATTGATTCTGTAATCAAAAGTTGATGGCAAAATGTTTGGCCCAGAACATCATGGGACATCAGAAGGTAAGCCAGCACACAGGATCAAAAGATTCTAGAGTTGTAGAAGGAAGTCTGGGTATTGTCTACCTTAGTTATGAAGACATCCACATCATCATGGGGACTGTGTATGTAGATGTGCAAAACCATGTCCAACAAAAAAAAAACAAAACAAGCCACGTGTTTTTGCTTCCAAATTATTTTTTAGCATCCTGTAGTAATGCTTGTGAAGGTTCTCATTCATCTAGGCCATGGTATATCTGTTAAATTCCGTTAGATCCACTGGACTTGAAGTCATTCTGAATTGAGGAAGCCAGTCTGATAACTAGTGTAAAGTCTTCAAGAACTAAACTTTAAGTCCAGTTGATCTAACTAAATATAACAAATATATCCTGTAGTAATGTTGTTTGGCCACAGGGAGAGCAGAGTTGAGCCATGATGGCGAAAAACTGTAATGGACAAAATCACACTGTTCAGGTCTGTTTTCTCCATACAGTCTGAGTTTCAGAAGCATATGACATTAGTGATGTATATTAAGTATGTTGTATATAAGTCAGAACTATATCATCATATTCAAAAGTATATGAAATGCTTTTTGTTCTGTAAATACAATCAAAGAATGTCACTTTATCCACCAGAACACCCTACACCACTGTCAGACCCCACAGTGGGCAACAGGGAGCAAAGTTAAAATACCAATAGAATTCAATGGGAAATAGGTGGTAAATGGGATTAAGTACAAGTGATTTTTATTAAAAGCAATAAACCTGATGGCATAATCATAACAGTAAATTATGCTGGAAACCCTTCAACCTCAATCATAAAATTAGAATCTAGTTGTCACAATCTAATATCACTACATATAGCAATGATAATGCAAACAAGATATTCTCTTATTATATATGTTCTTATATTTAATTCATTAAATCTTATTATACTAATGCTAAATATAAAAGTAAGTATATATATATTCCAATATAAAATATGCAATGCTAAAAATATTTAAATTTTACCCAAGTGCGTGTTGTAGCATATGTTGAATCATATAAAAAGACCAGTGGTCTTATGTTCTGTATTTAAATATTAACAAATATGTAGACTTTCATATTAGTTTAACTTTAAATGGAAAGATTTTGTAATGCATTATTGTTAATGGATAGCAATAATAAAGGTAAGTATATCCTGCTAAAAATAGTTAAAGGGTAAGCATTTCCAAATCAGTTATACATCAAACCAAGCTGAATTACTAGTTTATTTAAAAATATTGTTATTTCACAATTATAAGGGACATACTGTTTTTCTATATAGGTTCTAGCAGACATCTAACCATATGAACGTGCCAGTAGCCCCATATATTGTAAATTATATATTTTAAAAGGTTATTAGGAGTAAGGAGTAAGCATTGCTTTCTATCAATCCAGATATCATCCATCAAAGGGTAAATAAAACAATGAGTACTTACATGTTACTCTATATCCGGATAATGTGAAGTAAATATAAACATTATACACCAGCAATCAAGTTAAAGCTTTAACAATCGCTTTATTACCATAATAAATCTTAATACTTCATAGAAGACGTAATTAAGCAAACATGCAGGGCCTCCAGGGTATTTTAATCTCCTAATATTTTTTGAAAGCAGGATTATTCTTGTTAGCATTGCACAATCAAATCAATTCCAACTTAAGAGAAGTATATTAAGACATTCCCCACGCAAAATTATTTCCATTTAAGATGTATTTTACAGAAAGGGAGTTATTTCAGTCATCTTAATGAGACCATATGGTTTTATAGTATTACATAAATCTGGTTACTTGTTTTATAAAGGGCATGTCCACTCCCAAAACTATAATTTCACCCACTACTGGCCCCACTCTGTAGTGCATAAAAATCCTTACCTTACATCACAGCTCCAAATGGCCGACCTGCTATGCCCCTCCAAAATCCCAAAAACTGGCCACCAGGAGCCTGACAGAGTCCATATAGGACTCTGCCTCCTGTCTCCCGTCCGGGAGAAAAACGACATGCTCAGTGCAGCCCCCCCCCTCTTCCTCCCGTTTTGCTCTTCCTCCCCCTAGTGTAAATCCCCTTTGGGGTATAGTAGGTCTCCCTCCCCCAGCCCCAACTGCTATAATATTTTTTACAGAAACTCCCCCAAACTCTACTTACCTTACCTCATTCTCCACTGCCGGGAGCCACGTCTGATTCTCAGCCAATCACAGATGCGGCTGCCGGTCCGGCCCCTTGCTTGCAGTTTCATGCAAGCAGAGGGCCGGGACAGTACGCCGGAGGAAAGAGGTAAGGTAAGTAATGATCGGGGGAGTTTCTGCAAAAACTATTATAGCGGTTGGGGCTGGGGGAGGGAGAGGGAGCACTTTTTTTTTTCTTTTCCCCATTAATATATTTTTTTTAAAAATCTGTGTATATTTTATTAATCTATGTCTCAAATTTATTCAATACATTTTCCTTTAGGCCTATGACGAACGCATGCATCTCTTTACCATTAATTTGGATAAGTTAAATATACTTTTCCCTGAGAGTATCATTAGTGATTATCTCCATGTATGTATCTCCTTATTAACCTTCACATTTAGGGAGATAGTAGGGCTTTTCTTTTTTTCATCATGTTTTTTCTTCCTAGCTCATTTATGTCTTTTCTGGACCACAGTCTTTTTCAAAGTACAGGAGATGAGCATCAGGAGTACCCAGGGGAATTGAGCAATTAGAGTAGTGCAATTAGGGTAATGTCATTACATCATGTCTTGTGAACCTGCTTTTCCAAGGAGGAGGGAGGTGGAGAGAAGGGGTTGAACTCTAAAGTTAGAGTGGAAACAAACTGTTTTTTTTTTGTATCCTACCTTGTAACTCATCTAAAATATACAAGTGGAAATACATTTTTTGATAACACAAACAGTGTTATTAAAATTATACACAACCTTTGTGTAAGAATAATATATCCTACACTGGTCCAACCATTATTTGATGCCTAGTCCTAGAACATTGAAAAAGCCTCACAGCTGCGGAAGATGAATTGAGCACACACAGGGCATGTACTGAAAACTATCTCAGTTATTTAGGTCATACATTGGCATATATGAAACAAAGAAAAACCTGCATGACGAAAGGGGCTTTACCGGACTTTATGTCTGCAAATAATATAAAAAACATGTCTTGGAATGCGAGAATAGAGACAAGTTGACATAGGAGGCAGAAGACCTTGAATAACGTATTATCTATGGCCATGAGAAACAGCTTGGTAGGTACAGCTTGGTACATTTGAGAAAAAACAGACTAAGTAATATGTGCACAAAATGGAGTCAGTCGAAACAAAATGGCTGCTATTAGGCTACGTGATTATACAGATATATAAAAACCTAACAGTTCCACCCTTTTATCCAAAGGGATAAACTAAACGGAAATTATATGTAACGTATAGCAACATTATCAGTGGAAAATCATTCATAGCGATTACATCATTATACATTGCAGCGGGAGCAATAGTTTTACGATTAGTAGGAAACTTGCAAACAGATGCGAATATAGAAATAAATCCTGGGGCACATTGAATACAGCAGCAACAGAGAATCAGAACACATATGATTATTATAATATTGCGAAGCTGACCCCAGGAGGGAAGCCACAAAAGCATGTTCCAGAAAGAAAATTTACCATCATCTACCTTGATGTGATTACTAAGTTGTTGCAGAGTACTGATCTGATATTTAATAGTGAGGGTATGATCAGAAAGGTTTAAGCAGCACATACCTTCAACACTTCACATCCTTGACTATGCAACAAAAGTAGATAATCGATAGCAGCACGATTCTGGAGAACAGCATGTTCCAGAGTATTATAGTCAGTTAGCATATTGGTAAGGATAGAGCTAGTTATATTTATTTCTTTAGCTACTACACATGCAAGATAAAGCAATTGTCGACCAGTAATATTGCTAGACCTGGAACGCCTACGATACTAGCACCTAAAGCAACAACTTCCGTTTCAGATAAGGGATGTACATTAGACTTACAATCCTCTGGCATAGTTTTAAGATCCCTGCGATTACGTTTACCTGCAGAGAGGAAAGAAGAAGATTGCAAATGTGTGCTTGGCAACATCACCATACTTAATCTACTGATAGCACAAGGACCTCCAGAAATGTAGCAGGTAAATAAGTGTAGCTAACATTCCCACAGGCCATAACCCATCCCTCTGGAAAAACAATGTGTACATAATTTGATGTCGTTTGATAGGTGAGATTACACTTCATGTTATTATTCACAGAAACACATTGTGTAGCAGCAGGACAAGTAAAAATTAAACAAACTTCAGACACTAACATTTTGAGTCCGAATCATAACCATATCTACACGTTCGTTCACGGAGGAGATCTGTTGAGTTATTCTGGAAAATTTAAGCGGGGTTACATCATCTTCTCGGATAATTGGGATCCAATATCTATAGTACTGATCAGTCAGATAGTATTGGAGACATATTGGAACTGAAACTGGAATAGCGACTAAACAAGTACTATAGTGTGCCTGAAAACTTTTACATTTCCTAAACAAAAAGTCAGTTATATTTAGGAGCTTCTTTAAAAATACTCCCAAATGTTACCTGGGGGCAATGGAACACGGGGGCATAGAGCGGGAAGCTCTGTTCATTATAATAAATTCAAAATAGAAAAACCACAGAATAAGATGAAAAATGAACAGGTCAGGAAAATATATTTCATCTGGATTTCACAATTCATCACTGGTTTGGAATCTGGGCTCATCTTAATCCTCCTCCTTGGGTGGGTTTGTGGTCATCTGAAGTCATCTGGGTGGTCATCTCGGTGGTCATCTCGTTCTCCAATCAACATTCGGTGCGCGCTTTACTCTGGAAGCATGTATCCACGATGGATTGCCTTCAACCAAGATAGCTGTGCGAGTCATAACGCTTCATCAAGACCACATCACCTGATTTAACGGGTGCATCGGAGCACTAGAAAAAAAGAAAAAAACAAAGAAACATCACACACAGATGCTATTCAGTTTTCAATCAGTTTTGCCACATAAGCTTCTGAGTAAAGTCCAGGTCACCTGTAATTAATGTCCCTGTCTTAACTGCCCATGGCATAGGAAATGGTTTACCCATTAAAATTTCGAAAGAAGACAATTGGATGTAGAATTGGGGCCATAAGAATCTCTGCTAATACAGCTGGTAAATAAATATCCCATTTACTGAAAGAACCTGCAGTAGCCTCCTAAACTTCTCTTTTATTGTGCGGTTCATTCGCTAACAAACATCTGAACTCTGGGGATATAAAACTTCTATTCAATGAACATCAATACACCATGTCTTGTATTAGCTTAGAAGTAAAGGCTGGTCCTTTATCTGAATCTATCCTAACGGACAACCTCATTAGGAAATAATTCCCTACACAAAATTTTAGCAACAGTTTGCACATCTTCTTTTTACTAAGTATATACATTTGGGCAATAAACCTTGTGGCTAAGATTTTTTATGAGCCATATTATTACATAACTATCCCCTTTAATAAGACCTAAAGGTCTAAAAACAATACTTGAAAAAAAAAAAAATCTTTAAAAAAATGAATCGGGAGAAAACAAAAAATTAAAACCGAAACAATAACATTTTGGGGAAAAGTATGAACGCAGGAAAAGAAACAAAAGAAACGGAGAAAAGAATAGCAACTTATACACATATATGAGATCCCTTAAACAACATGATAAGAACTCACAATCATTCCATTTAAACACCCCAAAACATAAGGAAGATAATAATCCACAAATTAAATTAATGTAAAGTCAGCTCACCATTCTTATTTATAAACTTTCTACTGCCAAATTCTACCAAAAACCAACTACATTAAAATCATAATGGAAACAATGTAATAACAGCTTAAACCTTAAACAAAAAACAGCGGGTCAAAGAAAAGATTAGCTAAATAAAACAAAAACACGGTAACGGACTAAATTCCAAACAGAATCTGGGGAATGAAGCTCTATATACACTATAACAAAAACACAACCATACCAGCTCTAATGTGGTTAGAGAATCAAATCGGACTGGGTAGAGATTTACACCTATATTTAAATATTAATACTTGGGTATAAATTTAACCTGTAATCTTAATACAGTAAATAAAAGGAATATACCATGGGTAAGACTGAATATATTTAACTTCTAAGACATGGTGGATCTAAAATAACTCATACTCTGTGAGACATCGGATAGTTCATATTCTATTCTTTAGCATTTATATAACATGATTGGATGTTAATTAAACATTCTCCGTGTCCATATAATAAAGTTGGGGCCTCAACAGCCATTGCACAAGTTGCAGAGATGCATTCTCTGAACAGTGATTGCCAATGACTTAGAGAGAAAAAAAAAAAAAATAAGTGACTAGTTTCAAGGTGTCTCTGTGATATTGTGAAAAACTGCCACCATGATTTTACAATGTTTCTTATAATACAAATAAAAGATTTATCATAATTCACAAGCTCAGAGCAGGGGCAGAGGTAAATGTATTACAATTATTTAACATTCTTTGTCATTTTCAGTGTCCATAGAATGAGTTTGGACAGTCTTTAATGGTGCATTTTGGAGCATTGGTCCCAGTGGGAGCTGGCTGGGATTCATTGTTGGTAAAGTTCATGAAGCCGACCAATTCAGCTTTATTACAGGGTTTTGAAAAGCAAAAATGTCTTTATCTCTGGCGGGGTGCGACTACCGATATTCACCCTTAGATATTATACAACCAAGATATTGAACTGAGTCTTTGCAATATTGTATTTTCTGGAAGCTTTGATGCAAGACAATTGAGGAAACATTACATACCTCCATGCTCTGGATACACACATAACCACATTAACATATTGCAAATAACATTATTCACATAATCTTAGAACCATGTGGCTAAACCCATTATTATTTTAAACACTTCACAGAGAGCCATAGAGTCTGTCAATGGCAAGTCCACCAAATCTCTATGTCAAACGTGACACAATAAATTGGGACTTTTCAAAAAAATGAATACAAAAAGACTGAGCCGTAGCACCAGCCGACATGCAGAAAAAAAGGCATATCTCAAAATCAACAACTGTATTACATTGGGTATCGGCAGAAATGCTAATAAGGGCTTATCTATCCAAACTATAGGAACTATCTGTATTATGAGCTATAATAGGGGTATAAAACTAGAAAGTCTTTATAATTACTCATTGCTTTACAAAGGTACAAACCATTGCAGAATACTATATTATATCCTGTAAAAAGGGTGTTAGGGGCATTAAAAAAAATAATCTTTTACTTCCAACAAGTATGCCACTAAAGAAAATTAAGATACACAATTACTAAATCCTGTATTATCAAATTAATGGGTAATCTGGTAATAATTCAAAGGAAAAATAAGACAATAACAATTGGCCATTATCCTATTAGTGACAAATATTTTATATTCTTAGTCTCTGCAAGACCCCAATAAATTTACAAAAGACTTGCAATTAGCTGAGGGACCATTATTATAAGGAAGCTTTTGATAGAGAACACATAGTCCTGTATCATCAAAAAAAAAATTAAACAGCTTACCTCGTTATTGAAGAACACAAATGGATTACACACTTCTGTCCATGAGCTGTACCACAGCGAGGGAATCACTTGTGGGAAAATCCATCACAACTGCCATCATAGGGGATATCTATCTGTGACTGTATTTTCACATCCTACTTAGCTATATAGATATAAGGGTCTCACCAATGATCTAATTTATTACAAATAAACATTTGTATTATTAAGCTGATCATCTTAAAACCCACCAGAAACTCTACCAGATCCTTGCCCTTCACTTTCTAAATCTTCACTTTCTCAAAAAAAACCTCTGAATATATAAAAACTTCCGTAGACATTCCTACTCCATCGCAATATATATTCCCATTAACTAGTTAATAACATGCGAGCGAAAGAAGAGAAGGAGGCGGGGGGGGAAGAGGGGGGCTAGGAATGTAGGCAGAGATAACGGTTCACACAGAATTTTACGAAACTTGAAAAAATCCAGGATGGAAAATACATTTATAATAGAAAACATAGAGTCCAAACATTCTTAGTGAAAACCAGCATTAACCAAATTTAAACTTTACTTATTAATATAACCAGATGATATAATAAATTCACTAAGAGAGGCCACAATAAGAATATAATCTTTACAATACCCAATAATATCAAACCATGGATTGCCATAATCTGTACCACCAATGCGGATCACCTAATCCTCTTGAGTTTCCAGGAGAAATTCTTGGAATATCAGTATTTTCCCAAACATTGGAAACCTGTAAACTTAGAATTAAACACTTTATAACTTTAAATGACTTATCATGTTGGGTCAGACACCTTTACTGTGAAACTTTCCATCCTTGAAGCAAGAAGGTTAACAATAAGCGCAGTGAATACAATTAGGGAAAAAATCACACTGAAGCAAAGAGAGGGGAGAGAAAAAAAAAAAACTTATACTCTAATAAACAGACACTTACATATAAGCATGCAAGACAGACAAGACAATAGTAGGGTTTCTCAATGTTCCGTATATGCTAGCTAGCAAAGAAACACAACTCAGAAGTTCGAACTTCAAATGAAGGACCACACTGTCGTTCTATAAATGGGTAAGCTTAACTCTTAAGTCCCCGTCCCTATCTCCGTGTTTTCACTTCACTTCACGCATGAGAAAACTCTTAGTTAAAGAGAAAACATTAAACTCTATGTGCAGGTCGCCGCCTGCGGGGGAGTATTATCTCGTAGTCCAACTACGAGTTGTGAGTCCAACCCGCAAATAGGGATCCTATCAATCAAGGGGAAAATAATCTCTTGTACGGCTCCCAGTTACCTCTTCCAAAGAGAAACTAAAAAATGCAGATCGCCACCTGGGGAGTCTACCTTAACTCTCTAGAACACCAGCACCAAGTTTTTACATTCCACTCAGGGAAATAAAACTCTTTCATAAATTTAACACTCCACCCACGAAGCACATTCCTTAAGAGAACTCGATCACAGGTCCCAGCCTGCGGGTATTCTACTTACAGACACTCTACTTACAGACCTATCTGTAAGACGTGGGGGCATGCGTCCGCCCTTCCAGACCCACGTTTAAAATCTATACCAATGTGCTGATACAAGTTACAGAACAAGCAAGACGAACTTAAAATTAATAAGTTCAATACTTACGGTCCTGTAGGTTGTATCCCACTTCTGACACCCAAATTGTAAGAATAATATATCCTTACTGGTCCAACCATTATTTGATGCCTAGTCCTAGAACATTGAAAAAGCCTCACAGCTGCGGAGAGATAGAATTGAGACACACACAGGGCATGTACTGAAAACTATCTCAGTTTATTTAGGTCAACATTGGCATATTGAAACAAAGGAAAAACCTTGCATGACGAAAAGGGGCTTTACCGGACTTTATGTCTGCAAATAATATAATAAAACATGTCTTGGAATGCGAGAATAGAGACAATTGACATAGGAGGCAGAAGACCTTGAGATAAACGTATTATCTATGGCATGAGAAACAGCTTGGGCTAGGTACAGCTTGGTACATTTTGAGAAAAACACCGAATAAGAATAGTGCACAAAATGGAGTCGAAAACAAAATGGCTGCTATTAGGCTACGTGATTATACAGAATATATAAAAACCTAACACTTTGTATAATTATTTTAGAGGGACACTACTGAAAAAATGCCTCATCTTAATCTATAATTGAATACATGTAAGAAGCACTTTTAATCACTCCCACTTCCATCCGACCTGACTTTTTCCCCACAAACCAACTGTCAAGCCTGCACACAGCACACAGCATTCCAACTGTCAAAACTCTGTCACAATTCCAGCTACAGTAAAACTACTCAAAGAAGAATAGTTTTTGAGGGCAAGGAACTTGATTGACAGCTGAAATATAAGAATTTATATTGGATATCAAAAGGAATAGGGGGCAGATCAACAAAAAAAATGATACAGTGGTGGTTGGGAAGAATTATAGTTTCCAGTTATGGTCAATTTAAAATAACCTATTTTTCAGTATAGATGCCCTTTAAACATCTGACATACCACATTTTTAAAGGTGATGCAATAACATCTATTATTTGATTTTTTTTTTCATTTAGACTGTAGGGTTTCTAGGTTTTACATATGACCTGTTATGATTTTGCCATGAGTAACTGCATTTGAGGATTAAAGGATAACTTAAAAATGAAAAGTACCTGGGGCAGGGAGGTAGGATTGATTATTCCTACCTCCCAATATCGTTTTGTTGAAGAGGTACAGCATGTAGAGTTTTCATTTGCCAGGTTATTCCTCGACTAGTCCTGTTTTAAAGATAGTGCTGAAGCCAGAAGGGAGCTGTCAGAATCCGTTTTCTTTGGGCTGGTGCTAATTACAGAAACAATATTGAGAGGTAGGAATTACAAATCCCTTATCTCTGTCCCAACTACTTTTCATTTCAACCATTTTTTAAAAAAAACTTACACACTATAGTTCTTCTTTAAAGGATTTCAATGCTTGCTTGTTTATATGGTTGCAGGGTTTAATATTTGAATTTTGTGAGGGAAGGGGCACAGTAATAGTTAACAGTTAAGTTGAGTTAGATATTTAAATTCACTAATACTGAACCCCAAGTTTTGTACTTTTGTGCCCAAAATCTAATTCTTCCAGCCCAGCACAACTCCCTGCTGTTGTAATGGTCTTTCCCTTTGTGACTTTATGGTAATGTAACTGACCTAAGGGTGTGGCATTTTGTTGGAATCTACCAAGAAGCAGCCATAGTTTTGTATTCCAACCATTATTGATTCCAAGCTTCTACATGGAAGACCATAAAATATGCAAATACATTTTACAATATAAATGTCTCTATTAACTATTTGTGCACTGTGTTGACTGTATTTTAAACCCTGTTGGTTTTTTAGTACTGGTTATGCTCATTTTATAGTTCAAGACTTTGTAAACTTAATTAGATTTTGCAGAACCGTTAACCATTCCTGGATGTGGATCACTGGCCTCAACATCTTCTCATGGGCAGAATGCACTACCTAATCAGCCTCCTGAAGAAATTGTTGCACTTATTTCCTCTATGGGATTCCCAAGAAATCAAGCCATCCAGGCATTGAGATCAACAGTAAGAAAACCAGTTCTCTTTGAGTATACTGTATATGTAGCATTTTAAGTACAGGTAATATAGTGGGTAATTCCATTAACATATAAAATCATGAGGTAGGCAGATTGGTTTTATTAAGGTCACTGCGAAGGGACTTTTAATGTTTTATAATTTACAGAAGGGGGTATATTATTTTAATCTACATCTGTAGACATATCCATGTAAAGCAGTCTTGGTACCTTAACCTCCCTGCACAGAGGTTTACAGAGGGGCAGAAGCAATGAAAAACTTCCTGGTCTCTTTATAATTGGTAACATAGTAATAAAAGTTGAATAAAGACATGTCCATCTTGTTCAACCTTTTTATCCTACTGAGCCCTACCTAAAAGTTGATACAGAGGAAGTAAATAAAAAACCAGCTGGAAAAAGGAAAAAAAAATCCTTCCTGACTCAATCGATAAGACCCCTAGATTAAAAAGAACTGTCGGGGTTATCCAATAAATGTTCTTATTGTTAAAAATGGTGCATATTTTCCCCAACCAATCAGATGTTAGCTTTCAAATGTTAAATGATCACTCATTGGTTGGGGCAAAATTAGCACCAATTTTAAAACTTTTATTGAATCTTCCTGTATGTGTTTAATAAATAGTGCATTACTATATACTAATTAGGTAAAATTGGGAAGTGGGGAACACTTCTGTGGGATGTTACAAATGCAATACAGATCTGTATTTTTATAATTAGCTTATACTACATAGTTCAGAAAACATTTACATTTTACAATTTAGATTAAAATTGGTAAAAAGAAACCCTTGTGCGGGTACCTGCCCCTTGATGGTATAAAGATATGGGACCGACTTATTCACTTATTAAGGATGTTATATTTATGGTGCTGGAGAATGTTCTATTTCATCAAAGGAAAAGGGAATTACTTGCAATACAATGAAGCAATGTGAAGTGTAAAAAATACAGAAAAGTTAATGTTTCCTTCTTTGGTATCTTTGTGCTACTTCATTACAGAATAATAATCTTGAGCGTGCTCTCGACTGGATATTTTCTCATCCAGACTGGGAAGAAGAACCTGATAATGTTACATTGACTGTGGATTTAGAGAACAATCCCAATGGCATTATCACTGAGTCTGAACAAGAAGGCCCCAGAATTAAGGACGGCAATGGAAGTAAGTGGGAACTGCTTAAAGGCATTTGGGTTTGTGGTTTTAGATTAGAAACATAGTACATATCTAAATATATTGAGTCTTGTTTGGGTTTTTATAAAATGTGCCTTTTCTTTTTTAATCCACCGTAGTGCGTAGGCTTGTAGCACAATCCTTTCCATTGTCCAGATAAATTGACAGCTAAATGGTACTAAAATGGTATTTTTATGGTATTAAAATGCACTAGCTACACTTTTTATGGGACTGGGCTATTCTATATAGCCTAGCCCCAAACCATCCCTGTTTAACATGACTCTCCCAACCCTAGCCACTCCCGTGGGCCACCTAAAAACATGACCGGGATGCGTGTTGGGCACTACTGGGTTATGTAATAAACCAAGAATGGTATGCAAAATAATAACTATAAATGTGGTATATGCCTAATGAGTACTATACTGAATAACGGAAATTCTGCTGCTGCAAAAGCCCCTACATAGTGATGGAATATGGAATACTGTTCATTGTTTGCCACAGTATATTGATGGGATTCCAATATGAAGTTTTATTTGTGTGTAATAATGTACAAATTTTTGAGAAAATGATTTCACTAGAATATCAAGGCCCAAAGTTTCCCATGAGAGAACATTTAAGTTAAAAGTGTAAAAAAACATAATGCCATGAAAAGAAAAAAACAAAGAGAAATAGTAATACTGGGCAGAAGGTTTCCTGAGTTTGCTGTAAACTAGTTACGACAAGAGATTATATAATTTCTGTTAATACAGTTTTGTTCTTATTTGTAAACCAAACTGCAAGAACAGGACATGAATGGGTTTTCCTATCTTACTGCAAATTGCTCTCAGCAGTGCAAACAGCTAAGCGGGCTTAAATGCCAGCAACGAAAGGACCAAATTAATTACAACAGTCACACAGTTCAGTGGTAGCCGTCACTGAACTGAGCTCTGTGAACCACAAACTACAGTTGGGGAACCTTAGAAATTAATTTTCTCACATTTACATGGCTACATATATCTGCATTACCCACTTTCGAAATGTCACTGCTTAAAGGTAAACTGTGATAAAACCCTAAAGACAATAATTGATATTTACTAGAACATTGTTGTGTTTGGGAAATGTAATTAAGTTTAGAAAAGTTAGATGCACTTTTTTGCTTGAATAGCTTTCAATAGCGTTCCTACTTGTTGGTACTGTCACCTTTTCTCACAGAGCAGCTGAGTAATTGAGATGGGCTAAATAAATCAACATTGGTGATATGCTTTCAACCAGGTATACAGTTTGGTAGCTCATGCAGATGTCCTTTGACAAAAAAGGACAGAACTAATAGTACCTGTGCTCTCATTTATCTTCCCCCTTTTTATTTTCATTCAGTATTTTACTTTCATATACAATATAGACCTGTTGCTTTATGTACTGTTCTTTTTTGCCTTAGGGTATGAATTGTTTGGGATTATCAGTCATGCTGGAACATCTACAATGTCAGGACATTATGTCTGTCATATCAAAAAGGAAGGAAGGTAAATATTGGGAAAATCAAATTAAGATGCAGGAAAAAATGCACATTTATTGTTGATGCATGCAATACGGCCAAAGAAATTACTAGAGTCTGCCAGTCAGTGGAACTAAAGACACTAGCAAACTGCAGAGGCACAGGCTCCCCTGCAAGTTTTGTGGCTAAACCCCTGACACATATCCTCCCATGCAAGGAACCACTGTCAGCTGTTTTTTAAACAGCTGATTGTGCATACCTTTACTAACACGTGTGATCAGCTGTTAAAAAACAGCTGACTGCAGTACCCGCGTGCAGATTGCAGGGCCCTCTTTCCTCTGCCCCACCCCCCTTCCCCCCACAAGGTCTGTAGTTATTCCACTGACTATAGACATACCTAAAGGGAAATGCAATAATGCAGAAAAGCGCACCTTACTTGTTCAAGATCCCATGATGCAGTAATCATTTTTCTAAATTTAATGCATCATGGGATTGCTATCAGGTAAGGAGTGTGCTTTGTGTTAATGGCTCAATCCAGTACGCCTTGAATTCACACTACAAGGTAGCACAAAATTTAATTTAAGTCCTAAAAGATTTTGATAGTGTGGCTTATACACTTTAACAATTCCAACCATATACTGCATCTCCTTCCTAGAATTTAGCCACACCACTCTTATTTACGCATTTATTTGGGCATTTTCTACTTGGAAACAATCAAGTCACATTGATTTTTTCTGTAATTACTTAAGTAGCACACTATACTTTCCTTATTCAGGTTTTATTAAAGGGGAACTGTGGTCCAAAAATTACTTTAGGTAAATTGGCAGAAATTGCTTTCCTGAGTAATTTTGCAATTTACTTTCATTATTTTTTCCCCCTCAATTTTGAAGATATTTACATTTTTGTGTGTGATATGGTAGCAGTATCACCAGATCCCCTGCACTTCATCATCTAAAACATGTGATGGTCCCTTTTCCCTGTGTTTCCTCCTCCCCTTGCACCCACCATGGCATGGCTCCTCCTACTCATGAGCCTCATTGCCCCTTTCCTTGCAGCCCAACCTGGCCTCGCCCACTCATACCTCAGACCCAACACCCCCACAGAAAACTGTGTAAAAACAGCCTTTACAGACAGTCAGAATCGTCCGTTTCAAACTTTTTGTATAGGTCGGAGGTATGAGTGGGGGAGTGGCCACAGGGCTTGTCAGTGCGTGGGGCCATGAGGAGGGAAGGGGCTGTAAATTCCCTTACCTTTTCTCCTTAACACAGAAGGGAGGGGGAGGGACTTCCTTCACACACTGTGAAGTCTGAGGCTGTGCTCACCAGCGGCGAGGTGAAGGAGCAGCCTTTGGAATGTCATCTGTCATCCTCCCTCCCTTTAACTTTCTGATAAGAGATATCTTAATATCTTGGGCTGTACAGCACATAGAGATGTGGTTGATGGCTCATTTTAAAGGTAGGAACCTGACCACAGTTCCCCTTTAAATAAAATAAAGTAAGCAAAAAGTCTGAAGAGAAACTATAACTATGAACTGATTAATGCATTGCCACACTGGCTGTACATTGCAAAACACTAACCCAGGTGCCTACCATGAATAACATTTAGAGCTAGTTTACCCAATTCTGAAATAACCGCTTTCTGTGTGTAAATTATAGATTGTAATTTGTGATGTCAATGTTAACACATTTTGATGTGCTTTCACACACCTGTCTCTGTGACCTTTGCCAATGAAAGAGAAGGCATCACTGTAGCATAATGGTTAACAAACAGTATCTAAAGGGTTCCAGGATTGTTTGTTGAAAAAAACATAACATGAAAATTTGTGTGGAAAAGTGATTGGAGGAGCTGGCCAATGTCCACCTCAGCCACTAGGAATTCACAAATGCAATGTATTGTAATTTTCAATCCTTTACAATATGAATATACTTAAAGTGTTTGCCCTTGAACACATTACTTGCTATTGCCTTATACCTGGATCAACCGAAACTGCATGTAAATTTATTAATACCAGTGATTCTCAATATTTTTAGTTTTAGAAACTTATCTAGCTCACTTTTAAAGCTATTCAATGAACTTACATTACATCATCTGCTGGAAGACAGTTCCACCATTCTCACTGTGACGAAACTTCTTTTCTTCAATCTAAAGGATGTCCACCCAGTCCTCTTAATTACCTATTAGTACACATTACTAATACTAGAGTTTACTGTATGGCCCATTTGATGTAATTGTATAAAGTGATCCTATCCCCACGCAAATGTCCACTTCCACTATGTAAACAGCCCTAACTTGTCTAATCTGCCTGCATACCAAGCCCCTCCATTCCCTTTATTATTTTAGTTGCCCGTCTCTGAACTGCTTCCATTTCCAAGATTCCCTTTTGTATATGGGATTCCACTGGCAGCCGCCATATTCCAAATGAGGGGCACCATGTCCTTGAAAGAGGGAGATATATTTTCCCTCTTAAATCTATTCACTTAGCATAGTTACTTATTCAATAGCGTTACAAAACTTTTGCCAGTATCTTGCCAAATCTGCATTAACCCATCAGATTTTATTAATGTTTTCTAACCTGTAAAAGGTAACATTGGGTTGTGTTAGGCAAAATAACAGCCCAGTACATTTTTGCACCTCTTATTGAACAACTGAGTGTAAACCTCAAGGTAAACAAGAAACGCAAAGCTTTCCTACATTAACTCACCGCACAACTTTCTATATAGAATGAAACTAACTCAACTGCCTTGCCCCCATATTTTCAGTGTGGTTGAAAATGTACATTTTTATCAATTAAAAATAATGTACTAGATATATGGCATTTGAGATTTATTGTACATTTTAATTATGTTTTTCAGATGGGTTATTTATAATGACCATAAAGTTTCTGCATCAGAGCGACCACCAAGACTTGGGCTACCTTTACTTCTATCATAGAATACTCATATTAACCCTGCACTGTGCTTTCCTGGCTGTAAAAAGCCACACAAACTTTTTAATGTGTTTTCAAAACAGAAAAAAAAAAGCTGGGTGGGGTGGACTACGCGCAAAAGATTGTTTGGACTGCCAAGACACCAAGAGATTATTTAAATATTTATAGTAACTAAAATATAAATATTAATGTGAACCGTATGAAAGTTTTTAAGTGTTAAACTGGAAGTTTCTGTTAGGAGAAATGTGCTTTGTTTTTTTTTTATATTGTAAATGAATTGATGCTTTACATGCTTCACCGTATGAGTGTTCATTTTGTTTTTTGAATTTAACATTTCTGTAACGAACCGTTTGATTTGAAAGTTGGTGCTAAATTATATATACCTGGGTTCCTAAAATCTCCATAATCTCTTGAAATTTGACAAGGGCAATTCTAAAAATATATTTTTTTGCATTTTGTTTGTATATTTTAGTTTTAGAGAGCATCTAAAACTGCACAGATTGGTCTGCTAACTAACATCCAGTAGGTGCTACTGCAGTTATAAATGTTTAACACACGTTTGTGCACTTTATCAGTTAAAAAGAAAAGGTTGCCCTGTTTACTAAGTATGGATTTATAGATATCAGTACAAATGTTCGCATACAACCTCATAAAGTGATATTGTTTCCAGTGCATAAAAGAAAACATAATCTACATTTTAAGAATTAATTTCAGGGATCTAAGTTATAGGATCTAACATTTACGTATTATGCAGCCCTAAAGTCTGCTCCCCATCTTTTCATCCTATTCTTCAAGCTACAGCAGTCATGGCCGTTAACTGCCTAGTGTTCCCTGAGGCACCACTTCTGCACCTGCCAGCTTCTTAAACTTAAAGAAGGTGGTAACCATTCAAAACACAGAGAGATGGGAGTTAAAAATCAATCTGCATAACAGGTAGTGTTTAGATCCTAGAGCTTTCTTACAATTGTATTTGAAAGAAAGGTTATGGGGGGGAATTGTATGTAAGGGTAGTTCACCCCATTAATGACAAATTGTGTATAGGTAAGCCACCCCCAAACACTAAAATGGCAAAATCTGAGAGATTCAAGTCTAACCTGCAATGCATCCTGATGTTTTACCTGGTTCTTCCAGCTGGAAGCTGTCAGTCATGGATGTAACAGATACATCACAGCCAATGACTGAATGCTATTCCTGAACGTTAAAGGCAGAGGGAGGGGGAAACATTATTTTGCTGCATAAGAGCTAGGCCACACTAATGTAATTTTCTGGCGTTGTTGCATGCGCCTTCAAATGTATGGGAAATAGCAGGAATGCAAAAATTCCTGCGATTTCTGATTCGCATGTGATTGCGCATCAGTGTCCGCTTTGGTAATGAATGCGTTCACCATTTTTTGGGGCAATAGCATGCGTTTCCATAACGGAAAATAGTGAAATCGCATATGCAAACAAGCGACAACACGCACAACGCACCTAAATCGTGCATTGCAGCGGTGGCCTCAGCATAACAGATTGCCCTAGGTCAGTCCACTTTCTAAGTAGTTAGGGAGTATCTTAATCTACCTATATATAATTTTTCATTTGAGGGTGCATGTGCCCTTAATGGTATGTGTACCATTATTATTAGTTTATTTTTTCTTTCGCTTTTTATTCATACTGTTTTACAAACACATTTTAACACCTTTTAAAGAATCAGAAGCCATTTGTTCTGTAAAATGTGTCATTTTCTTTAGAACGGATTACCACTTTATGTTGTTCATAATAATATTTTACATTCTGGTAAACGTTTTGCCTTTTTGAACTTCCATTCAATGCACCTGATCTGCTTGTGAATTGGTGAGAAATGCAAAGGTCCATGAGGCTAACCAAACCTCCAGTTCAGCATGAAAAGAGAAATATTTTATGTGGTGTAGCATGCTTATCATGAACAAAACAATTCTCTATGGAATGTTTCTGACTACATTTCTGTTTTCAGAAACACAAGGAAATATAACATAGCAGCTGTCCACAATTCCCTTATTTATACAGAATGTTACCCTTTCACTAATTTAAAAGCTGTATCTACGGGAATTGCAACCCTTTAATGACTATGCTGGCAAAGATTAAAAACTGTTTTTTTTCTCCACCATTTTAACTTTGTAACGATAGGTTTCTTTAGTAAATATGTAGGAAAGTATTTTTGGATTGGTTGGAAATGAAAATAATTTCACTGGTAATTATGGGACATCTAAAGCTAAGACGCAAGATACACTTTATGCATAGGAAATGCTTGTCCAAGTCCATAAGATTTGTCTTACTTGCTATTGTTAACACCTTTTAAAAGGATCAGCACTTTGTTTAACTGGTGTTGGCAATAATAGGCATCACACACACACTTGTTGAGTTTGTTAGTTCTGTGTGTGGACTGTAGAAGAACACATAGGAACCTTTGTCAAAGTTAATTTGACCATAAGCCATCATATTATATCCTAATTTGTGAAGGTGAAATGTAGTTTAATGTTTTCAGGGTTACAGAATTTGCTACCACACAGCTGCCTTTTTCATCTGTAAAGCAGAGATTCCCACAAAGTCAAGGAAAAGCATTCTGGGGATACTGGCCTCTTGGTTACGTAATACTTTTATGTATTTTACGTAATAATATTAGCTTTTAAAAGGAGACAGAGTATGTCTGTGATATATACTGTACATGTGTACTTAATGAGATGCTGCTACTAAAACATTTAAACTTAAACACATTTTCCTAATTTTATCTCCTGCCAATATACTGTACTCCCTGCATTTATAGGTGAATCCTTCATAAAGCATTTGTAGAGGTCCTAGCAGTAGGCTTACTGCAAACCTTTTTTCTGTGTGTTTTGTCCTGCATCTGAACTCGTATATTAACAATATAATGTGCGTTAAAACACTGTCATAGTAATAGTACCCAAAGGCAAGTGAGAAGGTTTTTCTTGTTGACTTACTATACTTTTAAACCAGTATAGCACCAAATGTTTCCCTTTATGAAATATTATTGTACTGTCACATCAGCATACCATAAATCATAAAACTTTCTTCAAAAACAAGAAATCCACAGACCAGATCAATGGCTGGCAGGAATATATTTTTTAACATTCTAAAATGACACATTTAGGCAAAATCTATCTGGCTGGAACAGGTTTTCAAAATTTTTCCCAAGATGTTCAGCAAAATTAATTCCGGCATGAACACTTCCTGATTTCAGCCATGTGACTAACTTTTACTCATGTGACCAGCTTCTGCCTACATTAATAGGCCCTCCTAACCGTTCATTTTTTATTGTATTTGCAGCATTAAGTCTTAAGTGAGCAGCTTCTCAACTGGTCAGGGGAGCAAGGATCAGGTGATGTCATTTATCAATGAAATAAAAACCTTCTGCAGGACCTTCAAAATGAACCCCAAATCACTTCTTTAGGTAAACATTTTGAAAGTTACCTGCTTGAACACTTTCAGCAGCTGGTAGCATGTGACCAGCTCATACCCAGCCTCTGTTTGTATTAATAGTTTCCCCCTCTCAATTGTCTTTCTTTTTTAATGTATTTATGTACATATCTGTGGAAGTACTTCCTGCCTTTAGCATTTAGCATTCTTAAATGAGCATGATCCTCCCCTGGGGAAGGGGAGGAGAAGAGAGTCATGTGTTGTCACTCAACCTACTGGAGAAACATATATATTTAATCCATGCTGCAGTCAGAGATTTTCCATTTTAATTGAAAACTTCAGGCTTTTATTTAACTTGTTCAAAGACTACAGTTGCCCTTTTATGCATTGTATAGGGCAAATATACAGTTATTAATTAGTAGTTAATTTAAAAGTATACATTCTAAAATACATCCTTTCTTAAAGAAAAGAATATAACCTTACAGGGCTGTGCACTGAGAGCTGCTATCTGCTCCTCCATGCAATCACTCCGGCGATTCTACATTCATGTAGTGCCTGTCTGTGCATTCCCCAAATGGAGTTTTACTGTTACGAGACCTTAAAAAAAAAAAATTCCTGTAAAGGTAAGGCGCTAGCTTGATGCGCCTGCACAGGTAACTTCCGTGTTACCACGCAGGCGGTGCATTGATAAATTTTGTCTCAACCTCCATTTCAGAGGTTTTTTCGACCACTCTGCCTCTTGGTGCATCTTGGCTGTGTCAGTATGTAATTTTCAATATTGCTCTGTAATCTTCCTGCTAACATGGATGTTTTTGTTTGTTGGCAGCGCTTTGTGTTTTTTAAATTTGTTTTTCAATGTTTTAATAACTAGTGACTTGTCCAATTTACTGTAAAATAATGTACTTGTTTGGAAATTGCTATATAACCCTAACATTTTAATGGGCAGCAACACAGGTTTCTCTGGCTCCTAGAATTTCCTTCTTAGTATTGTGTTAACACACATCTGAATGCTCCAGACCATCAAATCCAACCTACTGCTTTTAAAGAGATGTCACATGTGCTTATGATCAATTAGTTAAATGCGTTTGATTATTAGCACCTGTCTGCTACCGATCCTCTTAGAGGTCAGTTTACCCTATGAAAATGTATACCTACCTTCCCCACCTCTGGAAACCAAGACCTTGCAAACTTAACTTACTTCCTTGGCGTTCCTGTACCCCTACTGCAATCCGCTGTCCTATTCCCTGGGTTGTTGCTACCTCCTTTTAAATTGGCCCAGTCCACAGCAGTTATCGGGTGCCTACCATGAATAACATTTAGAGCTAGTTTACCCAATTCTGAAATAACCGCTTTCTGTGTGTAAATTATAGATTGTAATTTGTGATGTCAATGTTAACACATTTTGATTGTGCTTTCACACACCGTCTCTGTGACCTTTGCCAATGAAAGAGAAGGCATCACTGTAGGCATAATGGTTAACAAACAGTATCTAAAGGGTTCCAGGATTGTTTGTTGAAAAGAAACATAACATGAAAATTTGTGTGGAAAAGTGATTGGAGGAGCGACCAGTGTGTCCACCTCAGCCACTAGGAATTCACAAATGCAATGTTTTGTAATTTTCAATCCTTTACAATATGAATATTACTTAAAGTGTTTGCCTTGAACACATTACTTGCTATTGCCTTATGCCTGGATCAACCAAACTGCATGTAAATGTATTAATACCAGTGATTCTCAATATTTTTAGTTTTAGAAACTTATCTAGCTCACTTTTAAAGCTATTCAATGAACTTAACATTACATCATCTGCTGGAAGACAGTTCCACCAATCTCACTGTGACGAAACTTCTTTTTTCCAATCTAAAAGGATGTCCACCAGTCCTCTTAGATTACCTATTAGTACACAATACTAATACTAGAGTTTACTGTATGGCCCATTGATGTAATTGTATAAAGTGATCCTATCCCCACGCAAATGTCACTTCCACTATGTAAACAGCCCTAACTTGTCTAATTCGCCTGCATAGCCAAGCCCCTCCATTCCCTTTATTATTTTAGTTGCCCGTCTCTGAACTGCTTCCATTTCCAAGATGTCCCTTTTGTATATGGGATTCCAAAACTGCACCCCATATTCCAATGAGGCCTTACCAGTGCCTTGTAAGAGGGAGAATATTTTTCCCTCTTAAATCTATTCACTTAGCATAGTTACTTATTCAATTAGCGTTACAACATTTTGCCAGTATCTTGCCAAATCTGCAGTAACCCATCAGATTTTATTAAATGTTTTCTAACCTGTAAAAGTACATTGGGTTGGTTGAGGCAAAATAACAGCCCAGGTACTTTTGCACCTCTTATTGAACAAGACTGATTGTAACCTCAAGGTAAACAAGAAAAGGCAAAGCTTTCCTACATTCACTCACCAGCAACTTTCTATAATGAAACTAACTCAACTGCCTTGCCCCATAGGTTTAACAGTGTGGTTGGAAATGTACAGTTTTATCAATATTAAAAATAATAGTACTAGATATAATGGGCAATTGAGATTTATGTGGCACATTTTTAATTATGTTTTTCAGATGGGTATTTATAATGACCATAAAGTTTCTGCATCAGAGCGACCACCAAGGACTTGGGCTACCTTTACTTCTATCATAGAATATCATATTAACCCTGCCTGTGCTTTCAGGCCTGTAAAAAGCCACCAACTTTTAATGTGTTTCAAAACAAGAAAAAAAAAAGCTGGGTGGGGGTGGACTAACGCAAAAGATTGTTTGGACTGCCAAGACACCAAGAGATTATTTAAATATTTATAAGTAACTAAAATATAAATATTTAATGTGAACCGTATGAAAGTTTTTAGTGTAAACTGGAAGTTTCTGTTAGGAGAAAATGTTGCTTTGGTTTTTTTTTATATTGTAAATGAATTGATGCTTTACATGCTTCACCGTATGGTGTTCATTTTGTTTTTTGAATTTAACATTTCTGTAAGGAACCGTTTGATTTGAAAGTTGGTGCTAAATTATATAATACCTGGGTTCCTAAAATCTCCATAATCTCTTGAATTTGACAAGGGCAATTCTAAAATATATTTTTTTGCATTTTGTTGTATAGTTTTGTTTTAGAGCATCTAAAACTGCACAGATTGGTCTGCTAACTAACGTCCAGTAGGTGCTACTGCAGTTATAAATGTTTAACACACCGTTTGTGCACTTTATCAGTTAAAAAGAAAAGGTTGCCCTGTTACTAATTATGGATTTATAAGATATCAGTACAAATGTTCGCATACAACCTCATAAAGTGATATTTTCCAGTGCATAAAGAAAACATAATCTACATTTTAAGAATTAATTTCAGGGGATCTAAGTTTAGGATCTAACATTTACGTATTATGCACCCTAAAGTCTGCTCCCCATCTTTTCATCCCTATTCTTCAAGCTAGCAGCAGTCATGGCCGTTAACTGCCTAGTGTTCCCTGAGGCACCACTTCTGCACCTGCCAGCTTCTTAAACTTTAAGAGAAGTGGTAACCATTCAAAACACAGAGAGAGGGGGAGTGAAAAAATCAATCTGCATAACAGGTAAGTGTTAGATCCTAGAGCTTTCTTACAATTGTATTTGAAAGAAAGGTTATGGGGGGGAATTGTATGTAAAGGGGTAGTTCACCCCAATAATGAAAAATTGTGTATAGGTAAGCCGCCCCCAAACACTAAAATGGCAAAATCTGAGAGATTCAAGTCTAACCTGCAATGCATCCTGATGTTGTTACCTGGTTCTTCCAGCTGGAAGCGGTCAGTCATGATTAACAGATGACATCACAGCCAATGACTGAATGCTATTCCTGAACGTAAAGGCAGAGGGAAGGGGGAGAACATTATTTTGCTGCATAAGACTAGGCCACACTAATGTAATATTCTGGCGTTTGTGCATGCGACTTCAAATGTATGGAAAATAGCAGGAATGCAAAAATTCCTGCGATTTCTGATTCGCATGTGATTGCGCATCAGTGTCCGCTTTGGTAATGAATGCGTTCACCATTTTTTGGGGCAATAGCATGCGTTTCCATAACGGAAAATAGTGAAATCGCATATGCAAACAAGCGACAACGCGCACAAGCACCTAAATCGGTGGATTGCAGCGTGGCCTCAGCATAACAGATTGCCCTAGGTCAGTCCACCTTCTAAGTAGTTAGGGAGTACTTAATCTACCTATATATAATTTTTCATTTGAGGGGTGCATGTGCCCTTAATGGTATGTGTTACCATTATTATTAGTTATTTCTTTCGCTTTTTATTCATACTGTTTTACAAACACATTTTAACAGCCTTTTAAAGAAATCAGAAAGCCATTTGTTCTGTAAAATGGTCATTTTCTTTAAGAACGGATTACCACTTTTAGGTTGTTCATAATAATATTTTACATTCTGGTAAACGTTTTGCCTTTTTGAACTTCCATTCATGAGCACCTGATCTGCTTTGAATTGGTGAGAAATGCAAAGGTCCATGAGGCTAACCAAACCTCCAGTTCAGCAATGAAAAGAGAAATATTTTATGTGGGTGTACAATGCTTATCATGAAACAAAACAAATTCCTCTATGGAATGTTCTGATCTACATTTCTGTTTTCAGAACACAAGGAAATATTAACATAGCATGTCCACAATTCCCTTATTTATACAGAATGTTACCCTTTCCCTAATTTAAAAGCTGTATCTACAGGGAATTGCCACCCTTTAATGACTATGCTGGCAAAGATTAAAAACTGTTTTTTTTCTCCACCATTTAACTTTGTAACGATAGGTTTCTTTAGTAAATCTGTAGGAAAGTATTTTTGGATTGGTTGGAAATGAAAATAATTTCACTGGTAATTATGGGACATCTAAAGCTAAGACGCAAGATACACTTTATGCATAGGAAATGCTTGTCCAGAGGTCCATAAGATTTGTCTTACTTGCTAGTGTTAACACCTTTTAAAAGGATCAGCACTTTGTTTAACTGGTGTTGGCAATAATAGGCATCACACACACACTTGGTGAGTTTGTTAGTTTCTGTGATGGACTGTAGAAGAACACATGGACCTTTGTCAAAGTTGATTTGACCATAAGCCATCATATTATATCCTATTGTGTAAGGTGAAATGTAGTTTAATGTTTTCAGGGTTACAGAATTTGCTACCACACAGCTGCCTTTTTCATCTGTAAAGCTAGAGATTCCCACAAAGTCAGAGGAAAAGCATTCTGGGGATACTGGCCTCTTGGTTACGTAATACTTTATGTATTTTACGTAATAATATTATGCTTTTAAAAGAAGACAGAGTATGTCTGTGATATATACTGTACATGTGTACTTAATGAGATGCTGCTACTAAAAACATTTAAACTTAAACACATTTTCCTAATGTTTATCTCCTGCCATAATACTGTACTCTCCTGCATTTATAGGTGAATCCTTCATAAAGCATTTGTAGAGGTCCTAGCAGTAGGGCTTACTGCAAACCTTTTTTCTGTGTTGTTTGTCCTGCATCTGAACTCGTAATTAACAATATAATGTGCGTTAAAACACTGTCATAGTAAAGTACCCAAAGGCAAGTGAGAGGTTTTTCTTGTTGACTTACTATACATTTATAAAACCAGTATAGCACCAAATGTTTCCCTTTATGAAAATATTATTGTACTGTCACATCAGCATACCTAAATCATAAAACTTTCTTCAAAAACAAGAAATCCACAGACCGATCAATGCTGGCAGGAATATTATTTTTATAACATTCATAAATGTACACATTTAGGCAAATCTATCTGGCTGGAACAGGTTTCAAAAATTTTTCCCAGATGTTCAGCAAAATTAATTCCGGCATAACACTTCCTGATTCAGCCATGTGACTAACTTTTACTCATGTGACCAGCTTCTGCCTACATTAATAGGCCCTCCTAAACCGTTCATTTTTTATTGTATTGCAGCATTAAGCTTAAGTAGCATGTTCTCAACTGGGTCAGGGGAGCAGAGGATCAGATGTTCATTATCAATGAAATAAAAAGCCTTCTGCAGACCTTCAAAATGAACCCCAATCACTTTTTAGGTAAACATTTTGAAAAGTTACCTGCTTGAACACTTTCAGCAGCGGTAGCATGTGACCAGCTCATACTCAGCCTCTGTTTGTATTAATAGGTTCCCCCTCTCAATTGTCTTTCTTTTTAATGTATTTATGTACATATCTGTGGAGGTACTTCCTGCCTTTAGCATTAGCAGTCTTAAATGAGCATGATCTCCCCTGGGGAGAGGGGAGGAGAAGAGAGTCATGTGTTGTCACTCACCTACTGGAAGAAACATATAATTTAATCCATGCTGCAGTCAGAGATTTTCCTTTTAATTGAAAACTTCAGGCTTTTATTTACTTGTTCAAAGACTACAGTTGCCCTTTTATGCATTGTATAGGGCAAATATACAGTTATTAATTAGTAGTTAATTTAAAAGTAATACATTCTAAAATACATCCTTTCTTTAAGAAAAGAATAATAACCTTACAGGGCTGTGCACTGAGAGCTGCTATCTGCTCCTCCATGCAATCACTCCGCGATTCTACATTCATGTATTGCCTGTCTGCATTCCCAAATGGAGTTTTACTGTTACGAGACCTTAAAAAAAAATTCCTGTAAAGGTAGGCGCTAAGCTTGATGCGCCTGCACAGGTAACTTCCGTGTTAACCACGCAGGCGGTGCATTGATGAAATTTTGTCTCAACTCCATTTTCAGAGTTTTTTCGACCACTCTGCCTCTTGGTGCATCTGGCTGTGTCAGTAATGTAATTTTCAATATTGCTCTGTAATCTTCCTGCTAACATGGATGTTTTTTGTTTTTGCAGCGCTTTGTGTTTTTTAAATTTGTTTTTCAATGTTTTACCCTAGTGACTTGTCCAATTTACTGTAAAATAATGTACTTGTTTGGAAATTGCTATATAACCCTAACATTTTAATGGGCAGCAACACGGTTTCTCTGGCTCCTAGGAATTTCCTTCTTAGTATTGTGTTAACACACATCTGAATGCTCCAGACCACTCAAATCCAACCTACTGCTGCTTTAAAGAGATGGTCACATTGCTTATGATCATTAGTTAATGCGTTTGATTATTAGCACCTGTCTGCTACCGATCCTCAGAGGTCAAGTTTACCCTATGAAAATGTAACCTACCTTCCCCACCTCTGGAAACCAAGACCTTGCAAACTTAACTTACTTCCTTGGCTCCTGTACCCCTACTGCAATCCCTGTCCTATTCCCTGGGTTGTTGCTACCGATCTTTTAAATTGGGCCCAGTCCACAGCAGTTATCGGATTTCATTTGATATCATATGTCACTGATGATTGACTACTTTTTTTTTTTCTTTTTAGATATTTATCTTTACCCACTGAGAAATGTACTTTATTATTTTAGTAGAGTTGTCCTCTATATTTATGCATGTAAGTAGCACTAACTCTGTATGATTGTATGATTTGTAACATCCCTTCAGCTCAGTACTTGTTTTGCTAAACTCAGTATCCCCACCCACTCTTAAAGGGTATCTCCACTGGTAAATACTTTTTTTTGTATTCAGTTATATTGAAGAACATGAGGTAAAGGAGCTGTGTCTCCCTTTTTCAATAAAACATGCAGGATTGGGAACTAAGTTAGAGAACTTACCTAGAGCTCTCCTCCTCTAACAAGTCCCAACGGACTTAGTACGCCATGTGCATGCTCCTTTACCTCCTTGTTCTCCATTTAAACTGAATTCAAAAAATGTATTTTATCCGTGGAGACACCCTTTAAGAGACTTCTCCTTGCATCTGATAACTTTCTGTGACATCAACATGCTCATTATTCACTATGAGCCAGCACTGGGAGAAGAAATTACCCACCAGTGCAATTTACCCATACCAATTGTCACCTTTCCAGTTACAACAAAACTGCACACCAGCAGAAGAGTTTATAATAAAATAGGGCACATGACTGACAGCTGAATGTAGATCAACAAGAAATGGTACAGTGATAGTTTGGAAGAATTACAGTTTCCAGTAAAGGGCCTTTTAAAAAACAACGTATGATGCCCTTTTAATGCCCATATTTTGATGCCCATATTTTTAAAATAATTTGAGTACATTTAGTACAGTTTAGACATTATGTCACTATAATATATAAAAAGTTGTTTAAAACTTTAAGCCCTTCTTGGAAAGAATATGGTCAAGTTGTCTCTGAAATGCTTAAAACCCTGCAGGACACAGTAAACCAACTTTCCCAAAGCACAGATTGTAAAAAACAAATTAATTTTCCTATTAACCTCTACCACTTGCATCTTGTAGACATCTTTCTTCCCATGACAATGCATCTCTTTTAAATTCATGGCTAAATGTAAGTTCATATTAAAGGGCAACTATTCTTCCTTTAAAAGCCATGGATCTCTGGCTCAGCCTGTGAGAAATTATATTGCTGTCAATGTTCAAATTTCCTGCTTCCAGTAGGTTAAGTGACATTACCTGACCCTCCACGACACACCTCTGCCTCCAGGGGAGAACATGCTCACTGAAGACTTAAAGGGGAGTCCAGTGCAAATACATATGCTTTTCCGAAAAAAGAGCTGTATTTTTTTATCCCAATGACCTTAATCTGCCAATTCAGCATTGTGTCTGTGTATAAATAAATGTAACCGAAATACTGACTTCCTGTTTGCAGGACCCCTAGTAGAGACCGTTATGGTCTTGCCCTTGACCCAGCCCTGGGTTGATTCAGATGCCTAGAATCTGAGCATCTTTGACCCATCCAACAGCCCATTAGTAGAAATAACTGTTAGGAACATTCACATAAGGATGTGGTGCCTCTGGGAAGAAGAAGGACCGTTAGAAACTAAAAATGTCAGCTCACTAATGTCAACAGGGAACAGCAAAGGGTATGAATTCAACTGATTTTTCAAAATGAGAGAGAATATGTAGAATAACTAAAAAGGCATTACACAAACTAACAATTTAACAATATTGATAATTTCCACTGAACTGTCCCTTAATTCTGGGAAAAACTAAAAGTACTGCACAGACATTAAAAAAAAATTGACCATTGAGAAGGGGATCAATTAATTCTTGCAGAGTTGGACGCATGGCTGAAAACAGGAAGTGTTCAAGCAGGAATATTGCAGAACCTTTCCAGCAATAACTTCTCACAAATTTTACCTAGAGATATAATTTAGGGTTTATTTTTATATAACTGTAACCTATTTGGAAAAATTGCGACACAATTATCCTTTTAAATACATTTTAAATAAAATGTGAAATAAATTATTCACCTGAACTGAAATTTGCCTACACATCAACTGTTTAATCTACTGTCTTCCCGTGTGTTATTTAAATAAATAGCTCCTACTATAATGGTCATTTGCAAAAAGGGAATGTAGTCAAATCTAACAGGCATATTTAATATAATAACATTAAACAAAATGTATTGATAGAATTTAACCAAGGCAGATACATTCAGATTTGATGTTCAACATCAAAACTAAGTCCACATCATCAGTAGGGAAAGCTTTATTGTGAGATCTCAATAAAGGAAAATCCAGACAGGGCACATGCAAATGACATGCTGTGTTCATCAAAGGTTTATAAAAACAGCTTTATATTTTCAAGCCACACAATCCTTGTGGCTTGTGGTAACTGTGCCTTTTAGCTTAAATCCTGATGTCTCATTTTTAGGCTATTTTGGTTTATATCTGCATTTTAATTTCATCCTATCTTTAACAAACAGGCATGTTAAATGAGGCAGACGTATTGAACCCATAGATCAGTAATATCCAGATCTTCCGCTGGTCCTTGGATACATTGACTTTATTACCTGGCAGCAACTGCTGGGGGCATTCTGCAGTTCCAGTTTAACAATTTGTGAACAGAATATATTAAGGGTTTTTTAAAGCACCTTTTCAATCCATAACTCTTTTTTTTCTTTTATTGAAACTGCACAAATAATGCACTGTATGTTATAGCCTCTAAGAGTAAAGAAGCTCATATGGACCTGTCGTAAGATATATAGTTATATAGTTATCCTACAGAATATGATACAAGGAATTGTGCTTGTATCTTTTAATACCTTGGACCTTGGTTTGGCATTTTCAATTCATGGCCCATACTATGCACTTTGCATCAGAATAATAGAAACATTGCAGCAAGTAGGTGCTGTAAAAACTATAATCCTCAGGATTCTTTTAAATCAGTCTGTCCTATTGTATGTATCAATCTTGTAATTTCTTCTAGAAGAGCAAAAATAGTTCAAGCTTAATTGTCATTAAATTGTCAAAAATTATGCAGAGAATGTGCCTTTGTAGAAGGTTAGATTAACTCTGTCCCTTCAATATTCCTGAATGTTATTATATTAAATTTGTATGCTTTACATTTCAAAGACCTCTGCTGTTGACCATGGTAAGAGCTGTATTTTTATTTCTCTGTTGTAACACAAGTTTATATTTCCCCTTTCAATCATTTCTTACATTTAGTGCATGGTAAAAGCCTACAAACTAATGTCTGCTACAAATACTTTCTTTCGTGTTCTTAAGACTGTTAAGTGGAGCATCGTTTTGTGAAAAACGGAAACTTCTTGAATTGTTTTTGTTTGTTGTTCTTTGTTGAATGTAAAATTGTTATTGGTGAGCTCTAAACAGCAAATAATTTTTCCTAGGATTCTTCACTTAATGCTCTTTCTTGTTTGTTAAATGTTGTAGTGAATTACACACATTATCTTACCCAAATGTTTGACACTATTTTAGTTGTTCATATTATGCACTATCATTAGGGCAAGTTTAGTACCATAGGGCAACTAAGGGCCAATATTTCTGACAACAGGTGTATCCGTAATATACCCATTAGTAGTTTGGTTAGTCTGGAATTAAAGTCTTTGAAAACCATTCAATCTTCAAAAGCCATACAATTAGTAATTTTCCAACATGAGCAATGATTTGGACCTTTGGCTGACATGTTGGCCAGTTCAACCAAAATATCAGTCTAGTCAATTGATCAGCCAGATATATTTGACTGTGTGTGTACCAGCCTTAAGATTACTGAAATAAGCAGAATTGGCAAATGACTATAGAACATTCATATCTCTGTTTAAGTAATACCCCATTACTATGTACCCCTCTTTATATTTGTACTATGCAAGTCTCCAACATGTGTTCGTTTACTACTGTAGCATCAAAACTAAAAGCCCTTTTTTTATATTCTTGGTTCCAAATGGGACAATCCAATGTTTTATAACTAATATTGTTCTGAAATGTTAAAAGGATTGTTGATAATAAGTTGTAGTTGTATTAAAATACTTTTGAATCACTAATGTCATTAATTTACATTAGGTTTAAAGAGATTTTTTTTATCATAATGCAAACTACTTCAATTAATTTTGCCATAAGTCAGTTAGGGTTAAATGAGAATGAAAGCATAATATTTTTAAATTTCTTACCTCTGCCTTCCTCGCTCGAGATTAGGTAGTGACCTGTTAGCTATCTTTGTAACAGGGAGCCTGAGGTACATTTTAATACTGTACCAATACTGTAAATGCTTTATTTTCCCTTTAACTGTACATCATCCAGTAGACTGCTAAGAAACAATATTGCAGTAACTTACCTTCATCTAGGTGATGGTATATTTTGGTATTCGTTAGTTCAACTGGACTTGAAGTTTAGCTCTTGAATATTTCACTAGTCACCTGACTGGCTGTCTCAATTCAATAATGACTTGTACAAGAATCTGTTGGCAATGTCCCAATCATATAACAGCAACATGTTAGGGACCTCCTGAAGGCAAGATGTAATTGCATTGTAGGTAAGAGGTGTTATTAAATTGCTCAGAGTAAGACTCAAAACTGCATTGTACATGGCAGACAAATGGTGTCTACACCCCACCCTTATTCAGGCTTGGTTTCTATATTTGACGTAAATGGCCTCCTTGACACATCTTTCGAACCATCCTGTTCCTTGGCCCAGGTGATGACATTCCAATCTTCAAACATATGTCCTTTTTTCTTAAGAGGCAGGTATACGTCTGTGCTGGGCCATAAGCTTGTGCAGTTGCTGTTTTGTTTCCCCAACAATAAATCATGCACTGCATATATGATGTACTCTTCAGCATTGGGTCTTTTGGATGTACCAGTTACTGCCTCAGTGTGTTGTTGGGTTTAAACCAGACATGGTGCCATTTGAATGTCTCGTGACATGCCTGCTACACAGCACACATTTGTCTGCCATGTATATGCTGTTTTGATGCCTTACCCTAGGCAGTTTTGACACACACCTCTTAGCTACAATGCAATCAATCCCTTTCATTTAGGAGGTCCCTAACACCTTTGCTGTTATATGCTGATTGGGACACTTTCCAATACTTATTGCCAACAGATTCAAGTCATTCTTAATTGAGAAAGCCAGTCGAGTAACTAATGAAACGTGTTCAAGAGCTAATTGAATAACAACAAATATAGCCAAAGAATTCAATAAAAATGCTTCATGTCCTTATGTAATCTATAAATTTATTTATTTAAACTTGATCTCTTTTAAATGGGCTGTCCACAATTAAGTAAAATTACAATCTGTGTCTGTGTCACAAATATAATACAATATTAATCACTTGTTAAATGTAACCTAGGGCCCTATTTATAAAAGATCGGTATCGTAAAATACCAATCTTATTGTAAAAACGAACCGGTTTTTACCGATAATGACTGTTTTTACTGATAACGACCGTATTATAAGGGCATATCGTTAAATTCTGGTCGTTTTCGGTAAATAACGGTCATATTTTACGATAATGATCGGTATTTTTACGATAATGATACCGATCTTTTATAAATAGGCCCCTAGCATCTAAAGTGTAGTGAAGAAATAAATCCACACTATGTCCTGCCATTAGATTAGAAGCCCTTTACCCTAGACCTACTCGGAACTGTGAATTCTTCATTCTCAGAAAAAAGGAAGTAGTTCCTCCATCTTGGAAAAAAAAGTATTTGGTGATTAAAACCATTAATGTTGAAAAATATTTGCTTTAGTTAATTAATGTAAAAATCATTAAAAAGCATAAAATGCATTATTAATGTCACTGAGCTAGAAAAAGTTCAATAAACTAGGTATTTTAGTGTGTACAAAGGGTTTAAATCAGTTGATCATGATAAATGCTTTTAATTGAGTTAAAAGGCATGTAGACCCCCCCAACTGAAATTTTCCCTAATGTTGAGGACACTGTATAGTGTTAAATGACCCCCTACCTTTCTCTTCTGCTGCATTTAGTTGTTCTGCATAGCTTAAATACAGTACAGGAAACTAAAGTAGTGGGCATTTCCCTGTTGCAATACATTTTCTGCCTAACTGTTCCTCCTAGAGTTTGCAGCATAGATTTATTTTGTGTAAATTTGCACAAATTTGAATTTTAAACTTATTTACCAGCCCTCGTTATTTAATAGTACCTCACCTAGTCCATAAGAAATGCTGGAGCATCATGCCATTTGTAAAGTGTATCTCTTTAAATCTAGATCACTATATTGGCAGAGAATAAACTTTGTTTAATACTTCAAAGACTTTTTGTTGGTTGTTATTTATTTTAAAAAATAGTTGTAAAATACCGTAACCACATTGGTCAGATTCACAACTATTTTATGTGATTGTGGCTTCTTAAAGATTTACACAGTGAATTTTAAGACCATTATATATCCAAGGGATATGCATATTTGCAAGGAATAGTAAGTCCTGTAAAATGTATAATGAGTTAGAAAGACACATTTTAAGCAAAACACAGAACACTCTTGGGTTTGGTAGAATTCCTGAGATGGACTTTGAAACTACAATTTGTATAGCCCTTTTTTAGCTCCTGAATTCAGCAGTTTGCATGTCGGACCTATTGCTAGCTTCAATTAGAGTAACCAAGCTCTTTGAAGTAGTTATCATAAACAAGGGCTGTGGACACACTTAAATTTTATTAATGAGGCTTTGTATTGGTAATTCCCATGGTGTATTTCTATTGTTTAGTCCTTTAAGTGCAGTAGACCTAACCTGTAACTGTTGGAAAATCTTTCTTTTATCCGCATGTAAAAAAGCATTGAAGGAATTAATACAAGTTACATTTCTATAAAGTCCTGAACAGTAAAGAGATTTTCTACTGCCAGATGCAAGCACTTCCATCTCAGCGGAGCCAAAGCTGGAAATCCTGCCTATTCATTACTTTTGCTTTCTATAAAGTGGGACTGTTTAAATGACCATCTGTTACTGGAAGATTGTCTAAGTGGCAGTCTGGGGAGAAGCGGAATTCTTGCAGAGAACAGATCCTACTAGAGAATAGCAGAAATGGAAAGAAAATACCTTTCCTCCCTTCAGCATTGTCACCTGCTTCAGTGCACAACATGAACATGAATCTACCAATTAAAAAAAGTATTATATTTATTTTTCAAAGGGATTTCTCAAACCAATCCAGGGGAGAAAATGCAGATTAGCCTTTCAAGGCTAATAACTAATTTATTTATAGATTTATTTGTTAAATTTTTTTATCCTTACTAATTCTTAAGTTAATTAGTAATTAAAACCATTCTCTTTCGTAGATTAAGTGGCAGCACATCTATGTAAAAAATGTGTATTACTTTTACTGAGTTAAGGAGTGAAGGTTTACTGTGCAGGGATCACGTAACGCCAAGATAATCCTATCCTATTAATGAAACGTCTTTAGCAGAAATTAAATGTCAAGCTTCTTAGTTTGTTATTCTGAAAACATGGGACTCCATTAATCCTTTGTAATGTGGGCAACAGCAAGATATGGAGTAAACCAAGAGCAGAACCTGTTGACAGCTCTTGGGGTTATGCTTGATTTGAATAATAAATATGTTTCTGTTTAAAGATCACAAAAGTGGTTTCCATATAATAGCTTTACAGTAAAATACTGTAAGGCAATGCACTCAAACCACTGTTGCCAGTGAAAGAGCAAGATGGCCATTTTTATTGAAACCATGCAGTGCAGCCAAAGACACCACACAAAATAATACAAAGTACAGTATGTCTTGTGGTGCCTACCATGAATAACATTTAGAGCTAGTTTACCCAATTCTGAAATAACCGCTTTCTGTGTGTAAATTATAGATTGTAATTTGTGATGTCAATGTTAACACATTTTGATGTGCTTTCACACACCTGTCTCTGTGACCTTTGCCAATGAAAGAGAAGGCATCACTGTAGGCATAATGGTTAACAAACAGTATCTAAAGGGTTCCAGGATTGTTTGTTGAAAAGAAACATAACATGAAAATTTGTGTGGAAAAGTGATTGGAGGAGCAGACCAGGTGTCCACCTCAGCCACTAGGAATTCACAAATGCAATGTATTGTAATTTTCAATCCTTTACAATATGAATATTACTTAAAGTGTTTGCCTTGAACACATTACTTGCTATTGCCTTATGCCTGGATCAACCAGAACTGCATGTAAATGTATTAATACCAGTGATTCTCAATATTTTTTAGTTTTAGAAACTTATCTAGCTCACTTTTAAAGCTATTCAATGAACTTAACATTACATCATCTGCTGGAAGACAGTTCCACCAATCTCACTGTGACGAAACTTCTTTTGTTCCAATCTAAAAGGATGTCCACCAGTCCTCTTAGATTACCTATTAGTACACAATACTAATACTAGAGTTTACTGTATGGCCCATTGATGTAATTGTATAAAGTGATCCTATCCCCACGCAAATGTCACTTCCACTATGTAAACAGCCCTAACTTGTCTAATCTGCCTGCATAGCCAAGCCCCTCCATTCCCTTTATTATTTTAGTTGCCCGTCTCTGAACTGCTTCCATTTCCAAGATGTCCCTTTTGTATATGGGATTCCAAAACTGCACCGCATATTCCAAATGAGGCCTTACCAGTGCCTTGTAAAGAGGGAGAATATTTTTCCCTCTTAAATCTATTCACTTAGCATAGTTACTTATTCAATTAGCGTTACAACATTTTGCCAGTATCTTGCCAAATCTGCAGTAACCCATCAGATTTTATTAAATGTTTTCTAACCTGTAAAAAGGTAACATTGGGTTGGTTGAGGCAAAATAACAGCCCAGGTACATTTTTGCACCTCTTATTGAACAAGACTGAGTGTAAACCTCAAGGTAAACAAGAAAAGGCAAAGCTTTCCTACATTCACTCACCAGCAACTTTCTATAATGAAACTAACTCAACTGCCTTGCCCCATAGGTTTAACAGTGTGGTTGGAAATGTACAGTTTTATCAATATTAAAAATAATAGTACTAGATATAATGGGCAATTGAGATTTATTGTGCACATTTTTAATTATGTTTTTCAGATGGGTTATTTATAATGACCATAAAGTTTCTGCATCAGAGCGACCACCAAAGGACTTGGGCTACCTTTACTTCTATCATAGAATATCATATTAACCCTGCACTGTGCTTTCAGGCCTGTAAAAAGCCACACAACTTTTTAATGTGTTTCAAAACAAGAAAAAAAAAAGCTGGGTGGGGGTGGACTAACGCAAAAGATTGTTTGGACTGCCAAGACACCAAGAGATTATTTAAATATTTATAAGTAACTAAAATATAAATATTTAATGTGAACCGTATGAAAGTTTTTAAGTGTTAAACTGGAAGTTTCTGTTAGGAGAAAATGTTGCTTTTGGTTTTTTTTTTATATGTAAATGAATTGATGCTTTACATGCTTCACCGTATGAGTGTTCATTTTGTTTTTTGAATTTAACATTTCTGTAAGGAACCGTTTGATTTGAAAGTTGGTGCTAAATTATATAATACCTGGGTTCCTAAAATCTCCATAATCTCTTGAAATTTGACAAGGGCAATTCTAAAAATATATTTTTTTGCATTTTGTTGTATAGTTTTGTTTTAGAGCATCTAAAACTGCACAGATTGGTCTGCTAACTAACGTCCAGTAGGTGCTACTGCAGTTATAAATGTTTAACACACGTTTGTGCACTTTATCAGTTAAAAAGAAAAGGTTGCCCTGTTACTAAGTATGGATTTATAAGATATCAGTACAAATGTTCGCATACAACCTCATAAAGTGATATTGTTTCCAGTGCATAAAAGAAAACATAATCTACATTTTAAGAATTAATTTCAGGGGATCTAAGTTATAGGATCTAACATTTACGTATTATGCAGCCCTAAAGTCTGCTCCCCATCTTTTCATCCCTATTCTTCAAGCTAGCAGCAGTCATGGCCGTTAACTGCCTAGTGTTCCCTGAGGCACCACTTCTGCACCTGCCAGCTTCTTAAACTTTAAGAGAAGGTGGTAACCATTCAAAACACAGAGAGATGGGGAGTGGAAAAATCAATCTGCATAACAGGTAAGTGTTAGATCCTAGAGCTTTCTTACAATTGTATTTGAAAGAAAGGTTATGGGGGGGAATTGTATGTAAAGGGGTAGTTCACCCCAATAATGAAAAATTGTGTATAGGTAAGCCGCCCCCAAACACTAAAATGGCAAAATCTGAGAGATTCAAGTCTAACCTGCAATGCATCCTGATGTTGTTACCTGGTTCTTCCAGCTGGAAGCTGTCAGTCATGGATGTAACAGATGACATCACAGCCAATGACTGAATGCTATTCCTGAACGTTAAAGGCAGAGGGAAGGGGGAGAACATTATTTTGCTGCATAAGAGCTAGGCCACACTAATGTAATATTCTGGCGTTTGTGCATGCGACTTCAAATGTATGGGAAATAGCAGGAATGCAAAAATTCCTGCGATTTCTGATTCGCATGTGATTGCGCATCAGTGTCCGCTTTGGTAATGAATGCGTTCACCATTTTTTGGGGCAATAGCATGCGTTTCCATAACGGAAAATAGTGAAATCGCATATGCAAACAAGCGACAACGCGCACAATGCACCTAAATCGGTGGATTGCAGCGTGGCCTCAGCATAACAGATTGCCCTAGGTCAGTCCACCTTCTAAAGTAGTTAGGGAGTACTTAATCTACCTATATATAATTTTTCATTTGAGGGGTGCATGTGCCCTTAATGGTATGTGTTACCATTATTATTAGTTATTTCTTTCGCTTTTTATTCATACTGTTTTACAAACACATTTTAACAGCCTTTTAAAGAAATCAGAAAGCCATTTGTTCTGTAAAATGGTCATTTTCTTTAAGAACGGATTACCACTTTATGTTGTTCATAATAATATTTTACATTCTGGTAAACGTTTTGCCTTTTTGAACTTCCATTCAATGAGCACCTGATCTGCTTGTGAATTGGTGAGAAATGCAAAGGTCCATGAGGCTAACCAAACCTCCAGTTCAGCAATGAAAAGAGAAATATTTTATGTGGGTGTAGCAATGCTTATCATGAAACAAAACAAATTCTCTATGGAATGTTCTGATCTACATTTCTGTTTTCAGAAACACAAGGAAATATTAACATAGCATGTCCACAATTCCCTTATTTATACAGAATGTTACCCTTTCCCTAATTTAAAAGCTGTATCTACAGGGAATTGCCACCCTTTAATGACTATGCTGGCAAAGATTAAAAACTGTTTTTTTCTCCACCATTTTAACTTTGTAACGATAGGTTTCTTTAGTAAATCTGTAGGAAAGTATTTTTGGATTGGTTGGAAATGAAAATAATTTCACTGGTAATTATGGGACATCTAAAGCTAAGACGCAAGATACACTTTATGCATAGGAAATGCTTGTCCAGAGGTCCATAAGATTTGTCTTACTTGCTAGTGTTAACACCTTTTAAAAGGATCAGCACTTTGTTTAACTGGTGTTGGCAATAATAGGCATCACACACACACTTGGTGAGTTTGTTAGGTCTGTGATGGACTGTAGAAGAACACATAGGACCTTTGTCAAAGTTGATTTGACCATAAGCCATCATATTATATCCTAATTTGTGAAGGTGAAATGTAGTTTAATGTTTTCAGGGTTACAGAATTTGCTACCACACAGCTGCCTTTTTCATCTGTAAAGCTAGAGATTCCCACAAAGTCAGAGGAAAAGCATTCTGGGGATACTGGCCTCTTGGTTACGTAATACTTTTATGTATTTTACGTAATAATATTATGCTTTTAAAAGGAAGACAGAGTATGTCTGTGATATATACTGTACATGTGTACTTAATGAGATGCTGCTACTAAAAACATTTAAACTTAAACACATTTTCCTAATGTTTATCTCCTGCCAATATACTGTACTCCCTGCATTTATAGGTGAATCCTTCATAAAGCATTTGTAGAGGTCCTAGCAGTAGGGCTTACTGCAAACCTTTTTTCTGTGTTGTTTGTCCTGCATCTGAACTCGTATATTAACAATATAATGTGCGTTAAAACACTGTCATAGTAATAGTACCCAAAGGCAAGTGAGAGGTTTTCTTGTTGACTTACTATACATTTATAAACCAGTATAGCACCAAATGTTTCCCTTTATGAAAATATTATTGTACTGTCACATCAGCATACCATAAATCATAAAACTTTCTTCAAAAACAAAGAAATCCACAGACCAGATCAATGGCTGGCAGGAATATTATTTTTATAACATTCATAAAATGACACATTTAGGCAAAATCTATCTGGCTGGAACAGGTTTCAAAAATTTTTCCCAAGATGTTCAGCAAAATTAATTCCGGCATGAACACTTCCTGATTTCAGCCATGTGACTAACTTTTACTCATGTGACCAGCTTCTGCCTACATTAATAGGCCCTCCTAAACCGTTCATTTTTTATTGTATTTGCAGCATTAAGTCTTAAGTGAGCATGCTTCTCAACTGGGTCAGGGGAGCAGAGGATCAGGTGATGTCATTTATCAATGAAATAAAAAGCCTTCTGCAGGACCTTCAAAATGAACCCCAAATCACTTCTTTAGGTAAACATTTTGAAAAGTTACCTGCTTGAACACTTTCAGCAGCTGGTAGCATGTGACCAGCTCATACTCAGCCTCTGTTTGTATTAATAGGTTCCCCCTCTCAATTGTCTTTCTTTTTTAATGTATTTATGTACATATCTGTGGAGGTACTTCCTGCCTTTAGCATTTAGCAGTCTTAAATGAGCATGATCCTCCCCTGGGGAGAGGGGAGGAGAAGAGAGTCATGTGTTGTCACTCAACCTACTGGAAGAAACATATATAATTTAATCCATGCTGCAGTCAGAGATTTTCCATTTTAATTGAAAACTTCAGGCTTTTATTTAACTTGTTCAAAGACTACAGTTGCCCTTTTATGCATTGTATAGGGCAAATATACAGTTATTAATTAGTAGTTAATTTAAAAGTAATACATTCTAAAATACATCCTTTCTTTAAGAAAAGAATAATAACCTTACAGGGCTGTGCACTGAGAGCTGCTATCTGCTCCTCCATGCAATCACTCCGGCGATTCTACATTCATGTAGTGCCTGTCTGCATTCCCAAATGGAGTTTTACTGTTACGAGACCTTAAAAAAAAATTCCTGTAAAGGTAAGGCGCTAAGCTTGATGCGCCTGCACAGGTAACTTCCGTGTTAACCACGCAGGCGGTGCATTGATGAAATTTTGTCTTTCAACTCCATTTTCAGAGGTTTTTTCGACCACTCTGCCTCTTGGTGCATCTGGCTGTGTCAGTAATGTAATTTTCAATATTGCTCTGTAATCTTCCTGCTAACATGGATGTTTTTTGTTTTTGCAGCGCTTTGTGTTTTTTAAATTTGTTTTCAATGTTTTACACTAGTGACTTGTCCAATTTACTGTAAAATAATGTACTTGTTTGGAAATTGCTATATAACCCTAACATTTTAATGGGCAGCAACACAGGTTTCTCTGGCTCCTAGGAATTTCCTTCTTAGTATTGTGTTAACACACATCTGAATGCTCCAGACCATCAAATCCAACCTACTGCTTTTAAAGAGATGGTCACATTGCTTATGATCAATTAGTTAAATGCGTTTGATTATTAGCACCTGTCTGCTACCGATCCTCTTAGAGGTCAAGTTTACCCTATGAAAATGTATAGTTCTTCCAGCTGGAAGCTGTCAGTCATGGATGTAACAGATGACATCACAGCCAATGACTGAATGCTATTCCTGAAAGTTAAAGCAGAGGGAAGGGGGAGAACATTATTTTTGCTGCATAAGAGCTAGGCCACACTAATGTAATATTCTGGCGTTTGTGCATGCGACTTCAAATGTATGGGAAATGACAGGAATGCAAAAATTCCTGCGATTTCTGTTCGCATGTGATGCGCATCAGTGTCCGCTTTGGTAATGAATGCGTTCACCATTTTTTGGGGCAATAGCATGCGTTTCCAACGGAAAATAGTGAATCGCATATGCAAACAAGCGACAACGCGCACAAGCACCTAAATCGGGGGATTGCAGCGTGGCCTCAGCATAACAGATTGCCCGAGTCAGTCCACCTTCTAAAGTAGTTAGGGAGTACTTAATCTACCTATATATAATTTTTCATTTGAGGGGTGCATGTGCCCTTAATGGTATGTGTTACCATTATTATTAGTTATTTCTTTCGCTTTTATTCATACTGTTTTACAAACACATTTTAACAGCCTTTTAAAGAAATCAGAAGCCATTTGTTCTGTAAATGGTCATTTTCTTTAAGAACGGATTACCACTTTATGTTGTTCATAATAATATTTTACATTTTTGGTAAACGTTTGCCTTTTTGAACTTCCATTCAATGAGCACCTGATCTGCTGTGAATTGGTGAGAAATGCAAAGGTCCATGAGGCTAACCAAACCTCCAGTTCAGCAATGAAAAGAGAAATATTTTATGTGGGTGTAGCATGCTTATCATGAAACAAACAAATTCTCTATGGAATGTTCTGATCTACATTTCTGTTTTCAGAAACCACAAGGAAATATTACATAGCATGTCCACAATTCCCTTATTATACAGAATGTTACCCTTTCCCTAATTAAAAGCTGTATCTACAGGGAAATGGTGCCTACCATGAATAACATTTAGAGCTAGTTTACCCAATTCTGAAATAACCGCTTTCTGTGTGTAAATTATAGATTGTAATTTGTGATGTCAATGTTAACACATTTTGATGTGCTTTCACACACCTGTCTCTGTGACCTTTGCCAATGAAAGAGAAGGCATCACTGTAGGCATAATGGTTAACAAACAGTATCTAAAGGGTTCCAGGATTGTTTGTTGAAAAGAAACATAACATGAAAATTTGTGTGGAAAAGTGATTGGAGGAGCTGGCCAATTGTCCACCTCAGCCACTAGGAATTCACAAATGCAATGTATTGTAATTTTCAATCCTTTACAATATGAATATTACTTAAAGTGTTTGCCTTGAACACATTACTTGCTATTGCCTTATACCTGGATCAACCAGAACTGCATGTAAATTTATTAATACCAGTGATTCTCAATATTTTTTAGTTTTAGAAACTTATCTAGCTCACTTTTAAAGCTATTCAATGAACTTAACATTACATCATCTGCTGGAAGACAGTTCCACCATTCTCACTGTGACGAAACTTCTTTTATTCCAATCTAAAAGGATGTCCACCAGTCCTCTTAGATTACCTATTAGTACACATTACTAATACTAGAGTTTACTGTATGGCCCATTGATGTAATTGTATAAAGTGATCCTATCCCCACGCAAATGTCACTTCCACTATGTAAACAGCCCTAACTTGTCTAATCTGCCTGCATAGCCAAGCCCCTCCATTCCCTTTATTATTTTAGTTGCCCGTCTCTGAACTGCTTCCATTTCCAAGATGTCCCTTTTGTATATGGGATTCCAAAACTGCACCGCATATTCCAAATGAGGCCTTACCAGTGCCTTGTAAAGAGGGAGAATATTTTTCCCTCTTAAATCTATTCACTTAGCATAGTTACTTATTCAATTAGCGTTACAACATTTTGCCAGTATCTTGCCAAATCTGCAGTAACCCATCAGATTTTATTAAATGTTTTCTAACCTGTAAAAAGGTAACATTGGGTTGGTTGAGGCAAAATAACAGCCCAGGTACATTTTTGCACCTCTTATTGAACAAGACTGAGTGTAAACCTCAAGGTAAACAAGAAAAGGCAAAGCTTTCCTACATTCACTCACCAGCAACTTTCTATAATGAAACTAACTCAACTGCCTTGCCCCATAGGTTTAACAGTGTGGTTGGAAATGTACAGTTTTATCAATATTAAAAATAATAGTACTAGATATAATGGGCAATTGAGATTTATTGTGCACATTTTTAATTATGTTTTTCAGATGGGTTATTTATAATGACCATAAAGTTTCTGCATCAGAGCGACCACCAAAGGACTTGGGCTACCTTTACTTCTATCATAGAATATCATATTAACCCTGCACTGTGCTTTCAGGCCTGTAAAAAGCCACACAACTTTTTAATGTGTTTCAAAACAAGAAAAAAAAAAGCTGGGTGGGGGTGGACTAACGCAAAAGATTGTTTGGACTGCCAAGACACCAAGAGATTATTTAAATATTTATAAGTAACTAAAATATAAATATTTAATGTGAACCGTATGAAAGTTTTTAAGTGTTAAACTGGAAGTTTCTGTTAGGAGAAAATGTTGCTTTGTTTTTTTTTTATATGTAAATGAATTGATGCTTTACATGCTTCACCGTATGAGTGTTCATTTTGTTTTTTGAATTTAACATTTCTGTAACGAACCGTTTGATTTGAAAGTTGGTGCTAAATTATATAATACCTGGGTTCCTAAAATCTCCATAATCTCTTGAAATTTGACAAGGGCAATTCTAAAAATATATTTTTTTGCATTTTGTTGTATATTTTAGTTTTAGAGCATCTAAAACTGCACAGATTGGTCTGCTAACTAACATCCAGTAGGTGCTACTGCAGTTATAAATGTTTAACACACGTTTGTGCACTTTATCAGTTAAAAAGAAAAGGTTGCCCTGTTACTAAGTATGGATTTATAAGATATCAGTACAAATGTTCGCATACAACCTCATAAAGTGATATTGTTTCCAGTGCATAAAAGAAAACATAATCTACATTTTAAGAATTAATTTCAGGGGATCTAAGTTATAGGATCTAACATTTACGTATTATGCAGCCCTAAAGTCTGCTCCCCATCTTTTCATCCCTATTCTTCAAGCTAGCAGCAGTCATGGCCGTTAACTGCCTAGTGTTCCCTGAGGCACCACTTCTGCACCTGCCAGCTTCTTAAACTTTAAGAGAAGGTGGTAACCATTCAAAACACAGAGAGATGGGGAGTGGAAAAATCAATCTGCATAACAGGTAAGTGTTAGATCCTAGAGCTTTCTTACAATTGTATTTGAAAGAAAGGTTATGGGGGGGAATTGTATGTAAAGGGGTAGTTCACCCCAATAATGAAAAATTGTGTATAGGTAAGCCGCCCCCAAACACTAAAATGGCAAAATCTGAGAGATTCAAGTCTAACCTGCAATGCATCCTGATGTTGTTACCTGGTTCTTCCAGCTGGAAGCTGTCAGTCATGGATGTAACAGATGACATCACAGCCAATGACTGAATGCTATTCCTGAACGTTAAAGGCAGAGGGAAGGGGGAGAACATTATTTTGCTGCATAAGAGCTAGGCCACACTAATGTAATATTCTGGCGTTTGTGCATGCGACTTCAAATGTATGGGAAATAGCAGGAATGCAAAAATTCCTGCGATTTCTGATTCGCATGTGATTGCGCATCAGTGTCCGCTTTGGTAATGAATGCGTTCACCATTTTTTGGGGCAATAGCATGCGTTTCCATAACGGAAAATAGTGAAATCGCATATGCAAACAAGCGACAACGCGCACAATGCACCTAAATCGGTGGATTGCAGCGTGGCCTCAGCATAACAGATTGCCCTAGGTCAGTCCACCTTCTAAAGTAGTTAGGGAGTACTTAATCTACCTATATATAATTTTTCATTTGAGGGGTGCATGTGCCCTTAATGGTATGTGTTACCATTATTATTAGTTATTTCTTTCGCTTTTTATTCATACTGTTTTACAAACACATTTTAACAGCCTTTTAAAGAAATCAGAAAGCCATTTGTTCTGTAAAATGGTCATTTTCTTTAAGAACGGATTACCACTTTATGTTGTTCATAATAATATTTTACATTCTGGTAAACGTTTTGCCTTTTTGAACTTCCATTCAATGAGCACCTGATCTGCTTGTGAATTGGTGAGAAATGCAAAGGTCCATGAGGCTAACCAAACCTCCAGTTCAGCAATGAAAAGAGAAATATTTTATGTGGGTGTAGCAATGCTTATCATGAAACAAAACAAATTCTCTATGGAATGTTCTGATCTACATTTCTGTTTTCAGAAACACAAGGAAATATTAACATAGCATGTCCACAATTCCCTTATTTATACAGAATGTTACCCTTTCACTAATTTAAAAGCTGTATCTACAGGGAATTGCAACCCTTTAATGACTATGCTGGCAAAGATTAAAAACTGTTTTTTTTCTCCACCATTTTAACTTTGTAACGATAGGTTTCTTTAGTAAATATGTAGGAAAGTATTTTTGGATTGGTTGGAAATGAAAATAATTTCACTGGTAATTATGGGACATCTAAAGCTAAGACGCAAGATACACTTTATGCATAGGAAATGCTTGTCCAGAAGTCCATAAGATTTGTCTTACTTGCTAGTGTTAACACCTTTTAAAAGGATCAGCACTTTGTTTAACTGGTGTTGGCAATAATAGGCATCACACACACACTTGGTGAGTTTGTTAGTTCTGTGATGGACTGTAGAAGAACACATAGGACCTTTGTCAAAGTTAATTTGACCATAAGCCATCATATTATATCCTAATTTGTGAAGGTGAAATGTAGTTTAATGTTTTCAGGGTTACAGAATTTGCTACCACACAGCTGCCTTTTTCATCTGTAAAGCTAGAGATTCCCACAAAGTCAGAGGAAAAGCATTCTGGGGATACTGGCCTCTTGGTTACGTAATACTTTTATGTATTTTACGTAATAATATTATGCTTTTAAAAGGAAGACAGAGTATGTCTGTGATATATACTGTACATGTGTACTTAATGAGATGCTGCTACTAAAAACATTTAAACTTAAACACATTTTCCTAATGTTTATCTCCTGCCAATATACTGTACTCCCTGCATTTATAGGTGAATCCTTCATAAAGCATTTGTAGAGGTCCTAGCAGTAGGGCTTACTGCAAACCTTTTTTCTGTGTTGTTTGTCCTGCATCTGAACTCGTATATTAACAATATAATGTGCGTTAAAACACTGTCATAGTAATAGTACCCAAAGGCAAGTGAGAGGTTTTCTTGTTGACTTACTATACATTTATAAACCAGTATAGCACCAAATGTTTCCCTTTATGAAAATATTATTGTACTGTCACATCAGCATACCATAAATCATAAAACTTTCTTCAAAAACAAAGAAATCCACAGACCAGATCAATGGCTGGCAGGAATATTATTTTTATAACATTCATAAAATGACACATTTAGGCAAAATCTATCTGGCTGGAACAGGTTTCAAAAATTTTTCCCAAGATGTTCAGCAAAATTAATTCCGGCATGAACACTTCCTGATTTCAGCCATGTGACTAACTTTTACTCATGTGACCAGCTTCTGCCTACATTAATAGGCCCTCCTAAACCGTTCATTTTTTATTGTATTTGCAGCATTAAGTCTTAAGTGAGCATGCTTCTCAACTGGGTCAGGGGAGCAGAGGATCAGGTGATGTCATTTATCAATGAAATAAAAAGCCTTCTGCAGGACCTTCAAAATGAACCCCAAATCACTTCTTTAGGTAAACATTTTGAAAAGTTACCTGCTTGAACACTTTCAGCAGCTGGTAGCATGTGACCAGCTCATACTCAGCCTCTGTTTGTATTAATAGGTTCCCCCTCTCAATTGTCTTTCTTTTTTAATGTATTTATGTACATATCTGTGGAGGTACTTCCTGCCTTTAGCATTTAGCAGTCTTAAATGAGCATGATCCTCCCCTGGGGAGAGGGGAGGAGAAGAGAGTCATGTGTTGTCACTCAACCTACTGGAAGAAACATATATAATTTAATCCATGCTGCAGTCAGAGATTTTCCATTTTAATTGAAAACTTCAGGCTTTTATTTAACTTGTTCAAAGACTACAGTTGCCCTTTTATGCATTGTATAGGGCAAATATACAGTTATTAATTAGTAGTTAATTTAAAAGTAATACATTCTAAAATACATCCTTTCTTTAAGAAAAGAATAATAACCTTACAGGGCTGTGCACTGAGAGCTGCTATCTGCTCCTCCATGCAATCACTCCGGCGATTCTACATTCATGTAGTGCCTGTCTGCATTCCCAAATGGAGTTTTACTGTTACGAGACCTTAAAAAAAAATTCCTGTAAAGGTAAGGCGCTAAGCTTGATGCGCCTGCACAGGTAACTTCCGTGTTAACCACGCAGGCGGTGCATTGATGAAATTTTGTCTTTCAACTCCATTTTCAGAGGTTTTTTCGACCACTCTGCCTCTTGGTGCATCTGGCTGTGTCAGTAATGTAATTTTCAATATTGCTCTGTAATCTTCCTGCTAACATGGATGTTTTTTGTTTTTGCAGCGCTTTGTGTTTTTGAAATTTGTTTTCAATGTTTTACACTAGTGACTTGTCCAATTTACTGTAAAATAATGTACTTGTTTGGAAATTGCTATATAACCCTAACATTTTAATGGGCAGCAACACAGGTTTCTCTGGCTCCTAGGAATTTCCTTCTTAGTATTGTGTTAACACACATCTGAATGCTCCAGACCATCAAATCCAACCTACTGCTTTTAAAGAGATGGTCACATTGCTTATGATCAATTAGTTAAATGCGTTTGATTATTAGCACCTGTCTGCTACCGATCCTCTTAGAGGTCAAGTTTACCCTATGAAAATGTATATCTACCTTCCCCACCTCTGGAAACCAAGACCTTGCAAACTTAACTTACTTCCATGGCATTCCTGTACCCCTACTGCAATCCGCTGTCCTATTCCCTGGGTTGTTGCTACCGACTTTTAAATTGGCCCAGTCCACAGCAGTTATCGGATTTCATTTGATATCATATGTCACTGATGTGATTGACTACTTTTTTTTTTTCTTTTTTAGATATTTATCTTTACCCACTGAGAAATGTACTTTATTATTTTAGTAGAGTTGTCCTCTAATATTTATGCATGTAAGTAGCACTAACTCTGTATGATTGTATGATTTGTAACATCCCTTCAGCTCAGTACTTGTTTTGCTAAAGCTCAGTATCCCCACCCACTCTTAAAGGGTATCTCCACTGGTAAAATACATTTTTTTTGTATTCAGTTATATTGAAGAACATGAGGTAAAGGAGCTGTGTCTCCCTTTCTTCAATAAAACATGCAGGAGTTGGGAACTAAGTTAGAGAACTTACCTGAGCTCTCACTCCTTTGCCGCATCCTCTAACAAGTCCCGACGGACTTAGTACGCCATGTGCATGCTCCTTTACCTCCTGTTCTCCAATTAAACTGAATTCAAAAAATTTATTTTATCCGTGGAGACAGACACCCTTTAAGAGACTTCTCCTTGCATCTGATAACTTTCTGTGACATCAAGCATGCTCATTATTCACTATGAGCCAGCACTGGGAGAAGAAATTACCCACCATGCAATTTACCCATACCAATTGTCACCTTTCCAGTTACAACAAAACTGCACACAGCAGAAGAGTTTATAATAAAAAATAGGGCACATGACTGACAGCTGAAATGTAAGATCAACAAGAAATGGTACAGTGATAGTTTGGAAGAATTACAGTTTCCAGTAAAGGGCCTTTTAAAAAACAACGTATGATGCCCTTTTAATGCCCATATTTTGATGCCCATATTTTTAAAATAATTTGAGTACATTTAGTACAGTTTAGACATTTATGTCACTATAATATATAAAAAGTTGTTTAAAACTTTAAGCCCTTCTTGGAAAGAATATGGTCAAGTTGTCTCTGAAATGCTTAAAACCCTGCAGGACACAGTAAACCAACTTTCCCAAAGCACAGAATTTGTAAAAAAACTAAATTAATTTTCCTATTAACCTCTAGCACTTGCAATCTTGTAGACATCTTTCTCCCAATGACAATGCATCTCTTTTAAATTCATGGGCTAAATGTAAGTTCATATTAAAGGGCAACTATTGCTTCCTTTAAAAGCCATGGATCTCTGGCTGCAGCCTGTGAGAAATTATATTGCTGTCAATGTTCAAATTTCCTGCTTCCAGTAGGTTAAGTGACATTACCTGACCCTCCACGACACACCTCTGCCCCAGGGGAGAAGCATGCTCACTGAAGACTTAAAGGGGAAGTCCAGTGCAAATACATATGCTTTTCCGAAAAAAGAGCTGTATTTTTTTTATCCCAATGACCTTAATCTGCCAATTCAGCATTGTGTCTGTGTATAAATAAATGTAACCGAAATACTGACTTCCTGTTTGCAGGACCCCTAGTAGAGACCGTTATGGTCTTGCCCTTGACCCAGCGCCTGGGTTGATTCAGATGCTCAGTAGAGATCTGAGCATCTTTGACCCATCCAACAGCCCATTAGTAGAAATAACTGTTAGGAACATTTCAAGGATGTGGTGCCTTCTGGGAAGAAGAAGGACCGTTAGAACCTAAAAATGTCAGCTCACTAATGTCAACAGCAGGGAACAGCAAAGGGTATGAATTCAACTGATTTTTCAAAATGAGAGAGAATATGTAGAATAACTAAAAAGGCATTACACAAACTAACAATTTAACAAATATTGATAATTTCCACTGAACTGTCCCTTTAATTCTGGGAAAAACTAAAAGTATCTGCACAGACATTAAAAAAAAATTGACCATTGAGAAGGGGAGTCAATTAATTCTTGCAGAGGTTGGACGCATGGCTGAAAACAGGAAGTGTTCAAGCAGGAATATTGCAGAACCTTTCCAGCAATAACTTCTCACAAATTTTACCTAGAGATATAATTTAGGGTTTATTTTTATATAACTGTAACCTATTTGGAAAAATTGCGACACAATTATCCTTTTAAATACATTTTAAAATAAAATGTGAAATAAATTATTCACCTGAACTGAAAATTTGCCTCACATCAAGCTGTTTAATCTACTGTACTTCCCGTGTGTTATTTAAATAAATAGCTCCTACTATAATGGTCATTTGCAAAAAGGGAATGTAGTCAAATCTAACAGGCATATTTAATATAAATAACATTAAACAAAAATGTATTGATAGAATTTAACCAAGGCAGATACATTCAGATTTGATGTTCAACATCAAAAACTAAGTCCACATCATCAGTAGGGAAAGCTTTATTGTGAGATCTCAATAAAGGAAAATCCAGACAGGGCACATGCAAATGACATGCTGTGTTCATCAAAGGTTTATAAAAACAGCTTTTCATATGTTCAAGCCACACAATCCTTGTGGCTTGTGGTAACTGTGCCTTTTAGCTTAAATCCTGATGTCTCATTTTTAGGCTATTTTGGTTTATATCTGCATTTTAATTTCATCCTATCTTTTAACAAACAGGCAATGTTATAATGAGGCAGACGTATTGAACCCATAGATCAGTAATATCCAGATCTTCCGCTGGTCCTTGGATACAATTGACTTTATTACCTGGCAGCAACTGCTGGGGGCATTCTGGCAGTTCCAGTTTAACAATTTGTGAACAGAATATTATTAAGGGTTTTTTAAAGCACCTTTTCAATCACATAACATCTTTTTTTCTTTTATTGAAACTGCACAAATAATGCACTGTATGTTATAGCCTCTAAGAGTAAGAGAAGCTCATATGGACCTGTCAGTAAGATATATAGTTATATAGTTATCCTACAGGATATGATACAAGGAATTGTGCTTGTATCTTTTAATACCTTGGACCTTGGTTTGGCATGTTCAATTCATGGCCCATACTATGCACTTTGCATCAGAAATAATAGAAACATTGCAGCAAGTAGGTGCTGTAAAACTATAATCCTCAGGATTCTTTTAAATCAGTCTGTCCTATTGTATGTATCAATCTGTTGTAATTTCTTCTAGAAGAGCAAAAATAGTTCAAGCTTAATTGTCATTAAATTGTCAAAAATATATGCAGAGAAATGTGCCTTTGTAGAAGGTTAGATTAACTCTGTCCCTTCAAATATTCCTGAAATGTTATTATATTAAATTTGTATTGCTTACATTTCAAAGACCTCTGCTGTTGACCAATGGTAAAGAGCTGTATTTTTTATTTCTCTGTTGTAACACAAGTTTATATTTCCCCTTTCAATACATTTCTGTACATTTAGTGCATGGTAAAAGCCTACAAACTAATGTCTGCTACAAATACTTTCTTTCGTGTTCTTAAGACTGTTAAGTGGAGCATCGTTTTGTGAAAAACGGAAACTTCTTGAATTGTTTTTGTTTGTTGTTCTTTTGTTGAATGTAAAATTGTTATTGGTGAGCTCTAAACAGCAAATATATTTTTCCTAGGATTCTTCACTTAATGCTCTTTCTTGTTTGTTAAATGTTGTAGTGAATTACACACATTTATCTTACCCAAATGTTTGACACTATTTTAGTGTTCATATTATGCACTATCATTAGGGCAAGTTTAGTACACATAGGGCAACTAAGGGCCAATATTTCTGACAACAGGTGTATCCGTCAATATACCCATTAGTAGTTTGTTAGTCTGGAATTAAAGTCTTTGAAAACCATTCAATCTTCAAAAGCCATACAATTAGTAATTTTCCAACATGAGCAATGATTTGGACCTTTGGCTGACATGTTGGCCAGTTCAACCAAAATATCAGTCTAGTCAATTGATCAGCCAGATATATTTGACTGTGTGTGTACCAGCCTTAAGATTACTGAAATAAGCAGAATTGGCAAATGACTATAGAACATTCATATCTCTGTTTTAGTAATACCCCGATTACTATGGTACCCCTCTTTATATTTGTACTATGCAAAGTCTCCAACATGTGTTCGTTTACTACTGTAGCATCAGAAACTAAAAGCCCTTTTTTTATATTCTTGGTTCCAAATGGGACAATCCAATGTTTTATAACTAATATTGTTCTGAAATGTTAAAAGGATTGTTGATAATTAAGTTGTAGTTGTATTAAAATACTTTTGAATCACTAATGTCATTAATTTACATTAGGTTTAAAGAGATTTTTTTTTAATCATAATGCAAACTACTTCAATTAATTTTGCCATAAGTCAGTTAGGGTTAAATGAGAATGAAAGCATAATATTTTTAAATTCCTTACCTCTGCCTTCCTCGCTCGAGATTAGGTAGTGACCTGTTAAGCTAGTCTTTGTAACAGGGAGCCTGAGGTACATTTTAATACTGTACCAATACTGTATAATGCTTTATTTTCCCTTTAACTGTACATCATCCAGTAGACTGCTAAGAAACAATATTGCAGTAACTTTAATTCATCTAGGTGATGGTATATTTTTGGTATTCGTATAGTTCAACTGGACTTGAAGTTTAGCTCTTGAATACTTTCACTAGTCACCTGACTGGCTGTCTCAATTCATAATGACTTGTACAAGAATCTGTTGGCAATGTCCCAATCAGCATATAACAGCAACATGTTAGGGACCTCCTGAAGGCAAGATGTTAATTGCATTGTAGGTAAGAGGTGTTATTAAAATTGCTCAGAGTAAGACATCAAAACTGCATTGTACATGGCAGACAAATGGTGTCTACCCCCACCCTTATTCAGGCTTGGTTTCTATATTTTGACGTAAATGGCCTCCTTGACACATCTTTCGAACCAATCCTGTTCCTTGGCCCAGGTGATGACATTCCAATCTTCAAACATATGTCCTTTTTTCTTAAGAGGCAGGTATACGTCTGTGCTGGGCCATAAGCTTGTGCAGTTGCTGTTTTGTTTCCCCAACAATAAAATCATGCACTGCATATATGATGTCACTCTTCAGCATTGGGTCTTTTGGATGTACCAGTTACTGCCTCAGTGTGTTGTTGGGTTTAAACCAGACATGGTGCCAGTTGAATGTCTCTGACATGCCTGCTACAGACACCATTTGTCTGCCATGTATAATGCTGTTTTGATGCCTTACCCTAGGCAGTTTTGACAACACCTCTTAGCTACAATGCAATCAATCCCTTTCATTTAGGAGGTCCCTAACACCTTGCTGTTATATGCTGATTGGGACACTTTCCAGGATACTTATTGCCAACAGATTCAAGTCATTCTTAATTGAGAAAGCCAGTCGAGTAACTAATGAAACGTGTTCAAGAGCTAATTGAATACAACAAATATAGCCAAAGAATTCAATAAAAAATGCTTCATGTCCTTATGTAATCTATAGAATTTATTTATTTAAACTTGATCTCTTTTAAATGGGCTGTCCACAGATTAAGTAAAATTACAATCTGTGTCTGTGTCACAGATAATATAATAACAATATTAATCACTTGTTAAATGTAACCTAGGGCCCTATTTATAAAAGATCGGTATCGTAAAATACCAATCATTATTGTAAAATAACGACCGGGTTTTTACCGATAATGACTGTTATTTACTGATAACGACCGGTATTTAACAATATCGTTAAATTCTGGTCGTTTTCGGTAAATAACGGTCATTATTTTACGATAATGATCGGTATTTTACGATAATGATACCGATCTTTTATAAATAGGGCCCCTAGCATCTAAAGTGTAGTGAAGAAAATAAATCCACACTATGTCCTGCCATTAGATTAGAAGCCCTTTACCCTAGACCTACTCGGAACTGTGAATTCTTCATTCTCAGAAAAAAGGAAGTAGTTCCTCCATCTTGGAAAAAAAAGTATTTGGTGATTAAAACCATTAATGTTGAAAAATATTTGCTTTAGTTAATTAATGTAAAAATCATTAAAAAGCATAAAATGCATTATTAATGTCACTGAGCTAGAAAAAGTTCAATTAAACTAGGTATTTTAGTGTGTACAAAGGGTTTAATCAGTTGATCATGATAAATGCTTTTAATTGAGTTAAAAGGCATGTAGACCCCCCCAACTGAAATTTTCCCTAATGTTGAGGACACTGTATAGTGTTAAATGACCCCCTACCTTTCTCTTCTGCTGCATTTAGTTGTTCTGCATAGCTTAAATACAGTACAGGAAACTAAAGAGTAGGGGCATTTCCCTGTTGCAATACATTTCTGCCTCTAACTGTTCCTCCTAGAGGTTTTGCAGCATAGATTTATTTTGTGTAAAATTTGCACAAATTTGAATTTTAAACTTATTTACCAGCCCTCGTTATTTAATAGTAACTCACCTAGTCCATAAGAAATGCTGGAGCATCATGCCATTTGTAAAGTGTATCTCTTTAGAAATCTAGATCACTATATTGGCAGAGAATAAACTTTGTTTAATACTTCAAAGACTTTTTGTTGGTTGCTTATATATATTTTTAAAAAATAGTTGTAAAATACCGTAACCACATTGGTCAGATTCACAACTATTTTATGTGATTGTGGCTTCTTAAAGATTTACACAGTGAATTTTAAGACCATTATATATCCAAGGGATATGCATATTTGCAAGGAATAGTAAGTCCTGTAAAATGTATAATGAGTATAGAAAGACACATTTTAAGCAAAACACAGAACACTCTTGGGTTTGGTAGAATTCCTGAGATGGACTTTGAAACTACAATTTGTATAGCCCTTTTTTAGCTCCTGAATTCAGCAGTTTGCATGTCGGACCTATTGCTAGCTTCAATTAGAGTAACCAAGCTCTTTTGAAGTAGTTATCATAAACAAGGGGCTGTGGACACACTTAAATTTATATTAATGAGGCTTTGTATTGGTAATTCCCATGGTGTATTTCTATTGTTTAGTCCTTTAAGTGCAGTAGACCTAACCTGTAACTGTTTGAAAATCTTTCTTTTATCCGCATGTAAAGAAGCATTGAAGGAATTAATACAAGGTACATTTCTATAAAGTCCTGAACAGTAAAGAGATTTTCTACTGCCAGATGCAAGCACTTCCAGCTCAGCGGAGCCAAAGGCTGGAAATCCTGCCTATTCATTACTTTTGCTTTCTATAAAGTGGGACTGTTTAAATGACCATCTGTTACTGGAAGATTGTACTAAGTGCAGTCTGGGGAGAAGCGGAATTCTTGCAGAGAACAGATCCTACTAGAGAATAGCAGAAATGGAAAGAGAAATACCTTTCCTCCCTTCAGCATTGTCACCTGCTTCAGTGCACAACATGAACATGAATCTACCAATTAAAAAAAGTATTATATTTATTTTTCAAAGGGATTTCTCAAACCAATCCAGGGGAGAAAATGCAGATTAGCCTTTCAAGGCTAATAACTAATTTATTTATAGATTTATTTGTTAAATTTTTTTATCCTTACTAATTCTTAAGTTAATTAGTAATTAAAACCATTCTCTTTCGTAAGATTAAGTGGCAGCACATCTATGTAAAAAATGTGTATTACTTTTACTGAGTTAAGGAGTGAAGGTTTACTGTGCATGGATCACGTAACGCCAAGATAATCCTATCCTATTAATGAAACGTCTTTAGCAGAAATTAAATGTCAAGCTTCTTAGTTTGTTTATTCTGAAAACATGGGACTTCCATTAATCCTTTGTAATGTGGGCAACAGCAAGATATGGAATGTAAACCAAGAGCAGAACCTATTGACAGCTCTTGGGGTTATGCTTGATTTGAATAATAATAATGTTTCTGTTTTAAAGATCACAAAAGTGGTTTCCAATATAATAGCTTTACAGTAAAATACTGTAAGGCAATGCACTCAAACCAACTGTTGCCAGTGAAAGAGCAAGATGGCCAATTTTATTGAAACCATGCAGTGCAGCCAAAGACACCACACAAAATAATACAAAGTACAGTATGTCTTGTGGCCTTTGTCAAGTGTTAGGCTGGGTACACACCATATTTCCTGCCAACCGACCGATAGTGACTTGTGAACGTCATCTTTAAAGCTGCAGCTTTAAAAATACTGTTGCCATTTTTCCCCCTATGCCCCTCCAGAGCCTACCTTTGAAGATTCAAAGTTGCTGACATCTTGTAGATGAGGTTAGCCTCATTTGGTAAGCTCTGTGCGTGCACGTATGAAGTCACGGCGCACACATCCATCAACTGGGCCACACTCGTTTGCCCTTAAAGTTGCTGGCTTCATCATCCTGTATATTGAAATTTGTAGCTCTGCCCCGCCGAGATCTTCTAGCTCCTCCAGCTTCCTGAGTAATCTGTTGCCAAAACCTAAATGCCAAACAGTGTGTTGCCTGCCTGGTGCTAGGGTTCAACATGTGGTGGATTGTGTAGATGGATTATTGGGTGGGGCTGGGAGTGACCTGGCAGCCTTGGTTCACATTGGTGCCAATGACAAAGTTAGAGGGAGAGGTGAGGTCCTTCAAAATGATTTCTGAGAGTTAGGGTCAAGTTAAAAGTAAGGACCTCGAGTAGTGTTTTCAGAAATATTACCGCAGCCACGTGCTATGCTAGGGAGCCAACGGGAGCTTAGTAGTATAAATGCGTGGCTAAGAGGGTGGTGTAAGGAGATGGGGTTTGGGTTTTTAGAGAACTGGGCTGACTTTTCTGTTGGCTACAGGCTCTTTTGTAGGGACCAATTGCACCTCAATGATGATGGTGCAGCTGTTTTGGGGGAGAAGATGGCTAGGGGGTTGGAGATTTAAAACTAGGTATGGGGGGGGAAGATATGTTGAACTACACAGGGATAGATAGAGAAGTTAGAATGTATAACCTGAGGATGGTTGGCCTAGAAGAAAACATTTGTTCATGGATAAAGAATTGGTTATTGGATTGCATACAGAGAGTGGTGGTAAATGGAGCTACATCTATGTTGGCTAAAGTTCTAAGCAGAGTGCCTCAGGGTTCTGTACTGGGGCCGCTTCTTTTTAATCTGTTTATAAATGACTTAGAAGGGGGCATTGAGAGCAAGGTCTCTGTTTGCTGATGACACTAAACTATGCAGAGCTTTGGAAACTTCAAAGGATGTGCAAGTGCTGCAAGCTGACCTAGACAGATTATCGAAATGGGCAGCAAAATGGCAGATGAGATTAAATGTTGCTAAATGTAAGGTTTATAATCCCTGTGCCACCTAGACCATAAATAATTCTGTGTTAAGTGCATCTGTAATGGAAAAAGATTTGGGGGTTATGGTAGTTAACAGACTTAGCTATAGCAAACAATGCCAGGTAGCAACAGCTAGAGCTAGCAAGATATTGTATAAAGAGAGGAATAGATTCAAGAGAGAAAAATATTATTCACCCACTTTACAAGGTACTGGTAAGGCCTCATTTGGAATATGCGGTGCAGTTTGGAATCCCATATATAAAAGGGACATCTTGGAAATGGAAGCAGTTTAGAGAAGGGCAACTAAAATAATAAGGGGAATGGAGGGGCTTGAATATGCAGGCAGATTAGACAAGTTAGGGCTGTTTACATTGGAGAAGCGACGTTTGCGTGGGGACATGATAACCTTATACAAATATATTAATGGGCCATACAATGAACTCTTTGGTGCATTATTTACTAATAGTTCATATCAGAGGACACGTGGACATCCTTAAAGAGTGGAAGAAAAGAAGTTTCATCTTCAGGTTAGGAAAGGTTTCTTGAGAACGGTGAAACTGTGGAACTGTCTTCCAGCAGATGTGGTAATGGCAAGTTCATTGAATTGCTTTAAAAATGGCCTGGATAAGTTTCTAAAACTAAAAAATATTGAGAATTACTGGTATTAATGCATATACTGTAGATCTGGTTGATCCAGGGATACTTTCCAATTGCCATTTGGAATCAGGAAGGAATCCCCCCCCCCCTTGGTTCACATTGGTGCCAATGACAAAGTTAGAGGGAGAGGTGAGGTCCTTCAAAATGATTTCTGAGAGTTAGGGTCAAGTTAAAAGTAAGGACCTCGAGTAGTGTTTTCAGAAATATTACCGCAGCCACGTGCTATGCTAGGGAGCCAACGGGAGCTTAGTAGTATAAATGCGTGGCTAAGAGGGTGGTGTAAGGAGATGGGGTTTGGGTTTTTAGAGAACTGGGCTGACTTTTCTGTTGGCTACAGGCTCTTTTGTAGGGACCAATTGCACCTCAATGATGATGGTGCAGCTGTTTTGGGGGAGAAGATGTCTAGGGGGTTGGAGATTTAAAACTAGGTATGGGGGGGAAGATATGTTGAACTACACAGGGATAGATAGAGAAGTTAGAATGTATAACCTGAGGATGGTTGGCCTAGAAGAAAACATTTGTTCATGGATAAAGAATTGGTTATTGGATTGCATACAGAGAGTGGTGGTAAATATAGCTACATCTATGTTGGCTAGAGTTCTAAGCAGAGTGCCTCAGGGTTCTGTACTGGGGCCGCTTCTTTTTAATCTGTTTATAAATGACTTAGAAGGGGGCATTGAGAGCAAGGTCTCTGTTTGCTGATGACACTAAACTATGCAGAGCTTTGGAAACTTCAAAGGATGTGCAAGTGCTGCAAGCTGACCTAGACAGATTATCAAAATGGGCAGCAAAATGGCAGATGAGATTAAATGTTGCTAAATGTAAGGTTTATAATCCCTGTGCCACCTAGACCATAAATAATTCTGTGTTAAGTGCATCTGTAATGGAAAAATATTTGGGGGTTCTGGTAGTTAACAGACTTAGCTATAGCAAACAATGCCAGGTAGCAACGGCTAGAGCTAGCAAGATATTGTATAAAGAGAGGAATAGATTCAAGAGAGAAAAATATTATTCACCCACTTTACAAGGTACTGGTAAGGCTTCATTTGGAATATGCGGTGCAGTTTTGGAATCCCATATATAAAAGGGACATCTTGGAAATGGAAGCAGTTTAGAGAAGGGCAACTAAATTAATAAGGGGAATGGAGGGGCTTGAATATGCAGGCAGATTAGACAAGTTAGGGCTGTTTACATTGGAGAAGCGACGTTTGCGTGGGGACATGATAACCTTATACAAATATATTAATGGGCCATACAATGAACTCTTTGGTGCATTATTTACTAATAGTTCATATCAGAGGACACGTGGACATCCTTTAAGAGTGGAAGAAAAGAAGTTTCATCTTCAGGTTAGGAAAGGTTTCTTTACAGTGAGAACGGTGAAACTGTCTTCCAGCAGATGTGGTAATGGCAAGTTCATTGAATCACTTTAAAAATGGCCTGGATAAGTTTCTAAAACTAAAAAATATTGAGAATTACTGGTATTAATGCATATACTGTAGATCTGGTTGATCCAGGGATACTTTCCAATTGCCATTTGGAATCAGGAAGGAATCCCCCCCCCCCTTTTTTTTTTTAGTGAATAGGTTGGATTTGATGGACATATGTCTTTATTCAACCTCAATTACTATGATACTATTCAACATTTTGGGCTGTAAAACTTTGTTAGTGTAAAATAATGATATTGACACAATAATGCCATTATGGCATTTATTCACCCTATAAATATCAAGTTTAAAAAAAGCAGGAACACAAATGTCAAATAGTTATAAGGGCATGATGTAGATCGTTATTTTATGATTGTGTAACAATCGTAAATTTGGCAATAACATTGACAATCGCTATGTAAAATAACAATCGATACGTTGTTGCGGTGATATCGCTATTTTACACTCACAAATTCACTCACTCCTAAATACCGTCCCATATTCTATTTTTGCCCACAACTTCCTTTCATCCATTTCCTCATTCTTTTATTATTGTGACTGATCATTTATTCATGCAAGGCTGTTGGCATCCTGCTGTGTATTTTTTTCCAGTAATACTGACACATTGCACCTTTGTAAGAATAAGCTGATCTAATTTTTGTGCACATTTTGGCTACTTACACATCCCAAATATAATTTCAGAAGTCAACTTCATAATAAATCATAAATGAGAAAACCATTAACTGAACGATCCTTTCATCACAAAGAAACGGCTCCACATCAGATGTAATGTGGCTTCATCAATAATCAGTCTGTGCTTTAGCTATAAAGACATCTTTGAAGTGATTAAGTGATGCACCCAGACCACATCTATCAATCCGTATTTGTTTTAGGGAAGTTAGATTCAGTGGGCATTTTGCAAGCAATTTTTTTTAAACTTGGTATAAACTGCAGGCACATTTGCCTGATTTCTTTTTAATCTGTTTGTTGATTTCATAGTTTAAACTCTTCTTTTGCATAAAACTGTTGATCCGTTAATGAGTTGTTAGTAATTTGCATGAATTATGTTCCTTCATTAGACAGACAACAAGCTCACTTTCAAATCAAGCTGTTGAGCTCCAGCTGTATATTAATACAATAGTAAATTAAAACTAGGCCTTGTTAATTTTATCTGATACTCTATCACTGGTCATCCGAGTCACTGTATAAAAAACTAGGAAAAATATAAACTTTGAATTTAGCTTGGAAGGCACTATTTTGGAAGGGAACACACCATAGTTGCTTAGTGTTAGTTATAAGGTTAGTTAGTGTGCTTTTATGTTGTAATTTTAAAACTTTTATTTTGAAATTGCAGTGTCAAAGAGTCACTGCAAATTAGGGTTCCCTCTGATCAGCATTTTCTAATCAAGCGAGAGGTATGTCATTTTGATTATGCCTATGACTCGTGTCTATTGAAGTTTACGACATAAAAATGACTTAAAGTTTGCCAACTGGGAAACACCGATTCCTAGCTAGGTATAAGCACACTTCTCCTATGTGTTCCGCACTTCTGTACTGAATTTTAAAAAAATCTGTTAGAGGACATACAGTCCGAATAATAGCAAGAAGAAAAAGAAACAACGGGTGGGGGTTTCGACACCAACTGTCTGCCATGTGCAATGCTTACGCTGGGCGTTCCTATAACACCACTATGCAATCACGCTCTTAACACTTGGCTGTGATATGCTAATTGGGATTTTCCAGGGTACATAATTGCCACAGATTCTTGTACAAGTCATTCTGAATTGAGAAAGCCAGTCGGATGACTAGCGAAACGTCTTCAAGAACTAAACTTCAAGTCCAGTTGATCTAATTGAATACAACAGATATACCATGACCTGGATGAATGAGAACCTTCACAAGCATATTTCCTCATCGTCAACTTCAGACCTCCAAACTTTGAATGGCCTTCAGATAAGTTTAAGAACAGTGCAAAGAGAGCTTTATAGAATGAGTTTCCATGGCCAAGCATCCTCATGCAAGCCTTGGTATTTAAAAGTGGTACTAGATATGCTCTTTAAGGACCAATAACATATTACATTTGAAATTTTTTATCCTAATACTGTGCATATAGGAAAATATTTTTATATATTACAAGGAAATGTTTTTCTCCTTTACCCATGTAATGCATTTATTAAGAGAATGCTCTTTTATTTTGAAACAAACACACACCAGATACAAAAAATAACAGGACAATATTCTTTTTATATTATTGATGTGATTTAATGCATCTTTATATATGTATATTTACATTAAGGTACATAGTAATGCATGCTTTGGGTTAATAGTCTGATAGTACATTGATGCAAATTCATGCAACATATTACCTGAGGTTATTAATTTATGTTTAAAGTTTTTTTGTTTTTTTTTTACAAATCAGATTTCTCGGACCACCAAAGTAGTTACACTTTAAAAAATATATAAATTTCTTACTTGTAAATACCACTTGACTCCCTCTGGAAGTACAATAAAGTGTTTTTAAGTACATATTGGAATTCTCAGGAAAAGAAATGTTACCTTAAAAAAAGTCTTTCAATTAAAGTAGCATTAAGGATATGTTACATACGCAATGTATGGCATCTCTTCTAGAGGGCAAGGCCACGCAGTGAAAATCCTCTGGGAATGGAGAGCAGAGCCAAATGGATTCCCAGTTATTATTGTGCAGAATTCAGCAGATATTTTAATGCCAGATGTCACTCTGACATATTGTTTATGTATTACAACATATGATGTGAAAATAAGCCCATGTACTGTCATTCTGCAGAAAGTTATTTTTACCTGTAGTGCTATCACCTTCTGGTCACTTGGCTGCGTCACCAAGTTAAATATAAAATGACAAATAGGAAGCACTCACAACTTAAACCATTTATTGTAGAACTATTTGTGGGGCTAGTTTTCAGGGCAGTTCACCAACAGCTAGTATGGAAACCTGCTCCAAAATATTACTAATAATCTTAGTTTGACAGGTCCCGCAATGCGCATGCGTATAGATGACAGAGCCCGTCGGGACCTGGAGTGAACGATCGGGTAAGTACTAGAGATGGCCGAACTTTCGAAAGTTCGGTCCGTTTTCGAACTATATGGAAAGTTCGAAAACGGACCCATTAAAGTCAATGGGAGTCAAATAGTTTGAAAAGTTCTAATGAAATACAAATAAAATATTAATGGTAACTTAATGTAAATGGCTGTGGGAACTGGGAAATGGTCTGGGGAACATATTTGAATATATCCAGGACATTTGAAAAATCAATTTTACTCTCACTCGCGCTATTTTTGAGCTCTCGCGTTCGAACATTCGATGTTCGCACCTAGGTATCGTACATTTTACTCGCGGATTCGATGCTCGCGTATAGGCTTTAATGGACACTTTACTTGCGGATTCGATGTTCGCGCCTAGATACCATGGACATTTTACTTGCGGATTCGATATTCGCGTATAGGTTTTAATGGACACTTTACTCGCGGATTCGATGCTCGCATATAGGTATAATAGCCATTTTACTCGCATATTCGAATAGTCGAACATTTGTAAGTTCGAAAGTATCGAAAATCCGGGTCCGGGATAGTTCGAGAAGTCCGAATTCATTCGAATTCGAATATTTCGGCTCGAACTCGAGTTCGAGTTCCAGTCCATCTCTAGTAAGTACCTTACCTTCTTTATTGAAGAACGGGAGGTAAGACACAGCTCCTTAACCTTCCATTCTTCAATAAAACTGAAAACAAAAAATTTGTTTAAGCAGTGGAGATACCCTTTAAAAGCTAATAGATCCACCAAAGTCCACCTAGAGCTGTTGGATCAAGTTACAGTATACTTCATGATAAGTTCAGTAGCATTTTCAGCCACAGAACTTTCTAAAAAAAACGATAAAACGAAGATCGGACCCACAGTCAAGGTCCATACACACATCTGTCAGGACGGCCGACCCCTGAGCGCAAAACTGCTTTGGCCAATAGTAGTGCGTGTATATGCATTCCCTTGGGTGTCGTTCATGGATCCGCCATGGCGGATGGTTAAATGACAACTGAGCAAACGCATACATACGTGCGCTTATCGCCCAAAATAGGCGTTCGTTGTGCCTGTGCATGCATTCAGCCATTATTCCTCGTTCATCCTGTCAAGGCTTGAATCTTGTCAAAATGTCATCTGTGCTGCTTTATTGAACATTTTATAAATCATTATACTGTTAGTCAGGAATATCAGTCAGTGGTAGCCCATGTGTGCCAACACTAATAAAATAGGCATGACATCAAAATATTAAGGCCACATTCTAAAAAGAAAAAGATTGTAATATATTGTAGGAGATAAACTTTGCGACATTTTAATTTTACCCCTTGGATAGCCATAAAATCACTGAAAAATGGGGAAATTCTAAAACATGAAACAATAAATATAAAATACATTTAAAGAAACATTTAAAAAAAGGAGATAGAAAAGTATATATACAAACGTTTAATGGTATATTCTTGGTCTAATGCTTTCTGGTAGCCCCCTAGCATGCCAGTCCAATTCTAACTACCGTACTACTCCATCTACCAAAGCTTATATAGCTTAAAGAGCTATATCATTAATTGCAATTGCTGCATTAAACACGCTAAATGACTAATATTGTTGTATAAACTAGAGAAGCATATAAAAATATTTTTTTTATATATATATTCAAAGTCAAGCATCACAATCGGGCAAAGCTAAACAATGCTTGCTCTGCCCCAAAAATAAAATAATTGTAGTGGGTTTCAATTATTCCTCATACGAATTTAGGGGAAAATACAAAATAATCATCTGTTTGGCAGTGAAAAGGTTCCTTGACATTACTAGAAATGTGTGTTCATTCTGCTTTATTACAAATCAGGAAATATATATTGACACCTGAACCTTATATGAAGGAGGTGATGAGAAATATGTTGGCAATTAAACTTAAGCGGAGCAATCAAGCAATAGTTATTTTTAAGATGAACAAGGCAATCATACTTCCATAGCAAGGAGGGGGATCTAATCAAAAAGCTGAGAGTGTAGAAGTATATATAGAGACTAGTTTTTAAGGGAAATATATGAAAGGGCTGAAGTGCAAGATTGTCCATATTAAATGTGTCTTGTATAAACATGGAAAGCTAAATTTGGGTTCAGGACCTAACCAGAAAATTTACTTTTCAGTAATCTTTTTCTGTCATCCTGTAGTTTAGTTTCTGTTCACCTTTTTACACTGTTCTTAATTTTTTTTACACTGTGATGAGGATGCACTAAACCACATTACTGCAAAACTTTGTAATATCAGATTAGCGTGAATTGTAGTCTTATTACAGTAGGGTTTAAATTGAGTTTAGCTCTACAGTTGCACAAACCTTAACACCTACTGAATCAGGGCATACAACCTTCACTCCCATTTCCTACAATGCTCCCAGGTTTCTTCTTTTCCCTACATTTATTTCTTCACTTGCCCCCTTTTGCTATATTTAAAATAGATCCATTTTGACAGTGAAAGTATGATTATATGGTCTTAGAAATTTAAAGGAGAAATATACAGAATCACTAAAATAGCAGGGAGATTCACCCAGAGCTGCAAATGCTCTGGGCAAATCTCCGGAACGGGATTTACCAGAGGCTGCGCGGCACTGGGTAAATCTCATCCGCACCTAAGTATTTAACACCAGCTATAGCTGGCTTAAATGCTTACGTGTTAAGACCCACTCAGCCTCTGGTAAATCACTTTTCGCCGGCTGCGTGAGTGCCTCTTCCGGGACTCGCACAGCCGCCGCAAAGTGAGACTAACTGATCGTAAATCAGCGCAACGTTAAGGGGAGAAAGGAGAATTTCGGTGAATTCCCCTTTAGGGGAGATAGGATTAAGTATCCCTAAAGCCTATTCTTCTTTAAATAAGTAAACATTAATATTTAAACTTCATGGGTAGCACATGTGGCTGTCAATTTCTTGCTTGACAACTTCTTGACAAGTTTCTCTGCTGCTTGTAATAGAGTTGCTCCCTACAATATACTTTTAATGGAAAAAACTTCCATGCTCGAAAGTCCCTAACATGCTGTACTGCTGGCATTTTGTTATTTTCCAGATTGCAACACTAGCTGGTCACATCTTCTGGCTTTCCAAATCTTAATATGGAATCAGCCCCTGGTGCTGACATAACCCACCACATAGGAAACAGGAAGAAAAAGTGCATCAATGATTGGATTGTTTGAAATACTTGTATCAGCGCTTTGCAATTTCCGTTTACATTTTATAGCTGTGATTGGTATAAATTATTTAAATATTTCATCCTTTGCATTTAAAAATGTCAATACGCTTTCTTCTTTGCATGTTTATAAAACACTTAAAATAGATAAATCTGGTTCTATATGCCAATGTGGCCAGTTTATGTACATGATTTTTGCCTTTTTTTTGTTGAAAGTCTAAAGTACATATGGTACTTACATAAAAATGTGAAATAGGTTCAAACATTAGTGCAATTTACCACTTGAATATCCATAATTAATTTCTACCATAACTAGCAGCTGGCTATTAAAAAAAAAAGAAAACGGCTAATATATTTTTTTCTGAGACTGATTTTGCTTCTATTTTATAACAGTGGCATTCAATCTAAGGGAATAGGGCCATAGTAGAGATGTTATATTCAATATATAGACTTATATCAGGTTTTAAAACAGTAATAATAAATTTACATCATATCTTCTAATAAGTCTAAAGGTCCTAATGACAGAAAGCAATATTATATAATGCAATTATCATGCACCTCTCAGGTCGTCTTCTTCAGTTAGTGGAAGGCGATTGAATAAGTATCTGTAAATAAAGCACCTTCTAATACTGACATCCAGTCATCATATGAAGAGTTATTCCTGGGTAAGAAACATCCTAGACTCCATGAACATAAATCAGTAAAATACAGCTGTAGCCTGAATACTATAGCAATACACTTTTGTAAATAGTTTGTTTTTCTCCAAACGTTTTGTGCTTTCTGTTTCAGTTATAACCCCAAGATCTTAAAAAAAACCTACATGTAGTCTTTTTAAAATGGAAGTACCAAATGATGTCCAGCTAAGAAATCAATTTCTTCATAAAATTGTCCAATATGTAGGCGTTATTTCAGGATTCTATATTAAAAGCTCTCAAGAGGACATCCAATTCTCCCATGTTTGCAGCATGAAAAAGCTCTGGTTGGTCCATCATGGAAAGTGCTATCCTGAGTGCTGACCAAATGTTGCCTGAGCTCACGGGAGGCTGAATGTTCTGTTGAGTCCGACTTTTTCTCTGTAGGTTTAGTGCAGTGAGGAAGTTACTAACAGCTTCCCTGTGAGAAAAACAATACAGAAGCAAAACAATATTTATTTCAAACAATATAATGGACATATCTCACATTAAAAACGATGGTTTCTACAATGTATCTATTGAGTCAAATACTTTACTACTACAAATTAAAGGAAAACTATAGTGTTCATACATCCCTCTCAACTTCCCTCCTAGTTGCTGTGCCCAGGGTGAGGACCTAATACTCTAGCAGGCTCATTTACCCAGAGCCGCTATTGCTCTGGGTAAATGCTCCTTCCGTGATTTAATATCGCGCTTGCAAAATCCTGTGCTAAAACTAGCGCAAATGCGATATTATATTGCGAGCTTTGGATGCGCGGGTGATTTTTGCGAAACCCGCGCATCCACGACTAATATGGAGTTAAATTCGCGCTAACCGGTAGCGAATCGTTTAACGCAACTTTACCTCCATATATTTGCCCAGCGAGCCTGGGTAAATGAGGCCCTAGGTCCATATCCCTAGGAGTAAATTAGTTTGGGAATTATACTAACCTAAATGCCTGGGCCATGTTCTGCTCCTGGCCAGCCCTGCTCCCTGGGCTGACAAGCCTGGGGATTTGACATCGATAGAAGGGCATGCATCTTGCACCACATGCGTTTTGCCAATTGAAGGGGGCAGACCAGAGGAGACAAGGAAGCAGGATTTCCCCCCCAGGGGGGAGAACTTTAAAGGGAAAGTTTAGTGCAAATACATATACTTTTAAGAAAAAAGAGCCGTATTTTCGAATCTGTTATGGTCTTTCCTGGGTTGATTCAGTTGCTCAGAAGAGATCTTCAATATCTCTAAGAGGCCCCATACAATATCATATTATCTGCACACTGGCATACTTTATAAACAAAGGGGTTTTAGTATACATTACTGTGATCACATGAATGAAAAGCCTTCCAACCACATCATGGTAACCCCAGTTTGGAAGGTCCTAACTTCTCACCTTTTTAAATTTCTTTTACTTCAATTACGATTAGCAAACTTTTGCATTTCTCATTCTTATACACTGTATATATATGTATATATAACAGGCTCCCTTACTTCTCCCCAGCCCTTTGGCTTTTTAAAATGGTTGGAAGGCTTTTCATTCATGTGATCACAGTAATGTATACTAAAACCCCTTTGTTTATAAAGTATGCCAGTGTGCAGATAATATGATATTGTATGGGGCCTAGGAATGTGCATTGATTATCTTTTCTATGTTTGTATAAATGTTTGACCAGATCAGTAGCACTTCCGCTAAATGTAGTTGTAAATTAGCCTAATTGGAGTGCTTCCACAATTCTTGTATTGTATGTATATATATCTCAAGGACTTTTTAGAAAATAATTTTTTGTTGACACTCCATTGTGCAGGCAATGTTTCAGTTCCCTTCTAGGAACCTTTCTCAAGCCATCCTGGAAGGGAACCGAAATGTTGTCTGCACAATGGAGTGTCAACAAAAAATTATTTTCTAAAAAGTCCTTGAGTGCACCATCTTCTCTTTTTGGAACTACATCTGGTATCTATGTGGTAGCACCTGGGCAGACTTATAAGGACTAAGTGCCTGCATCTTCGATTGGTATATATATATATATATATATATATAGCCGTTGGGGAGACAGGAACTCACAGGTCTTCACCACCAAAACAAGTGTATTAACTATGAGGTATATATCTATATATAAATATAAAAACAACTGTAGAAATTCACAGTGCACTCCAGGGTCTTGCAAACATTAATGTATTGATACACACAAAGGCAATGTTTGCTTTCTCAAGAGTTAATATGAATTAACACTCATCACTCAATCACGACTGTCCTTGAATTAAAAATGTCCATACACATGCAAGAATCCCAACATCTGCATTCCAATTAACTTTTTCAGATATATATCAGCATTTGGGTCACTGACAATGCTCTCTGTAGTAATTTTAGTAGTGTAGGGGCTCTCAAACAATCAGTTACCATGCAAACCATGCAAACATATGGGCAGGTAAGTCTGGGAATGTGTTATTCCATGAAACATAAATGTCAAATGCTGTTGAAATTTGCTTTGTAATTGGCCAACAAAAAAGCATGTGTAGGGCTAGCTCTGATCAGGTGTAATGCTGTACTCCTACGTAGGTTGATAAATTATGACAATTATTGTAAAGTGTTACAGTGCCTGTATCCTTCACAACTGGATACCAGATAGAAATGTCCCACTGATATAGTGTTGAGTCAATTTTCAACATTATTATTGAAACAATATATTTAATAAAAAGGGGAACTTAAGTCTCCAGACAACATTCCCCCTATACACAGAGCACATTCACAAACATAAAAGCTGTGTCTCACCTCTCCCTTTGCTGTGGCTGCTGGGGTATTTATGAAATGAACCTGTGGATACTAGGGGCTAATTGTTGCAGCATGCATGCTTTATAGTGCTCAACAGATCAAAACAAGGAAGCAGCCTTGCTTTCTAGAAGCTAACAGCCAATTATATAACAGCAAAGAGATCATCTCTCTCTCTGACACAGAACAAGTATTTCAATGCAGTTTTGGTGTAAACATATAAAATGCTCCTGCCCTTAACAATAATAAATTCCTTTGCTTTTCATACAAAAAAATAAAAGTAATCTTTGCGGTATATTCCTTAGCTAGCATTGTAATAAACAGAACATTTCAGAAAACTATGTAAACCTGGGGAATTGAGCCTGCAAACTTGTGTACTTTGTCTTGCTAAAAGCAAGTATTATATAATTATCCCAATAGAGCAACAAAATAGAAATCATTACATGTTGAATGTTTATCTTTTGTTATCTTTTCCATTATTGGAACATAATGGAAACAAAAAAAAGTCTGGGGATTTAAACCTGTGACCTCATAGTCTGTGTGTTTCTAAAACATGTGTCTAGACTAGTGTGTTACAACAGCATCTACAAAGAAGACAGGCACATTTAGAAGCTTTATCTTTTGCTAGGAATGTAAGAAAACAAATCATCTGAATATTTTGTGTTGACTTAGGAAGCAGCTTTCAAAGTCTTATCAGGCACTTCCATATTGGTGTGGGGACATCTGTATTCACATAGAGACAGTGAATACTGGCGTCAGGGGGCATTGCAATAGGTGCACATGCTCACAAAGCACTGAAGACTACATGGGCTGTGATTTGTACTGGCAAAAACATGGAAGTCTTCTTAGTTACAGAATATATTTCTCACTTGCACATAAATGCAACTTACTAAATAAGAATCTTATCTCTTCTGAAAAAAGCTTTTATATTAGGATTTTAAAAAATAAGTTTAGTTCTCCTTTAACGGTTAATGAAGTTAGTCCTTTTGGGTTATTTTGTAACCATTCTATAATTTAGTGGGAGATAGGAGAACTTGCTTATCCTGGTACTGTAGAAGCCGAGATAAAAGGTACCTTAGGGGCCGCAATCCTGCAGATCCACTGTCTCCCTACTGGGTTCCCTGTCCTCTCACCTGACCCCTCAGCGCCATGTGCATGCACACCAATGTAACACATAAGCAATGCATTATAAATAAGTGGTGTCTCAGAGATGCAGCCAGGGTTTTATCCCCATTTTAATTTACACTGTAAATAATATCTGGCCTTTGTAATTGGAGTAGATGTGTTAGTTAAGGCTTCTTTTAATACCATGAAAGGAGGATCTTCAGTTACAGATTCATTTTAAAGAGTGAATGCAAGATAAATGAAATAATGGTATGAAAAAGCATATAGTTCATTACCCAGATATTTTACAGACTCTTCAGTATATAGGCAATATTCTGTGTGAAAAAATACTATTGTGGTGCTAAGCAATAAGAAAAGGTAAGGGGAAAGCATTTTGCAAAATTAAGCACTGCGTTTTGTACAGAATATTTAACTACCTGAGGAATAGGTGCTGAGTTTTATTTATAGATGAATACATTATATATTGAACTTAAAAGGCATGCCCACCCACCTGAACATACCCCCCCACAAAGCCCAAGGGCCACAATACTTACCTGTCCCTCTGATATCCCTGAGGAGGTAAATCCTTCTTGACTCAACTCGACAGCAACTCATGTCTTCTTCCCATTTCTTCCACAAGTTTTAGGAATGCTGCATTTTTATTTCAAATAGCTTATCATAATGGCACAAGGACATTGACATTAAGATACCCTAACTCAGTATTCTCTAGATTCTTATATTACTGACCTGTAGGCTCCAAGATTAATGCAGCTTATTCCTAAATTATATCTGGACCTGATGAAACCAGGCTGTATTTCAAGTGCTTTTGAATAAGCCTCTACTGCTTCTTCACTTCGATCCCCATTTGCCAGTGTTGCACCCAGGCGGTTCCATAATGAGTAGTCCTGAAAGTATCATAGTTATATTAGCTTAAATCTACACAATTATATCCATCTAACCAGAAAACAGATGACAATGTGTTGTTAGTTTTTATTAAGCAGTTTTAAAAAGGGTTAAAAATAAAGTTTTTATCTGTTTTTATTTTTTTAAGCAGCAGACAATTCTGTTATATCCCTTACTGTGCATTATTAAACAAAAAAGGGCTGCTTTCCTATTGTAATTTCTGTTAAAAATTACTTTAAATCGGATCTGCTGATGGGGCAGCTTTTGTTTCAGGAAGGCCAGGTCTTTACCAATTAACTTACCAAGCCCAAATCTAGTATTTGAATAATTTCTGGTTTTGTTTCACCATATTTTTTCATCTTCTTACCAGATTTATCAACATTTTATTGCTACATTTCACCATGTCAAAGGGGAATGCCTGGCATTATGAAAATGTAGCAAATAGTGCTAAATGTGCCCATAGCATATCCTATATACACAGTCCTACTAATTGTTTCTACTAAATTAATTGTTCCTGACTAATAGAACAATGTGTTACTGCAGCAAGCGCTGCAATTTGACTCTCAATCCCATCCATGTGTTACAAGAAAGTACATAGTAATTGGACAGATCCTTTCTCTCCGGTTGATCATGTACAGGTGGGGAGGGTTTTTACAGATAATTGCAATAAATAAAAATGTGTTTTAGGCACAATTTTAGTGGGCAACAATTTTTGCAGAAAATGTTAGGTGGAAGTGGCAAAGTATTTCAAAAGTACATTCAAATATTATAAAATGCCCATCACAGCTTCTGATTTAAGCAGTACCATGTTCCTTTGGCTCAATTGGCTGTATAGATCGGAAGTCTAGGCTTCACATCTAGCACAATTGCTACAGCAGCCAATTCAAAGTCTTTCCTTTACATAAAACATTCTATGAATCTATTTACCTCTGGTCGGACCATTAAGGCAGAGTTAAAAGCATCCACCGCTCTATCAAATTCTCCACTAAGGTTGAATAAGACACCCAGTCCTGTTTGTAAATCAGGATCTATTAGCTCCCCATTCTGGTGGGCCGCCTCCAGGTACAATTCTTTCACCTCTTCCAGAGATACGCTACAGGTAAAGATGCATAGCAAGTTAAAAAGTAAGAATAATGCGCAATAATCAGCCATACGGCGTCAGGGGCACAAGAAAGATAGGGGGACATTATTTTGAAAACGGGAGATTCAAATGGGGATTCATATAAATATTGCATTTGGTTATTTTATTTAATCTCAAAAACAATAATGAATTATGTGTAAACACGGCGCAGATTTTTTTCTTAGCCGCCGTGGGATATTCCATTGTGACATGTACATTTTTTAAAGCTGGTTCTGCTTTCTATTTTTTTTTTTCCTTTTGCAATCAAATAAAAAAAAAAAATCTAAGAATGAAAGAAACAATTCTAAATAAAGAATGTTAAAGTAACCATAATAGGAAAGAATCCTTTGTTGGCCAGGCATTCAGTATGATGTATGAATTCAGTCCCTCCAACTTAATTGGTTAAGGCTTAAACAAAAAACATTACTCAAGGGTTGTTAATTTAGGAAACAGATTTTAGAAAGCCGAAAGGCACAAAGGTTACAAATGAAGATGAAAGAGCGGCACGCTTGACTAAAAGTGATAGGACCTTCAGAACAAGTCATATATTACATATCTCCCCAGAGCTACGATTGCCAAGATATATAAATAAAGTGGACTCCTCAAACAAATGTATTAAACACAATGGTTTTCAAGGAGCATCTTACATACAAGGATGGCAATCTACAGGGGATTTACTTTTTAACAAGTCATTAAACATTCTGCTTAAAAAAAATGTAAATTCTTATTCTAAACCGTAAAATAGTGCAAACCTAAAGTTTTATTAGGGCCTATTCTGTAAGGATTATCAGACTAATTGCTAAACAGTAATTATGTGAAAAAAGTTTAAAACAAACTTGCATATAGTCTACTAGCAGTTGTACCTGGCGTTGCCTGTGTACACGTGGGTATAGTGTTTTTTACGTGCAGGTGTATATTTGGCTTAGATGGAAGAGACTGGAAAAAAGAAGTGCACAGTTGGTAATGTACGTCATGTATTTAATAGTTATTAGTTGAGGAGGTGACATTGCTTGAGGGAGGTATAGCACATATTTATAGAAAAACTTTATATACAACGTTATCAGTTTTTCCACTTGGAGCGTAAATACACAAATGTTGTGGTGAACCTACTCGTGAACATGCTACATGAAATTTTCCGTGGGGAGAACATGTTGATTGCAACTGAATATCACAGAGTGTCTGACAGGTGTCAATGTCTCTGAAGCATGTGATATGCAGGCTCTTTGTCTGTAATGTTAAAGTGGGGCTTCATTCTGTTGCGCTGTTTGAGCTATGTGTGTTTTTATTAAGCGTGCTCTATTTTTTGTGTCAACCTATTAACAATCTGTATGTTAGAAAAGTACTTACACCCCTACTAACCCTATAGAAAATGCAGCTAATCTAGGGCTTTTGTGTCAGATGAAAGTGGGTTGCCCATTTGGAATCTGAGGTGTGGAACATAAAAGGGAAACTTGCAGCATTGCAGGGCCTGGGAAACCTGGGGAGTGCAGGTACTGCATACTGGCAAGGGCAAGGTGGAGAAGGTATGTAGATTTCTAAGGGTTAACAGGGGAAGACTGGGACAGAAGATGAGGGTTGCTTCTTCCCTGCTAGTGCAGCCCAAATTTGCCATCTTGGGTGAAAAAGTGGAGGAGTACGTCTCAGAAACAGCACGCAGTAGTAGAATAATCCCATAAGCACCTATGTTACCACAAGGACAGGAAGGATAGGCATATAGTAGTGATTTTTTTTTTTTTTATTAGAAAAGTGGATAGGGTTATCTGCCACTGGGACCCTACATGCAAAACAGAGTTTTAAACAGTGGTGGATTGTTTAGAGAGATTAATGGGTAGGGCTGAGAGTGACCCTCTTTGGTCGCATTGGTAAACTTTAAAATTACTTCTATAAGTTAGGGGCCAAATAAAAAGAAAGGAACTCCAGGGTAGTATTTTCAGAAATAGTACCACAACATGCTACGTTAATGAGGCAACCAAATCTTAGGAGTATCGCTACGTGGCTGTTTTGGGGGAGGAATGAACATTAAACTGTAAATAAATGAAAATAATTTTAATCTAAAATGTGTGTTTAAAAATGCAGAAAGATTCACATGACTGGACAGTAAATTTAGATGATTAATTATTGTTTAGAAATGATAGAAAAAATAAAAAAGGACTGGGTTAGTTTGCTTGTGAAGGTTCTCATTCATCCAGGTCATGGTATATCTGTTGTATTCAATTAGATCAACTGGACTTGAAGTTTAGTTCTTGAAGACGATTCGCTAGTCATCCGACTGGCTTTCTCACAAGCTGGGTGTCATCAGAACCCTGCAACACAGAGCCGAGAACATCCCCACTAGCACAGAGGCGAAGGCTAAAGAAATGAAACATCTCAGAGGAGCCCTTAAAACTTGAGGATATCCAGACTGGGCCTTTGTCAAAAGAAAAAAAACACGTATACCAACAGTGAAGGGGAAAAGCAAGACAGGAGAAAGAACATGGTCATCCCATATGTAGCAGGGGTCTCCAAGAAATTAAGAATTTTCAAAAAATTAAACCATATCCCTGTCTGCTTTAAACCAAACAACACACTGAGGCAGCAATTGGTACATCCGAAAGACCCAATACCGAAACACAAGATAAGCGACATCATATACGCAGTGCAGTGCAGTGAAGAATGTTCTGATTTGTATGAGGGGGAGCCCAAACAGCAACTACATCAATGTATGGCCCAGCACAGAAGAGCCAATTCCTCGGGTCAGGACTCAGCCGTGTACCTGCCTCTTAAGGAAAAAGGACATACCTTCGAAGATTGTAATGTTAACATCTTGGCAAACATGACTGGTCCAAGAGAGGTGTCAAGGAGGCCATTTATGTGAAAATAAAGAAACCAAGCCTGAATAGAGGTGGAGGGATTTGACACCAACTGTCTGCCCTGTACAATGCTGTTTTGACATCTTACTCTGGGCGTTCCTATAACACCTCTTAGCCACTATCCAATCACGCCCGTAACACTTGGCTTTAAAATGCTAATTGGGATTTTCCAGGGTACATAATTGGCAAAGATTCTTGTACAAGTCATTCTGAATTGAGAAAGCCAGTCGGATGACTAGCAAAACGTCTGCAAGAACTAAACTTCAAGTCCAGTTGCTCTAATTGAATACAACAGATATACCATGACCTGGATGAATGAGAACCTTCACAAGCACATTCCTACGTAAATGAAATGTAAATGAAACTTACTAGAGAAGAATCTTTCAATGCAAAGGTTTGAGGTTGAATAAAGACATACGTCCACCCAGTCCAACCCATCTAGCAATATCCTCATTTCCTGCCTAACTGTTAATCCAGAGGAAGGCAAAAAAACCACACCAAATTTATGAAGGGGGAAAAAATTCCTTCCTGACTCCAAGTGGCAATCGGAAATTTCCCTGGATCAACTCTACTTTATGTATCAATACCAGTAACTTGCAACATTCCTTGTTTGCAGAAACTCATCCAGCTTTTTTTTGAAACTGACCAATGAACCTGCCATTACAACGTCCACTGGAAGACAGTTCCATAGCTTTACCGTTCTCACAGTGAAAAACCCTTTCCGAGCTTAACAATGCCCCAGATAGTTTATTGTATGGCCCGTTAATGTATTTATACACAGTAATCATATCCCCACGCAAGTGCCTTTTCTCCAGCGTACATAATTGTAACTTTTCCAGTCTCTCTTCATATTCAAGCTCCCCCAATCCCCTTATTAATTTAGTTGCCCTTCTCTGAACCCTTTCCATTTGAAAGATGTCCTTTTTGTACACAGGATTCCAAAATTGCACTGCATATTCCAAATGAGGCCTTACCAATGAGAGGGAGAATTACATTTTCCTCCCTTGAATCCATACCTCTCTTTATACAAGACAATACCATGCTGGCTCTGGCTGTTGCCGCCTGGCACTGCTTGCTACCTTTAAGTTTGTTATCCACCAAAACTCCAAGATCCCTTTCCAACAGGGATTCACTTAACACAGAGCCGTTTATAGTATAAGTAGCACAAGGATTTTTAAGTCCAAAATGCATCACCTTGCATTTATCAACATTGAATTTCATCTGCCACTTAGCAGCCCAATGTGATAATCTATCTAGATCCCCTTGCAACGATTGCACATCCTCTGAAGTTTTTAACGGTCGACAAAGTTTTGTGTCGTCAGCAAACACAGAAACCTTGCTTACAATACCCACTTCCAAATCATTAATAAATAGATTAATATAAGCGCCCCCAACACAGAACCCTGTGGCACCCCACTTAGCACTTTAGTCCATAATGATGAAGCCCCATTAACACTACTCTCTGCATCCTATTCATTAACCAATTTTCTATCCATGTACAAATGTGACTCCCCAGACCAACAGACCTTAGCTTATTCATTAGTCGCCTATGGGGGACTGTATCAAAAGCCTTTGCAAAATCGAAGTAAACTACATCTACTGCTATGCCAGAGTCTAAATTTCTACTTACTTCCTCATAAAAGCCAAGCAAGTTAGTTTGACAAGATCTATTCCTCCTAAATCCATGCTGGTTACTACTTATAATGTCAGTCCTTGAAACATACTCTAGAACATGTTCCCTTATTAAACTTTCCAGGATCTTCCCTACCACTGAAGTTAAACTTACAGGCCTGTAATTACCCGGCACTCTCAATCCATCCAGTGTACAAGAAAGTACAGTAAATTGGACAGATCCTTTCTCTCCGGTTGATCATGTACAGGTGGGGAGGGTTTTTACAGATAATTGCAATAAATAAAAATGTGTTTTAGGCACAATTTTAGTGGGCAACAATTTTTGCAGAAAAATGTTAGGTGGAAGTGGCAAAGTATTTCAAAAGTACATTCAAATATTATTAAAATGCCCATCACAGCTTCTGATTTAAGCAGTACCATGTTCCTTTGGCTCAATTGGCTGTATAGATCGGAAGTCTAGGCTTCAATCTAGCACAATTGCTACAGCAGCCAATTCAAAGTCTTTCCTTTACATAAAACATTCTATGAATCTATTTACCTCTGGTCGGACCATTAAGGCAGAGTTAAAAGCATCCACCGCTCTATCAAATTCTCCACTAAGGTTGAATAAGAACACCCAGCCCTGTTTTGTAAATCAGGATCTATTACTCCCCATTCTGGTGGGCCGCCTCCAGGTACAATTCTTTCACACTCTTCCAGAGATACGCTACAGGTAAAGATGCATAGCAAGTTAAAAAGTAAGAATAATGCGACAATAATCAGCCATACGGCGTCAGGGGCACAGAAAGATAGGGGGACATTATTTTGAAAACGGAGATTCAATGGGGATTCATATAAATATTGCATTTGGTTATTATTTAATCTCAAAAACAATAATGAATATGTGTAAACACGGCGCAGATTTTTTCTTAGCCGCCGTGGGATATTCCATGTGACATGTACATTTTTAAAGCTGGTTCTGCTTTCTATTTTTTTTTTTCCTTTGCAATCAAATAAAAAAAAAAATCTAAGAATGAAAGAAAATTCTAAATAAAGAATGTTAAAGTACATAATAGGAAAGAATCCTTTGTTGGCCAGGCATTCAGTATGATGTATGAATTCAGTCCCTCCAACTAATTGGTAAGGCTTAAACAAAAACATTACTCAAGGGTTGTTTAATTTAGGAAACAGATTTTAGAAAGCCGAAAGGCACAAAGGTTACAAATGAGAATGAAAGAGCGGCACGCTGACTAAAAGTGATAGGACCTTCAGAACAAGTCATATATTACATATCTCCCCAGAGCTACGATTGCCAAGATATATAAATAAAGTGGACTCCTCAAACAATGTATTAAACACAATGGTTTTCAAGGAGCATTACATACAAGGATGGTAACTCTACAGGGGATTTACTTTTTAACAAGTCATAAACATTCTGCTTAAAAAAAATGTAAATTCTTATTCTAAACCGTAAATAGTGCAAACCTAAAGTTTTATTAGGGCCTATTCTGTAAGGATTATCAGACTAATTGCTAAACAGTAATTATGTGAAAAAAGTTTAAAACAAACTTGCATATAGTCTACTAGCAGTTGTACCGGCGTTGCCTGTGTACACGTGGGTATAGTGTTTTTTACGTGCAGGTGTAATTTGGCTTAGATGGAAGAGACTGGAAAAAAGAAGTGCACAGTTGGTAATGTACGTCAGTATTTAATAGTTATTAGTGTGGAGGAGGTGACATTGCTTGAGGGAGGTATAGCACAATTTATAGAAAAACTTTATATACAACGTTATCAGTTTTTCCACTTGGAGCGTAAATACACAAATGTTTGGTGAACCTACTCGTGAACATGCTACATGAAATTTTCCGTGGGAGAACATGTTGATTGCAACTGAATATCACAGAGTGTCTGACAGGTGTCAATGTCTCTGAAGCATGTGATATGCAGGCTCTTTGTCGTAATGAAAGGGGGCTTATTCTTTGCGCTGTTTGAGCTTGTGTGTTTTTATTAAGCGTGCTCTATTTTTTGTGTCAACCTATTAACAATCTGTATGTTAGAAAAGTACTTACACCCCTACTAACCCTATAGAAATGCAGTAATCTAGGGTTTTGTGTCAGATGAAAGTGGGTTGCCCATTTGGAATCTGAGGTGTGGACATAAAAAGGAAACTTGCAGCATTGCAGGGCCTGGGAAACCTGGGGAGTGCAGGTACTGCATAGGAAGGGCAAGGTGGAGAAGGTATGTAGATTGATAAGGGGATTTTTTTCCTCTATTCTTTGTTAATTTCAGTTTCCCGGTGTAAACTAAGGCTTTTTGTCATGAAAGGGGGAATGAGACTGGGGGGACAGAAGATGAGGGTTGCATGTCTTCCCTGCTAGTGGCAGCCAATATTGCATCGATCATTGGGTGAAAAACGAAGTGGAGGAGTACGTTATCAGAAAAAGCAGTCAGTTGTTTTGGGAGCATGCCCTTGGGGGGGAGGAGTAGTTTAGAATAATCCCATAAGCACCTATGTTACCACAAGGAACGGAAGGATAGGCATTATGTAGTGATTTTTTTTTTTTTAAGAAAAGTGGATAGGGTATCTCTGCCACTGGGACCCTACATGCCAAAACAGAGTTTTAAACAGTGGTGGATTGTGTAGAGAGAATTAATGGGTAGGGCTGGAGAGTGACCTCCTTGGTTTGGCGCATTGGTTAAACTTTAAAATTACTTTATAAGTTAGGGGCCAAATAAAAAAAGAAGGAACTCCAGGGTAGTATTTGTCAGAAATAAGTACCACTGCTACGTTAAATGACTGGCACCAAAACTTCGGAGTATCGCTACGCCGGTCGGCTGTTTTGGGGGAGGAAGGAACATTAAACTGTAAATAAATTGAAAATAATTTTAACATCAAAGTGTGTTTAAAAATGCAGAAAGATTCACATGACTGGACAGTAAAATTATATGAGTTAATTATAGTTTAGAAATGATAGAAAAAAATAAAAAAGGGACTGGGTTAGTTTGCTTGTGAAGGTGGTCTCATTCATCCAGGTCATGGTGATTACTGTTGTATTAATTAGATCAAAACTGACTTAAGTTAGTGTCTTGAAGACGATTCGCTAGTCATGCCGACTGGCTTTCTCACAAGCGGTGTCGTCGAGTAATGCACGAGACACTGCAAATCACCAGAGCACAGAGGGAGAACATCCCACTAGCAGAGGCGAAGGTCAAGAAAAGGAATGACATCTCAGAGGAGCCCTAAAACTTGAGGATATCCAGACGGGCCTTTGCTTGTCAAAAGAAAAAAAGACAAGAAATACCAAACAGTGAGGGAAAAGCAAGACAGGAGAAAGAACATGGTCATCCCATATGTAGCAGGGGTCTCCAAGAAATTAAGAATTTCAAAAAAATTAAACCATATCCCTGTCTGCTTTAAACAAACAAACACTGAGGCAGCAATTGGTACATCCGAAAGACCCAATACCGAAACACAAGATAAGCGACATCATAATACGCAGTGCAGTGCAGTGAAGAATGTTCTGATTTGTATGAGGGGGAGCCCAAACAGCAACTACATCAATGTATGGCCCAGCACAGAAGAGCCAATTCCTCGGGTCAGGACTCAGCCGTGTACCTGCCCTTAAGGAAAAAGGACATACCTTCGAAGATTGTAATGTTAACATCTTGGCAAACATGACTGGTCCAAGAGAGGTGTCAAGGAGGCCATTTATGTGAAAATAAAGAAACAACAGACTGAATAGAGGTGGAGGGATTTGACACCAAATGTCTGCCCGTACAATGCTGTTTTGACATCTTACTCTGGGCGTTCCTATAACACCTCTTAGCCACTATCCAATCACGCCTTAACACTTGGCTTTGATATGCTAATTGGGATTTTCCAGGGTACATAATGGCAAAGATTCTTGTACAAGTCATTCTGAATTGAGAAAGCCAGTCGGATGACTAGCAAAACGTCTGCAAGAACTAAACTTCAAGTCCAGTTGCTCTAATTGAATACAACAGATATACCATGACCTGGATGAATGAGAACCTTCACAAGCACATTCCTACGTATAAATGTAAATGAAACTTACTAGAGAAGAATCTTTCAATGCAAAGGTTTGAGGTTGAATAAAGACATACGTCCACCCAGTCCAACCCATCTAGCAATATCCTCATTTCCTGCCTAACTGTTAACCCAGAGGAAGGCAAAAAAAAACACACAAATTTATGAAGGGGGAAAAACAATTCCTTAGACTCCAAGTGGCAATCGGAAATTTCCCTGGATCAACTCTACTTTATGTATCAATACCAGTAACTTGCAACATTCCTGTTTGCAGAAACTCATCCAGCTTTTTTTTAAACTGACCAATGAACCTGCCATTACAACGTCCACTGGAAGACGTTCCATAGCTTTACCGTTCTCACAGTGAAAAACCCTTTCCGAGCTTGAAGCCTAAACCTTTTTTCTTCACGTCTTAAGGGATGTCCTCGTGTCCTTTGACATGTTCTATGGTGAACAATGCCCCAGATAGTTTATGTATGGCCCGTTAATGTATTTTACACAGTAATCATATCCCCACGCAAGTGCCTTTCTCCAGCGTACATAATTGTAACTTTTCCAGTCTTCTTCATATTCAAGCTCCCCCAATCCCCTTATTAATTTAGTTGCCCTTCTCTGAACCCTTCCATTTGAAAGATGTCCTTTTTGTACACAGGATTCCAAAATTGCACTGCATATCCAAATGAGGCCTTACCAATGAGAGGGAGAATTACATTTTCCTCCCTTGAATCCATACCTCTCTTATACAAGACAATACCATGCTGGCTCTGGCTGTTGCCGCTGGCACTGCTTGCTACCTTTAAGTTTGTTATCCACCAAAACTCAAGATCCCTTTCCAACAGGGATTCACTTAACACAGAGCCGTTTATAGTATAAGTAGCACAAGGATTTTTAAGTCCAAAATGCATCACCTTGCATTTATCAACATTGAATTTCATCTGCCACTTAGCAGCCCAATGTGATAATCTATCTAGATCCCCTTGCAACGATTGCACATACCCTCTGAAGTTTTTAACGGTCGACAAAGTTTTGTGTCGTCAGCAAAACAGAAACCTTGCTTACAATACCCACTTCCAAATCATTAATAAATAGATTAAATAGAAGCGCCCCAACACAGAACCCTGTGGCACCCCCTTAGCATTAGTCCATAATGATGAAGCCCCATTAACAACTACTCTCTGCATCCTATTCTTAACCAATTTTCTATCCATGTACAAATGTGACTCCCCAGACCAACAGACCTTAGCTTATTCATTAGTCGCCTATGGGGGACTGTATCAAAAGCCTTTGCAAAATCGAAGTAAACTACATCTACTGCTATGCCAGAGTCTAAATTTCTAACTTACTTCCTCATAAAAGCCAAGCAAGTTAGTTTGAAAGATCTATTCCTCCTAAATTCCATGCTGGTTACTACTTATAAATGGTCAGTCCTTGAAACATACTCTAGAACATGTTCCCTTATTAAACTTTCCAGGATCTTCCCTACCACTGAAGTTAACTTACAGGCCTGTAATTACCCAGCGGCTAGACTACCCTTTTTGAATATTGGAATAACATCAGCCTTTTTCCAATCCCGAGGCACACCACCGACATGAGGGAATCAGCAAAAATAAGAAACAATGGCCTAGATAAAACTGAACTTAGCTCCTTAAGTACCCGAGGATGTATTTTATCCGGTCCAGGAGATTTATTAATATTAACCTTCTTTAGTTCTTTCTGTACCATATCCTCGGTTAACCGAAGGTGTGCACTTGAATCTTTTATACCATATTGCTACTATACTCTATGATATCTGTACTTGGATCTTCTATAGTGTATACAGAGGAAAAAAAAATATTCAAGACATTTGCTTTATCGCCATCCTCGCTAACTAACTTATCCCCATTAATAATGGTGCCACATTCTCAGTCCTCATCTTCTTACTATTAATATACTTAAAAAAATTTTTGGGCTTAGTGATGCTTTCTTCAGCTATCCTAACTTATTATTATATTTTAGCTAGTTTGATTGCTTTCTTACACTCCTTGTTACAGTTTATAATCCTAAAGGCCCTTTCCGTTCCCTCGGCCTTAAAGGTTTTAAATGCCTTTTTCTTCCTTTCCATTTGCTCCTTTACATCAGAATTAGCACATGGGGGCGGATTTATTTTTTTTACATTTATTTCCCAAGGGTAAAATTTAGAGTGAACTGGCTTAAAATCCCCTTGAACACAGTCCACTTCTGTTCAGTACATTTACCTGATAATACATTATCCCAGTTGAATTCTGAAGAGCTGCTTTTAACCTGGGAAAATTTGCTTTCCTAATTAAATGTCTTTGTAACCCAGCACACTTTTCTTTCGATAACAAAGTCCAAATGCCACTATTCATGGTCACTATTCCCTAAGCCTCCAGTTACCTTTATATCTATAATGCACTCCACAATGTTAGATATTACCAGATCCAACAGAGCTCCTTTTCTAGTAGGAGAAAATATCCGCAGCAAATTCAGGAACTCATCGCCTTTTTCGGTGATGGCGAGTTCCACCACACCAATCAATGTCAGGGTAATTTAAGTCCCCCATAATGAGCACACTCCCAAACTGCAGCCCTTGCCAACTGATATGAAGTTGACTCACCTCCTCTCTGCTAGCATTTGGCGGCTTATAGCAGACACCAACAATGACATTACCCCCTTTCTGTTGCCTGATCCACCCATATTGCCTCCACTTTATCATCCATATCACCAGTATCTCTTCTTTTAAATTTGGCTTCAATTCTTTTTTAACATAAACATACTCCTCCGCCTTTCCTTTTTTTTTCTGTCCTGCCTAAACAAGGCATATCCTTCTATATTTACAGCCCAGTCATGAGAACTGTTCAACCACGTTTCTGCTATACCTATTACATCATACTCTTTTCAATGCCATCATTTCCAAATTACCATTTGTCAGCCAGGCTTCCGCAAGTTTAAAATCTCCTCCAACCCTCTAGTATCTTCTCCCCTAAAACAGCTGCACCACCATCAGTGAGGTGCAACCCATCCCTATAAAGAGCCTGTAGACGACAGCAAGTCTGCCCAGTTCTCAATAAACCCAAACCCTTCTTCCTTACACCACTCTCTTAGCCACGCATTAATGCTCTAAGCTCCCGCTGTCTCCCTGGCTTAGCACGTGGCTGCGGTAGTATTTTGAAAACACTACCCTGGAGGTCCTTGCTTTTATCTTGGCCCCTAGCTCTCGGAAATCATGTTTAAGGACCTCACCTCCACCTCTAACTTTGTCATTGGCACCAATGTGAACCAAGACCGCTGGGTCACACCCGGCCCCACCCAATAATCTGTCTACACGATCCACCACATGCCGAACCCTAGCACCAGACAGGCAACACACAGTTCGGCAGTAGGGTCTTGGCGGCAGATTACTATCTACCTTCTTATAAGGAGTCCCCTACCACTACCACCTGCCTTGCATTCCTAACCCTTCGTTCCTCTCCCTTGTATCAGAGATGGCAGTCCTGGGTGTCAAGGGACTAGCCCCCTCCATACACGCTAATTCCGAGGTGTCCTCCTCCACTTCATTACCAAGGCGGCAAATCTGTGGGATGGACAATCGGGAAGAAGCCCCTACTCTTCTGTCCCCACTTCCCTAGTAACCCTAACAAAACTACTCCCTTCCTCAACCTTTCTGCCCTCTTCCACCACTCTATACTGGCCCCAGCCAGTGCCTGCGACCCCCAGTTTGCCAATGCCTGCAATGCTGCGAGCTGCCCCCTTAGCTCTCCACTTCAGCTTCCAAACGGGCAACCCACTCACACCAGACAAGACATAGGTCCCGGAACGTCTGCTCCAGGTTCCTATACAGTGGCACGATGCACATTGCATGGTACTGACAAAACGTCCCTTCTAATACACCACACCAACACAGTGACGCACAAACCTTGTTTAATTGCCCTTCTTGTTTCAATGTCCTTGTTTTTCTATGTCCTTGAGAGCAAGGTCCTTAAGAGAAAGGGACACTCACTAGTTCATTTCACTCACAGGAAACTTCCTTTTGTTAGGTCCAAACCACAGGCCCAACAACTGTGAATCTATTTACTAATAGGGCCAAACCCCACACCAATTAGTGCAAGAGCCAAGAAGAGAGGGAAAAAAAAACACTTATTAACACTTTCACAGCCTGTTGTGATTACACAGGTACAATACAGAATATAGAAGTCCAGCACACCCCTTTAACTGGAAGAAGAAATTAGTCTGCTTACTGCACACTCAGTCCTGCACACAGTCCTTAACAGTACAAACAATCCTTATTTTCAAACTTTCAAACAATCCTTATTTTCAAACTTTCACACACACCATACAACCATCAAATGATTGTGTCCTTCTTTTTCTATGTTTGAGAGCAAGGTCCTTAAGAGAAAGGGACACTCACTAGTTCTTTCACTCACAGGAAACTTCCTTTTGTTAGGTCCAAACCACCATACAACAGAATTGAGAGGGTTAGTTGAAGGGTTAAATTAAAAATAATCAAAATAAAATAGCGGAGGTATAAACGATAAGGCTGAAGCAATTGGGTAGAGCTGTGCATAGAAAGCAAAAAGTTGGGTATATTAACTGTGTCTGTTAAAGCCACACATGCTAGTTAAAAGGATGCAATTCTACTCCGTATGCAAATAGCAAAGGCTGCAAGTTTGGGACACCGTTCTAGACAAGGGGTATTTCAATTACCAGGAATTGATTGAGTAGGGGAACTGACAGCACCTTGAAATTATAAAGTTCCTCTTTTCTACATGAGCATGTTTTGTACCATACTGTCAATTTACTAAAAAGGGTGTTTTTTTGGATCTGGTAATATCTAATATCCAGAGCTTATAATTGGGACGAATGTAACGTAAGCTTACGGAATAGTTCATGATGAAAGCTTTTAAGGCCACTGTGGTTCCACAAGTTAATGCGCTGCGTTTCCTTATGAGCTGTCACATCTCTGGCTGGAGCCTGTAGAAATTAAATTCTTTTATTAAATTGTGTCTGCAAACATTTCCTTAGCAGAAAGATGAAGAAGGTTTTTTTAGGTGAAATTAAAACTTGTATTTGGTACCTGTCTGGTCTTGAACATCTTATGGTAGTGCGGGGACCCTGGCTTGCCTAAGGACTAATTGTTCGTCACCCCCTTTATTCAAAACATCTATGATCTTGCTGGTGTCCAATTGGTAAAGCGACAGCTAAAGCCATGAGAGCTTTTAGATATTTGGTTGTAGCTGCAAGCATCTGTATGATAAATGAATGACAAACATGTTTTTATACAGTACAATTGGCCCTAAAATTCATGCAGTTCCCTTTTGTTTACCAACTTTACTTCTCATCCTTGCACATTGTCTTTTTAAGCAATGGTAAGAAATGGTAATGCATTCCCAAACAGACCAGAAGGGAATATCTAAATATTTCTATTGTTGTAATACCATGTAAAGAAATCTAAAGGATTTGGGATTTGCAGCCATGTGTAATTGATTTCTATACTCATGGGATCATCATAGTGTATACTATACTCATTATAGCAATGAGGAAGGAGTCAACTGGACTCCGAAACGCTAGTATAATTATGTGAATAAACACAAGGAGTTTATATAAGACTGGTGTGCATTCTGAACTTTTTGCTATATGATCTATGACCATTGGCTATGTTGTCTGAATAGCACCCAGCAGACATACACCTATTATACATTTAAGGTTGTGGAGAAGAAATATCTTTTTCTACTATATATACTATACTCATGGTACTTTTATGAGGGACTACAACACCCAGCAGAATTAAAATAGTTTTCTGTATAATAAATACATTTTATTGTTACCAATAAAAAATATTGTTACTGATATAACTGAATAATTTAAGTAACAGGGTATTTCATTTTGTATATAAAATATGTGGCCTATACTTATCATAGCCATGGGTACAGGAATTATCATTGGTTTACCCATAATTGTAGGCTATGTGGGAAGGGTCAGTTCTCTTTCTAGCAATTGATATGACATATATGGTTATACAATTTGCTGTCACAACATTGCCACATTTAAATGTGTAATTTTAAGCGCAGGGTTGAAATTACCTTATTTTAAATTTACTTGGGGTTCTAAAAGAAATATTCTAAATTCAAGCATGCAGGTGAAACTATCCTATTGTCTCCTCAAATTGCGATGTTCCAAATGTCGCCCACAGATATTGTCTGCCCGGTTCTATATTTGCATTCTGCAATGATTCTGGGCTACATATTTCCTTGAAAGTACTACACATAGCATTAGGCTTATTCAATAATTTATTCAGAAATTTGCCTGAGTGTTAATTTGCCTCATCCAATAAGATGATCCATTTTGCCAGTCTACTACAGTTTAAGAACATGGGCAAAATTTTGCAACACTTATTAATATGCCTCTATATAATATATTTCATTTGTCAGATGTCAACTCTTGGATATGGTTCCAACATAAGCTGGTTACTACTTATAATGTCAGTCCTTGAAACATACTCTAGAACATGTTCCCTTATTAAACTTTCCAGGATCTTCCCTACCACTGAAGTTAAACTTACAGGCCTGTAATTACCCGGCTGTGAACGACTACCCTTTTTGAATATTGGAATAACATCAGCCTTTTTCCAATCCAGAGGCACACCACCGGACATGAGGGAATCAGCAAAAATAAGAAACAATGGCCTAGATAAAACTGAACTTAGCTCCTTAAAGGAGAACTAAACCCAATTTTTTATACTCCAGAATCTGAAAACAACCCCCCTAAAAACACCAATAAGCTATAAACCCACTTCAGTGAATTGTATTAAAGTAAATGTAAGCCTGTTAAGAACTGGATGAAGTATCTGTGTGTATGTGCAGTGTCAGACCACACCTCCTGACCTCAGTCACATGCTTCCTTGCTGCATCTGTCCAGTAAAAGGATTGGCTAGAGATTATTAATGGGTGTGACCAACTGTAACAAGTTTCTGCCATAGCTAAGGACTGAGCATGTGCAGAACATAATGGTCGTTGACCTAACTGTGTGATACTAGAATGCTGAGAAGTAAAGCACAAACCATATGTTATTTAGGTAAATTTCCCAGCGCCAGTATCAAAATGAGAAGTAAGACACAGATTATTAGTTTTATATCAAGGTGTTCTGCCTTCTGGTTTAGTGTTGTTTTGTGGCTTTAGTTGTCCTTTAAGTACCCGAGGATGTATTTTATCCGGTCCAGGAGATTTATTAATATTAACCTTCTTTAGTTCTTTCTGTACCATATCCTCGGTTAACCAAAGTGCACTTGAATCTTTTATACCATTATTGCTACTATACTCTATGATATCTGTACTTGGATCTTCTATAGTGTATACAGAGGAAAAAAAAATATTCAAGACATTTGCTTTATCGCCATCCTCCGTAACTAACACATTCTCAGTCCTCATCTTCTTACTATTAATATACTTAAAAAAAATTTTGGGCTTAGTGATGCTTTCTTCAGCTATCCTAACTTCATTATTAATTTTAGCTAGTTTGATTGCTTTCTTACACTCCTTGTTACAGTTTTTATAATCCCTAAAGGCCCTTTCCGTTCCCTCGGCCTTAAAGGTTTTAAATGCCTTTTTCTTCCTTTCCATTTGCCTCTTTACATCAGAATTCAGCCACATGGGGGCGGATTTATTTTTTTTACATTTATTTCCCAAGGGTATAAATTTAGATGTGAACTGGCTTAAAATCCCCTTGAACACAGTCCACTTCTGTTCAGTACATTTACCTGATAATACATTATCCCAGTTGACATTCTGAAGAGCTGCTTTTAACCTGGGAAAATTTGCTTTCCTGAAATTAAATGTCTTTGTTAACCCAGCGCACTTTTCCTTTCGATAACAAAGTCCAAATGCCACTATTTCATGGTCACTATTCCCTAAGCCTCCAGTTACCTTTAAATCTATAATGCACTCCACAATGTTAGATATTACCAGATCCAACAGAGCTCCTTTTCTAGTAGGAGAAAATTATCCTGCAGCAAATTCAGGAACTCATCGCCTTTTTCGGTGATGGCAGTTCCACCACACCAATCAATGTCAGGGTAATTTAAGTCCCCCATAATGAGCACACTCCCCAAACTTGCAGCCCTTGCCAACTGCATATGAAGTTGACTCACCTCCTCTCTGCTAGCATTTGGCGGCTTATAGCAGACACCAACAATGACATTACCCCCTTTCCTGTTGCCTGATTCCACCCATATTGCCTCCACTTTATCATCCATATCACCAGTTATCTCTTCTTTTAAATTTGGCTTCAATTCTTTTTTAACATAAACACATACTCCTCTGCCTTTTTTTTCTGTCCTGCCTAAACAAGGCATATCCTTCTATATTTACAGCCCAGTCGTGAGAACTGTTCAACCACGTTTCTGCTATACCTATTACATCATACTCTTCATTCAATGCCATCATTTCCAAATTACCCATTTTGTCAGCCAGGCTTCTCGCAAGTTTAAAATCTCCTCCAACCCTCTAGCTATCTTCTCCCCTAAAACAGCTGCACCACCATCAGTGAGGTGCAACCCATCCCTACTAAAGAGCCTGTAGACGACAGCAAAGTCTGCCCAGTTCTCAATAAACCCAAACCCTTCTTCCTTACACCACTCTCTTAGCCATGCATTAATGCTCCTAAGCTCCGCTGTCTCCCTGGCTTAGCACTGCGGTAGTATTTCTGAAAACACTACCCTGGAGGTCCTTGCTTTTATCTTGGCCCCTAGCTCTCGGAAATCATGTTTAAGGACCTCACCTCCACCTCTAACTTTGTCATTGGCACCAATGTGAACCAAGACCGCTGGGTCACACCCGGCCCCACCCAATAATCTGTCTACACGATCCACTACATGCCGAACCCTAGCACCAGACAGGCAACACACAGTTCGGCATGTAGGGTCTTGGCGGCAGATTACCCTATCTACCTTATTTACAATGGAGTCCCCTACCACTACCACCTGCCTTGCATTCCTGACCCTTCGTTCCTCCTCCCTTGTATCAGAGATGGCAGTCCCCTGGGTGCTCAAGGGACTAGCCCCCTCCATACACGCTAATTCCGAGGTGTCCTCCTCCACTTCATTACCAAAGGCGGCAAATCTGTTGGGATGGACAATCTGGGAAGAAGCCCCCCTACTCTTCCGTCCCCCACTTCCCCTAGTAACCCTAACAAAACTACCTCCTTCCTCAACCTTTCTTGTCCCTCTTCCACCCACCTCTATACTGGCCCCAGCCAGTGCCTGCTGACCCCCCAGTTCTGCCAATCCCTGCAATGCTGCGAGCTGCCCCCTTAGACTCTCCACCTCAGCTTCCAAACGGGCAACCCACTCACACCAGACACAGACATAGGTTCCCCGGAACGTCTGCTCCAGGTTCCTATACATGTGGCACGATGCACATTGCATGGTACTGACAAAACTGTCCCTTCTAATACACCACACCAACACAGTGACGCACAAACCTTGTTTAATTGCCCTTCTTGTTTCAATGTCCTTCTTTTTCTATGTCCTTGAGAGCAAGGTCCTTAAGAGAAAAGGACACTCACTAGTTCGTTTCACTCACAGGAAACTTCCTTTTGTTAGGTCCAAACCACAGGCCCAACAACTGTGAATCCTATTTAACTAATAGGCCCCAACCCCCACACCAATTAGTGCAAGAGCCAGGAAGAGAGGGAAAAAAAACCACTTATTAACACTTTCACAGCCTGTTTGTGATTACAACAGGTACAATACTAGAATATAGAAGTCCAGCACACCCCTTTAACTGGAAGAAGAAAGATTAGTCTGCTTACTGCACACTCAGTCCTGCACACATAGTCCTTAACAGTACAAACAATCCTTATTTTCAAACTTTCAAACAATCCTTATTTTCAAACTTTCACACACACCATACAACCATCAAATGATTGTGTCCTTCTTTTTCTATGTCCTTGAGAGCAAGGTCCTTAAGAGAAAGGGACACTCACTAGTTCTTTCACTCACAGGAAACTTCCTTTTGTTAGGTCCAAACCACCATACAACAGATATGAGAGGGTTAGTTGAAGGGTTAAATTAAAAATAATCAAAATAAAATAGCCGGAGGTATAAACGATAAGGCTGAAGCAATATGGGTAGAGCTGTGCATAGAAAGCAAAAAGTTGGGTATATTAACTGTGTCTGTTAAAAGCCACCAAATGCTAGTTAAAAGGATGCAATTCATCTCCGTATACAAATAGCAAAGGTTGCAAGTTTGGGACACGTTCTAGACAAGGGGTATTTCAATTACCAGGAAATTGATTGAAGTAGGGGAACTGACAGCACCTTGAAATTATAAAGTTCCTACATTTTCTACATGAGCATGTTTTGTCACATACTGTACTATTTCATACTAAAAAGGGTGTTTTTTTGGATCTGGTAATATCTAATTACCACGAGCTTATAATTGGGACGAATGTAACAGTAAGCTTACGGAATAGTAATCATGATGAAATGCTATTTAAAGAGCAACTGTGGTCTCCAAACAAGTTAAATGAAAGCCTGCAGTATTTCCTTTAAAATGAGCTGACAATCACATCTCTGGCTGGAGCCTGTGAGAAATTAAAATTTCTTTTATAATTAAAATTGTTTCTGCAAACAATATCAACATTAGCAGAAAAAAAAGATGAAGAAGGGTATATATTTTATAAGGTGAAAAACTCTAAAACTTTGTATTTGGTACCTGTCACATAGAGTCTTTGACATCCTTCTGGTAAGTGCTGGGGACCCTGACTTGCCCTTCATAAGGTACCTATATCTTGGATTTAGCTTCACCCATTTATTCAAAACATCATATGCATCTTGCTGGTGTCCAATATTGGTAAAGCTGACAGCTAAAGCCATGAGAGCTTTTAGATTATTTGGTTGTAGCTGCAAGCATCTGTATGATAAATGAATGACAAACAATGTTTTATTACAGATACAAAATTGGCCCTAAAATATCATGCAGTTCCCTTTTGTTTACCAACTTTACTTCTCATCCTTGCACATTGTCTTTTTAAGCAATGGTAAGAAATGGTAATGCATTCCCAAACAGACCAGAAGGGAATATCTAAATATTTCTTATTGTTGTAATACCATGTAAAGAAATCTAAAGGATTTGGGATTTGCAGCCATGTGTAATTGATTTCTATACTCATGGGACATAGTCATAGTGTATACTATACTCATTATAGCAATGAGGAAGGAGTCACATGGACTCCGAAACGTCATGTATAATTATGTGAATAAACACAAGGAGTTTATATAAGACTGGTGTGCATTCTGAACTTTTTTGCTATATTGATCTATGACCATTGGCTATGTTGTCTGAATAGCACCCATCAGACATACACCTATTATACATTTATAGGTTGTGGAGAAGAACTTATCTTTTTCTACTATATATACTATACTCATGGTACTTTTATGAGGGACTACAACACCCCAGCAGAATTAAAATAGTTTTCTGTATTAATAAATACATTTTATTGTTACCAATAAAAAATATTGTTACTGATAAACTGAATAATTTAAGTAACAGGGTATTTCATTTTGTTTATATAAAATATGTGGCCTATACTTATCATAGCCATGGATACAGGAATTATCATTGGTTTACCCATAATTGTAGGCTATGTGGGAAGGGTCAGTTCTCTTTCTCAGCAATTGATATGACATATATGGTTATACAATTTGCTGCTCACAACATTGCCACATTTAAATGTGTAATTTTAAGCTGCAGGGTTGAAATTACCTTATTTTTAAATTTACTTGGGGTTCTAAAAGAAATATTGTAAACTTCAAGCATGCAGGTGAAACTATCCTATTTGTCTCCTCAAATTGCTGATGTTCCAAATGTCGCCCACAGATATTGTCTGCCCGGTTCTATATTTGCATTCTGCAATGCATTCTGGGCTACATATTTCCTTGAAAGTACTACACATATGCATTAGGCTTATTCAATAATTTATTCAGAAATTTGCCTGAGCTGTTAATTTGCCTCATCCAATAAGATGATCCATTTTTGCCAGTCTACTACAGTTTAAGAACATGGGCAAAATTTTGCAACACTTATTAAATATGCCTCTATAATAATATATTTCATTTGTCAAGATGTCAACTCTGGTACTATGGTTCCAACATAAATCTATCGTTTTTCCTCTCAAATATGTCTGTTTTGCAGAATCTCAGCGTTTCTCTTCTGACATACCCTCTAGTCTACTTCTTCTTATAAAAATAAGCTATAGTAGAAGGTAGGCCATGCATTAATTCATATTTATTTGTATTGTATTTTTTTTCTTTACATTATTATATTTATAAACAATCTGCTCAAAACTGATTAGAGATAGCAGGAGACATACATTTCCAACCTAGGTCCAGCACATCCTAACTACGGTATTGAGATACTGAATACAGTAAACTGTTTATATGACTGTTCCACGGTTTGATAAATGAATGTACCTTGCCATTTACTGTATATCTATTTACCTCTGCAGTGACAGAATAGCTGCTTGTTCATTTTCATTCTCTGCTTGGGCTATACCAAGATACTGCCAAGCCTGTAAAGAAACAGAAGGAACAAAAGATTTAGGTCAGCCTATGTATCCACTCTGCCGAGACAGAATTTAGTACTAGATTTTCCTTAGAGATAGTTTTTCAAATTGTTTTTTCTTTAGCTCAAAAGTGATTCTAAGCAAGAATATTATCTAAAACGTTTCCTCACAAACATTCTTTTACCCGAATTAGAAAGGACAACTTAGAATTGTCTTAAACTAATTCAGAACAATCTGATTATGTATAATTTTATTCTGTTAACATTTAATTAAGTAGCATGCAGGCTGTCCTTTTACAGTATAGAACATTAAAAAAATTAATGTGTAATTACTAATACCGTAACTCTGCATCGTTTTCATATCTGTATAATGATTTTCTAGTTAGAAGCACTTAGGCAAATTGTATTCCCTTTCTCTCTCTATATGTTATGTAATTAATAAAGGTGTGCTGCTATAACTTGAAATTATAGTCTTAATAGTCATTACAGGATAATATAATAATGTAATAATCTAAATATAATAATCTATATGTATATAAATACTAGAAACAAAATTGTTATTTAGGACAGCACGGTGGCTCAGTGGTTATAACTGATGCCTTGCAGCGCTAAAGTCACTCTTGAATACATCTGCAAGGAGTTTGTATGTTCTCCCCTTGCTTGCGTGGGTTTCCTCCAGGCATTCCGGTTTCCCCCACAATCATAAAGACATACTTGTTGTATGTTTAAATAAAGCGCTTAGATGGTAAGCTCCTCGGAGGCAGGGCCTGATGTGAATTGATTAAATAACTGTAAAGCACTGTGGAATATGTAGCGCTATAAGTAATAAAATTCATACATACATAAGTTTATACCCTATGTTTTATTTTCATCTTCACTCAAGAAAAAGTCTACAATTGATTTACTAGTATTTTTTAGGCTAAGTACATATGGGCCGATATTTTTAGCCCGACTAACCACCCACAACGGAATTATCCCCAGGATTTGGTGACAAAAACAATATTTCCCCCCCAAAACCAGCCAAAAAATATTGGATTTGTCTATAATTTCTGTATGATCCTGCCCCTCAATGTATAAAAAACTACTCATTTTATACAAAGTGCCAAGCCATATATACATTATATTGTACTGTTTAGGGTTAAATGCATTGAGAACTGCATTCATTATATAACCCTTGTGTAAGTCTAGTACATATGAACCTGAATATGAAAACACAAGTATTTCGAGTAAGCTAAATACCTCAGCATCACTTGTATCCTGCAATATCGCAGCTTCCAGATATAAAATAGTAAGTGGCAAATCCCCTTCTTTAAGTTTCCTCCTTCCTTCTTCAAAAGCTCCAGGACATTCTTTAAAAGGATTGTCGGTGTGAAAATAATATCCCTGAAATGCAAAAAATTTTACTTTTCTCCCTTAAACCATACCATAGTGGTTCTCTACAGTCTGCATATGAAAAAACAATCCCAGTGTTTACAAGCGCTATTCTAATTTAGCTGACCCCTCAAGTCCATTACAAACTATCCAGACCAGAGTCTGGCAGAACTATCCTGATTTTGACATGCTGCTCCTTGTAATGGATCTTTCAATTGTGTCCCATGGCTGGGTACACACAAGCAGATATGAAAAGGAATCTGAAGGAACATTAAAAACAACTGACTGTTTTTCACTATTTTTTTGTCCTTTGGCCAGTTGAATGTGCTAGTAATCCCTACTTGTTAATGCCTATACTGTATCTATGTGACAAAATATAGGTAGTAGGGAAGGTGGGGCCTTGCAAGGCACCCGGGGGGATGGGGGTTGGTGGCAGGCAGTGTCGGACTGGCCCACAGGGTTACAGAGGAATCCCCCTACACACACACTCGAGAAAACAGATAAAACTGCTAAAATTGAAATAGCCAAAGGGACTGTAAGAAATGCATTTTAATGAACAATAGGAGTCAGTAGGCGTAAGATAGATATGTAAAGAAGTGATAATAGAGATATGAAATGTTAGGTGGGCCCTTAAACTCATTGTGGTGAGCCCCTGGAGTTAGATTTCCTAGTGGGACCCAACAGTCCAGTCCGACACTGGCAGCAGGGGGGGAAGTTTGCAGTGGAGATATTGCAATTCTTTAAGGAATCAGGGGTTTGCAAGTTTATTATAACATCTATATTATGGGAATCATCATGTAATTTAATGCCTTACATTATAGGGAGATGGAATTAATATTTTGAAAAACACAAGTATTAGATACACAAACTGCAGCAGGAATTCCTTGGTAGAAAATGATGGTGTTCCTATTGTTCTTTGCCCTTGGAACACCTGAAGAAGGTGATTAAGCCCCAAAATGTCATGAGTCAGCACCGTTTCTATTAAAGTTTATCACTAGAATTGTACTTCTTGTTCCTTAATTAAACATAACTAGGGCTATATTTTTCTTGTTTAAAATATCAAGAAGTTGGTTTTTACACAAGAGGCAAAATTTAAAAAAGGCACTTTTTGAAAAAGTTAATGTTTGTACCGTTTCTTTTGATGAACTTCCACTCGGAATTGCTGAATCTGTATCAGAAATCCAGTTTCTTCTTGCCATTTCTTCCCATTCAGCTTGCATTTTATCCCAAAATTCAGTGTCTGACTAGGAGAGAGGGAATTGAGTCTTTAGTTCATTTTTAGATTCAATATTCCTGTGGAAGGCACTTAACCAAAAGTGAAATGATAAAACAAGCAGAATGGAGAATATTCATTAGGACCCAGGCAGGTAAATCATAGTTTCTGTGTATACTTATCTATATTGGAAATGCAGTTTTAACTGGAAACAAACAGGTGCCTCCTATATCTAACAGGTGTATCCTATCATTTCTTTATTTTCTAGCTTTCGAGATAAATACATAGACACCTAATTATATGTTCAGCAAAGTATAAAGCGGCATGAGAAACAGATTGGTGATATTACATCTGGCATTTGCTATATGCTCTTGGAATAGTTCCAAACCTTCTGTGAGAGGTTCGAATAAAGCAAAGGTGACATGCAGACTTTTAAGCACCCAGTCAAATTAATGGATTTATATATGAATTCAACAGGTACAACAAATCTAGCATAAAGCCATCCAATTTCCATAGGCCTTTTTTCCACACTAAACAGTGCTTGTGAAGGTTCTTATTCATCCAGGTCATGGTATATCTGTTGTATTCAATTAGATCAACTGGACTTGAAGTTTAGTTCTTGAAGACTTTTCACTAGTCATCCAACTGGCTTTCTCAATTCAGAAGGTTCTGAATTGAGAAAGCCAGTTGGATGACTAGAGAAACGTCTTCAAGAACTAAACTTCAAGTCCAGTTGATCTAATTGAATACAACAGACACACAAAACAGTGTTTTGGTGCACACTGAATCAATATGCCTATAGGAACACAGTTTTTTTTACTGGCATTTATACTTGGGGCATTGCAGTGCATTGTGTTACAGTGCATTATAAAAATGCACTGCATGAAGCAGTCTGATTGGGTGCCACATAGCGGTTCCATTGAAAACATTGGACGGTATTCAACCATGCAGGAAAAACATTGCATTATATTGCAAGTGCGATGTTTCCCCTGCGTTGTACATTTGCTAGTGTTAACATAGCCTTAGACATACAGTTGCAGTAGGGCTGGCACTGTTACATGATGCCAATCTTCTCACAAATATGGTAGTGACATTTCTGCCCTGTTTATGCTATCCAGCCAACAGAATTTTCAGTTTTTTTGATGGGGAAATGTTTAAGAACAATAATAGCTCATCTAAGACTACACACTTAAGCATGTTGCCCATATAATTCTTTTTGGTTGCAACCCCTAACTACTGATTAATAATGTCTTTGGATGTAACATGCAAAAAAGCAAATTGTTATTTGCATCATCAAGTAAAAATAGTTACGTTACAGGAGCCTATAAGTATTGTTACCATGCACAATGTTTGAAGTAGATTATTGAGGGCTGCCTCCACATTGTAAAACAGTTAAATTGTGGTTTTTGGATCAGATATTAACATATTTGCTTGGAGGAAAAATCTGGGTTTGGAAAAACCATAACTATCCTACTAACATTTATGACTTCTATCAACTGTGTAATGCTAAGAAATAATGACACAGGGTGTTCTTGATAGTTTGATCTAGGTCCCTTATTTCTATAAAAAGGAAAATGTAATGCACAATTGCAACAACTTTGATTAGAATTGCAACAGTAACTTTCAATAGTTTGATGTGAGACCCAAGAAAGGCTAAAGCTGGGTACACACAGTAACGATAAAACCCTAATTCCAACGGTATTGGGGCTTTATCGTTACTGTGTGTACCTTTGTTTTCCGAACGAGCGTGTGGCCACCAAACGTTTCGGTCGGCCAAATGCTCATTCGGGAAAGACTGAAAATTTCCATCGACCGCACTAGACTCCCCTAGACTCCCTGTGTGTTTCCCTCGGGACTGTGTGTATGCAGATCTTTGAAAGATGACAGACAGGATCTTGCAGATAAAGTGAAACTTTATGTGAAACATCTTGTCTGTTCTATGCTGAATGTAGATGTAAACTCCACTATACACAGAATACCACAGGAATTGCTAAGTCACCTAAGTCAAGTCCTACTCTCAGTAATGATCTTGTGTGTCAATGAACATTCAAATCCAAGTGGATACCTTTATAACAGAGTGAAGAATTTTATACTAGAAATTGAGGGATCATAAGTGTGTTCACACTTTACACTAGTTAAGTTATAATTTAATTTAAACAATTCTTACGTTAGTTTATTTTCTTTGGCTAAAGTATTTTTCAGTTCTGCATTTATGCTACAATTTGCACATTTTAGAAGACTAGAATTGATAGTATATCGTAGTTCCTTGACTGTATCACTCAACTAGTAGCTAGTAAGAAAATCAAATACAGTGGCATCTAAAACATCGCATCTAGCATTGAATTTCTACATATTATGCAGTTAATACACTGTAGACAATCTTTTTTAGCAAGAAGATATAGGTTTGTTTCATTATCTAGAAAGGTATGGTTATAAAGCTTATATTACAGAAAATAGGCAACAGAGACATTTACACAAATATCCACATTTTCGTGAAATAACCAGAGAAGAAAGGTGATATGTCCCCAAGTGCTCTATCTATTACAATAATATATTTAGCTGACAGCTGTGTGAGTAATACTTCCTGTGATGTGCAGCAAACAGTTTTCTTTATCATGCAAAATGCAATGAATCCTAATTTAAAATGTTAATTTTTTGTTCCGTGAGAGTAATATGGGTTTGTTATTTGCAAAACATTCTAATATTTATTTTATCTATTTTCTTCTGGACCACATGACAATTATGCTGACATTTGAATTTGTGTTCACTTTTTGCCCATTTTGTCCACATTTCATTTGCATTTGTGTTTGCTTGTGTGCCCTTGCCTGTGTTTGCATTTGCTGTTTTCCCAAAGGATTTTGGGTTAAATGCACCAAAATGTTTTGTGTATTTGTGTCCGATTTCCATGCATTTTCAAAGACCCGAATTGAAGGGCAGAATGGGCAGGGATGGATACAAAGGCACCAAAAGTAGTGCACTCATGCAACTGAAAAAATGATTACAATGCAACATGCATAGTAGGAAATGGTTCCTGAAATTTCCATTAAAAACAAAATTTCATTGCGGTTTGCAAAATGATTACGTATAGAAAAGTGCATATAAATGCCAAGCCTAGCCCTTACCCCCCAATATTTGGCTGGAGCAAACCTTAATCCTGCAATCACATTGACTTTCCTGAAGACACATATTCAATCAGGAGTTTGTCCATCCTCATTGCCGGTCCTCTGCCTTCTTCCATTTTTTCCCAGTGCAACTGTAAATAATGGCCATGACGGATAATGTCATAGCCAATGACTGATGGCTGCTGGCTGTGCCACCTCCTCCTCTGAACATGTGCAGGCTCGTATAGGACAGCAGAATATCTATCTTCATGAAATTCAAAGAGGTAAGTAGCCATTGCAGTCACAGTGTTTTTGAGGGTGGGTGTGATTACCCTAGTATTGTTTCAGCCCAGATACCCTGATCTAACACCAATTGATTCACCAATAGATAGGCCCCTGTATACCAGAAAGCTTGTAGAACCTCACCGGAATCAGTTGCCCCCTGGACTAAGAGTGCTGGTTATCTGAGCTGAGGCTGAGAATACCTGAGAAATCCTGCACAGGCGGACAGGGCAACACCAGCTCAGAGCTGGACAGTAGCATTATACCAAAGTGAAAACAAGAATCAGAGTAGGAGACGGAGCCAAGGGTCAGTAAATAGAGAACCAGTCAGTGAGGAGAGGCACAGAAGGGTAGAGAGAAAGCATTGTCAAAGGCAGTCAGTAAACAGAACAGCAATTCAGGAACATACCACGAGCAAGGGTAAACCAAGAAAAGACAGGAACTAATATAAGACTAGACCAATCAGAAGTCTGAAATCAGACAAAAAAGAACCATATATGATAACCATAATTTGAATTTGCCTCCAAAACTACATCAACCAATGGCAATGACTGAGCCAAATGCACAAGCGCTATCGAGAGCTGTTTGCGCATGGCAAAGCCGCGAGAGCAGCCAAAGGAAACAGTGCAGTACCAGAGGTGAAGTAAGCAGCTTTGAGCACTGACAATGGGTATGGTAATTATCAATTTTTATGCTGGGGTTGAGATGCCCTTTATATAGTCTGCACAGTGTAAAACAGATGTCTAACAGGATTTTTTTTTTTTTTATCAGTTTTATTTTAAAAAGAAAACTGTGACTTAAGAAATCATTTTGATGCATTTGATTACATGTTTACAATAAATATTTTATTAGAATACCCAATGTCTATTGATATGTAAATATGGCATTGGTAAATGAATATACCTCAACTGCAGCCTTGGCTCTTTCAAACTCTTCTTCTAGAGACTGGTTCCTGGAGAGAAAAGGTCCCCCTAATCGAGATTCTCTAGTCAACTGGCCCTGGAAAGGATCAATAAAATAAATGTTACATAAATCATCAAGGTCAAACGACCTTTGCAATCTAAAAGAACAGGTTTAAATTTGCTGTTTTCTTTCAACAATTTAAAATGACTATTTTAAAACATAATTTCAAGGAGATTCAATAAAACTTCTTATCATTTAAAATTTGCCCCAGATCTTATTTAACATTTGAAAGCTAACATCTGATTGGTTGGGGCAAAATTAGCACCATTTTTAACGATAAGAACTTTTATTGAATAACCCTGTTTGTCTATATAATAACAATAGCAGAAGATAATAATTTATGCATAAACTTAATGAATGTTGTCATTGGTGTTAGGGATTATAAGCAAAAGTATTGTACAGATATCTAGCACAAACATACAAATGTTAAGATAAAGCTTGATTTGGGAGCTATTTGAACATTGTTATCAAATGGTTAAGTAACAAACTTTATATTCTATATACATTATAACAGTTATTTCCAAGCATCAATGTTTTCACTCTCTAGGTTTAATGGGTATGATTATTACATGTGTTATGCTCGATAGTACAGGTAATGAAAATAAGAATACTGTATACTTTCCTAATATAGCTGAATTTTAGCAGCTTGCAACCATGCCATCAATATTTCATGATTTCTTCCATTACAAACCACAGAATGCAAAGGTCACTTTTTCAGGAGACTAAAACAGCTAATTTCTTAAAGCATCAAATTGTTTTCTCAAAGAGTTTTGTTCTGGTAAACACTGGGCCCTTTCTAATACAGGGTGTGTGGTTTCCAATTTCCTACAACTAAAAATAGGTATGATGCTACATAAAGTACTATATATATACAGTACACACATATTCTCTAAGTTAAAACTGTCTATTGGAAAGCGACTACTAACAATAATTTGGCACTAATAGGTAGACAGACTACATCTCTATTTATAATGCTGAACTATCCAAGGGTTAATTAAACTCCCCAGGATAGTTCTTCATGTTGTAGAAGACATCAGTGAGATGTCAGTGAGGTTCTTGTCCTTATTATTTTAAAAATTTCCCAAAGCCATTGCCTGCTAGAGGTTTTAAAGCCACTTCTACAGCTAAAATGATCTACAGTTTTTCTGTAAAAATAAATGCTAAAGAGAGACGGCCCTGTGGTAATGGGCTGAAACGCGTAGGTCTTCTGCCTACATTGTTGTTTGTAATAAATCTATTACAAGACCCAGGAGTGCTCCGTTTGTTCCCTTACTGATATATATATATATATATATATATATTTTTTTTTTTTTTTAAGCCTAATATGAAAGCTTTTCTCGCCAGAATATATTTTAAGATATTTTTCTAGTCAGTTGCATTTATGTACAAGTAAGACATAGATTCTGTAACTTAAAACCATGTTGGTGTCAATACAATTTACAGTCCATGTAGTCTTCATTGAGCCTTGTGAGCATGTGCACCTATTAGCCACACCCCCTATACAGTATACAGATGTCTCCACACCACAATTGAGGTCCCTAATAAGACTTTGAAAGCTGCTTGTTACACTGCAGTTTATTTTCCAGACTGAATTTCAGACAGCCTGTCAGAAACCATTGAAAATAGTTAGCTGATTTTATGGCTGTTTTTTTAAAAATGATTATTGGCTTACATTTGGTTCCTACCAAAAGATTTACGGGAGATTCAATATAAGTAAAATCAGTCTAAAACCCAGGTTAACCTGAAGTAATATCGGGTTAGCATGTGTTTTACATTTTAGGGCACAGCACCATTTCCGAATGTTTTTAAAAATAGCGCTGTGCAACTGATACAAAACCCCTTTTGTTAAGTTTTGCGCTATCTCATAGCGTGAAACTTAATTGAGTTCTGTAGGGGGACTTTATTCCGGCGCTACCGGAAAGTCTTACCTTTACATGTTCCCACAATGCAATACACATAATCTCGTTTATGTCTCGTATTGTATTGCGGGATTGCGCAATGGCAAACTTTTATATTGCATCTCCCTGAAAGTTTCTAAAAGTACATTTTTTCTTTTACTTTACTTTTAGAAACAAGCAATCCATGAGGTTACAGGTTCAAATCCCTAAACTTAGCTGTCAGCTTCTAGGGAGCAGGGCAGTCTGCAGCTTTCCTTATTTTGTTCTGCTGTGCACTAGACAGCATGTGAAGTGTATTACAGCTTTACATTGAGACTCCCAGCAAACCCAAAAAAGATGAATTATAGGATCTGACCCCTAGACCCACAGGTTTACTTCATAAATCAACAGCCACTGAAAAAGGGAGAGGTGAGACACAGCTTGTTGTATCTTTATGAATGTGCTCTGTCTATTGGGACAATGTTGTCTGGTGACTTTTTATTTTATTTTATTTCATATCTGTATGCAGTGACATTTTCCTATAAAACTTAAGAGATTGCAGGCAAGCATCAGATATAACAACGATGTTGGTTAGTCAGCACTATGGGAAACTCACAGTGCACAGCATTTAATTAGAATCACACATGCTAGCAATATATTGCAATAATGTTGTAGATTCACGGACTCCAGTTTTGCTTTCTAGAAGGTTTTCAGCATTCCATTCTACTGTAGCCATGAATTGAATTATATGCATCCTGAAATAATGAGAAGCAGATGGCAAATCACAGCAATAGATGCTTAAGTGACTTATCAATAGGTCAGCACATGGATGTGCTGGAAATAGCATCAATTCCCTTAATACCTTTTCAAGAATCTCTCTGCAAACTATCATGCTCTACTGCTAATCTTCCAAGGTCCTTTTGACATAATCCAGTAAACCTGGTATTTTGTACAGGGATCACAACTTATACAAGGTACTTTATGGCTTTAAATGTACAATAAAAAGTTAAAATATTATTTGGGAATTGAGGGGGCAAACAATTTTATATGAGAAATGCATACAAGTATACACATGTGCATTTATAATTGTAGTGTAGAACCAAACAACATACACACAAACCGAATGCAAGCCGGGATCTAAAGCATGTGAGAAATACGCTGATGTGGCCTAAAAGCTGAAGAAACTGTAAGAGTTAACAAAGATATGATTCCCCCCCCTTTTTTTGGACCAAATCCCAAAGGTACAATGTTACTATAGATAACACACTCATGCACACAAACATAAATGTATACAGTATGTATATAAACATAGATTTAGTTTTTATAAGAGTAAATGGTAAAGCAAATACATACATGCAGTCTCTCTACATGCTAAATAAACTCTTCCCACCCTCACGCCTTTTCTCTTACATCTCCATACAGTTCTATTCTTCTCTCTTTCCTGGGAAACATCCCTCTGTAGGTTTAAATCTAAACTTGTATTCTACCTCTCAGGCCACCAGTGCAGTGTATGATTCTTTAATTGGGGCTTATGGGATTCATTACAGAGCTTTCGATCCTTCCCTCAGAGCCTGTGTGTCATCTGTCATCACTTTAAGCTTAGACTAAGCACTTGCAATGTAATATCTGTATACATATTATCTATGACTTATTTACATGGTTTATCTCATTCTCTTTTTGTAAACTATGTGTTTTTAATAATGATCATCAGAACCCTGGGGCCCTGTATAAAGAAAATGATACAGACATATAACAGACTCACAAAAACAAATAAATATAGTACATGTTTATGCACAAAATAAATACATTCACATAACACAAAAATAAAAAAGGGACACAAATAAACATGAATGGTCACTGGAACATTAAAGGAATATTGTTACCTTAAGAAAGCATTTCCAAAATTTTTTTACTGAGCTACCTGTAATAAATGATGCCCTGGAACACTTTAATACAAATTCTAATATACAGCCCTGACTATGTTGTTTGTGCTGCTTTTTACAGAAAAATTTACAGATCCCCACAGTCAACCTATGAGGACAGAGAATTTTATCTATATTGGGCCTTTTCGTGAAATCTGGGCTTTTCTTAAAGGAGAACTAAACTAAATTGTATACTCTCGAATATCCCCTAAACAGTAACCTCCCACTGCAGAAAATAACATTAAACTGCATGAAATAGCTGTGTGTATGTACAGTGATTGGCCACACCCCTGACCTCAAGTTACATGCTTCCTTGCCTAATCTGTCCTGTAAAAGGATTGGCTAGAGGCTACTAGTGGGTGGGACCAATTGTAACAAGTTTCTGCAGTATCTTAGGACTGAGCATGTGTCAGGGACCACACTTAATCAAACACAAACCTAATGTTAAAAAGGTAAATTTCACAACAACCATATTAAATTGAGAGTTAAGACAGATTACTGCTTTTATGTTAAGGTGCTCTTCCTTGAGTGTAGTTCTGAGGCTTTAGTTGTCCTTAAACTTTGAATTTTAAAACTGAGGAAACAGTCACACACACACACACACACACACACACACCAAATGAAAACTGAAAATGTTGTGTGCTAGTGTTTTCAGCAGATAATTTCTCCAAAACACTTGGCTCATTATTTAGTGCATCATTTTATGGATTGATGCAAAAAGCATTTTAAAATGTTTTCCATTTTTCAAGGTAATAGCCCCCCTACCATATTTGTGATATGAAATAATTGCTCCATAGGATGTCATAGAAATGCCAACAACGTCTAGGGTTACGTTTCCACAAATCTCTATTGCTATGCTAGTTAAAAAGGGCCACATAGAATACACTTTTATTTGATGAAGTAGCAGCCATGCTGATAATAATCAAATAATTAAAAATGTGTAGTTGTCCATCACATACGATGTGAATATTTTACCAATTTGATATTGTGCCATAGTTACTGTAGTATGAGTGGGACCTCTTTATCATTATATCTCTGATCAGGGCTGTTCCTGGCTAGGGCACACATTGCTTTATACTCATCAAATCGTATAGTAAGCAATCGGTCACATGTGTTGCCATGACTGTTATAAGCCCTCTGTACTGTTTTATGTTTTGAAAGCTAACATCTGATTGGTTGGGACAAAATCAGCACCATTTTAAACGATAAGAACTTTTATTGAATAACCCTGTAAATATATGAAAATGCTAATTAGCCTTGTTAAGGGGACATTTGTTAAAAAAAAACCTTGTGCTACTTTAAATACCCTCTTTTATATACGTATATATCTTCCCTACTCAATAAAATATACTGTGCAAAACAGACCCTTTTAGCCCTTTAAACAGATCTTTAAGAAAATAGGGTATCTTTCGATACTCGCGCAGCCGCCACAACCCAAGTCTCACTAACAATCATAAATTGGTTAGAGCAACTTTAACCCATAGACAGAGGGAAGCAGCCACCCTGCGCCTCCATGTAAATGACCCTGATTATGTTCTACAAGACATGGAGAAATTGTTAGAATTGTAAAATTATAAATGTAATGAATCACAACTATATAACAATAAATGCAACTGATCTAGTGAATGAGAAGTGCACATAGAATGTCCATTCCAAATGTATAACCACAAATATCCAAAGGAATAACCACAGGAGGTATTAAATTCATTTCTATTTTCATGGAATCATGAAAAGATGTTTCAGACATTCATCTTCTATTTTATGCAACAGGAGGTTGATTGTGTTGTCTTGAGCTGTCATTTAATAATCATGCTGAGTTTAGCTTGCCGGGACTGGGTGCACATTATAATTTTCCTTACCACGGATCTTCTTGCAAATCTAACTACTGATAATTAAAGCAAATGATAAATGTAGAAATACTGAAAAACAATCTACTGCCAACAAAGATGGTCCAACATTTACTGAACCAAACAGGCATTTTCATTGATTTAGAAAGACATTTCAACAAGTGAATGCACCAATGTACAGTAAGAACATTATTAAGGATCATTAAGCATAGGAGTATGTTGCAGAGGTGTAACTTGGAATTACTTGCCCCCCCATGAGACTATGATAGGGCCCCTATCCATGCTTCATCCACAGTGGTTTTCTGGAAGGAGGCTATATCTGTCATAGGAAAAATAGGAAGATGGGGCCCCCTGCTGTTGTTCCCCCTGCTCTCCTGGTAGTTAAGCCCTTGGTATGTTGTAGGTAAGTAGAAGGGAGGGGATCTAAAACATTGTCTGTCTGTCTGTCTGTCTTTCTGTCTGTCTATCTAGTTAAATCTATCAGTGTGCACACAGTAAATTATGTTGTATATCATTTCATTGTATTATTATTTGTATTTTTATACATACAGGTTTGTGATGTACTGTATTCTGCTATTGTTCTCGTTTTGTCTCTAAAAACATTCTCTGCAAGAAGCGCATGTTCCCTTTTAATAGATTCCAGACTTACAGTTGGGAAGAGTTAGACTGGACCAGAGACTGGAAGTGACAGATTGATGTACTAGGGTAAGCCCAGGGGTAAGGCCCTAATGGTTTAATTCCTTATTGGGACTTATTGGGAGGAAGTGGGGGGAAACAGTATAATTGCCCTTTAAAAAAATGCCACGCATACACATATATATAAACTTAACATATACAATATTTAATGTGATAAAAGGATATTGCTGTTCTCAAAATACTTTGCAAGAAACTACGCACATGTAAGTAACAGTGTCCTGTAAAAGATTTATTGTAAAAGGAGCATGTAAAGGAACACTAAAGTAAGGAAAGTGATAACCACCTTATGCACACAGTGGCGTCACTAGGAATCACTGGGCCCTCCAGAAAAACTATGATGGGGGCCATAAGTCGCTAGTGTCCAAATTACGGTAATTGTGAAATCTTTTGCTATGAATCCAGTAAATATACAAGGTAATGAAAAATTTCACATAGGGGTGAAATTATTGAAAGTCTATAAAAGGAAATATTTCTTTTCTCTGTGCTAACCAGCCTTAAATAAATATTTATTAATTTAATAGCATCTAATGTTAATAGCGGTAAGAAAAGTAATATTAGCATTTTTCCCCCCAATGTTTTTTCTGATTTTGTTTGTTAGTTTAAACGGTGCATACCTACATACCTACCATTCAGCAGGGTGAGCTGTTTACCTTAGGTGGCAATTGAGCACATATATATAAGAGGCAGGCAGAACCAGGACTGCTTACCATAAGTTGCACCACCTGCAGGGAGTACCCTGAGGTTAAAGATTGTTTTTATAATAACATTTTCCTGACATGCTTTATGATTTTATTTTACAGAAACAATACTTACCTTTTGGGAAGTTGTTGATTCAAACTCAGACATTCTGTCAGCTTCTACAACATTGCACCCTCGATTTACATCAGTTCTGACATCATTAGACCTTGAAAGAAACATAAAATATATGTGGTTATTTTACACACATGCAGAGTATTTAGATATTAACCATAATCCTGCAATCTTAATTGCCTAGTGTTAGGATACTCCAGACCTATAGATTATTCCATCAATATTTAAAGGGCAACTGTGGTCTCCAAACAAGTAAGGGTTAAATGAAAGCCTGCAGTATTTCTTTTAAAATGAGCCAACAATCATATCTTTGGATGCAGCCTGTGAGAAATTACATTATGGTGAATGTTCAAATTTCCTGCTTCCAGTAGGTTGTGTGACATCACCAGACTTCTGCCACGCCCTCCGTCCCCTGGGGCGAAGCATGCTCAATTAAGACTAAATGCTGGGGAAAACAGGAAGTACCTGGGGGAAAAATTGACAGTTGAGAGGGGGGAGCCTATTAATGCAGACAGAGGCTGGTCACATGGCTAAAACCAGGAAGTGTTCAAGCAGGAAGTAATATAGCAATAACCTCTCACAAATTTTATCTAGAGATGTGATTTAGGTTTTATTTTGAAGGTACGATGGAAGGCTTTTTATAGAATCCTTACTAGTTTGGAAGAATTGGAGACCACAGTTACCCTTTAACTATCAGATGTAAAGGGTTTTATTGCTGTGTAATCATCAGTGCTATATCTACAATAAGCCAACCTGAAATGGAAGTTTACATTCTTTATTAAGGTCTATGATATGCGATTCTGTGAGCAGGAGAGAGCAATCCTTAGGGGGCTCTGCAGTTGACACTTGCTTCAGGTAGTTGTCATATATGGCCTTTCATGTTTACCTCTCTCTGATATTCTAGTTCTTATTCCTCTGTCCTTCTCCATAAGGTACTGGAGACAGGTACTGTCCTTCTCCAGACAGGCTGTTGTACATTTTTCTACTTTTAGTCTGAGCTCTGTGTGAATGGAGCAGATTTCCCAATCCTCTGAAGGTTCTTGCTATTTTTATTTGCAGATATTCCAATTCTTGCCAAAATGTTTGTTAGTTGTCACTAGTGACGGCCCAGTTCGCAGATCCAAACCCGGATCCACGGCGGATTTACCTCGTTCGCGAACAGCAGATATCGCGGATTTTCCGGGTTTCCGCCTTCTGAACTTTTCCGAACCGCGTTTTCGAAAATTTTCGAAATTACGAGGATTTCTCGTATTTTTGAAAATACGAGAAATCCTCGTAAATTCGAAATTTAGCGGATTTTTCACATTTTTGGACGGAACAAACCACATTTTCGGGTCCGTATTTTCGAAGAATCCTCGTATTTTCGAAGAATCCTCGTATTTTCAAAGAAAGGATTTTGCCGAACTTTCATTTTAATAGGTTTTAATGGGTCCGCTTGCGGATTTTCGAATTTCCAAATTTTTACGAAAATTCGTGGATCCTCGAGCGGACCGGATTTTGCGAAGTTCGGACATCTCTAGTTGTCACTAGTTGGCAATTTGCGTTATCCCCTAGCTACACATAGACCAGGTATAGTATAGTTTTTGAGGTTGAATAAAGATATACGTCCATCCAGTCCAATCTACTCAACAATACCAACATTTCCGACCTAACAGTTGATACATAATTTTAAAAAAAAGTATGAAGGGTAAAAATAATTCCTTCCTTACTCCAAGTAGCAACTGGAAATATCCCTGGGTCAACTCCAACTCTATGTATCAATACCAATAACATGCAACATTATTTATTTTTAGAAACTCATCCAGATATTTTAGAAACAATCCAATGATCCTGCCATCATCACGGATGGAAGACTGTTCCATAGTTTTATTGTTCTCACGTTGAAAAACCCTCTTCCGAACTTGAAGTCCAAACAATGCCCCAGATAGTTTATTGTATGACCTATTAATGTGTTTATACACAGAAAAGGAAAGTATAGAGTATAATGTATAAAAATAATGTACAATCCAGAGACCTGATCCTCACTGTTGTGAAATAGAACTGTTATTATTATCAGTTTTCAATAATTGCTATTTGCTTGATTTTCTGGAACAAGATTCATTTTCATAAATGATTTCACTGATTTTAGTACAATAAATGATACTAAAAAAAGGTCTGAAAAAAGCATTTTAAATCATATTTGATTCCATTTAAATTTCAATAAAATGATTCTAAAAAGATTAAAAATAGAAGAAAAAAAAACCTGCTCAGAAGGCAATTCGGGGCTTTCAGGTGTTGATTAATTTGGGTTTTTAATTGCATATCATTAATTTGGCTTGTAAGAGTCAAATTTCTGTTCTGCACTGTTTTCTCTTTGATTCTTTTCTATTTTTTGGAATGTAAATTCTCCCACAGTTTGGTATAGGTATGTAGGAAACATAGGAGAAGTGTAATAATACATCGATACCAAATCTGTAAAAGTGTTTCTCATTTTTTGTTTTACAGACTTTATTCGCATAGACTTTAATGGAGCTGTTGCACGCGCATTTAACACTGAATACCTGTCTCTTGATTGCATTCATCTATGAGCAGACATAATCGGTGCTGTCTGTTTACCTTTCTTGATTACCTGTGTCACAGGTGCAGGTTTTAAAGCTCAGAGCACACGCAGACACTCACATTAATAGAGATTTGTGCAGCTTTTGTGAAGGTCAAAGTTTATACAGTACTTATACCTTTTCTTTCTAGTTTTTTTAATCTGATAAAATAACAATTGGAATTTACCATAGAAGCTCTCTTGAAGCATCTTTAGATGACTTTCTTTGCATGTCTCGAAAACCTTCATTGCTTTTATCTCTACGGAAGCGCCCATCACTCCATTTTTCCAGCTGTGTCTGAAGATGTACTGAAAATAAGCAAGAGATCCTCACACAAAGGACAAATAATCATACATTATTTTATGATTGGTTGTTCTGCCTTTTATTTATTATAGGGCAATATAGTGGCTCAGTGTTTAGCAATAATGCCAGAGTCCTGGGTTTAAATCCACCTTCAGCTACATCTGCAAAGAGTTTTCATTTTCTGCTTGTCCTTGTTTTGCTTATATTAAATAAAAAATATTTTCAAAGACATATTAATTGGAAAAGAGAAAAAGGACCTAAAATGACTGCTAATAAGTGATGTCATCAATGACCAATATATAGCCCAATATGAAATTAGAAATGTGATCCAGGGCTCATCCAGCTAACTTGTTTGGAGAAAAAAATTCCCTTTTCATAAGCCCTCCAAAGATTTTATGTAATAAGGGTTGCAAATGCTTGCCTACTGCCGTTATATACCATGATTTGCAGACACAAATGAACAAAAAAGGCAGAGTTTGGCAAGTGTTCACTATATAGGATAACCCTAAAAACTATCAGGGAGATTCAATAAAAGTTCTTATCATTAAAAATGGTGCTAATTTTGCCCCAACCAATCAGATCTTATTTAACATTTGAAAGCTAACATCTGATTGGTTGGGGCAAAATTAGAACCATTTTAAACGATAAGAACTTTTATTGAATAACCCAGTATATATATTCGCAATGGAACAAGATAGGGTTGCCTATTTTCATCCTTACACTTTGCATTATGCATGGAACCAATATGTTTGTCTCTACCTTACCTGTCTGTATTAAGGAAAATATATAGTTATTTTGCTTTGGGTCAAATTGTTAAAGAATCACTAACAACAAATAAGTAAACATTCAATAATTGTTATATACATTAAAGTAGACTTGTCAAAATGTGCATTTTGCATAAATATATTAAAAATATGTCAATAAAATCTGTCTGTCTAAATCTTTTTAGGCAAAATGCAACAGAACAATGTGGATATGACAGATATACTGGAAAGTTAATATCTTTGTGCTTATACCTAAGGCTATAAATAAGAGAATACATATACGCAAGAGTTGCATTTGTTTTTTTTATGGAACTTACTGTGTGTTGATTTGATAATATCTCACACTAAAATCAGTAAACACCACACAAATTATATTATTATATTTACAATGAAATATGGATGTGTCAATAAAAAAAGGTTTTCATTATTGTTTTTTTTTCTTACAGCCTTGTGACCTAGAATGTGACCATTCTAGCCATGCCTATTAGTCTAAGTGATATGCACCCTTGTGTAACTTCTAAACTTTCTTTTACATACTAGTCTGTTAGATAATTGAATAGATACCTCTTATAGGCAGTGTCATGCTGTAACTAGCTCCTGCAGTATCTTGGGACTGGGCAAGTATGAGAAACACAACAGTCAGAGACTAAATTCGTAGGTGTGCCTGTGAGGAAATAGGGCATATGATCCACAAACTATAAAGATACATTTTTGCCACCGCAAAATAAGACACAGATGCATGTCAAATAGCTCTATCGTCTGATTGAATGTTGCTTAGAGGTTTAAGTTGTCTTTTAAAATACATTGAATTATTTTGTAGATTCTATTTTGTTTCTTTTTTCTACTGTCTGTAAATGGAAGTCCAACTCTGGTGTCATGTAACATGAGGTTTAAGCAAAATTTTAAATTGTTCATAAAAATTGCTAATGCTAGGTCTTGGGAAATCTAACAAATTACCCTTCTCTTAGAGAGAGCTGATCTCAACAAAATAAAAATGTCTTACAAAGTAATATATAATATTACGCAAGGTAGACATATTTTTTTCTAATGTATCTGGGAAATCTGGATACACGATCCAAGAGCTGAATCAATCAGGAAAATCAATTTAATATCAGAATATCTATGATATATTATGTTATAAGCCTGTTCTTAGCAATGTGTTTCCTACTTTTGACTAATTCACTATGTGACTGTATCTCACCAAGATAAATGACACACCCCAAATACAATATAAGTTTGTTGCTTTTTTACATGAATTATTTATTAATATTCCTTGAAGTTTTATAATGTAATAGAATCTCCACTTAACCTTTTAATTGGCTTTTCTATGTATTTATCTAATCCAGAACTGCTTTTTTCTAGCATTAAAGATCAAACTGGATATCTATTCAGGTCATGGTATTTATCTGTGGTATTCAGTTAGATCAACTGGAATTTTAAGTTTAGTTCTTGAAGATGTTCACTCGACTAGCTTTCTCAATTCAGAATGACTTGTAGAAACATCTGTTGGTAATGTGCATCAACTTTTCTACCCTGGTAAAGCCCATTGATGTATATACAAACTCCTTAAAGGATATGTACACTGTAAAACAAAGTTTAGTTTACTAGATAGCTGTAGCTTTAAAACTAAAAGGTGTGTAATTTTTTTTGTTCTATCCCCCCATAGCCTACCTTTCCTCCTTAAATCTTGCTGTGTTCTTGCTCATGTACATTGCAGCTGTTGCTCCTCCCCCACGAGATATTGAATGGAAGGCTAGCATCTGGTGGTCAAAACATTAAATGCTTGTTTCCAGTTCCCCACTCGTGGGGGGATAGAACAAAATTTACACACCTTGAGTTTTAAAGCTACGGCTATCCAGTAAACTAAACTTTGTATTACAGTGTACATATCCTTTAAAGAGCATCTTTAGTGGGAAAATGAACTTTATTTTCTTTTCTTAAATGTGTTCTATAAATCCTCCCAAGCCCCAGAGTGTCTTTAATTTCTTGAATTTCCCTCTCTGTCCTGAGATACACAAATTAGAAGATGTGATTGCATTCCTCTACTCCTACTTGTACTGTCAATTAAAGGGCAATTATAGTGAGAAAATTGTTGTTTTTTAATTTCTTCTAATGTATCCTATAAGTCATCCCAACCACCAGGGTACCTTTAGTTTCTTTAAATTCTTCATAGTCCCCGAGATATAAGCCTTTGAATATGCTGTGATTTGTAGGAGCTGCTACACCTCATCTGTCACTCAAAGGCACACACCCACACAATCCAAAGCTCCCATGCAGTACTGTCACACACTCTCACCCACACTATATGTACCATGTGCAACATATAGTCAAATGCTGTCGTGCTAAACACAATCAATAAACCATTAACCCAATAATATGAGCATAACACACTATAAAACAGCCCCTCCCCCCCCAAAAAAATATCTTATATACATACAAAACCAGTGACTCAAATGGAACACTAATACAGTATATATAATACAGTAATACAGACTATATACCAAACAAGACACACAGTGCAATGTAGGAAATATATAGACTAAAGCAACTGAAATATAACAGGACAACAAGCAGTGTCACTGTGTTTGTGAAGGTCTCTCACTACAAGCTGCTGTTACACTGACTCTCTTCAGATATGAACTGTAGGTAAAAAATAAATAACAATTAGCAAAGTTAGAGAACAGGGAGAGTTCAGTAACTTACTTGTAAAGAATCTCAGCACCACTTGTCCTCTCTCCCCCTCTGCCCCTCCCTTCAGCATATTGCTACTTTATTCCACACTTTGATTGCTTGCAGTCTAGCTCTGGAAGGGAGGGGTCAACAGGATGTCAGCACTTCATTTAAAGTCCTTTCAACTGACAATGCTCGGACTCTGTATACAGCCCGTCACTGCTTGAGGGGGAGTAGACAGAGAGGGGAGGGGGACTACACAGCTTGGTACAAACTTCTGCCAGTGTGAAGAAATGAAGCCACACAGAAACATGAAAGTATGGCAGCTTATACTAAGTGATCTATACATTGTATACAGACAAAGTTTTTTTTTCACTATAGTTGCCCTTTAAATCCCTGTGACGTGACCCTCTTCCCTGCTCAAGTCCCTCCCATCTCCCTGCTCTAATCAAACAGAACATTAGCAGGGGGAGAGAGGTAGCTTTGACTGCAGAGATAAGGCTGCACTCAACCCCCCTTCTTGATTCCTTTCACTGTTTGATGATGTGTCACAAAGTGGGAGCAGCAGTAAACTGTACTGTTCTCCTTCTTCCATCTCCAACCCCCAAACTAAACTTTAACCCACTACTGGCCCCACTGTACAATTAAAAATAACCCTTACCTTACATTCCTGCTCCTTGTGGTTCTTCTGTAATCTTCAAAGTCCAGGAAACTAAAGTGTAGGAACTGTCTTCCTGTCCAAAAGGTCTCTGCCTCTGCTGTGTCCTCTGACTTGCTTTTAGCATGTGCAGTGGAGCCCTTTCCCCCCTCCCTCCTGATCCCTCTCTGGCTTCTTCTCCTGCATCATAAAATGCTTTTAACATTCTGCAGGGCATGTCCCCCCACCCCCAACTGCTAAATTCTTACTCCCAAAAACGCTTCCCTTCTTTACTCACTGATGGCAGCCGTGGCTGTGATTGGCTGCCTCTCAGCCAATCACAGCCGCGGCTGCCGGTCTGGCCCCCTGCTTGTAGTTCCATCGGGCAGGGGAACCGGACCAGATCGGCAAAGGAACGAGGAGCTGTAAGTAAAGCAGGGAAGCATTTTTGGGAGTAAGAATATAGCGGTTGAGGGTGGGGGGACATGCCCTGCAGTGTGTCCAAAGTAGAAAAAGAGGGTGGACATGCCCTTTAAATAGTAGTACTCACAATATTAGTATAAATTTACCCTTTAACAATAGGGTACTACATTTTACATTAAATCTTTTTTTAGGGAAAACTCTCATAAATTTGCCCCAAAATAACCTTAAATAATTTGTTGGTATGAGATCAAACACTATGATCTACCTACAGCAATATACAATTATCATAAGGGAACGTGTTACATATACCTTCTATATGTTTTTGCTACTTACCCAAGTCCAAAGTAGCCTTTTCAGGAATTCTGATAGTTTTGGTCGACCTCTCAGCTTCAGCTTTAATGAGTTCTGAGTCATCTACTTTCTTCTTTATGGACAATGATTTAGACGATTCCCCTTTGGACACAGCATCTAATTTCTTTCCTTTACTTTGACTAGGAGCAAGTGGTTCACTCAAGTCCAGAAGATCCAGCCCTGGTGACAATACTATCAGGTATTATAGATTAAATCAATAGAAAGTAGTAGGAACTACAACAAATAAAGGGGACAACAGTCATCTAATGTATCTATTGTTTAATCATCTAAAATAGTAACAAAAAAATGTAATCTATTACTAATAAATAAAAGCATATCTGCTACTCCTGGGCCCCCAGAGTTAAGAGTAAAACGTAATGACACATTTTCTTTATAGACAAATTTTGCAATCTGAATGCTCTAGTGGGAGCGCATGCCTGTGGTAGACTATTGGAGAAGCTTTACTACATGCAGTGTGCTCCTGTGAGTTATCGGAGTGGATTTGATTACTAGTTTTGGTCCATATCGCAAGCACTTTTGAGGTAAATTGCATCCTTAGAAAACATCTGATACCATTTGATTGGTCCTTAAGGCATGTCAACATTCTTTAGTATATGTCTAAAATCAACTCTTAATATTTTAACCCATCTAATGAATATCTTTACAGCTCCTAGACTTCTGGGGCTAGGGTTATAGAACAGAAGGCCCCACGAACTACATTTCATTTATATCAGCTTATTACTGGTTAATGTCTAAGCTCCCACAGAATACATATAAATACAGTTAACTCTTTCATAATGTGGTGGGTCAATACAAAAGTTACTTTGATTGCTGTAAACTTTTCTCAGAAAATGTGCATTTACCAGATGTTCAAAACTCTACAGCAGTGGTTCTCAAACTTTTTTAAGAATGTGGAAAATTTGCAAATACAGATCTCTGTCAAGTCACACCTGTACTCTTATTGCAAAATTATTGTGTAATCACTGTACCCATAAATTAAGAGTATTTTAGATGCACTGTATATAGTCACAGAATGTAAATAATTGTAATTATGTAATAACATAATGTAATGTAACCTTAAAGGGCATGTCCACCCCCAAAACTGAAATTTAACCCCATACTGGCCACATTATGTAGTTTAAAAAAATCCTTACCTTACATTTCTGCTGTAAATGGTTCTCCTGCTGTGCATTTTCTAAGTCCTGGAAACTGCAGTGTAGAAGCTGTCAGTGACTCATCCGGTGCCTGTCTCTGCCTCAACCTCATCAAGGTCTGAGGCATGCACAAAAATGACCCGATAGTTACTTAAAGACTCTTCTCTCCCACGGCGTCTTCGATGACGTCAGCCGTGTCTGTGATTGGCCGCGTCTTAGCCAATCACAGACGTGGATGATAGACCAGCCCCTGCTTGCAACTTATGCAAGCAGGGAGCTGGATAGAAGACTGCGCGGAGAGAAGGGGCTGTAAGTAAACATCTGGGCATATTTTAAAAATATATTATGGCGGTTAGGGGTGGGCAGCTGCTACCTACCATATATTAAAAGTTTGATTTCAGAGTGGACATGCCCTTTAACCCTCATTAATTATACCAGTTCTATTAAAATATTTGTTTGAGAGTAAGATCTCATTAAAATAAAAATTAGTCTGGATTTGGAGACACACATTGTGCTCACAGTGTAACGTAAAACACCTTTTGAGAAACCCTACTCTAGAGGAATTATTATGTCAAAAGCTACTGCTCACCATTATCACCAGATATATTAGTATTAGTTTTGAAATTAGAATTTTTGGCTATAGGCACAGTGATGTCCCCTCAACAGAAATAATTTTTGTAGTTTCATACAGGTACTGTAATTGCGACTGTTACTTTTCTGTGAAATATATTGTTAATCCAAATGTAACATCCTTTATTCTGTGGGCCCTCTTTTAAAATAAAAATAAAACATATTTACAGATTGCAACAATAAGTATGGAAAATATTTGTCTGTTAAAAAGAATGGGGCCTTAAAAAAAATGTGTTGACAGTGTTAATTAATATCATCTTGTATGTGTTTTATTTATTATGGAGGTACCATATATACTCGAGTATAAGTCGACCCGAGTATAAGTCGAGGTACCTATTTTTACCTGAAAAATTTGTAAAAAGGGATTGACTCGAGTATAAGTCGAGGGTAGAAATTATCACCACTACTGCCTTCTGATTCTGTGTTGTTTTTAGGCTTTAGTTGCCCTTTACATGGACAGCAGAATTCCCATACATGAATCCCATACAGTAATAGCCAAATCCAGTACCAGTAACCTCCAATTCCTTGGCACTCCAGATGTTTGGAAACTACAACTCCCAGCATGCTTTGTTGCTGTGAGTTTCAGTTTCCAAACATGTGGAGTGGCAAGGTTCAGTAAGCTTTTAATTAAGCTTACCATCATTTACAATTCTCCTGAACCCCATATAGTAAAGGGCCCTCTGATCCCCATATAGTAAAGGGAACTCTGACCCCCATATAGTAACATATAGTAAAGGGAACTCTGACCCTCATATAGTAAAGGGAACTCTGACTCCATATAGTAAAGGACTGTCTGACCCCAATAGTTAAAAATGTCCCCTCAGAGTTGTAGTTTCAAGCTGTCATTTGCACTGATCTAGCAGCTGTTTTTTGCCCCGAACTGAGGAGACCCATCAGATTTACAGCATCCAGATGAGCAGTGACAGTGCTGAATGAGTCCAGAAGCCAGACTACAGGAAGCAGGAAGTGTAAAGGCAGATCAGCTCCTGTAACTTTCTATGCGGGTTAACACAGCGCCACCTCCTGGTTACTATCCGCAATTGCAGAATTTGGATCTAAATTAGGACTTGACCCGAGTATAAGTCGAGGTTAGGTTTTCAGGCTTATTTTAAAGCCTGAAAAATTCGACTTATACTCAAGTATATACGGTAATTGTTACCTGTACTGCTGGTTGAAACCTTGAAGCTAGTTATTTAAACTTGTATTTGTATCACTGAACTGGTATGGTGTGGCTAAACTTTCCATTGTGACTATTCCATTTAAAATAGGGGTACCAGCTAGTGTAAGTAGTTTTATAGCTTTATATATTTTGTCATGTACCTAATATAAGTCAGTACTGTACTTTATATACATTTATTTATGGCCATTTAGGTCACACACATTAATATACACCTCTCCTATATCTAATATTATATACCCCGGTAGGTCCTAAAACTCAATTTAATCTCCTATAAACTAATTAATAATCTTATACTATAGAAAGGCAAAACACACATAATTGTTAACCCTTGGGCTGCCAAACATTTTTTTAAAAAACAATACAACCTGTGAAGTGAGTGCCTGACTATAGCACAAATATGTATATATATATATATATATATATATGTATGTATATATATTTCAATAAAGGATTATTTACCACTAAAATAGATGCATTTTTGCAGTCAGTAAGATTTTATTTGTATTTTTGTGAACAGTTACTTATGGCAGTAGACAATAAATGTCAAATACCATCATGTTATTTTAGTTCTGGTTCTTCTATCACTTATCTAATTTTAGCTTTTATTGCAATTAAGTAAAAAAAAAAATCAAGTAACTGTAATTGATTTCTCATTCTGAGCCATCAGAAAAAAAAATCATGGCTGCATTGTTCTCATTTTATTGGTACTCTTTCTAAAATAAGCTAAAGGAAAAGTTCAGCCTAGAAGACTTTTATTTAAGCCATACACTAATAATAAATATTTAACACGTCTATGGCATGAAAACTAGGTTGATGAACTACCCCTGTTGGCACAAATGTTGTTCTTGGTTACGTTAATTAAAGTAGAGGTACTCGATAAAATTACTGTATGTGTTACCATATAAGAATCACTCTCTATACAGAATATAAGGAGTTAGCTTATACTGTATTTGTGGGGTTACTGAATATTCCCCTGAAGTTGCATGTGTAAATGGCCACATTTAAAGCCAGCTATTTTTCTAATTATTTATCTCCTTATACTAGTAATACTAGTGATGGGGCAGGGGTATACTGAAACTATAAGTAAGGTTTACTATTGAGAAATATTTGCTGTATTCCACGCAGATTCTAGGAATTACTTAGAAAGGCGAACCCTGTTAATCACCTTTTTAAATAGCAGTAGAGCTGTTCGAAACTGACCCAGTAGACTTCTATGGGAGAAAAAAAATGTGAAAGTTTCTGTCCATCTTGAGGGACAAATAGTAATAGTAGGTTACTGTACATGACACAGAGACCTGGGGAATGGTCTGGGGAACCCGTAAATAGAACCAAAACTTATTTTAAAACTATCTTTCCTCACTGTTTTCGAGCTTCCGCATTCTATTTTCGAGGGCTACCGAACTTTCGATGGTTCTATTTTTGATCTTTGATAATCGTCTACTTTCGATTTTTGAATATTCGATAATCGTCTACTTTCGATTTTCGATAATCGCCTATTTTCAATTTTCGATAAAAATCAAAATTCAAAAAATCTGTGGAGTCCCGAAAGTTTTGTCGGGACTTCGAAACCCTCAGATTCGATTCGAAACTGGGTTCTATTCGAACCCACAGTACATCTCTAATCAGCAGCAAATGTATTTTATTCTGAACTCATCATTTAATATGAATCAATTTAACAAGCAAGTGGTATTAAGTGAGAAAACACAATGGCAATATTGTATTTCCTTACTGTAGAAAACAGACAAGAAACATGAGGTAAAATGTACCCAAACCAAATCAGTTCCTTGATATAAAGTTACTGTAACAGTATGTTCTAAAATGGGAGAGGGGTTATTACAGAGCAGATACAGTATGTGTGTTTGGCCATCTGGACTGATCAGGGATCCTATACACACTATGAGCTTACAAAAATCTAAACACATTCTTTCCAATTCTAAAACAGCTGGAGCTGGTAACTTATGCCGTCACAGCACAGCAAATTTCAGTGAAATTTATGCCCAATAAATATATAGATCTCTAACCAAGGTAGAAAATGCCTGACTTATTAACATATTTAACCATTTTAATATTTGACCATTATAAATTAAGTAATTATTAATGTAATTTAGAAACAAACCTGCACTCGTTCTTAAAGCGTAAAAGTAAAAATTATACAGGTGCCACCAGGTAACACAACTCTATTAATTGAATGTTGCTCAGGACAAACATCAACAGACAATATAAACTGCAAACCAAACATGATAAGGAATAAGTAGGGTTACACTTTATTGACTTTTGTTGCTTGTCCATGATAAGGACCTTATGAGAGAAAAAAAAAGTAAATTTTTTAACAGTGCGCAAAGGATCTGCACTGGATTAAATAATTATCAATGTTTATATCAAAAAGAATAATGCTAATATTAAATAATAATAAAGATGATATTGTGATAAATGTTTTTCCCCCCAATAACCTCCTTCTTTTCTGGTCCTTTTGAAATATAAAAATAGTAAAAAACAATAATAATGTCTATTAATTAAAATTGAGTATGAAATCCACCTTAGATAACATCCAGTGAATTAGAGGGTATTTGTTATTTTATTATCCAATACATCTTTGCAAGGCTGTTTTTTTTTTTTTTTCTTCCAAAGTACAGGCATATCCCATTACAGGGATATGCCATCAGTTACCTGCTGTATTTGAAGTCACAGGCCTTGGCTTTGTTTCTGACTTAGCATCACACAGAAAGTCATCAATTGATGGACTCAGAAGGGGTCTGCTTTCTTGCTGCTCATTTGCCAGCTGGAAAGAGAAAAGCAAAAATGATCACAATAGAGCTACAGAAAAATAATTCAATTATTATTTTATATATTATTATTTTTGATAGTTTTCAATGTTCATATAACTATACCTACCTCTACTTTAACCAATTTATTATTATTATATAGCCATCTACTAGGGCTGTTTCTAGGCATAAATTAACTTGGTCGACTTATAGGTCAATGAGGATGGAGAGCGCCATTCGATGTTTTATCTTTTTAAAGATCTTATATTATTTTTTTAAAGATCCTTGTCAGCCATAGAACAATAAGTTCCTGTAGCCTCCTTGGTTGCATCCAGTATAATTATATTGGCTGAGTTCTGCTTTTTCTGACACTTTTGGGCTTATTTAATAAGAGGTGCAAGCATTTGCCTCTGCTTTTAACTTGCAGCTAACAATCAGATTTTACCTTTTTACTGGTCTGCTACAGTTAGAAAACATCTGTTAACATGTAATTGGTTGCTGTAGATTAATATTACAAGCTAAAAAATATCCAGAACCAGTCCTGTCATCTACTGCTAAAAATGACAGAATCTGAGCAGTCTTGATTTTCTGAATGGACAAAATGTACATTTTTCAGTTGATGGCTATCTGGATCAATGCAAGGTGTTTACTTTCTGTCATCAGGATATCCTACATTTTAAGTACACTTTTAACTCACTTTGATGTGTAGACAGCTAATACTGTAGTTTGAAAATATGAATTTCTTTTACAGATAATATATATATATTTTCTACTTTCTAGTAGAATGCTGCCGAAAAACATGTTTAAAACATGAAATATAAATCTATTATAATAAAAAAAGAAAAATAGAATGTAATACAACTGAACAACAATACTAATCACTAAAGGCTCAAAATTAGTGCTATCCTAGTCATCTTTTCCCACACATTCAGATTAGTTTTTTGCACTGTATATGATATGTTTATATTTGTATCTGCTTTCTATCACAGGCATTAAAACGGTTCAATATAGTTATCATTATGCAAAAGGCATTTCCAATTAGTCACCTTTTACATAATGCGCTATACACCATGCAGATTTTTAGGATACAGATCCTGGCATAGATCAGACAGTACAATGATTACTGATTTGGCTGCAGAAGAGTCCAAGTCAAATCACTAATGGAATTTGTAAATCAACAATATCCTAATTGTTTAACCAACAAAGAAACATTCTTCATTTACCCATAGTCAAGAAAAGTCAGGGAAAACTAGCCACATGCATGGGTCAATATACAAGAAGCCTTCATATTGGTTTCCTTATTCCACTTATGGATTCCTAGACAATGAGTAAGGAGGTTGATTGGTAGGTAATACAATATAGGAAATGCTTAGTAGGGAAGGCATTAAGAACTTTGTGCAGAGATGGGATGCGGGTTCGACACGAACCTGGATCCGTCATGGAACCCCTCGGTTCCGAAATCTGAAAGATCCATCCAAATCCGGACGGATCCTCCGCGTTTCGGGACTTCGGAGGACATTTTCCATAATTTTTTAATGTAGGGGGCTATTTTCGATAATTTTCTAAAATAGCCTTGAACATTCGAAAATTATCGAAAATATGACCGGAGACTATTTTTGACTTTCCGATCGTATTTTCGAAAATTGAACATTAGAGGCTATTTTTAATAATTTTCTAAAATAGCATTTGAAAATCTTCGAAAATACGATCGGAAACTAGTGAGTTTCGGGCATCTCTACTTAAGGGTTTGAACTTTGAACAACACAAGTTATCAATCTTGATGGAAGAAACATACGAGGAACACATAATAGAAATACTGACAAAGGCATTATACTTCCTTTCTGACTAACAGATGATCTGAAATGTGCTACAAATTTGACAAAATGTAATAAAAGTATCCAGGAACAATGCAAAACATTCTCAATGTAAATACTATGGGTTTAAGATGAAGTTTCTATTTGTACTGAAAAGTGCAATACAGATACAGTACATTCCAGACACTGCTGATAATTAAACAGATGACGTGTTAACCATAAAATCTATTACTGACATCAATATAAGGGTATCTAAACTGGAAAACATTTTTTAAATTATCCATTACTGAAAACTATAATTCTTCCCAATCACAACTTTTTGAATCTGCCCCTATTTATTTAGATATCCAATCTGAATTTGAAGCATTTTACATATTAACTGTCAATCATGTGCCTTATTATCACAAGCTCTTCTGTGCATTTAGGGGTGGCAGTTGGTATGTGTGAAATGCATTATGGAAATTCCCTCACCCAGTGCTGGCCCATAGTGATTACTGAGCAAATAGTTGTGCTATTGAAGGAGGTATCCGTTAAGAGTGGGAGAGGGGGGCATAGCTTGAGCAAAATAAATACAAGATTGAATGTTTCATAATTTTCTCACTGAGTGATCAATAAAGGAGACCAGAGTCAGTAGAGAAGTAAGTAGAGAAGTAAGTAAATGTATGAAAAAAAATGTATCAGACCCAAAATATTCCAATGGTCCTGGCAAGAAATCAGATACAACATGATCATTTTATATGTCCCACATAGTAAAGCAGGAATATCTACATCTATAATTCCACAAACCAGTCTATTGTTAACAGTATTGGAAACATTTTCCCTTATTAAAGTGAAAAGCTTAGAAACAGCTCTTGTTATGTGTGTCTGTAGCTTGGCAACCTACTTAAGTAAATAAGCCGCCACACACAAGAAGTAAATCTTTTTGCATTTGCTTATGGTATGTCTGGGATGTGCTTAGGGGTGTCCACCCCCCACATACACCCCAAGCCATGATATGGGAGTTTCTTAACAAATGCACCTCCTGTCAGGAGACACTATCATAAAAAAAAATCTAGTATATATCAACTGCTGCTGCTGACCTGTAAAGATTATCAGCTCACTGATGACTAGACTATGTTGCCAAACTTTTGCCCGTCTTATTATATAAGCCTCCATGTGTCAGTAGAACTTCGATCAATCTGAGTTTTGCTCTGCATATTTTATTTTTTTAAGGCATAAACTCTCAGAGAAATTTCCCTTAAACAAAATATATTAACCGACTATCCATAAACCTCCCAGTCTGCCAATGAAAACGTCTCATTCTCAGTGATATAATTAAACACAATTTATCTTTTGAAGCTGTCAGTTTCTTATCAAATTGTTTCCCCTGCAGTTTGTACACTGTAGCCTTGCTAAGATATAACAACTCATCGACCTTTTCTTCAACAACATACTCAGTATATTTTACAAGTGATCTGATTTATTGGTTAATCGTATTAAACTGACAGTTTGCATTGCATGGGAAGATGTTACGTGTTTAATAAATGTACCAGCACCATTATCTGTCTGTTGAACTTACACAAACAATGCAATGCAAACAAAACAGACTGAAGCCGGTAGGATACACATACTACAGACATATCAAAGGGTGTTTTATATTTACTGGTATTTTACAGGTATTACTTGATTGGCCAAAAAGATCTATAAAATGATCTAAAGCTACTGGCAAAAAACGCTTCCACTCTCATTAATGATTCTAAGTCACTGGTTAAGAGAAAGAAAAAAAAATCTAAATAGTGCAATGTTTCTACAAAATAAACAGCTGCTCAGCTATATTTGGTTCAGGGTCAATAGGAAGTAAAAGGTCCAATATCTTATATGAACTGTTTTTAAATATGTCTGTAACAAACGTAAGTTGCTAGGGTAACATGGTTGTGGATATAGTTCATTAAAACCTGTGGGTAAGGATTTAGTTGCCTGTCCACACTTATTCTCTTTTTACATAAATATGCTTGGATAATCATATAAGGAACTGCTACCATTTAATAAATCTAGGAGAACCCGTGATTTACTTAATGTATGAAGTGCATTTACTACAATCAGACTAGAATGTTATTAAATCAAATATGAATAAAATATATTGATGTTGTATAATTAACAAAAATAATGCTGTGCTTAAAAAAAGGGGGGCTTAAATATATTTCCCTAGAAACAAACAATATTTATTTGCAGATGACTAAAATCTAAAGAAAAAAATACAACATTAAGTAATTATGTTTTCTTTGAAAGTAGCATAAATCTATTCAGCAGCAATGGGCTTCATCGCATAACGTAGTACCATTAGCCCATCATTATCCCTGTAAGTTAAGTAAGTTCCAATGTAATGCTGCTAAGTCTCTCTCTATCTCCTTGAACTTATTCAATCTTACATGCCTGTGTCAGAGCATTGGGGCACACATAGGTTTAAACAATTAGTACTTTAGTACCATTTCTGATTCACCAGCTTATTGTTAGTGTTAAGTGGGCGCTTAATACTGGGGGTAGGTGGATATTACACCTAAGGCAACTAAAAAGTAACATGTATTAACAAAGCCCAAGCTATCTGCAGATTCTATTATACATACTGTCGATCTGTCAATAAAACTTTTTTTTAATCAAGAAGCCTAAATAAACTTTCCAGTGATTTCCAGTGTAAGTTCCAATTAAATCTAGATTTGTCTAGTTTGACTCCTCCTCTTGACATCATTAAGAAAACATCTTTGTGATACCCAACTAAAAATGACAGAAAGTACCATATAAAAATATTTGCAACTAAAAAAAAAAAAGCTGCTTTACTCAGTCATCTTATGAAATATGATTTGTAAACAAAACCGTATACAGTAAGAACACTGGAAATGTATAACACTGGACATATTGAAAAAGTAGATTTACTAGGAAACTGACATATGCAAATTGTCTATAAGTTGCAGGTTTATAACATTTGAAAGAAATGTCATTAGTTTTTTTTGTTTGTTTCTTTGTCTTCAGTTTAGCTATATTTGGTAATTATAAGTGTAAACACGGATAGCTTTCTGAATTCTAGTTGGATCTTTTAATCATGCTGTCAAAAACATCTATTGCCATGGGCATTTAAATGCCCTGCTGAGCATCAGTTGCATGTGTCAGTTTCATGTTACTTGGTGGCGCCCACCTGTGATGTCATGGTAAGGAGGGGCTTTTCTTCTGCAGACGGATGTCTTGGAATCTCCTTCATCACCATAGCAACAGCTTTATCTGCCTCCCTAGAGCTTTTCCCCTATAACAGTGAAATCAACAATGACTTGTGTCAGGATAATACCATCTTTTTCACAAATTCCCCATTAGGCCCCATACAGGACCAAAGTCAGCAAAGAAAGATACATGTATTGCATTCTTGCAGTCCTTAATGACCATCATTCCTTCATCAAGAAAACTGGGGGGAAACTGTGAAGTGTAGAAGTTGGTGAAAATTAGACTGTTCTTATTGGGTTTCCTCTTTTAAACCCAGCAATCATAATTTTATTTGACATTCCATCAAAACATTAAATTCAATCACAAACATTTTAAGCAAATGATTTACCACTAAACAAGTTTATTTTGACATAGTTGTCAGCATCACACATTTGACTCAGATATAAATTATTGGCTTATTATGTAACTCTCCCCTTCCTCCTTAGAATTCCTATGTCACTATGAGCCATATTTATAAAGGTGCGGTATTGTTATTTTGCTATACCTCACTTTTAAAAATATTGCTGAGGCCATAAATGTACATTATCGAAAATCCGCAGTATCAGAGGTTACCCATGCTGCGGGTTAAAGAAAATACCCTCATGTTTAGAACAAAATATTTTGAGTTTTGTTAACAAAAGCACATTTTTCTCTTTACCTCCTACAGTATTTACTTTGTAACCTAACTCTCCCCCTGAAATGGTTATTCAGTTGTTTCTGGGTTATAAATTAGTCCATGGTTGGCTTATTTGCCATCAGCCATAGTTATGCCAAACAGATATCTTAGCAGTAATTTAGGCACATGTATAATGAAGGGGAACAGTGTATTTGTAATGGAGTGCATTTGCTTTAAGGCTAATGATGTTGTCTAAAGGAAGCCATGGACTTGGCTGATATATGAAAAATCAGGATTAACCAAGTATTGGCAAGATATGGGGGACCAAAAACAACGCCTATGAACTATCACCATCTGCATTATGAACGATTGTTCCAGAAAATGTTCTTTAATTACAGTAGAGGGAGCCAATAATATTGTAATGTGTATGGGCAGAATGATCAATCCATATACAGAATATATGGAACATTCCATAAAAACGAATAAATGGAACATTCCATAAAAAGAATGGATATGGAACAATTCCTGTATATTTGCAGGTTGGGATTACAAACAGTCACGATAGTTTCCCCCTCATATGAAGTATAGGGGAAAAATGGAGAACATCCGTGATTGCCATTACTGAAAATCCTATCACCCTATACATTGTACTGCATCTGGCATGTAATCTTGTTAAGTGCATAGTGATTTCCTAAAAAGTAGAGAAGCACATTTTGCACGCAATGGGCGACAAAGGAGTACCTGATCAATGATGTTCTGTCAGGCATCTTTGGAGGTCTGACCTGCATATCAGCAAAATATACCTGACCAATCAATTATTAAACCATACAGATGTTCGATTGGCCTATGTTTTTCGTCCATCAAGTGCAAAATCGCACCTCAGTACCAGCATTAAGATCTATATCAGCGACAGTACTATACATTCTTTGGTTTCTTTAACTAAAATAAAACAAGTAGAAGATATAAAATATAACAAGTGTAAAAAAAAATACATGGCCGGTCATTTGTATTGTGTACGTTACATATTCCTTAAAATTTATACAATAATACTTCTATCCTTCTTGTTATTTTCTTCACTGGTTTACTATTAAACGTTTCAAGTTACCTAAGAATGGAGAAACAACAACCTTAGCAGCAGTTTACAGAATTCTGTAAACAGATTGCTCGAGACTGGCTTCAAGCTATTCCTAATCAATATTAATTTGAGGTTGTACATGGCCTTAAAGTGCAATGTGCACTGCCAGTTACAATTGTATCTAGCTATAAATAGCATTCCCTGCATTTTTAGGAAGCTGCAAAATAAAACTTATTTATCATAGTAGATTTCAGAATTTTATATGCATTATAACTCCCCATAGGTGTGCTAGCTGATTGTCAAAGTTTCTTTGTGACCTGCACAACTTCTAGCCAAGCAGATAAAATACCTGAATGGAGTAAAAAATCTTCATTAAAAATACTTTGTTAAACTGGATTTACCTCAGGATTCATAGTATTCTCTTTAACAGTCAGGGGTCAATCTAAGGCCTGGTACACAAGGACCCGATATTCCTGAAGATATTTTGGCCTGATCACTCTTGTGGTCCATTGAAGACTGCAGGGTCATGATGTACCAACATACATGATCACTCGGACCGATTGGTCACATTGGAAATTTCAGATTTTCAGCCTGATGGATCGCCCAGAATATCAATCTGTGTGTACCAGCCACTAGGCAAACTTTAACTATGAAGAAATGATAAATTGCTATGATATATACATCAACTTTAATATACAATAAACATGTTTAGTGGTAAAACTCATAATATATGAAAAGAGCAAGGTGAGCTCAAACTTATCAACACCAAATATATAACAATACTTTTTTTTATTAAGCATCATTCATTATAATATATAATAGTTATACTTTTTGTAAGTCTTTTCTTTGACAAGTCTGGTGATGACCTAAACATGTTTTTTTTCTGTGTGCCCACAATAGGACAGTATTTAATTTTTCATTGCTATCTGGAGTTTCCAAAAATGTTTTCTCAATGTAGACAATTGATTTAAATGGTCGATATGTGTTTACATACAGAAATGGTTTCTGCTTTTCTAACTTTTTAAAGGATTGTTCACATTTCAGTTCCTATGGTCACCAAGACAGTCCACCAAAGTTATCAAAGAAAACACAGTTCTCCAGTGAATGTGCTGCTTTACATGAAAAACAAATTAGGTGCCTCATGCTCAGTGTAATATAAACGTATTGTATCCTAGAGCAGCTGTATCAGAAATAAGCCTATGGAGAATTAAAACATGTTGGATCATGTCCTTTGTCGTAGAGCAGCAACCAAAACATTGTACTAAATGCTTTCTAACATGCTATTTTACCAATAATGGGGCACCTTGTTAAAGTAATATTACCTAAATATCCCATTAAGGCTGCCCTACCTATTATTACACAGTTTTTTTGTGTCTGGATAGACAATGTTTGGTATTTTGGGTACAGTGTTGCAGTTGCAGTGCTGGACATTGCTTATGGATCCTCAGAATTGCAATTTAAAAGAATAATAAACATCACACAAATAAAAATGTTTTTTTTCACATCGGATATAGAGTTGCTATTGTATAGATGTAGGTATAAAGTTATCAACTTGTTAATTGATGTTATTCTATGTAGGATAAACTTGTTTCCTGCCTAATGTGTCAAACTCGCACTAAAGTACAAAGTGAACTATATGTGCTGCCTGTTGAATATAAAATTAAGCTGAAAACATTGTTATTTCTCAGGAATGTGAAAAAAACAAATGATGTTAGGACAGTAACCTATTAGCTTTTATTCTTCTACTGGTATTAGACTAGTCAGTAGAAGCTGCTCATTGGTTGGTATAAATTAGTGAATTGAGATAGACTTCACCTATGTAATCTTGTACCTAAAGGATAACTGGACTTTTTGGCCAGACAGAATTTCAAGTGATTTATTAAAAATTAAGTTGGTAGGGCCTAGCGGTTTAGGTCTTTATCATCAGCACTTTAATGGGATGTAAGGAGGACAGATAAAATTGGGTTTAGTTTTAACTGCAATAGCTTTAAGTTGGTAAAGTATCAATGGAAAACACCATATTAAGCTTTTATTGGTAAATGATCATGATATTATTGGGACATGGAGTTTAAAGTATTTAAATAAGGTTTAATAATAAATATATATAATAATAAGTTCATGTGATTAACATGTAAAGAGGACCCAATTAGTTGCCTAACCAAATATGCATTTGTGGGTGCTGCTCCTCCTCTTGTTCCCAAGACCCTCTGCTTCTGGTAACACCTGAAGTATTTGTAAGCTAGTACCACAGTGGTTAAAAGTAATTTTGGGAGCACTGCTTTAGGTTTGGTAATGCCACCCGCTGTGGTACTACCTCACTAATTACACCTACTTGCTTTAACCTAGCAGTTGCTTAGTTTGTATTTTGATATGCCTGAGAAAGGGAAGCTCTGTCCACCCAAAATGTTGGAATGCTTTCGTCCATTTACAGTATTAAACAGGTGGTTTCCCCTACTGCACCTATTCATCCCAGTAGCATATCTCTCTATTTTATATCACTGCTTCAAATCACTGCACTTTGTAACCTGTGCATTAAGTTACACAGCACTGGAGATCTCTACAGGTGAGTGCGCTTGGCTTTGGATTTTGAAGTGTTTGTTAGCATTCAAATATGTAAAATACAGCAGAAAAGATCCTCATTACATGGAGAATCACCTGGCTTAATTTCATTATACCTTTATAATCTCTTTTAAAGGGTATCTCCACTGATAAAAGTCACCTGGGTTGTCAGGATAGATATGTGTAAGGTGGATATGTACCTGCAGTATCCTGTGTCTTTCAGCAGTAGTTTAGAAGAAATCCAATGAGTTTCCTCCAGAACTCTGTGGATGGTGCAGGTCTGCCCACTTTCAGTGACTGCCTGTCTGGGAAATGTCCGACGCGCGTTTTCCTTTAGTGCATGCGCAGAACGTGAGATGATCCGTCGTGACTGCTGTCTGTGTGATCTGTGAGTTCACAGCTTAATGGAGGAATAATCACATGACCATCACAGCAGCTTGCTGACCTCACTAATTAATGGAGGAGTAATCAGGTACTATCTTTTTCTCTCTCCCACTCCCTCCCATACCAGATGCCTCATATTCCCAGCATCCCCTATGAAATCAATCATTGATCAGAGTTAAGACACAAAAAATCTTTATTAAAAACAATGCAAGTCCCCCTGCCTTTGTTACAGTAGTGTGGGAAGAGGGTTTTAACTTTTCCTCCCCTGTCTCTCTCTGCATGATTAGCTGTAAAAATGAACTTAGAGAGTCAGGGAGGAAAGGATTTCTTACTGCAGCCAAGTGGGTGTGTCTGCTACCATGATGATGCACATTGAGTGACAGCACTCTCAGCACAGGGGAAGACACACCCCTAGGAACCTGCACAACTTTCCCATGCTGCTGCAATCAAACGAAAGGGAATTCTGAGGGAAAAAAGGTAGGGGGAGGGTTGGGGGATGGTGTACTTTAAAATAAACCAAAAAAAAAAAATGCTTTTTCCTCAGTGGAGATACTCTTTAAAGCAGAATAATAAAGGGAAAACTTACATGAATAAACAAATTGCATTTTGTGTCACATTTGCATGGTATTACATAATATGCTACAAATAAACATACAATTTTTCAGAATTATCTTTATTATTTTCTGTGCTAACACAATATCCAATATTACTATAAATACATTATTCTGCACTGCAGTACTACTGTGTCTATAAGGTTAAGGTCACCAGTGCTCCTCTGAGATACGCTACAACTAAACTAAACATTGTGACAGCGTGAGCTAGCATTTCATGATATCAACCAGCATGCTCCTATGTGCAAACAATGCATTCCATTGCAATAGCAAAACCATAGGATCAAGGTAATTAAATAACTGGGCATGCAAAGTGTACTGTTTCCTTGTATAATATAAAGAACCCACCAAAATTGGGGTCATGTCACTTTTTGGAAGACTGAGCCACTTTTTCTTCAATGTCACACCTATTACCTGAAAGAAGCCATGACATTTAAATTAGAGCAGTTATGTTTCCCTGAAAATGCCCAAGGTCCAAGAACCAATCAACTTTTATTATTTTATACTGAGCATTTCTATAGGTTTATCCCGAATAACCTTAATGCTAAGTTGATGTTTTCCCTGGTCAGAGGTTTGTTCCCTTTAACTATATACCAGCAATCCTGTCATCACATGCTTTGCCAGAATGTTAGTTAATGCACTGCAGGAACCATGTTGTGGTAAACTCTCAAACTCTGACAAACCCATAACATACAGGGAGATTCAATAAAAGTTCTTACTTTTAAAAATGGTGCTAATTTTGACCCAACCAATCAAATGTTAGCTTTCAAAATGCTAAAGAAGATCTTATTGGTTGGGGCAAAATTAGTTCCATTTTTAACAATAAGAACTTTTATTGAATCTCCCTGATAGTGTATAATGATCACTGTTCTTTTGTAATCCCACAATTGTGGTGCTTGTCAATAATCGTTGGATAAAGGAGAATTATATTACTATAACTAGCCAGTCCTTGGGACCTTACAATCATAGGAAAAAGTCAATCGTAGGAGAAATGGAGAGGGAGGAGAGCTAACAATATTTGTAACTGATATTGGCAATGTAAAATCTGAAAACACATATCAGGGAGATTCAATAAAAGTTCTTATCATTAAAAATGGTGCTAATTTTGCCCCAACCAATCAGATGTTAGCTTTCAAATGTTAAATAAGATCTGATTGGTTGGAGCAAAATTAGCACCATTTTTAACAATAAGAACTTTTATTGAATCTCCCTGTAAATACTCGGACTAGATCGAATTGTACAATATATATTTAGGCTATATATATTTTTCCCTGCATTTTTATTTTCTAATATTAACATAGTATTTAAAGGCTGGAGAAATGCTGTCTTAAACACATTTTATCCTAATCATAACCTAGAAACCACTGATGAAAAAGATATATCACTTGTCTTTAGAAGCTATTTTGAAACAAAATTAGACATGTTCTATACCTCCCAACTTTTGTGGGGAAAGGAAATAAATGATTATTATTATTATTGATTTATATAGCGCCAACATCTTCCATGGCGCTTTACAGTTACATAGTCATACATTACATAAATGGGGTGTGGCCTATCAACAACAAACACAGTCAAACCCATGGATTGCCCAGTTATGCCTTGTAACACCTCAGCAAGCCCCCATACCACCCAAGCCCTACAAACCATAAAAAAACAAAAATCAGCAGACCTCAAAATGGTGTTGTCCTGGTGATACTGGAATGGCTAAGCATATGCTTTCATATTAGGACATGCATGCTCTGTGTGTTTGACTCCAGCTAATCAGTATCTCCCTGTGCCAAGGTGTGAACGAGTTTAAAAAGAAACTAACTGAAGAACTAATTTCACACATACAAATGATTTATAATTAGCAGTTTCTGGATTACAAGTCAAGATAAATGTGTTTTAGACCACAGTTTTCCTTTTCTTTTTAAGGAAAACTGTACTTAATCAGAAATAGTGCTACTCAACCTACCAGAGGAAGATTTGGTGTTACAACCTTTAAAATTAAACACAAATAAAATGTACATGCAGAAAAGCTAAGTATTGGTTAAATGCATGCTGTATGGCTAGACAGAAACCAATGCAGCCTACATCATTCTCCTATTCTACATACTGGCCAGCCTTACAGCATGTGGATTCTATATGATTTGGGTTGAAAGGGGAAGAAGTGGCCTTCCCCGATTTAATCCTTTGTGGAGTTTGTGCAATACAATAATGTCAACTCTAATGGGCAAGAAGTTATATTTTATCTTTGTCTGCTGTAGCCTAAATAAAATGGATGACAGTGGAAAACGTTGGGCATGTTTTTATTTCTTTAGTTTAAATATTTTAATGTCAATGCTAGAAAATTACATTTTTATAAAAACATTTGTGTTTTTTTTATATTATTATCTGCATTATTAAATCTAGCCCAAGGAACAAAATAATGGTTGGAATGAAAGGCATGAAAAAAAAGCAGGGAAAAGCCTTGGTAGAAATTGGTACTAATACAAAACTAGCTCACAGCTGACAGCAAACAGCTTGATTAAACATTCTCCAGTCAGGAGCTTCCACCAAGTTAGAATTCTGAAGCAGAGACATACCAGGTGAGATTGAAATTGCACAAAGAATGACAGCTAGAGATAGCCACAGCAATGAAAATGAAAACGTGAGACTGCAAAAAAATCAGGCAAGGAAAGCTGAGATCTCCTGTCTGTCTGTATTACTGACAGTCTGCTGATTAGATGAACTCTCAGGGATCTCTGAAATGGAAAGCAGCAGTTAAGATATGAATTGTGCACAGAATGTTAGCATGTGATACCTGCAATGTTAGGAAGAAACAGTACAGGAAAAGGAAATTAAAGTAGATCTAAAGTCTCATTACATTTGGATTCACCTGAACATAATTTATAATTATACTTTAATTCTCCTTAAAATACATGGAAAGGTAATGTGTCTGCACAGAGGTTACATAAAATACAGTTTAATAATAATAGGAAGGTTAATATATCATACTTTCCAACACAGGGGAAGACATTGTGGAAGACAAGGGGAAAACTCATTGGAAGGGCCCTTTTAATGCTATGGATCCTCAGCAGTGAAAAGTAGTGATGCCTTGGAAATACAGGCAGCTTATAAAAAGGATTGATCTGTCCTCCTACCAGCACTGCAGCCCATTTGTTGCGAGTATTATGCAAGCACTCCTCACCTTTCTGGTGTGACCTTGAGATATCTTACTTCTACAGGAAAATAAGTACTTACCTTTTATACAAAGCGCATTGGATATCCATTTATTATTTCCTTTACCCAATTTATATACTTATAGAATTAACAGGGGGCTTTATTTAGTATAGGGACCAGGCATTGAGTGAACAGTTACATCTTACTGTACACTACACTGGGGAGCACCAAGGTTCAGAGGAGCAGCCAGAGAGCTTGGATGTTGTAAGGACCATTGGAAAGCTAGTCTAATTCTGTGCAGCCTTTTAATTTGTACACAGAAGATAAACACTAAAAGATGACATCAGTCCAAACATGTATCAAATCTATATACTGCAGTGCTTAAATACATGCTGTATGACTACACTGAAATCAATGCATCACGTTTCTAATGCTCACCTGCCTTTTGTAGATTTCATACATGTTCAGGTTTTAAAGGAAAGGTGGCACCCTAGAATGTTGTGAAATACATCTGCCAATTAGGGCTACATAAAAGAACATCTTTCCATGCCAGCTATTACGTGTCATACTGTCCAGTACATCTAGCCTATTGCATTGGAAGTTTTTTTTTTTTAGTGTGTTTGCTAATAAAGCACTTTAGCGGCAAGTTAAATCTTGCAGTTCATGAACCTCTCATCCTCCTTTTTATTTGAAATCTTTTCCTTCCAACCTCTCGACTTGTAAATTACATGTGCATAGAGCCTGAATGCCCGGGGAACACTGCAACACTTATTTTACCACCGCACCACTCGCGGCAACTTTCCCAGCTGACAGGTGCGCTGTCCCGATTGTGCGCCTAGGTTGGGACAGCGCACATGACAGCTGACAAGGAGCCGTGAGTAGAGTGCTGTTAAGGTAAGTATTGCAGTTTTCCCCGGGCATTCTAGTATTTACAGGGAGGTGGTAATAAGCATTCTCAACTCCCTGTGAATAATAGATGCATACAGATTTTTTGTACTTAACAAAGTGTTCCTTTAGGGAAAATGCTTGTGCAAAAGTAGCCTTATAGTTCCAAGGTCACTTAAAATACCTCTTTGCTCCACCTGTAACTTTCTAGCCGTAGTTAAGATGCAGCATTCACAATCCCTTTGACATGCAGTTTACAGACACACAAATGAAATAAAAATATTTTTGCAAGGGATTCGTAATAGCAACGCTTGGATAGTTTCTCACCTGTAATACCGTTATAATCCTTTACACATACACGTGGTATATGGAACTCTACAAACCAATTTATTTATACAGTTTCTGTAGAATTGTTTGTTCCTCTTTAGTGTAAGCAAATAAATTGCACAGAGAGATCCATTTAAATATCCATATAAATAAGGAGCAAGATATTCCTGAAGATTGCTTTGTATTCAAATTTCATGCAAAAATTCTGCACACCCCTAAGAGGGGAAGCTCATTCACGATTTTGGATTTATAAATAACACAATAACACCCCTTGCATTTGTTATTAACATTACCATAAACCTTACTGCTGTTTTTTTACCAGGACTGATTTTACATACACAATCTCATGTATTAATCATTAGAAAAAGGGTCAGGAATGGAGGAAATTCAATGTAGTGCAATCAAATGTATTGATAATTAATCTGAAAATCTAAAGAAGCATAAACTTGTAGGTGGTAATGGGGATCTCTTGATACCTCACTGCTCAGTATGTTTAATTTTGGGGTTGGTTTACGCATTCTAAATGGGTAGATTGTGTACATTTCATACATGTGTTTAAAAGCCTCAAACAGCTTCAGTATCACACAGACGTCTTTGTAAAAGGAAAATCAAAATCTAGATGATCAAGCTGAGTATAATAAATATGACTCAGCTGGGTTCTCCAGATACAACAAAAAAGATTCGATAACAGGTCCAAAATAAAATTTATAAAATATACGTATATTAAGCAGTGTGTACAATATCATGGTATGATATACAGTGATAACTGATCATAAAGAGATTTTACGTCAGTTGGCAGACTCCCATACATATAAGATTCTGCCTACATCTCCTTTAGAGGGTTTTCGTAAAAAAATTGGATAATTTGGTTGCAGAAGGATTACACTTGGGAGTCATTACATGCAGTGTATCACAGTTCCTATTATCAGAACAGTGTGTTACACCAATTTTTCACTTTTTGCCCAAAATCCATAAACCTGAATGCCCACCTTTAGGTTGTCCAATAATAGCAGGCATAGCGTCATTGGGGGAGAATCTTTCACAGTTTATTGATGCCCTATTACAACCATTAATTCTTAGGCTCAGCACTTCTATCAAAGATACCAAACATGTTTTGCAAATTTTTGAAAAGCATGAGTAGAAAGAAGGATACTCTTTGATTACAGTGTATTTGTCCTTACTTTGCTATTGCATTCCCCACCTATTAGGTTCGGAAGCTATCAATTATCATTAGAAGGAGTACAGTTCATATGATCAAGATATGCGCCACTTTATTATAGAGTCTATATACTTTCTCAACCATCATAATTATTTTAAGTTTGATGGTACCTATTAATATACAATTATGTGGAGCAGCTATGGGGCAAAATTTTCACCCACCTCTGCCATTTTATATATGGGATGGTGGAAGGAGCACTTTTTTCTAGGTAACTTTACGCTACTTTCTGCCTTCCCATATATTAAGTTATTTAGGCGTTATATATATGATATTATCATCAGATGGAGTGGTTCCCAGTCTGATTTTTCTGCATTTTTTGAGACTGTCAGTAACAACACCCTTAACTTTAGGTTCACCCATAATATAGGGGGAGATTCTGTTGAATTCCTTGATTTAAAATTGTATGCTTCTAAGGACTGGGTTTTATCTACCCTGTTTAGAAAAAGATCTTTCAGCCAACAGTATCCTGTTGGCATCTTTCTCACACCGTCCTACAGTTTTCAAAGGTATCCCCTATGGCCAATTCCTTTGGATTCAAAAGAATTGCTCTCTAGACTCAGAATTCATTATGAAATTTAATTCTTTACAGGAAACATTTCATATTGCATTTGCCGATAGGAGAAAAGATTTTTAGAAAGAAGGTCCAATGGTAGATGAACCTAAACCTGTAATTTTTTCAATCACATTTATCCCCCAATTTGACAATTGTCAAGATCGTTAAACAATCTATACCAGTACTTTGAGGAAAAGAGTCTCTATAAGACTCTGCAATGTGGCGTTCAATACGTCACCAAAGGTCAAGAACATTGCAAAATTTTCTCTCTCTTTCTTTGTTTACCATTTGGCTCAAGTATACTGCCTTCTACAAGTGTGATTCTTCTAGATGTAGCATGTGGAAATGTGATAGATGTATTATCAATTGTAATACTACTAATGTGATTTACCTACAGTACTTACCTGTGGTAAGTGCAACAAACCATATGTAGGTTGCACTACACGTAGACTGAGGCACAGGATGAAGGAGCATATAAGCAGGATAAGGAACAGAGATACATCTAGTCCAATAGCTAAACATTTTGTGACATGTAATGCTATCTTAGGATTCAAGGTATTGTCAGAGTAGCATGTGGTGTGAGAAGTGGAGATACGAATGCAAGGCTTTTGCAAAACGAAACCAGAGGGATTTTTCGATTGAGGACTAGAAGTCTTCTAGGTCTCAACTCCACTTTTGATATCACATATTAGGGCATTCGGTAATCCTCAAATTTGGCGATAACCCTTGATTATGGTGTTCCCTTACCCTCGAATTCGGTGTTTGGTAATAACCGTTGAATGTGGCGACCGATTTTGGTAACCCTCAAAAATTACCAAAACAGCTTGACCGTGAGGAAAGTTAGTATTTAAACAAGTATGTGTTACTTAGACAATTTCCCAGGTTCCAGAGACATGTACAGTAAGTTACCATGGCTATTTTTACGGTGTTTTATACTATTTGTCCCCATTGATGGTACCGAACGTTACGTTACCGAACTATTGAACTATTACTGGAGTTCAAAAATTAACCAAACTTCAGGAAGTTCGGCAGGCTCTAGCTAAGAGTTGTTATTGTAGTGGATGGTCCTGTGTTGAATTGTAAGACTCCTCTGGGTCTTATGTAGTGAGCAAAGCTGTTTTACTTCATTGTGATTGGGCACCATTTTGATTGACAGTATATGCATAATTGCTTAATTTATTTGTGCAGTAAAGTCTTTGGACTTCAACTTCCTGTTCCTGTAGTGCAGCACAATCCTGAATTGCAGTTGGTGGTGGGTTGGATGTAGGATAAAGTGCAGACATCATAGAAGGCAGGAGTTGTTACCAAATATTTTTGTTCAAGTTGCCATATTGGGCACAACACCAAATGCATTGTATAACACAATCAGTGTCATTGTGGCCCAATTAATACCAATACTACCATTTTCTAGTGTGAACAATTATTTGTTTTTTTTACTGCTTAGCCTTGCTTAGTGATACTGTAGGTCATGTGAACTTCAACTCAGGGATTTCCCTAGGGTTTTTGGCACCTGAAACAACTTTTGAATGCTGCCTATAGGTGGGGCATAGCACGCTGTGGCAAAGTGGGCGTGGCTTTGTGTGTGGGTGTGGCTTCTTTGCTAGTTGTGGCAAAACTTGATTATTTTCTATTTGAATACACATTTATAAAGATTTCAATTGTTATAACGCATAAAAACATGGTGCATGGTACAATACATTAGAAAGCGGTCGGGAATTTCAAAGCGGCTATGCTGGATCGTGCGAAAGGTAAGCTTTTGCATCTTCGTTCCTGGCTCTCTAACAATTGAACGGGAGGTAAGGCATAGCTCCTTAACCCCCTGGTCTTCAATCAATGTAGTTAGTGGTTGATTATACTATTGCAGTCAGGGCCATCTCTAGACTTTTTGCCACCTGACACAAAATTCCAAATGCCGCCCCCCTCGCCCCCGGAAGGGGTGTGGTTTTATAATTGAAAGTGGGTGGTGCTTTGTCCGGAAGTGGGATGTGGCTTGTCCAGAGGTGGGAGGGGCTTTAAACACGTTGATTTGACTTGTGTCATTCTATCTATCTATCTATCTATCTATCTATCTATCTATCTATCTATCTATCTATCTATCTATCTATCTATCAATCTATAATCCTATCTATCTCTCGTCTATATCATCTATCTATATCTATCTCATCATGATCTGGCTATAATTATTTATGCTACTGCTAGGCCTGCTGCCTGGGGCCCTGGGTACTTATGTTATTGGTTGCTGCCTGCAGGCAGCAGGCTGCAAGTCACTGGCCCAGAATAATAAGGCAACTGTGGCAACAGCCATCAAACAACTTTTAGGGATGGCTGGGCCTGGGGTGGCTGGGGGGGTTAGTGTTCTGTTCTCTCTCTGGGCCAGAGAGAGAACAGAACCGAACCCCCCCAGCACCCCAGGCCCAGCCATCCCTAAAAGTTGTTTGATGGCTGTTGCCACAGTTGCCTTATTATTAGGATAGGATTAGAAAGGCTGGAAGGAAGATTTCAATCAATAATTCAAAATTCAATTCATCATAATTTATGTTATATTTTTATATATTATTATAATTTATCATTTATCAATCTCAGTCACTCACTGTCACTGAATCTGCTATCCGCAATGAGTCACTGTCAGTCTCACTGACTGTCTCAGAGAGAGTCAATCAATGATGAGGAGATTCACTCGGATGGCCGGGAGTCGGACGGACAGACACACTCCACACACAAGATAGATTATTAGACAGCAGCAACACAACAGCCAGGCCAAGCGCAGCGCGGGCTGAACAACTTGCGCTCTTCTTTCAGCGCTGAGCGCTGACGTCACGTCATGGGCCGGCGACGCAGCGCACGCGATGAGTCGGTTCGGGATGGAGGCGGGTCAGTCAGGATCGGACTTCGGTCTTCTCTTCGGAGTCCGGTTGTAACTTGCTGAACTTCCTGTGGGTGCTGCCTGGCTGCCTTGCTGGTAATGTAGGTCCGGACCCCCCCCCACCCCAACAGATTAGGGAGGGAGTTGGGCAGCCGGCGGATACCGGCCTCCATTTAAAAAAAAAAAAATTTCAGTGTGTCAGTGACACAGTGCGGCAAGTGCCGCTTCCTACAGGGTGCCGCTCTGCATTGTGCTGCACCCTGCATCATTAGCGCGGCAGCACGATTGCAGTGAACTATTCCTTTAAAGCTAAAACAGAAAAGTTCCCATTTTTAGTGAACTAATCCTTTAAATTGATATTCCACACAGCTCCCATTACAACTCTCCACATAAACATATTTTTCTCTCCAGCTTAGACCACTGATAATTAACCTATTTGAAAGCTGAACAAGAACAATCATTAATTCAGACTGCCATGTAACAGGTAAAACCCTCAAATAATCCAAACTTTAAAAAATCGTTTCCCCATCATTTAAAATACAACTATAAAGGGAAAATTCATTTTTTTAAAATCCATATCCTATCCCTTTCAGTTTAGTAAAACACACAGGTATGATGAAGGCTTTTTATATATTCTTACTAGTTTGGAAGAATTTGAGACCCACTACCCTTTAAGTGCATAAAATATTTATTGGTTTTGGAACCGGTGTGGTTCCTTCCACAACAAACATGAAATGGTGCTGGTTTTAGAGGTGAACATACAGCACTTGTAGGAATTACAGAATATTTCCTACGTTTAGCACATTAGGATTCACTTGTCCTCCCTCCTCTTAACTACAAAGTTATTTAGTTTCATGCATTTCTCCATTAGTCGAAATATGGGCAGATTCATTAGATAGGAACTATGCGGTTTATCTAATGGGTACTTTACTGTAATATATGGAAAATCCGAAACTGAATCTGGAAATAGATTGGCAACTAAATCTGGCCCATAACGCTCAGAATAATACTGGTTTCTATAGTAAAATGGCTTGTTTTCTGTTAAGATTTTTAATCTGTGATTCCTGCTATGCACACTGTGGAGTTCTACAATAAATGTTCCTCTCTTCAATGCCTGTTTCAAAAGCAAAGAAACAGATAAAACTGTCACCTCAAACAGAGGGAGAACAAAACGTGTGTTGTGGCAGATAACGTACCCATAGAAAATAAATTACTAGAGGTAACAACAGATCTGTATTGACACTCAGTGGATACATCATCAGGTGAAGCAGCAACTAACAATACCTTCTGGGGTTTACTGGCTAAATACCTGTGTTTGAATACTGAGAGATTACCAGAAAACAACAGTGCCATAGCTCATGGAAACAGGGAAATTACCCGAAGTCTCTTCTTCTTTTAGAACTATATGACAGAATTATGTATCAGTTATATTCTAACACTAACCTTTTAAAGAATTTGTGCTACCAAATAATAATAGATGGTAGATTTCAGATGCAAATTATGAATTGTTTTTTACTGCTAACTATAATAAAATGCTATCAGGGAGATTCAATAAAAGTTCTTATTGTTGAAATGGTGCTAATTTTGCCCCACCACACAGATCTTATTTAACATTTGAAAGCTAACATCTGATTGGTTGGCGCAAAATTAGCACCATTTTTAATGATAAGACTTTTATTGATAAACCCTGTATGTTTACAATTGGCAAAAAAAGGGTTATTGTTGACTAAAAAAAGTTTGGTAAACCCCAAAATATCTATGTGTAAATGTATAGAATAATTTCATATTATAGGAGAATACAGCTAAAATGTAAATGAGCCTTAGTAAGTTCTATAATTCATTACTAGCATTCAGAGCTCTCACCTCTGAAATCAGCAGCATTGTATAGACTCCAAATGTACATCTTGGTTGATGGCATTTTACTGATTCTGCCTATGTAATACCAATTGGGTGTTTGACACGTGTCATACTATTAACTATCCCTGAGTGGGATTTTATGAGTTCTTGTGTATGAATACCAGTTGATACACTTTCTAGTGCACAAATGTCTATTTCACAGGCATCTGTCAGCATTAAACTTCATTAATTATGGTCTCTTCTTTCTGGCACATTGTGATAATACCTTCATGGAACGCCCTGATATTACTTATTAACGGGGACATTTCTCTGCATAGTGACCTAGGCCAACTGTTGGACACTAAGAGGGTGAAGGGCACCATTTAAACCCCCCCTCACTGTAAAAGACAGTGATACTTGCAAAGACTGTAGGAGGAAAGTTTCAGGTGGGAAGGGGCACCAGGGGAGACTTGCTTAGGCATCAAAACGGCCACTGGCCCTGCCTATTAAATTTGCTGCTAGTTACCATAGTAATTATAGATTGCAATGGGGGGGGAAAACTATAGCTACCTTTAAAGAAAATGTGTCAGTTTTTAGTGCTGTATATCACCAGTATATAACCAAACAGAACAGTAAGTGCTGTTATAATAAATGTGGTTTGTAGCAATATTTTGTGGTTGTGACAATGTTTCTTAATTTAAAAAAAAAACACTTCAGTTTAGGGGAACTGTGGTCCAAAAATGACTTTAGTTAAATTGATAGGAATTACTCTCCTGAGAATTTTTGCAATTAACTTTCATTGTTGATTTTGTACAGTTTTGAAGATATTTACATTTTTGTGTATAATATGGCAGCAGCATCACCCCTGCACTTCCTGCTTCCTGCTCTGAAACCATGTCAGCCAATCTGCCCTGTGTCTCTTCCTCCCCTTTGCAGCCCCCCTGGTCCCTCCCACTCATGGACCCCATGGTCCTTCCATTGCAGGCCCCCCTTGGCCCATTCTCTTACAGCCCCATGTGGCCCCGCCACACTTGGGTGCCATGGCCCCACCCACCATGGCGCCTAAGCCCCGCCCACCCATGGGTGCACAAGACCTGCCCACTTCGGGTGCACAAGCCCTGCCCACTCGCAGTACCGTGGGCCACTCAGACACCCCCCTACAAAAACTCTGTGGAAACGACTTTTCTGCCTGAAAAGGATGTTTTCACATAGTGGTAAAGAAGGGATGTAGATTCCCTTACCTACTCTGTCAGGACTTCACACACAGAGAGGAGGAGGGACTTCCTGTCTCCCTCACACACTGGGGAGTCTGAGGCTGTGCTCACCAGGCACTGTGCAGAAGAAGCCTTAGGAAGGTCACATGTCAGCCTCCCACCCATTAACTTTCTGGTTAGTCATTTCTTTATCTTGGGCTGTGCAGCACGTAGAGAGGTGGTTGATGGCTCGTTTTAAAGGTAGGATATTGGCCTTTAATTTAACTCAACTGTTTGGAGACCACCATTCCCCTTTAACAACACAAATAGTTTAGACCCAATTAGTCTTTCCTTTTGTAGTACCAATGACAAATCTAAAACTTTTCTTTACCCAAAAATCGAAAATAGATGTAAGTAATTTTCCCATAACATGTTCATTTTTTAATTGGTGCACCTTCTCTCTTGGTTTAAAACAACAAAATAAAAGTATTGTATTATTATTTATTCTCTTTGTTTGTAAGGATATAGATTTTCTTATTTTATTTTATAAATCCCAAGTTATGCAAAACAATTCCAATAGGTGAACAAAGTTTATAACGGTAATATGCTAAATTCTTATTTTTAATTGCAACTTTATTTAATAAAAAAAAAACTAAAATTATGTGTTACTTAGCTAGTCTACTTTTGCGCCCAATGCTGCAATATCAGAAAACAATTTTAAGTCAATTAAATAGTTAATTAAACTAATTTAATGGAAAGGGGATGCAAGCACAAGGCAGCATTTAAATTGTTGAGTCAAAAAACAAACCAGAATGGGTGCTGGCACATAATAGAACTATAACATTTGTTATATTAACCAGAGGAAAAATAATGCACTAAGCAGTTTAAGTTCTCCCTCGGATATTCATATAATTAGATACTAAAAACAATATGCTGAATGTCTGTAACAATGAATATGCATGATTGTCATGGAAATATTACATTTTTCATTTATACTAAGTGGCTGTTTAACCAAAGATTAAAAAATATTACGCACAACTGGGAGTATTTTGCAAACATCTGGAGGCCGCAGGTTGGACAATACCTGATTTCCATTTTAGCTTTAGTTTACAGTAGATGAGAAAACATACATGCAAATCCATGGAAGGGACACAAGCATTTATAATCACTGACTTAGAAACTACTTGAGTGAATATTTACAGAGTTAGGAAGTCGCAAGCAGATTATCATTGAACATGTAGTTAAGCTTTGAATGACTTGAATTAGAACACTATATAGGCAACTGTCTTAGTTTTATGATGCACATACTGAGGTTACTTACAGTATCTTACAGTATCTCAGAATGGATGCACTTTAATAGCCTGAAGTTGGAAATAATTAAAGTATAAACTGTATTTTGCTAGCTAATGCAGTTCCTTCTTAATGTTAAGCAGGAGAAGAGTTGTATTTCCACAATGACTAACAAAAGGTATTGCAATATTATATCAAGCACTGTGGGGCAGCAGGGGAAAACGATATGTATATTCATAAAGTGAAGAATGGTGCACTCCAAGGATTTCTTTCGCTCTTCACACTATGACCTTTATCAAGCTTGATGAAGGTCATAGTGGGAAGACCGAAACATATCTGTATTTTTTACCCAATAAAGTTTTCTAAGAAGTCCCTGGATGCACCAGTTTTCTTCAATATATAGACAATCTATTTGCCAGTTAAGCAATATTAAATTGTATTTATTTTAATTATTTAATCTTTTCTTTTTAAATATAATGTTAAGTTTTTTCGTGTGTATTGTGTGTGTGGATGGGGGATATGATTTGGCAGTCAGTAGTTTTATCATATCTGTTTGTTTTTTGATTCTTCCATGTATCTAAGGATGCTTGAAAGTGCTAAAAGAAAAAGTAGTAGTAAATGTATATACTACTGTTTAGTAATACAATTAACAAAAACCAAGCTCAACATTTCTACCTCACCTAAATAACTACCCAAGAATTGATTTAGAGAAAAAAGCTCATGAGGGCATTTATCATTTTCACAAAAAGGGATAAAGGTCTTTCCTGACTCATTGCAAGATCTCTTGGATCAAATAAGAACATTATTATAACTATAAATAACGTCAATGTTTCTTTGATTCAAGGGTACAACCCTCTTTGAAATTGTACATTATTCAAAAATTCTAGAAGAAGGGATCGTAATCTGCAGTTATACAGAAAACTGTATAGGGAAGCATTTAGCTTTAATACAGGAATAGTTAAGGCTTTAGACCTAAATGAAATAAACGTAAGGGTATTGTATATACCTCTAACAACACAGAAACAAATAATAAACTTAAAGTCCAAACTTTTTTTTTCTATATTTAAAGCATGTAATGGGGAGTAAATAAAACAGATGACATCAGATACAAGTTTCCATAAAAGAATCTAAGAAAAGAAATTAGTAAAGCGAAAAACTGGCACATATAAAATAGGAAAGACTACCACAGGAATAGAAAAAAACAGATACTTACATTTTGTAGAATTGGCACAAAAAAAACCAAATTCACCATTATTTAGCCAACAATTGTGAAAATGTTCAAACAGTTCCCAGTCTTGACCATATTAATGAGAAGTTTGGCCAGATGGTCAGTACCTTGCTGATTATGGCTCAGTAGTAAATCCCTGACCCTGTCTGTACACTGGTAGATATGGGACGTTTTAAGACAAAGCAGCTTAAGAGGGGTAAGACCTAATAAACACTTTAAGAATCCCATCTCATCTATGGGCTAGGTTCATATTAGGTACTTCACCTATAATAAGTTAATTTTCATAAGATTCCTAACAAATTTTCCTTTTCACAATGTGACATAGAAAAAATATTGGTATTACAAATTGAATGAACATGCAAAATGAAGTTTTGTAATGCGGTATTTATCATTTAGTTGGTGGGTTTAATTGAAAGACCTCAGATACTAATATTCTCATAGATTATTTAGACAGTGACTGTGAGACACACTAGACACTCACTGTGTCACTGTCTGACAAAAACAAAAGCCAGGCCAAGCGCAGCGCGGGCTGAACAACTTGCGCTCTTCTTTCAGCACTGAGCGCTGACGTCACATCATGGGCCGGCGACGCAGCACACGCGATGAGTCGGTTCGGGATGGAGGCGGAGTCAGTCAGGATCGGACTTCGGTCTTCTCTTCGGAGTCCGGTTGTAACTTGCTGAACTTCCTGGTGGTGCTGCCTGGCTGCCTGTGCTGGTAATGTAGGTCCGGACCCCCCCCCACCCCAACAGATTAGGGAGGGAGTTGGGCAGCCGGCGGATACCGGCCTCCATTTAAAAAAAAAAAATTTCAGTGTGTGACAGTGACACAGTGCGGCAGAGTGCCGCTTCCCTACAGGGTGCCGCTCTGCATTGTGCTGCACCCTGCATCATTAGCGCGGCAGCACGGATTGCAGTGAACTATTCCTTTAAAGCTAAAACAGAAAAGTTCCCATTTTTAGTGAACTAATCCTTTAAATTGATATTCCGGACACAGCTCCCATTACAACTCTCCACATAAACATATTTTTCTCTCCAGCTTAGACCACTGATAATTAACCTATTTGAAAGCTGAACAAGAACAATCATTAATTCAGACTGCCATGTAACAGGTAAAACCCTCAAAATAATCCAAAGTTTAAAAAAATCGTTCCCCATCATTTAAAATACAACTATAAAGGGAAAATGTCATTTTTTTAAAATCCATTATCCCCTTTCAGTTTAGTAAAACACACAGGTATGATGGAAGGCTTTTTATATAATTCTTACTAGTTTGGAAGAATTTGAGACCACAGTTACCCTTTAAGTGCATAAAATATTTATTGGTTTTGGAACCGGTGTGGTTCCTTCCACAGACAAACATGAAATGGTGCTGGTTTTAGAGGTGAGACATACAGCACTTGTAGGAATTACAGAATATTTCCTCCGTTATAGCACATTAGGATTCACTTGTCCTCCCTCCTCTTAACTACAAAGTTATTTAGTTTCATGCATTTCTCCATTAGTCTGAAATATGGGCAGATTCATTAGATAGGAACATATGCGGTTTATCTAATGGGTACTTTACTGTAATATATGGAAAATCCGAAACTGAATCTGGAAATAGATTGGCAACTAAATCTGGCCCATAACGCTCAGAATAAATACTGGTTTCTATAGTAAAACGGCTTGTTTTCTGTTAAGATTTATTTAATCTGTGATTCCTGCTATGCACACTGTGGAGTTCTACAATAAATGTTCCTCTCTTCAATGCCTGTTTCAAAAGCAAAGAAAACAGATAAAACTGTCACCTCAGACAGAGGGAGAACAAAACGTTGTGTGTGCAGATAACGTACCCATAGAAAATAAATTACTAGAGGTAAACAACAGATTCTGTATTGACACTCAGTGGATACATCATCAGGTGATGCAGCAACTAACAATACCTTCTGGGGTTTACTGGCTAAATACCTGTGTTTGAATACTGAGAGATTAACCAGAAAACAACAGTGCCATAGCTCATGGAAACAGGGAAATTACCCAGAAGTCTCTTCTTCTTTTAGAACTATATGACAGAATTATGTATCAGTAATATATTCTAACACTAACCTTTTAAAGGAATTGTGTGCTTACCAAATAATAATAGATGGTAGATTTCAGATGCAAATTATGAATTGTTTTTTACTGCTAACTATAATAAAATGCTATCAGGGAGATTCAATAAAAGTTCTTATTGTTGAAAATGGTGCTAATTTTGCCCCAACCAATCAGATCTTATTTAACATTTGAAAGCTAACATCTGATTGGTTGGCGCAAAATTAGCACCATTTTTAATGATAAGAACTTTTATTGAATAACCCTGTATGTTTGTACAATTGGCAAAAAAAGGGTTAAGTGTTGACTAAAAAAAGTTTGGTAAAACCCCAAAATATCTATGTGTAAATGTATTAGAATAATTTCATATTATAGGAGAATACAGCTAAAATGTAAATGAGCCTTAGTAAGTTCTATAATTCATTACTAGCATTCAGAGCTCTCACCTCTGAAATCAGCAGCATTGTATAGACTCCAAATGTACATCTTGGTTGATGGCATTTTACTGATTTCTGCCTAGTGAATACCAATTGGGTGTTTGACACGTGTCATACTATTAACTATCCCTGAGTGGGATTTTATGAGTTCTTGTGTATGAATACCCAGTGATACACTTTCTAGTGCACAAATGTCTATTTCACAGGCATCTGTCAGCATTAAACTTCATTAATTATGGTCTCTTCTTTCTGGCACATTGTGATAATACCTTCATGGAACGCCCTGATATTACTTATTAACGGGGACATTTCTCTGCATAAGTGACCTAGGCCAACTGTTAGGACACTAAGAGGGTGAAGGGCACCATTTAAACCCCCCCTCACTGTAAAAAGACAGTGATACTTGCAAAGACTGGTTAGGAGGAAAGTTTCAGGTGGGAAGGGGGCACCAGGGGAGACTTGCTTAGGGCATCAAAACGGCCAGACTGGCCCTGCCTATTAAAATTTGCTGCTAGTTACCATAGTAATTATAGATTGCAATGGAGGGGGGAAAACTATAGCTACCTTTAAAGAAAATGTGTCAGTTTTTAGTGCTGTATATCACCAGTATATAACCAAAACAGAACAGTAAGTGCTGATTATAATAAATGTGGTTTGTAGCAATATTTTGTGGTTGTGACAATGTTTCTTAATTTAAAAAAAACAACTTCAGTTTAAAGGGGAACTGTGGTCCAAAAATGACTTTAGTTAAATTGATAGGAATTACTCTCCTGAGAATTTTTGCAATTAACTTTCATTGTTGATTTTGTACAGTTTTGAAGATATTTACATTTTTGTGTATAATATGGCAGCAGCATCACCCCTGCACTTCCTGCTTCCTGCTCTGAAACCATGTCAGCCAATCTGCCCTGTGTCTCTTCCTCCCCTTTGCAGCCCCCCTGGTCCCTCCCACTCATGGACCCCATGGTCCTTCCAGTTGCAGGCCCCCCTTGGCCCGTTCTCTTACAGCCCCATGTGGCCCCGCCCACTCTTGGCACCTAAGCCCCGCCCACCCATGGGTGCACAAGACCTGCCCACTTGCGGGTGCACAAGCCCTGCCCACTCGCAGGTACCGTGGGCCACTCAGACACCCCCCTACAGAAAACTCTGTGGAAACAGCCTTTTCTTCCTGAAAAGGATGTTTTCACATAGTGGTAAAGAAGGGATGTAGATTCCCTTACCTACTCTGTCAGGACTTCACACAGCAGAGAGGAGGAGGGACTTCCTGTCTCCCTCACACACTGGGGGAGTCTGAGGCTGTGCTCACCAGGCACTGTGCAGAAGAAGCCTTAGGAATGTCACATGTCAGCCTCCCACCCATTAACTTTCTGGTTAGTCATTTCTTTATATCTTGGGCTGTGCAGCACGTAGAGAGGTGGTTGATGGCTCGTTTTAAAGGTAGGATATTGGCCTTTAATTTAAACTCAACTGTTTGGAGACCACCATTCCCCTTTAACAACACAAATAGTTTAGACCCAATTAGTCTTTCCTTTTGTAGTACCAATGACAAATCTAAAACTTTTCTTTACCCAAAAATCGAAAATAGAGTGTAAGTAATTTTCCCCATAACAGTGTTCATTTTTAATAATTGGTGCACCTTCTCTCTTGGGTTAAAACAACAAAAATAAAAGTATTGTATTATTATTTATTCTCTTTGTTTGTAAGGATATAGATTTTCTTATTTCTACTTTAAATCCCAAGTTATGCAAAAACAATTCCAATAGGTGAACAAAGGTTATAACGGTAAATATGCTAAAATTGCTTATTTTTAATTGCAACTTTATTTAATAAAAAAAAAACTAAAATTATGTGTTACTTAGCTAGTCTACTATTGCGCCCAATGCTGCAATATCAAGAAAACAATTTTAAGTCAATTAATATAGTTAATTAAACTAATTTAATGGAAAGGGGATGCAAGCACAAGGCAGCATTTAAATTGTTGAGTCAAAAAAACAAACCAGAATGGGTGCTGGGCACATAAATATGAACTATAACATTTGTTATAATTAACCAGAGGAAAAAATATGCCAAATAAGCAGTTTAAGTTCTCCCTCGGATATTCATATAATTAGATACTTAAAACAATATGCTGAATGTCTGTAACAATGAATATGCATGATTGTCAGTGGAAATATTACATTTTTCATTTATACTAGAAGTGGCTGTTTAACCAAAGATTAAAAAATAAATTACCGCACAACTGGGAGTATTTTGCAAACATCTGGAGGCCGCAGGTTGGACATACCTGATTTCCATTTTAGCTTTAGTTTACAGTAGATGAGAAAACATACATGCAAATCCATGGAAGGGACACAAGCATTTATAATCACTGACTTAGAAAACTACTTGAGTGAATATTTACAGAGTTAGGAAGTCTGCAAGCAGATTATCATTGAACATGTAGTTAAGCTTTGAAATGACTTGAATTAGACACATATATAGGCAACTGTCTTAGGTTTAGGATGGCACATACTGAGGTTACTTACAGTATCTTACAGTATCTCAGAATGGGATGCACTTTAATAGCCTGAAGTTGGGAAATAATTAAAGTATAACTGTATTTTGCTAGCTAATGCAGTTCCTTCTTAATGTTAAGCAGGAGAAGAGTTGTATATTCCACAATGACTATACAAAAGGTATTGCAATATTATATCAAGCACTGTGGGGCAGCAGGGGAAAACGGTATATGTATATTCATAAAGTGAAGAAACTGGTGCACTCCAAGGATTTCTTTCGCTCTTCACACTATGACCTTTATCAAGCTTGATGAAGGTCATAGTGTGAAGACCGAAACATATCTGTATTTTTTACCCAATAAAGGTTTCTAAAGAAGTCCCTGGAGTGCACCAGTTTCTTCAATATATGAACAATCTATTTGCCAGTTAAGCATATTTAAATTGTATTTATTTTAATTATTTAATCTTTTCTTTTTAAAATATAATGTTAAGTTTTTTCGTGTGTATTTGTGTGTGGGATGGGGGAGATGATTTGGCAGTCAGTAGTTTTAATCATATCTGTTTGTTTTTTGATTCTTCCATGTATCTAAGGATGCTTGAAAGTGCTAAAAGAAAAAGTAGTAGTAAATGTATATACTACTGGTTTAGTAATACAAAGTTAAACAAGAAAACCAAGCTCAACATTTCTACCTCACCTAAGATAACTACCCAAGAATTGATTTAGAGAGAAAAAGCTCATGAGGGCATTTATCATTTTCACAAAAAGGGATAAAGGTCTTTCCTGACTCCATTGCAAGAATCTCTTGGATCAAATAAGAACATTATGTATAACTATAAATAACGTCAATGTTTCTTTGATTCCAAGGGATACAACCCTCTTTTGAAATTGTACATTATTCAAAAATTCTAGAAGAAGGGATCGTAATCTGCAGTTATACAGAAAACTGTATAGGGAAGCATTTAGCTTTAATACATGGAATAGTTAAGGCTTTAGACCTAAATGAAATAAACGTAAGGGTATTGTATATACCTCTAACAACACAGAAACAAAATAATAAACTTAAAAGTGCCAAACATTTTTTTTCCTATATTTAAAGCATGTAATGGGGAGTAAATAAAACAGATGACATCAGATTACAAGTTTCCATAAAAGAATAACTAAGAAAAGAAATTAGTAAAGCTAAAGAAAACTGGCACTAATAAATAGGAAAGACTACCACAGGAATAGAAAAAAACAGATACTTACATTTTGTAGAATTGGCACAAAAAAAACCAAATTCACCATTAATTTAGCCAACAATTGTGAAAATGTTCAAACAGTTCCCAGTCTTGACCATATTAATGAGGAAGTTTGGCCAGATGGTCAGTACCTTGCTGATTATGGCTCAGTAGTAAATCCCTGACCCTGTCTGTACACTGGTAGATATGGGACGTTTTAAGACAGAAAGCAGCTTAAGAGGGGTAAAGACCTAATAAACACTTTAAGAATCCCATCTCATCTATGGGCTAGGTTCATATTAGGTACTTCACCTATAATAAGTTAATTTTCATAAGATTCCTAACAAATTTTCCTTTTCACAATGTGACATAGAAAAAATATTGGTATTACAAATTGAATGAACATGCAAAATGAAGTTTTGTAATGCAGTATTTATCATTTAGTTGGTGGGTTTAATTGAAAGAAGAACTACATTTATTTAAAATCCTTATATAAAAGCTTTTCTCCCCAGAACACCTATACTTTGTTAGATTCTTATCTAGTAAGTTGCATTTAATACATGCAAAAAATAGATTCTGTAACTAAAGGTTTCCATGTTGTTGCCAGTACATCAAAGAGCCCCGCACCCTGACTCCAGTATTCACTGTATCTATGCACAGAGACTTACCTTAGTCAGACTTACTTGACCCTTGCCACCTGGGTGCCGCCTACTGCAGCTCATGTGATATGGTTTCAAGTACAAACAGCAGCAAGGTGCTTCCTGGTCGCGGCTGTCAGATAATTGGGCGTGATGTCACCATCATGTCTTTGACTGACAGCAGTGACCAGGAAGCAGAGAGAAGTTGCGAGGCAGAGCAGCGAGGGACAGGGTCTGGTAAGTCTCTTTAGGGGCATCTTTATAAAAAAACAAATAATGTGAAAATTAGGTTTGGGGGGGTGCTGAACCTATATCTAGTGTCAACCTATATAGTGTCAATGTTTAGAGATGGACTAGAACTCGAACTTGAAACTGATTTCGAGCCAAACTATCCGAGTTCGAACGGACCCGAACTTCTCGAACTATCCCGGACCCGGATTACTCGGACTTTCGATATTTTCTGGACTTTGGCTAATTATCGAATTTTTAGAACGTTCGAGGCACGCGAATATGCGGGTAAAATGTCCGTATACCAATACGCAAGTAAATATCGAATTAACGAATATGCAAGTAAAATGTCTATTATACCAATACGCGAGTAAATATTGAATTAACAAATATGCAAGTAAAATGTCTATTATACTAGAGATATTCAGAGAAAGTTCGAAAGTTTGAATTCGGACCCATTCAAGCCTATGGGTGAGTGATAGTTCGAAAAGTCCAAGTGATTTACAGCTAAACTAAAAGTGGTTACTTACTGTAAATGGCTGTGGCACCTGGGAAATGGTCTGGGGAACATGTCAGAGTCACCAAAACTTGTTAAAACACTTCCTGAAGTCAGGCAGGCAATTGACGATACATTCGAGGATTATTGAACGAACGAACGATCCTTCCTGCTAGTGAACGGTCCTTCCTAGGCTTAGCGAATGGTACATTCGAGGGTTGGATAGTGTACTGGTTAAAGCCACCGCCTTTGACATGGGAGACCAGGGTTTGAATCCTGGCTAGGGGCACCTATACCAATGTTTGGATTATTATAATAACCTAGTAATATAATAACCATATTATAGCCTAGTAATATAATAACAATATAATAATCTAGTAATATAATAACTATATAATACCCTATATTCTAACCATATAATAACCTAGTAATATAATAACCATGTAATATAATATTATTATATGGGTATTATATTACTAGGTTATCATATGGTTATTATATTGTCAGACAATAGTCTACCCAGAGTGGGAGGTTTTTTGGAGACAAATTTGATATCACATTTAGAAATGACATTTTGTAGTCTCTGATCTGCCTGTAAGATAGGTAAATTTTTGCGAATAATATCACAAATTTTATTATACTCCTGACTGTATTCTACGGGTAAAACCTATACTAATAAGTGTTTTGAAAATTGTGGTAATAAAAAAGTGATCTGTTAAAATGTAAAAAATGTCATGTGCAGAAGGACTCTACGTAGTCGTATTGGTGAGCATATTAGGGTCATACAATCCTCCGATCCAGCCACTCCTGTAGGTAGACATTTTATTACCTGCCAGGGAGATGCCGATTCAGACCTAGGTGTTAAGGTCATTGAAAAAATTACTATGCCCCGCAGGGGGGGGGGGGGGTGACTGGATCAGATTATTCGATACGAGGGAGATTTTTTGGATATTCCATTTGGATACCAGAGTCCCGAAGGGACTCAATGCAAGATGGGATATTTCCCTTTTTTATTAGACAATATGGATTTCCAGTATATATATATATATTTTTAATCTGTGTATACTTTTGTACTAATAGGGGCTTTATGTTATATAAGCTATTCTATTGTGTGCTCTGATTCTTTAAATTAAAAGTGGGCAGGGTAAATCACGCCCATAAATATGGGATGGAACACTGCTCCTGTTTATGCCTGTGATGAAGGGCGCATGCCCGAAACGCGTCGGCTACTATGGTTCAATATGCTGACTTTTAACTTTATTCAATAAAGTATTCTTTAAACCTGGAAAAGTTGAAGGTGCAGAGCGTCTTTTCCTGTTCGCTTTCATGTACAAATGTTTGGATTATTATAATGCCCTAGTAATATAATAACCATATAATAACCTTGTAATATAATAATATAATAACCGTATAATAACCTAGTAATATAATAACCATATAATGCCCTATATTCTAACCATATAATAACCTAGTAATATAATAACCGTATAATACCCTAGTAATATAATATTATATGGTTATTATATAACTAGGTTATCATATGGTTATTATATTACTAGGTTATTATATGGTTATTATATTACTAGATTATTATATAACTAGGGTATTATAATAATCCAAACATTGGTATAGCTGCCCCTAGCCAGGATTCGAACCCTGGACTCCCATGTCAAAGGCAGTGCCTTTAACCAGTACACTACCCAGTACATTAGAAAATTATCGAATTTAGGATCGAAAGTCTGAGAAATCCGGGTCCGGGATAGTTCGAGAAGTCCAAGTCCATTTGAACTCATAAAGTTCGTCTCAAACTCATAAAGTTCGAGTTCTAGTCCATCCCTATATTATACCAATATGCGAGTAAATATCGAATTAACGAATATGCGAGTAAAATGTCTATATACCAATACACAAGTTAATATTGAATTAACGAATCTGCAAGTCGTTTATGGGATAATTATTGAATGTTCAAACGCCAGAGCTTGAAAGTAGCGCATGTGAGAGTAAAATCAATTTTTCGAAAGTCCTGGATATTCCAACGTGTTCCCCAGACCATTTCCCAGGTCTCACCATTTCAAGTTACCATTGATATTTTAATTGTATTTCATTCAAACTTTTTGACTCCCATTGAGTTCAATGGGTCCGTTTTCGAACTTTCGAACTTTCCATATAGTTCGAAAATTCGAAAACGGACCGAGCTTCTAATATTACCTTGTAACCTATCCCCACAGAGACTTTTCTTGAAAGTACTTAACTGTGAAATAATCAGTTTTGTATATTTATATTGATTTCCACAATCTTTGGTGATCTTTACCATTAGTGCAATATATCTTTATTATATTAATATCCTGTGTTACAAACAGTAACCCCATGCCTTTGTTCTGATTGGTTAAACACAGCTTCAGATAATATTTGTGAACGTTCCCATTTACCCAAGCCATTGTATATCTGTAGTATTCAGCTAGATCAACTGGGATAGAAGTTTAATACATGAAGACATTGTGCTAGTAATTCAACTGGCTTTGTAAATTCTGAATTGAAAAATGAATAACTGCAAAAACCAATTCACACTGTTAGAACTATAGACAGATTTAGTAATTTTGATTAACAAGTAATGCAATTAAATAAAAATATATTAGAAGTCAAATGCAGCAAAACAACCTAGTTGACATTTCAGACCAGTGTATAATAATTCTCAAACCATATAAATAAACATGAAGAACCAAGTAAAGTATGTTGCTACCTGCACCTGTTTTATTTCATGGTTTATAAGAAGTAATTATGCATGTCTATTGCACACTGTGCTTTCTGAATAGTCAATGATTTTGATCACTAGATACTGTTCCAAAGCAATTCTCTCTTTGTTTTAAATAGTGGTTCTCAGCATCTGTCTTTTCCCTATTCACAGTAAATAATTTTAATATTGTTTGGTCAACTCTAAACACAAAGGGTCATATTTATAATAACGCCATAATCAATGAAAAGGCTAAATATTTGGAGTGGCATTTTAATAGTATCTTAATTCCGCACATGCAGATGGTATACATGTTAGAATAATGGGAGGTATTCAGCAGCCATTATTATAATAGTTCATAGTTACTAAGCTGAATAAAAACAAAGAGCTACACATGGAAATCCTAACCACAATGTCTAACAATCTTCCAGTTGATCTACAGTAAGGCTCAAAAATTCCATTCCAAATCAGACTTTGAACATTCAGACTTCAATTAGCAAATCAAAGTAATCTGTAGGAAACCAGATTTGTAATATATTGAACCCTTAAAAAAACGATCAATTGTGTAACCCAACTGATATATTAACGGTATTAGATATATTATTAAACAGATATTAGGGATCATTTTTGCTAATTCTAATTATTTATTTTAAACAGATAAAAACATTCTGGCAGATTAAGCTGGACCCTCCCTCCATGCTGTCAGTCATGGCTGTGACAAGTGACATCACATGCATTGATTGACTGCTGTTTTACCTTTTGCCTCCTCTTCTCATGCTCAAGCTTATAAAAAGCGCATTGAGCAGAAGGAAGAGACATATACCTTTGCCCGAACAGAAATATCTAGTAACAAATTCATGTAATAAAACTGGTAAAATTAGCCTTAGGGGTTGCAGGCAGAAAACTGACAAGTAACCATATTTTTGTTCTAAGGGTGGACATGCCCTTTAAAGATGCACAATAATAGATAAATAAAATAACAAAAGCATTTAGTTTTATATCTCTATACAAATTATGGACTAAAGTGCTAAGTGGGGTGCCACAGGGTTCTGTGTTGGGGCCGCTTCTATTTAATCTATTTATTAATGATTTGGAAGTGGGTATTGTCAGCAAATTTTTCTGTGTTTGCTGACGACACAAAACTTTGTCGACCATTAAAAACTTCAGAGGATGTGCAATCGTTGCAGGGGGATCTAGATAGATTGTCACATTGGGCTGCTAAGTGGCAGATGAAATTCAATATTGATAAATGTAAGGTGATGCATTTTGGACCTAAAAATCCTTGTGCTGCTTATAGTATAAATGGCTCTGTGTTAAGTGAATCCCTGTTGGAAAGGGATCTTGGAGTTTTGGTGGATAACAAACTTAAAAGTAGCAAGCAGTGCCAGGCGGCAACAGCCAGAGCCAGCATGGTATTGTCTTGTATAAAGAGAGGTATGGATTCAAGGGAGGAGAATGTTATTCTCCCTCTTTACAAAGCATTGGTAAGGCCTCATTTGGAATATGCAGTGCAATTTTGGAATCCTGTGTACAAAAAGGACATCTTTGAAATGGCAAGGGTTCAGAGAAGGGCAACTAAATGAATAAGGGGATTGGGGGAGCTTGAATATGAAGAGAGACTGGAAAAGTTACAATTATGTACGCTGGAGAAAAGGCGCTTGCGTGGGGATATGATTACTGTGTATAAATACATTAACGGTCCATACAATAAACTATCTGGAGCATTGTTCACCAATAGAACATGTCAGAGGACACAAGGACATCCCTTAAGACTTGAAGAAAAAAGGTTTAGGCTGCAAGTTCGGAAAGGGTTTTTCACTGTGAGAACGGTAATCTATGGAACTGTCTTCCAGAGGACGTTGTTATGACAGGTTCATTGGTCAGTTAAAAAAAAAAGCTGGATGAGTTTCTGCAAACAAGGAATGTTGTAAGTTACTGGTATTAATACATAAAGTAGTGTTGATCCAGGGAAATTTCCAATTGCCACTTGAAGTCAGGAAGGAAAACCCCTTCATCAATTTGGTGGGTTTTTTTTTTTGCCTTCCTCTGGATCAACAGTTAGGCAGGAAATGAGGATATTGCTGGATGGACGTATGTCTTTATTCAACCTCAAATACTATAAACTAAATTTGAATGTTCCATCATCATATCTCTAAAGTATTAGAGAGATCACTTTCTTTCTGTTAAGATCCTTGTAAAATAATATAGTATAGCATAATAAATAATATATAGCAATTCCACCCTCAAATAAAAAATTGTATATAGGCAAAAAGGCATAACTATGCACTAAAACAAGCTGTTAGACAGCTGAGAGATGCAAGACTAGCCTGAAATGGTACCTGATGTCCTGTTACCCCTCTTTCTGCTACTGGCAGCTGTCAGTCATGGAGTAAGAAAAGTATTTGGCTGCAAAAAAGATTAGTCTTACATCTGTCAGCTGTTGTGGATTTGTGGGGTTGATTTACCTATATATAATTTTTCAGTTGAGTAGTGAACATGCCCTTTAATCTGCCTATCCAGCAATTTCTCTGTGTATTAATAGATGCATTAGAAGGAATGATTAATAGTTTCTGTTACTGCCCTATTCGTGGGCTCAGTCTGCCGGGTGAACAGTTGCCAAGCAGAAATCTGAGCATGTTGGAATAACCCGAAAAAAAGAAGATGAATGGCTCTCCAGGAACAAGTAGGTCCACTGCAGGACTATAAATGGCAACTCACTACTGGCTAGAACAACAAAGAAACAGAAATCAATTGATTGTATTTAAAACGAAGAGGATGTATAGAATTACTGAGTAATATAATAAGTAATTTACAAAATAATGTTTTTTTTTCCCCACTGAACTTAAGCTTTAGTTCTAGAGCTGCTGGTACAGTCTCCAAGTCATTCAGTTGTTTATTTAGTGTACCACTGAAAGGCATAGCGCCACATTTTATTGTAAAAAAAATGAAAGAGACAAACCCAGAATAAAAACTATAGAATGCCATCACACACTGTACAGCTGCTTTTAGGGAGTGTAGCATCTTCTCAACCGGAACATTCACTTACAGGCATCATTCACTTTAGTTTCCACAATTTGTTAACCCCTAAGGCCCAGGTACTACTGTCTGTAGTATATAGCATGCACATATGTAAGCCTTTCTAAACATAATAATGAAAAATAGTATCTATGCTGCGGTCAATACAGTACACTTATAACACACACTTATATCTATAAAGGGAAAACATGCACCATTATTATTATATATATATAATACTGTTACATACAACAGGAGTAAACGTATTACTTCCAGCAGGTGGTCTACTGCTTGTATGGCATCCAATGGAAAATGTACTGTTAGGGCTAGGCCACAACTGAAGCGCTTTTAAGTGCAAAACATTCGCGATTGCGATCCGATCGTGCTTTTAAAAGCGTGTGGCAACACTAGTGAGCGCTGTGTGCGTTCCGCATATTTGCGCAATTGCATGCGCTCCGATTGCAAATCACTGGGCGATCGCAATCTCACGCTAACACATGCTCGCACATCAAGAAAGCGAGCGTTCGCATGCGCTTCTGTGCACGTATGAGCACGGTACAGTGTGACCTCAGCCTTAGGAATTTAGTGTGTCCTATGAAAATGGTAGTTACATCAGATAAGGGTTCCATCACCGTTTAGTATCTCAACAGAGTGTCCATCAAGGCTAAAAGTGTTATTGATCAGCCAAACCCCCCCCCCCCCCCCCCCCCCCCCCCCCAAGGAAATCAAATAGGCTCTGTATGGATTATGCAGTTAGGTTCTCTTAAATGCTGTGTTTTATGGGAATTGTAACCTTGTTTCACAATAAGCTGCAAATCCTTAGGGTACATTATTAAAACTAATCTATATTCTGGTAAATGGCAAATAAACTTTGCAATCCTGTATGACTCTTTATAATCTATGGGTAGCTGAGTGTGTCTACATAGAAAATGCACCGTTTAATCCATGTGCCAATGCAATAACACACCTTTATTCCCCCTATTTGCTCAGACATCTTAACCTAACTCCATTCTAAAAAGCACCGCCATTTTTAGTTCCTGTGTATATTGATTATCTGGTGTTTAACATAAAAAGGTAATTATTTACTATTTTACAATGGATAAGAAACAATGGTTGTAACACATTCCATCGTAAGCATAAATATGTAAATTTGCACTTTTAGACAGAATAATTTAAAGAGTAATAGTGACATGTCACAACAAAAAGCAGTACCATCCACACACTGAGGCGGTCTTCCTTGGTCCTCTATGCATCCATCCAAATGCAGGTGAGTACATACAATATCCAAAATGAGTAGTGGGAAGTATCTGTTGTATTCAATTAGATCAACTGGACTTGAAGTTAAGTTCTTGAAGACGTTTCGCTAGTCATCCGACTGGCTTTCTCAATTCAGAATGACTTGTACAAGAATCTGTGGCAATTATGTACCCTGGAAAATCCCAATTAGCATATCACAGCCAGGTGTTAAGGGCGTGATTGCATAGTGGCTAAGAGGTGTACAAGTCATTCTGAATTGAGAAAGCCAGTCGGGTGACTATCGAAACGTCTTCAAGAATTAAACTTCAAGTCCAGTTGATCTAATTAAATACAACAGATATACCATGACCTGGATGAATGAGAACCTTCACCAGTAGGAGGAAGGAACCAGGCAAAGGCAGGAAATGCAAGAAGAAATGCTTGAGGTACCTCCCAGGCGTCTAATCCCTTCTGGCCACCTCACTGCCAGATAGACAATACTAAGAAATGAAGAGAGTAGGGCTGTCCAGTTGTTTAATATTTTCCAAGGGGTAATCCCTCTTTATTGCAGTTACACCAACACACGACGTTTTGGCCGCTAGGCCTTTATCAAGTGGCAGGAAATGCTGCAAACTTGGCTTGTTTCAGGTACAAGACCCTTTATCAGGTGTCACTACCCGAAACATGTTGTGTGTTTAAATAAAACAAGCCAAGTTTACAGCATTTCCTGCCTTTGCCTAGTTCCTTCCTCCTACTCGTTTTTGAATAATAGTGACATGGTAGTTGGCCCTGAAATATACATTATCTTATTATTGTGGCAGTCTTTTGTCCAGAGTAAAAGACCTCATGACCGGAATGAGTTACTGCACAAGGACATCTTCCTTGTGCAGTAACTTTTTGTTGTACATTTGTAATAAAAGTTCTTATCGTTTAAAATGGTGCTAATTTTGCCCCAATCAATCAGATGTTAGCTTTCAAATGGTAAATACCATCTGATTGGTTGGGGCATATTAAGTATTATTTTTATTAATAAGAACTTTTATTTTATTGGGCTGTTAGTTTGTTGCACCGCAAAGGACTCATCATCTTTATTACAGAAACTGAATTACTGTCGGGAATTCACGGTGCTACAACCACAAATTTGCAGGCTTAGCAAGTGATTAAATAGCATGTTTGTGGCAAGTTAGTGTAACTTTTTTTTAGCACCAGCAAGTAGCTGCAAATAAAGGGGAACAGGGATTAAGACCAAAACTGAATTTACCCCATGGCATGAAATCGATATTACTGTAAATGAAAAGGGAGAGAGTGATTTCAGCTCTCTGAAAATTCTCCAGCGTAAATTTATGGTGACCCTCCCCCTTGTACGAATTGATAAGCCCTGTACATTTACCATCACTCAGCACTGCAAAAATGTTAAATTGTTCAACTAGGCTGGAGTGTTATTGTGGGATTTAAAGGAATGCCCACCATATGTTTTGATTTGTATGGAACAGTTTCACTTTTCAAATTTTTTTAGCAAAGTAGAGCAAATGGTAGACCTGGACAGGCATGGTTGGGTCAGTGCCTCAGTTTGTATTTGGCATACAAACCACTGAATAAAATCATTAGGTCTTGTTTTAAATACCAAAACTAGAATTTACTTGGATATTCTAGCAAGAATAACAACACAAAAGAAGAATAAAGATGGGCTAAAGGATAAATAGAGATGGGCCCCAACCCCCGGAACTTTTTTTGGAACTGTTTTTTTATAATAAATGAACAATTTAATTTGTTAAATTAAATCTTATTTAACATTTGTAAGCTAACATCTGATTGGTTGGGGCAAAATTAGCACCATTTTAAACGATAAGAACTTTTATTGAATAACCCTGATAGTACTAAGTCCATCTGGACATGGCAGAGGACGTGGCGGAGGAGCGAGAGAACGGGTGAGTTGATTACCCTATTTCCCGGCTCCTGAAAGTTTTATTGAAGAACAGGAGGTAAGAGACAGCTCCTTTACCTCCTCCAGTTCTTCAATAAAACTGAATAGAAAAAATGGTTTTCCCAGTGGAGATACCCTTTAAAAGTGAGATAGGGCAATTGGTAAGAAAATGTGCAATATTTAAACGGAATGTGACGATCACATACACACTTTTTGATGATTTCAGAATTAAATGTATTTCCTACTACAGTGATCTGACTGCCTAGGCCTACAAGGACTGTAAGTCGTCTGATTTTGAGCTGGTCTTTAGAATCAGATCAAAGTTCAATACAGATTAGAATTGGTTAAAAAAATCTATATTACCTGCTACATTATGATACTTAATACATTTTCTATACCAATACACACACAGTTACATATCCATTTATTACAAATTCCTTGGAATTAATGTCACCTGAGAACATGGAATTAGGATATGTCCTAATTTTTTTTCTATCCTTCTGGTTATCATGTGGATCAACATGCTTTATCTTGTAAACAGCTGTTGTAGAATGGACTCATTCATCACTAGTGCCCCCATTGATCTTCTCTATAGAAAACAAGTACATTTTGTTCCTGCTGAGCTTGTTGTTATGTTTTGTCACTGACATTTATTCTTTACATTTTGCCACAGTATAAGAAATTTACTTTAAATTTTCCTGGCTTAGTTACTGCAAAAGGGAAATCTTTTAAAAATGTTCTCAAATGACTTTTTAGGTTATGTTAATCATACTATATCATTAGCTGGAAATGAGTAGAAGATTTAGTTCTGCAGTGTCTATAGCACACAGGGGCTCATTTACCCAGAGCTGCATCGCCCTTTTAAAGGAGATTCGGTTAGTGCGACTTTAACATCTCCATTGCGCCAGGTGCACGGGTGTCTTTTGCAATTGCAAATGACCTTCGCACAGCTGGCGAAACAAATTTAATACCCATTTTTTGCTGTATATAATGTGACTTTTTAAAGCCCTCTTTTCAGGGTTTCAGGTGATTATCTGAAAGTCTATGGTTTGGAAACACCATTTCCTGAATTTATTCTTTATATAGGAATAGATCATTGCAAAAGTTGGAAGGTTTTGAAAAAAGGATCAATGCTATGACCATGATTTCATTTAATGGATCAGGGGATCTGGGGAATGAGGTGTGTTGGGTGATTGTCAGTAAAAAAGCTCCTTTGCTGTTTTAGTCTATGGCTAGGTTTAAAGGGCAACTGTAGTCTCAAAACAAGTTAGGGTTAAATGAAAGCCTGCAGTATTTCCTTTAAAAGGAGCTGACAATCACATCTCATGCTTCACCCTGTGAGAAATGACATTGAGGTGAATGTTCAAACTTCCTGCTTCCAGTAGGTTGAGTGACATCACCCCCTCTGCCCCGGGGTAGAAGAATGCTCAGTAAAGACTTAATGCTGGGGAAATCAGGAAGTACCTGGTGAAAGAAATTGACAGTTGAGAAGGGGAGCCTATTAATACAGACTGGCTGGTCACATGACTACAAACAGGAAGTGTTCAAGTAGGAAGTAAGATTGCTGAATCTTTCCAGCAACAACTTCTCACAAATTTTACCTAGAGATGTGATTTAGGTTTTATTTTGAATATACGATGGAAGGCTTTTTATATAATTCTTACTAGTTTAGAAAAATTTGAGACCACAGTTACCCTTTAAATACATGCGTTTTAACTATCATTCAGAATCAGTATTCAGTATGCATTGGTTAAAAAAATGTCCTCATACTAACAAAAGATTACTACCAACAGATCATTCTTCAACTATAAATAACTTGACTTGACCTTGAATAGTCATGGTATAAATGTTGTTCAGCCAAAACTCATAAACAAAGAGATTGGTTGAACATTAAAGCTTGTTAAGTAATTTGTAAGGTGATCTATCCAACACCATGTTAATGTACTTACCTTTATTTCCACCAAATATAGTATATAACCAATAATAAAAAAATGTCTGATATAAACTGGTTTAGTGGTAGAATATCTGTTTGTGCAGCAGATGTACATATAACCATTTTAACCTGATAATTTAGTGAACCTAGGCTTACGTCTTCTAGAGAGTTGTTTTAGTATTAAATCTCCCCTGAACATCTTTGCAAGCTGCCACTTCAAATTAAAGCTAACAAAGAAGTACCAGACAAATCATTGCAGGATTTACTGCAAAACTACTAAAACTAGTTCTTCCTTTGGAAAATTTACAGAATCTGCCTTTTCATTTCTCTAGCACATGCTCAATCTCTAACTTTTATTCTGTATACATGTTTTCACCTAAAACTCTTTTCTTTTGCTGCACATTTCTGGAACTTTTTCCTTTTATCTTATTCTTCCATTTGGACCATTAAATATTCCATGAATTAGCATGTATAGGATAGTGACATCTGTTGCTGCATTTACTATTAGGACTGTGCCACACCCAACAGCTAACCCCCACGCAAGACACCAGCGTGAAGAATGGCCATTTAAGCCAATAGTCGAATGTGTATACATTCCTTTTGGTGTTGTTTATTGATCTGCCATGGCAGATTGACGAACAGTGCCCAACTCCCCAGCCCTGCTGGTAATGGATGCAAATAATGGCAAAAGTGAACCTATAAGTGGCTTCAAGTTATACACTTACTTTTATTATTTGTTTCCAGTTAAAGCAAGTGACAGCTGCTACTAGTTTTAATAAAGATTATCATTGTTCTCCAACAGCCATTCCCCACATTTCTATGTCAGTGCCTAGGGTCCCTTGCATAAAATCTAGCCATTAGAGTTTCGTTTCTCCAGCAGTTCTGCGGAAAACAGTATATTTCAATGCTCAAACCTAATTGAAGCAAAATTTTTCAACCAGGGTTTCTGACCACCTTTTTAGACTTTTAACATATTTTTAAAATTTGTCAAAAATGAGTCCTGACTTTAAAAATTCTGAAAATTCTGCAGGATCCACATTTGATTTTTTTTTGTTTTTAAAATGGCGGCTCCAAATTGCAACCAGTTTATTTTGAAACTGGAATCTGTACCAGCCATGCATATATATGTCCTTGCTTTTCATACTTTTGGGTAATGCCTTAAAAATAATTCATACTTACACTAGTCATGGTAATGGGAATTCTATTAGTTAAACCCTACTGTTGGCATCTGTGGGTCACTTCAATGAGTCACAAGCAAGTCTTCTGCATTCTTTCTCATCAAGTTGCTCAAAGGCATGGCAACCCTAAAAGTTTCCATAATGATCAGCGGTTATCCATCACTAAATAGAGCACCTTAAATCACTTATTATACAGGTTTCCTGTTTTATACTGTGTTGCCACTGTTATAGTCCAGAGGTGGCCACATAACACGCTATCAAATTTTGTCACCCAGGGTTTATCTAACTTTAGTTTGACATGTATCTGTCAGATCAGAATGACTCTTTGTTGTAAAAACTCATTCTAAATGGTTTCCTTTTCTTTGCCTTGAAATAATGAGTAAAAATGTAGTTTTCTAGACAACACATGGATCAGTCATAGAGAGATAGGTCTTTTAGAAATCTGCTTGAGCTGTCACAAATACAATTGTCGATTTGTGAAGACAGGAATGACTCTGCAACCTTATTCCATCAGCTAGGCTAAGAAATTTCAGAGACAACAGAAATGTCAGCTGTAACTGAAAAGCCGATAACCCATCATCTAACCCACAATTCTATTGTGATGTCTTTAAAGAAAACACACAGCCGGAAGCCTTTTGGCTTAGGTACAATGTTGCATATAAATATTATGCACTCTCAGTCACTATCTAGTTTGAGCATCAGTGCACACTGCAATTAACTTAAACATAAAATGTTAGAACTGACGTACTTTATAAATAGGGGGCCATGCACTGAGATCTGCAATTGGTAATCATAGTATTAAAGTCATGTTAACTGACTGTACTGAAGGTTGACACAACTGTAAGCCTATTATTATGGTGTGCCAAAAGAGGGTGACGCAACCTCCCCAACCGATGTACAGAGTTAATATATATTTTTAGAATACTACCTATTCCCAAGCTGCCTTCTGTTCCTTTCCAATGCTCCAATGTGGATGACCCGAACCCTGGAACATGATTGAATACTTTATTGTGAAGCACCTTTTAAAAAAACTTTTCACTGTTGGAAGGAGTGGCCTGGGTTAATAATGTGGGTCACTTCCCACCTATTTGTATAAACTGAGTACTCAAGAGCACATGTTTGCACACTTGATACAGGATTATTTCTGAAACATGTTGTGTGTGTAGCACAATAAAAAAGCACAGTTTGGCAATTTATGTTGTCACTAGACATTAAGCCCGCTACAATAACGGGCGCTAGAAGCACAGAGTGCCCCCTTAGTGTCCCAAGGCCATAGTCCTCCTCCATGTCCAAGGTCAGGGGCCCCCTCTGTCCCAAATCCAGAGGTCCCCCTCTGTCCCAAATCCAGGGCTCCCCCTCTGTACCAAATCCAAGGCCCCCCTCTGTCCCAAATCCAGGACCCCCCCTCTGTCCCAAATCCAGGGGGCCCCCTCTGTCCCAAATCCAGGGGGCCCCCCATCTGGTCCTGAAATCCAGGCCCCCCTCTGTCCCAAATCCAGGGGGCCCCTCTGTCCCAAATCCAGGGGGCCCCCTCTGTCCCAAATCCAGGGGGCCCCTCTGTCCCAAATCCAGGGGGCCCCCATCTGTCCTGAATCCAGGGCCCCCCATCTGTCCCAAATCCAGGGGCCCCTCTGTCCCAAGCAACCTTACCTGCAGTCAGTTTAATTGCTGTTCTCCTTCCGTGTGTTTCCTGTGTTTATCCCTCTAGTGGTGAGTCAATAGGAACTGCAGAGACTCTCCCTCTAGTGGTGAGTCAATAGGAACTGCAGAGACTTTCCCTCTAGTGGTGAGTCCATAGGAACTGCAGTGACACACACACACGGACACAGGGACGCACACTTAGGGTTTTATTATATATGATGTAGTCCTTCAGGTCCTACCTAACTCGATGTACAGAGTTGTTTAAGGTTGCAGAAATAGTTAAAAGATTGCAATGTGTGGGGAGCTGCAATAGGCTTGGTTTATTGGATTAGACATGCAAAAGAAAGCGATAGTGGCTCTCTGTACATTGCCCTTATTACCCTTTATGTATCCACCTAAATGTGATACAGTGAAGAACTATTAGTCTGAGGGTCACCATCTTTCACGGGGACAGCAGGCATATCTTACGTACCAACAATCCCTAAATATGCAGGAGAGTCTCAACCTTTGAATGTCACTCTCACCCCTCTCACCCCCTCTGCAAGCCTACATAGACTGAAATGTATTGCCAGTTCCTTGCAGATCAGATTTGTTAATTATAGATGGGATCCAGGTCCGACCTTGACCTGGATTTGACACGGAACCCCTTGGTTCCGAAATCGGGCAGATCATTCGGATTTTGGGACTTCGGACCGGGTTTTCGATGATTATCGAATGTATGAGGTTATTTTTGGTAATCCTCGAAAATAACCTCAAATGTTCAATAATCCTCAAAAAATTTCCAAAAATAACCTCATACATTCGATAATCATTGAAAATGCGGTCCAAAATCAAAAGATTATTCTCCGTTTTCAGTTCTTCGGGTTTTCAAGAGATCCGTAAATCCGAAAATGAAAGGAAACTTACCAGTTTCGACCATCTCTAATGTTAATCATCAGTAAATAATTTGCCTACCCACCCCCTGGGAGCTGTGTAAAAAACATTACATTATTTTCTTAATCTTTATAAGGCTTGATTGTTCTAAGGAAGGGATTGTAAATTAGCATGATGACTGAGAGTACGATGCACTAGAGCACAGGATTCATAAGTTTCGCCATGGCACATTATGGTGTAAAGTTATCCTACATTTACTTTAAATGTTATGCTTTTATTTAGAGTAATAAGACATGACTAGTAGAATCTGTTTACTGACAACCCTTAGTGGCACACCTCTGGTTCCAGTGTGCCTGGTGCAGTTAGAGAAAGATTTGACTGGGATTGTAAAACATGATGGCAGTATCAGGTTTAAAAACCACTTAAAAGGCAAGTGACACATTGTATTATTCAGCAGTTACCCTAAATCCTTCATGATTTTAAGTTTAATTAAATTGCACATGTTGACTAAGTCAATTAAAACAGAAATTAAAACAGAAAGACCTCCTATTTCCGTTGCAAAAAAAAAAAGAACAATTAGCATTTCTGCTACTTCCATATAGAAACATACCGGGTTATTTAATAGTTCTTATAGTTTAAAATGGTGCTAAAGATTTTAGCTATAAAATGTTAAATAAGATCTGATTGGTTGGGGCAAAATTAGCACCATTTTAAACAATAATAACTTTTATTAAATAACCCTGTAAATCTTTATTACTGATAAATCAAATCAATGTCAAGGTATGCAAACAGCCTTTTTAGTTAGATTACACATCACACAGTATAGTCATATGGTTTAATATAATAAATGTGTATGCAATTATAGTGAGGTGCAAATATACTGAAATAAAAACAAGTTTGTACTGGAGAGTTATAGCAGTAGAAATCCAGCGCTGTCAATGGAATGCTAAGAGGACTTCCATAAAATGTTGATGTTTGTAATTTATTGGGTTATTGCTAAGATTCCAGAACCATTTAACTTCAAAAATCACCGTGTAGGATTCAAACTGTGAATTTAATACTAAACATATAAATGTCACTAAGAAATCACAGCACAGATGGACATTATGCCAATGTCCTTTATTTCGCCACTTACTATGCTGATAGATTGAGGGCCATTTCTAGCCATATTGGTGCCCTTGGCACCCCTCCCCCCCCAAAAAAGAAAAACAAACATAACTGTTTGCAGCTGGGTTTCCCCACTCAATTCCTTCTGAGAGACTGTCAATGTCAATTTTTCTGTGGATGTTTCTTTATGGGGGCACCGATTTAGTAGTTGGTGACAGGCGCTGTACCAGGTAGGGCAGGCGGGCTTTTATATGTACGTTTGTGCATACGCAGTGCCACTGGCCACCAATAAAATACCAATTGGAAGGTCGAAATAGGTTTTTAGTGGATGTATGGTAAATGGAGCCAGTGATCTCCCCAGAAATTCTTTCCAGCCAGGTGGGCAGAACATGGAAATTTGGTGAGATCTGAGATGTTTAACTCTTTCAGTGCCAGCAGACTTTTCCGGCACAATAAATTGCTCGTGAGCACGATTATGTTTGCTTGCGCAGAAAAAAAGTGCTCTAATAAGCAGATCACAGCACAGTGAACACCAACGGAGGTGAAGTGGCCACCCCCATAGGCACACACTACTGTGCACTTTTAAAAACGTGATCAGATCGCAATCTCATCACGCTTAAAAGCGCAATAGTGTGCCCTAGCCCTCCAAGAGTATTGGCATTAACATATTAGTGCCAGCAGACCCCAGAGTATTGCCATTGTCATGGTATACAGTATGTACCTGCTTTCCATGTCGCCTCCATTGAATTGTTCACTCCTCACCTACTCTAAAGCTGGGTACACACCATACAATAATTCAGGCCAAATTATTTTATGGTTTCTTGTCTCGACCACAATAAACCGCCGACCATTCGTCCGAATCGGACAGTCTTTCCTCCTGGCCGACTGGTTGGAAGTGCCGAATGGTCGTCCAGGAGAAATGATTGCACCATGTAAACCCAGCTTAAGTTCTAATTGGATAATTGGGTGGAAGAAAGAAAGAGGCAGGGATATGGTTCTCACGGCTGCTATTTATAGGGGACACTAGTTAAAAAGTCTGCAGCAGCTTTTACTTGCCATTTTAAAACTGCTCTCCTCAGTTCTTTTAGCTGAGCTCATCACCCCCCCCTTCATTCACCTTCAGTTCATTTTTCAACATTGTTTCCAAGTAGAGGGAGCTGAGTTCAGGCTCTCTACTCACTACAATATTACAAATTACAGCAGAACAAGGAGAGCAGATCTAAAATGGCAAGTAAAAGCTAAAAGGAAGATGCTAGGGAGAACACAGAGTGCCCTAGTTCAACATAGGTGCCCTAGTTCTTAGTTTTATAGCAATAAAACTGCATTTCAATAAGAAACGGTAACAATACATATCGACAATGTGAATCAATTCATTTGGGGCAGTACATTTTCCTGTCACCTGCTCTCTCTTTATTGTCCCCTTTGGGCTCTTGATTTTAATTCTTATTTTTCTTTTATACCTACATATTCTACCTGTGCTTCCCAATCTCTGACCTATTGCAATGCTCAGCTGCACTAAAAGTCATAGTTTAGGATTTCCAATACTGCCCAGTGGTCATGGATTGGAGATTGAGGAAGTGTCAGTAGAGGTAATGTTATGTCTGGAGTACAAAATCTCCAGGTCTACATTTCTTAGCACAGGTCATTTAAAAAAATAAATTTGAGCGTACAACTGAAGACTAAAATCTGGCCCCTGGTAGGTTCCCCCTTACAATCGGGCCATAAGCATTCACCTATGGTGCTTTGCAAGCAATGTGGCTTTGTCACATGAACACAGTACTTTGTATTTAAGATGCTTTCTTTTAATCTCTGCATTGAAAACAGAAACTGGTGTTCTGATCACAATACTATTATGCTTGTGCATGTATGTGTAAGGAAATAAATAAAATCCCTAGATGCTTCACCATGTGTTGATAAGCATAATGTACACAAGGGGAAACACAAGCACGCCTATATATAAAAATATTTTTTTCTGGGAGACAGGCTTATTAAAGAGTAGGTATTCCAAAACCATGTTGCCACGTTAAGCACACAACAGTAAGGGCATTGTGCTTAATAAAGAGGCACAATTTCTACTTAACAGTACCAAGAGAGCACACTTGGAGAAAAAAGGAAGTATCATAAAACAGGCAACTTTCAAAGAAAAATATAAACTGCAGACTTGTTATATAGTACATCATTACTGCCATTCTACCATTGCAGAAATTATTAATTGCACATTGCTGCATAAGATAGAATTTTCTATTAAAATATATTCAGGGTTATTCAATAAAGGTTCTTATCGTTTAAAATGGTGCAAATTTTGCACCAACCAATCAGATCTTATTTAACATTTGAAAGCTAACATCTGATTGGTTGGGGCAAAATTAGCACGATTTTAAACGATAAGAACTTTTATTGAATAACCCTGTATGTATCTTGGTGCTTGTTTTCAGTGTGTGGTAAAGGTGTGCTTTTAATGGATGACTCTTTATAGGGTTTTTTCTACTTGGATTCTCCTGATTGTCTAATAAAGGAGTTTTAAGGAGAACTAAACTTTCTTTTTTATCCTAATTTGAAAGCTTTTCTCATCAGAACACTTATACATTGTAAGATACATACTAATAACACTAATTATTTGCCTTTATGTACATGTAATATGTAGGTTCTGTATCTAAAGGTTCGTACACACGTAAGATTTTCCCCAGAACACCGAGTCCGACCGACCCCGATCACGACAAACACACGTGACAAACACCCGTTTCGGTGAAAGTTGCGCATGTTTATAGATTCGGTCAGGGGGTCGTTCGGCAATCTGTTTGGTGATCGGCCTCTGCCATTCTGTTCCTAGAAAAAGATAAAGTTTATAAATTGATCTATTTTCTTTGAATTAGCTCTGGTTGCTCTATAGCTATACTTTTAGAAACACATAGCCCACACCATAGAGATGAGCGAACTTTTAAAAACCCTGAAAATCTGAAATCAGACTCATTAAAGTCAATGGGGACCAAGGAGTTCAAAAAAGTTCAAATAAATAAGGTTAAAATATGCAATGGTAACTTACTATACTTGGCTCTGGGACCAGGGAAATGGTCTGTGGAACACGTACAAATATTTAGTAACTTCCTTCACACGCACGCTACTTTTGAGCTTTCAACATTCGACATTTGATAATATCCCCCAAAATTTGAAACTTCTATAATATTCTATATATCGAGTATCCGAATCTCTTAAAAAAGGGTGCACATTATTATACAAGAGAAATCAACAAAAGGGGGTAAAAAAAAATTCTGTCTATAAAGGGAAAGTTCAGTAGAAAATATTATTTTTTAAATTCTTATATTATACATATTCTCTTCCATTTTGAAAAATCAGTTGCATATATACTCCTTACTATTCCCTGCTGTATACATTAATGAGCTGACATTTTAGGTTCTGTAACGGTCCTTCTTCTTCCCTGAATGAACACTACCTTTTTCCCCTTCAAAGTATATGTATTTGCACTGTACTTCCCCTTTAATCTATACTTTTGCATTTTTTAAAATTATATTTGCATCATATAGGGGAAAATGTATCACTTTATAGCATCAGTACCATTGAGTTAGAGTAGGCTCACTGCAGTTTGCCACCATTGTTGAGGAGCCATGCAGGTTTGGCCCCACCACATTGGCTTCTCTCCTTCAGAGTAGGATTTGCTGTAACACGATCTGCGTGTAACAGAGGCAGGTCTCTGTGCTGTAATAAGATTGGCTTCTAGGGGACAAGGCTAGTATGGGAACTGACTCCTAGGTTAATTTCATAAAAACAGTCACAGTTGATTAAAGAGGTTAAACACAACTTGTTGTATATTTATAAATGTGCTCCATCTATTGGCACAATGTTGTTGGGAGAGAATTTAGTTCCCCATTAATTTTCATACAATATCACAGGTCTGCAAGTTTATATTTCTCTTTGATGCTGCTGTTTTATTTCACCTCCAATTTTTTTGTGTGTGTCCTACAAATTAAAAATATAAAATATACCACACTAAGGTATAATTTTTAAGTCTCCAGATACATGATTTAAAGAATTTAATTTAGGCTGGGTACACACGAGGGGACTAATAGTGGCCGCGGCGAACAGGTTGTGCGACCGATCATTCGGTCCCATAGGGAACCGCACGAATGCCCATGATTTACTGACATGTCCAAGCACCCGTTTGTCTGATCCTTACCTTTCCTCCAGAAAAGTGAAGATTAGGAGCTTTCCTGTGTGTGAAAAGGTATCTGTCCCTTCCCTGTCCTCCTGGAGGACTCAGTTATGCGCTGTGGAGCTCTCTCCCCCATCACTTCATCCAGATCTATCTGCACTGTAGTTAATGTTTAAAAAATCTGTCTCTCAGCCAATCACAGATGCGGCTGCTGGTCTGGCCCCTATTGCTATTCCGTTCCCGGAAGTAGCAATACAGGCAGAGGCTGAGGGAACGAGGGTTGGTAAGTCTGTTTCTGGGCAAGTTTTAAACCTGGCAGTTAGGGTTGGGAGGGGGGTCCCTACACTACAGAAAAAAGTAGATTTTGGAGTGGAGATACCCATTACACTTTCTATCTAGTTTTTTATTTTAAAATTTGAAGTGGATTGGGGATCAGATGTGCTTGTAAGGGGACAATAACAGAAAACATGGACCAAAACAAAACATTTGCTTATCGGTTAAAACAAAATCACAAATCATGTGATAGAAATATAAATACAGATAGATACAAGTAGATGTATTTGTCTCTATCTAAAATAACCTTAAGTAAACACAAGGAACATTATGAATAAGTTATTATACTATGTAAACAAGTGGAATGTGCATTCACAAGAGTAAAACAACTAGATTTAATGACTATGGCCTCCTTCATTTTAGGTTATTTTCAGAAACTCTCATTAATAAATAAATACAGTGGGAAATTACCTAGCTTTCAATGTAACTGCCAGATGAAGAAAAGTTAATTTATGTACCCAGAAAAACACCTATAAACCTATTAACATATGAACCTACTCTGTCATTCTCTTTATCTTTATATCCTCCAATTTATTTATAAATTTCTCTTTTAAACCCTTTTCTTTGATCTGTACCATCAACTCTTTGTCCGCCATATTTTTACAGCCCTTCATGAATAAATAATATCGGAAATTTCTACCGTGAATAATTTCACCTGCTCGTTTATTTTTTTTAGTACCTTGGAGTATACTGTATATATAGGCGGTTGGAAGGCTTTTTTCTTTTTTGCATAAAACTGTAACTAAAACCCATAGAACAGATATTATGATATGTATGGGGCCCAGGAATGTGTATTGATCATATTTTCCTTTTTTCCCCCCTGTTCATACACAACCCCCCCCCCCCATCTACACATAATAAAATACAGTATCTATTCATAAAACCAATATTCTTTAACATAGAGAAGGACAATGATCTTCTTAGTGGGCTAATATGCAACTCTTCCTTATTTTCTGTATAACGGCAAGTTTTTTTTTGATGATCTGAATTCTCTGATCTGTGTGCTATTCATAAGCAGCAGGGTTTTGAGATGATCATTTTCCTGGCAATTTATTTGTAAACCAAAACTGCTAAAACAGTAATTAATCCATGAGAAGCATTTTTGAATTCCTAGCACGGTGATTTAAATATGAAATATCTTTGATAAACATTGTTGCAGTTAGGCATTACCTTGATGGAAATCCTGGTAAATTATAAACAGTTACTTTAGTTACAAAGAGGGAGAGAAAACTAAAAAAAATCTGCTGGATCTCAATAAAAATAAAATCCCTTTGTTACTGGCTGAAAGATACGAACCTGTGATAGAAACTGGGATGTATAAAATTTATTTTTCTCTGTCACTGGAGCATGAAGATTGGAGACAAGAATAGAGCAGCTAAAAATCATTCTGCTTTAGTTACATACATATCACATGTCTGATCATGTATGTAAATGTGTTAGCATGTTCATTATGGGGGAGGGGGGATGGACCAGTCACATAAAGGGACCTTATATTAATCAAAGTTATAAATCCATATTACATGTCTAATTGTGTATGTAAATGTGTTAGCGTGTTCATTATGGGGGGATGGACCAGTTCCATATAGGGACCTTATATTAATCAAAGTAATAAATCCACATTTTACAGCGAGTTCTTATTTCAGGTGTCTAATGTATATCACTTGCATTATGGATATTTAAACTGCGAATAATAACATTATCTGTTGTTCTCAGCACCCTTGATAGATTCATCCTTTATTCCCCCCACATACTATTAATCTGCCACAACTAATGACATGTTATGCAACTGCAGTTAATGTCTTAGCTAATCACAGGAGCCGCTTGTGATGAACAGGTGTGCAATGTAAAACGCCATAGACAATGTCTGAAATTGCACTCCCAATTTTCAATTATTTCACCATATTGGCATGATCCAGCAGTATGGCAGCTCCCACATTGTTCCCTGTCACAGGGTTACATTCATGTTCAGTTGTAAGCTCTGAGCTTTCTTTCCCATTTGGTGTTAAATTAGCTGACCTAGCAAGAGGTCTGACTTCAAAGGGGCAAGGTGTGAAGCCCCTTTAATATACAAACACTGTCACAGACTGGTAGACACCAAAACAGCAGGGAATCTCCTAGTACAGAACACAGCAGAAACCAACTGGCAGATCAAAGGTAATTCATATTCCTTAATAATTCAGGATGTAAAATTATTTCAGGTTTTCATAAATACCCCCAATTTATCCAGTAATTAATTCTGTATTTATAGATACCTGATATAATATCATAGCCCGAGCCAAACTTGGGATATTATCCTTCCTAGGCCTACGATATCCCAGATATGTCATATTTGGTCTTATTCTGTTGGGAAAAATTAGTTATGGACCATCATGATATTATTTTGAATGTGACATGTATGGTTCACAGATTATGGACTGGAGGGGAATTGGATATTTAAAATTCCCTCCAAAACTAGGAACCAACCTTTAGAACTAGAACCAAGTCCACCCCCTCTAGAGACCAGACCACTCCCATTTTCTGGTAAAGGATAAGAGTGGGAGACGGGTCTCAGCTCTGAGTCCGTCATAACATCTACAATAACATCAAGCCAACAGGATGGACCGTATTGGCGTACCGCAGGAACTATTATTTGGACTTTTCATATAACTGGATTAACAAGCTCTGGACTCTGCTCACGGACACTTCAGATGCCATTTATCCTTAAGTATTCATTCTTTTATCCCTTTCTACCCTCACCTGTGTTACCGCTTTATGTTCAGTAAATTGCTTTAGTTTTTCTTTATATTTTTATGCACTATTTTTGACAACTTTTAATAAATGATATAAAATCATTTATAGGCTATTGTCCTATTCTGAGTATATCCCAAAACAAACCTGTGTCTTTGAAGTACGCTACTATAGAGAAGTATTTTGTAGGTATATAGATATACTGTATAACTGTGTATAGAATATTAGGGGTGAATAACCAATTAGGTTGTTAGAAGTAGGGGTGCAGATATCCCCATAGATATATGTAACAGGTCATTCCGCTGTTTAATCAGAATGTGGTGGCAGAGAGAGTATATTGATATTAATTAATATTAATTGTGTAATATATCGTTTGTTCACTAAACCCACCCGGTCTGATCTGTTCCGTCCTCCTGTCGGTTGCTTGGAGTGTGTTTTCCGGTAAAGGATAGGTGGTTGGGCGTCTCGGACCTGGGGGTTTGTGACACCGCTGCCATTCCAGCTCCCTTTACTTGCTTCCGTGCATGGAAAAAGCACGTAAGTAGAAGAAAGCAGAGGGAGTGAAGGCTGGTAAGTAGAGTTATCAGCACCTTAGAAATGTAAGAACCTTGTGAGGTTGAGGTTTTGGGAGGGCACTTAGCATTATATCAAAAGTTTTTGTGGGGATTAATATACCATTTTAACTTTTAAGGAGAACTTGACGTGAAAGCTTTTCTCCCCAAAACACCTTTGCATTGAAAGATTCTTCTCTAGTAAGTTTCATTTACATTTATGTAGGAATATGCTTGTGAAGGTTCTCATTCATCCAGGTCATGGTATATCTGTTGTATTCAATTGGATCAACTGGACTTGAAGTTTAGTTCTTGAAGACGTTTCGCTAGTCATCCGACTCTCTTTCTCAATTCAGAATGACTTGTACAAGAATCTGTGGCAATTATGTACCCTGGAAAATCCCAATTAGCATATCACAGCCAGGTGTTAAGGGTGTGATTGGATAGTGGCTAAGAGGTGTTATAGGAACGCCCAGAGTAAGATGTCAAAACAGCATTGTACATGGCAGACAGTTGGTGTCGAACCCCCCCACCTCTATTTAGGCTTGGTTTCTTTATTTTCACATAAATGGCCTCCTTAACACCTCTCTTGAACCAGTCACGTTCCTTTGCCAATATGTTAACATTACAATCTTCAAAGGTATGTCCTTTATTCTTAAGATGCAGGTACACGGCTGAGTCCTGACCTGAGGAATTGGCTCTTCCGTGCTGGACCATACGTTGATGCAGTTGCATGTATTTTATGTAGGAAATATATTCTGTATTATAGTTGCTGCCAGTACAAATCTCAGCCCATTCAGCCTTCAAAGTCTTCAAGTGCAACTATTGGCCATGCCCCCTTACTATTCACTGTCATTTTGGATTTTTTTAATGTTATGTTTTTAGCGAAAGTTAAAGTTTCTAAATGTACATGTTTTTATTGTGGGTACTATGGTGCCTCAGCAGTCTAAAGTGTTCATTTTCGAAACACAGGTTCAAATACCCAGGCTTACTAAAACAAAAAAAAAATAGTCAACTTATTTTACTGCATTTTTTCATTTTTTCCATTATAAAAAGATAATGTTCTAGTATTCTACATAGTAGCTCTGTTTGCATGAAAAGCAAAGGAATGTATCATTGTTAGCAGTTGTTTGCGAAAAATTTAAATTAATTGATTTTAATTAATTAAAAACACGATTGGCTGTCAGCTTCTAGGGGGCAAGGCTGTAGTTTCCTATAAAGAGTAAACTTAGCTTGGTATCCCCCAGCTAAGGTGGATTATGGAACTCCTGGTCCTCTCGCCTCCTTTACTGCTTTATGTGAACTTCCATGTGTATCACCCTTAACGCATAATCTGCCTGAAAGTTGGGAGACTAGAATGGACTGTTAGCCTCTTTGACACTAGGAAGCTAAGTATAGGAGACTGCATATCCTGTACTAATTTTTGCACTATTATGTGATGTTTGATATGTTACTTTAGGGAGGCTGGGTATACTGGGGGCTGGTGTATTATACACCTTTTAATTGTTTTTAATCTCACTTCATGTATGGCGTAATGAAGGTTTTTTTATGCACTTTTTGAATAACCATTTGAGTGAGCGATTAAATATGGGTCCTTTTGTTCCTTTTATATGTCGCAGCTGACCCCTGACCCCCAGGTTAATTTCATAAATCTCACAGCCCCAACAGCAAAGGGAGAGATGAGACACAGCTTGTTGTATCTTTGTGAATGTGCTCCATTGGGCCAATGTTGTCTGGAGACTTTAGTTCTCCTTTAAGAACTGCAATGCATAAGAGATTGGAGCTAATCCTCAGTAATGTTCTCACTGAAGCAAACTATATTCCCATCGATTTTCTCTTCATAAAACTCAGTAGTTAATTCACATTTTCTAATTAGGGAGACCGAATATGTGAATTTACATATCCTAATCTTAACAGACATCTGTGGATTTCTCAGAATCATAAACATTTTTCAAAATAACAAATGACATCTACTTCATTCACTAACAAAACTTTTATTTAGTGGGCTTAAAATAGAATGTACTGTTCTAGTATTTAAATAATTGGTGAGCTGGGAAAAACAATTACCAAAGTACTTTGTTAATATGAATTTGTTCTGATTTTAAGAGAGAAGTGTACAAAGATGTCCCTGTATATAGACATTAGATGAGGAATAATTGTTGGTAATTAGCTGAATAAGTACAAGTCCCTTTAAAGTTTTTTTAAAATAGAGCACGTTAACAGATTCAAATTTGTCAGAAATCAGAAGTCTTTTATCTGGTCACCTGGTTTATTTTTCCTGTTAACGAGTGAGTTAACTCATCCTGTCATTTTTTATTTTAAATTGACCATTATTAGTCTACAAAAAGCAGGGACCCTGAAGAGATGTCATTTGCTGTTATATTTATGTATTTGTTCATTTGTATAGTAGATAACAATAAGGAAAACTGACATAAAGAGGCTATTTGTCTTTAGAGGGTGCATGTATCATTTCATACTTATAAGCTCCGCTGTTTTGTTTGTTTCAGGTGAATTTAAATGATTGAATGGACCAAATTAGTTAAGTCCCCAAAGGCTGCAAAGGACAATGCATATATTACACATTTCCTTTTGTATTCAATGCTTTATTATGAATATGTATAAGCAATGCATTTCTCTAGAGATCAGTGCTCTTGTTGGTACTATGGACTAGAGATGGCCGAACTTACTGAAGTTTGGTTTCTTTCCAAACTTCAGTAATATTTCGGAAGTTCGGAAACGAACCCATTAAAATCAAAGGGAGAAAATAGTTTGAATTAATTACAAATAAAAAAGCAATGGTAACTTAATGTAAATGGCTGTGGCACAAGGGAAATGGTCTGGGGAACATGTCCATACCACCAAAACATGTTTAAACACTTCTTTCCCCCACGAACGGGGAAAATGTCAGATTTCTGCATGCTACATTTGAGGGTTATGGCCAATTCGAGGATTACCGAACTATACATTTGTGGGTTACAGAACAATACATTCGAGGATTACTGAACGATACATTCGTGGGTTACAGAACAATACATTCAAGGGTTACCGAAATTGACTGCTGCATTCAAGGGTTACCGAACTATATATACGAGGGTTACCAAAATTGAACAATACATTTGAGGATTACCAAAATCAAAGGCTACATTCTAGGGTTACCGAAATCCAAGGATATATTCGAGGATTACTGAATTTGTACGTTACATTAAAGGGTTACCGATTAGAGAATTGGAGAATTATCAAAATTAAATCCGCAAGTTCGGAAAATACCCCACAGCGAACCCAAACTCTATAAAAACATTGTATTAACCTATATATCTTAAATATCACATACAACATTCAATTTAAATACTGAGCAAGTATGATATTGCTGCAGAATGGCAGAATTTCATAGGTTTTAATGGTTCATTAGTTGGAAATGTCTTGATAAACGTAAGTGTTTAGATTTTCATCTGTACTCTTTATTAGTCCACTGTCTGCCAGACCTTTCTGTAACCTGTTGTCAAGATATGATGGAACGTAGGAGCTCTTTTAAGAAACAGAGCTTACATTTGCATAATGAGACCTTTACATTCCAATATATCGCTTTCTAGACCAAAAAGAGATATTATTCTTGATCAAGAAGGAATCTGAAAATACACAAACCCTACTTGCTGAGTAAAACAAAATGACTCCCATGTCAGAATTAAAAACTTCAGAAAATATATTCTATATTTTTGCATGATTTCAATGCATTGTAAACCTTAACATCATTTTTGGAGCTCTTTATTTATAATCCAGTTGATTTTTGAATGACAATTTTATTAATGTACTTGCGATTGTATGCACTTTTAACAATATGACTGTGTTTATCTTTTTAATATGTATGATGCCAGAGTTTTCCCTCCAACCTATGATGGGTCCACAAAGGGTAAGTTGACACTTTCTTGACCATATACATGGCTATAACATGGTTGCACCATCTAAACAGAATTTAGAAACCAAAGAGGTGACAGTCCTATTTACAGAAACACCTTTGCATCTAACTAAAGCTTTGGAATTTTGTGAATTGTTTTGTGAAAACAGATTTGATAGTTTTGTTACACAAAGTTTCAACTAAAATGTCAAATATTCTAAAAAAAATTTTTTTTTTTAGATTACTCCCATCCCTGTATCATATTGTTATGGCCAAATATTGGACTGTTTGGCTGTCTGGGATATGCAATTAAAGGAGAATAAAGTTAAAAAAAAAAAACATTTAAAATTAAAAGTACTGTACCTGGGGGTAGGGACGTACCTCCTAATATTGTTTCGGTGCCAGCATGAGGAAAACTAAAAATATTTGATTCAGAAATACCATGGATTCTAACTGCTAGATAAAAATGAAATGATGTAGGGATGTAGGAATAATCAATCTTACATCCCTTAACAGGTAATTTTCATTTTTGTTAACTATAAACAGGTAGGTAATGTTATGCTTTATTGTGTGGTTAGATAAGAGTGTCTCTGTAAACAGTTGGTTATATGACAAACTCCTTGAAATATGAGCCATTGTAAAGACAAAACGTACAGCCAAAACCCCCCAAACATCTTCATTTAATATACACAACATTGTAATGTAATATATCCCTCCTTGCAGTGGTTAGGGTTCTCCCAGAATTCCAATTATGTCTGCAGTGGGAGAGTTGTATATTATGGAGAAAGGGACCAAACAAGAGTTATGTTGAAATAACTATTGTGGTTTATTAAGCAGAGTGGCATCAATTATCTATAAAGAAAACATCTGTTGAGATAATTACATGAAATCAGCTAACTATATGGAGCATAAAGATGCAGAAGCTATTTAATAAGCAGAGTTTTTTTTAACTAAAAAGTTGCCTTTCCTATAAAGAAATTATCTACACAAACAATTACGTGTCAGTTGCAGTACGTTAGGGGTATTCAATTCATATTTGTGTGTGTGGTATGTGTGTGTAAGAAAAGTTCTGTTGTGCAACACTCGAATACTCAAATGAAGATCATGATCTCTACATTTTTATATAACCAGGTCTGTTTTCTTAAAATTATACTACATAGTTGTTATTATGTATATGGAATATACACGTTTCAGACTCCTATAACTGCATTTTAAAAAACAAGTGAGATGTAAATTATTTTGCAATGTATTTATTTTATTTCTTATAAAGTGCTACAAATTCAACAGCACTTTACAGTTCTTTATTCCATTCACACCAGAAATTATCTCCCACAGACACGGCACAATTGCTCAGTGGTTAGCACTGATACCTTGCAGTCCTGAGTTTGAGTCCACCACCTTAAGGAGTTTGTATGTTCTCCCTGTGCTTGCGTGGGTTTCCTCCGGGCACTCCGGTTTCCCCCACAACCATAAAGGCATACTGATAGGTTGTATGTGTCAAATAAGTTTGCTTGGATTGTAAGCTCTTTGGGGCCTGATGTGAATGTATACATGTAATTGTAAATCTCTATGGAAGAAGTTGGCGCTATAAAAACCCACAATAATAATAATAATAATAACACACGCTTCAGTAGTACCTTTACTAGCTTTAAAAAAAATCTGATTGTGATCATCTTCATAGTCCTCCTCTGTGGCTGGTGACATCATACCTATTCAAGTCAGTAATATTTTCCTTCTCCTAGACTTTCATTTAGCTTTACCTTTTGTTCTCAGAAACATTTCAAATGTATTTGAAACATGTATTCCTGTTTTTCTTTTTGCTGTAGTTTGCTGTGTATGGTCAGAATCAACCAATACGTTTCCTGTCCATGGCTTATTAAAACAATATTGGCTAGTTAATAGGCTGGAAAGCTGACTGGTGCCCCGGCTGGATAACTGGCTATTGGAGTTCACGTACAAGAGCAATATACAGCACAATCTGCCTTCCTTACTCTGACTGTCATCAAACTGGCATTTGGCTGCTGGCAGTAGAAATAGTTATTTATTTTATAGTAATTTATAGTCAGGGGCCTGGGAAAATATAATCCAGCTGTGTTTTATTGTTGAAGTCACGCTGACATGATTGTAGTCATCACACTACATGCATGGTTTCCCAAAAAGTTTTGCCTCAAAACCAACTTTGCAGTGAAACTTGTCTCATCTCTACCCATTAATATCAATTCATATTTTCTGTCTATTGTTGAGTATTTCCTCAAGTTGCACTTGTTAATACTGACGCTAATGGGTCTGCTTGAATCATAGGTGATACTTTCACCTAATTGGAAAATGTATGTGTATGGCCAAAACGGATGTTCGGTCGGGCCTCGTTAATGATCCGCCAGGCAGATCGATCAACGAGGCCTGCCCCAATATCCTTTGGGGCCCCCACAACCGCATGTGTGTATGAAGCTTGAGGCTCTGAGCTTTCCACAGACTTCCCCTTCAAATCTGTGGAGAAATGTAGAAAGACGTTGGCGTCGGAGGAAAATTTTCCAAAATGTTGATCCTGTGTGCAGTACTAGGTGCTTAAGGCAAATGCTGCATCTTTAATATTGGATTTTCTATTGTAATTACTTATATTTACAACACATTAAAGAGTAATTTGCATACAATCAGTTAAACTACAATGAATGTATTGAAATCTTATCACAATACATAACCAAAACCAAGTATAAATGTTTCCAATATTGTGATGACATTTTAAGAAACACAGATTTATACGATAGCTTGAGGTGGTAATTTCCAGAAATTCAAGGAGTCAATACTGATAAATATTGTTTGTTTTGTTTTGGTCCCCCTACAGAAAACAATAAAGTGATAAGAACATCCTTATCTGTGTGAAAGCATTTAGCTGACATGAATAATTATTTTGTCATGAAGACTCTTAGTGAGGAATGTACCGTTCTATTAAAGGATTTCTTGAAATTTTACTATACTAGAATTGCTTTTATTTATAGAAGGACATTAGGTGACACAGTTTATAACAGACTGGCGCAAATACTCAGTTACCAATAGAAATGTACTTGTAGGAATAACTGATCTAGGTTAAGCCAATATAATGAAATACATATCTGCTGATACATCAGTGCCATTTCTCTGGAGATAAGGTGATCACACTTTGGTATTTACAAGACCTTATTAAATTTACAACACACTGCACACTGCAGAGAAAATTACTTGGTTAAACTATAGCTGGGTACACACATGACAGATTTTTGAAAAATGACAGACAGGGTCTGCAGGATGCTGTTTGTCATTTTTCTAAGATCAGGATACACACAGTCCTGAGCATTCTCCCTTTACACAGAATAGGGAATGTGTGTTTCCCTCCACCATGGACTCTCTCTATAGGGAGTCCGCCACTGCTGAGGGAAGTTTCAGGTCTTTTCCGAATGACCGCTAGGCCAACCCGACCCACATTCGGGCTTATTCGGGAAAGAAGCTACACACACTGCCGATAAACCCCCGATATCATCGTATCTGATGGTATCGGGGCTTTATCGCTTGTGTCTGGATCACCTTTCAATATAGGGTACTATAAACTAGGGTTTGTGACATTACCATTAACTAAAGTGGAGACATTTCTATATGTTTACATATATTTAAATATCAACTAATTAACATTTTTATTGTCTTATCAAGTGCAATGCTAAAAGCTATCCATTCATTCTACATTTGATGATAAACATACCAATTTCTACATTTTTTTAAAGCCTATATACATATGCAGGGTTATTCAATAAATGTTCTTATCGTTTAAAATGGTGCTAGTTTTGCCCCAACCAATCAGATGTTACCTTTCACATGTTAAATAAACGTTTTAAACGTTAATAACTTTTATTGAATCTCCCTGATGGTTTGTTATGTTCTTTTGCTTGCTCAGTTGCAACTTTGCATTCAATGCATTCAAAATATACAATATACCACTAACCATACCATAAACAGAAATGTTAACATCAGGCCCTGCCTTGAAAAGAAGAGATGAACCAAGTTTTGCAGTGATGTGATGAAATCAGCGAAATTGGGTTTGGGAAATCTTGTAGGTTTGTCAATACCATAATTCCCATTGTGACAATTACAAACTGATCAGCAGTACTACAATAACCAATCAGGGCTATATTATATTGTGCCAGTCCCCTGGCCATAAAAAACACTCAGGGTTATTCAATAAAAGTTCTTATAGTTTAAAATAGTGCCAATTTTGCCCCAACCATTCAAATGTAAGCTTACAAATGTTAAATAAGATCTGATTGGTTGGGGCAAAATTAGCACCATTTTAAAGGGCATGTCCACCCCCAAAACTATAATCCCCCCAACTACTGGCCCCACCATGTAGTGTAGTTTAATCCTTACCTCACATCCCAGCTCCATAGGGTTCTCCTGTAGTCCCCCCCCAAAGTCCCAAAAAATGACTACCAGGAGGCAGCAGAGTCCATATAGGACACTGCTGCTAGCTGGCTCAGTGAGATTTTTGGCCATGCGTACTGCAGCCCTTCTCCCCCCTCCCTCCCCCTCCCTCTCCCTCCCTCTCCCTCCCGTTCTACTATCCCTCCCCCTAGCTCAAATCCCCCTTAATATTGTGCTCCCCCATGTCTCCCAGCCCCAACCGCATATTTTTTTTTTGAAAGCTCCCCAACTCTTACTTACCTCTCCTCTTTCCTCCGGCGAACTGAGCTGCCGGCAGCCGCGTCTGTGATTGGCTGCCGCTCAGCCAATCACAGACGCGGCTGCCGGTCCCGCCCCTCTGCTTGCATTTCCTTGCAAGCAGAGGGCCGGGAGCGCGGCGGAGGATCGAGGGGAGGTAAGTAGAGTTTGGGAGGCTTTCTAAAAAAAAAATTATAGCGGTTGGGGCTGGGAGCCCAGGGGGGACCATATATTAAAAAAATTTTTCCAGGGTGGACATAGCCTTTAAACAATAAGGACTTTTATTGAATCGCCCTGAGTGTTCCTAAATCCAGCAGCCATTCGCCATAGTGTTAGGGAACTCTGAGAGTTGGAACAGGGAGAATTACACTTTGCTTTTGTGTGAATTCCAAAAGACAGTCTGTCAGTCAGTCTGCCCTGTCAGCTTACCAGCCAGCACACTTACCAAAATTTCTTCTCTATATATATTTGTCTTGACACAGTGGAAACACATGGCTATTGGCACATGTTCCCCATATAATTTTTAGCTTCCTATGAGATTTGTTAAAATGTATTATGGCTATTAGTATAAAAGGCATGCTTAAAGCATTAAATTTTCACTTGTTAAAGTGTTAGTGACATTTTAGCTTTGCAAAAATACCCCACCTTAGTCAGTAGTTAATAGAGCTATATTAGTTTTATATTCCACAATCTAAATTATTTCCGCGAGTTCAGAAAACACTGAAGTCCATACTTCGGGAAATTCTATAAAGTCCAAATTCGTCTGAACTTGGGTTCTAGCCCATCTTAAGTTAGCAGCTGCAAAGAAAATTTACAACTTTTACACATTACAAATGTGACAGTATCAGTAGTAAACGGACACGTCTTTATTTTATTACTGCAGGCATAAAGACCACAGTGCCTTCTGTTGGTGAAGTTGGTATTTTAAGACTGGGGTACAAATTACAGATACCACTGTAAAATATTAATACAATTCTAATACTAAAAGTTTTGAGTAAATCCCTACAGTTACCAGCTTACATCAAAATCCATTACTTGCAGCTGAAGTTTATTATAGGTAGGTATAGATACTTGATTGACAGCTGAAAAGGATTATGAATTACACTTAAAAGATAGGTCCAGCCCTCAAATGAAAACTTATGTACTGGTAACTCACTCCCCAAAACCCTAATCTGTAATAATATGAAATCTGAAATCCTGCACAATGTCCTGTTTCCCCTGTTTCTGCTTCCTGGTTTTTCTAGAAAGCAACTGTCAGCTATGGATTTGACAGTTGACATCACAGCCAATGACTGAAAGCTAGGGGAAGCTGCCTCTTCTGAGCATGCTCAGGCTCAGTAACAAGTCACTAAATTGCTCAGTTTGCATGAGGCATCCAGAAGCATAGGAATTATGAAGATGGTGGGAGAAATTACCACTTTCTAAGATGTGCACGTCATTCTATCGAAGAAATAATGACTACATGCTTTTCTTCTTGGGACTTCATTGTGTGTTCTTTGCCGTTTAAAGGGGTGATGGCAAGCTTTGTGCTTAACCTTTTTAATTACAAAGTTATTTATAATAGTATAACCATGCAGTAAAACCATGCATTAAATTGTATAACATTTGGATAGGGATTTATTGTTTATATTTAAGGATTAGCTAATGTCATTTTTTTAATCAACACGAAATCCGAATCCAGAAACCACACACAGAGCTATGTTTAAGCAGCTGGAAATAACCCAATCACTGCAAGTCTTTTGTAATGTTTTTCAATGTAATGGGTGGCTGCACTGGGAATATCTAGTGCCTCTTTTTCAATTCAGGAAATATTTGAATACAGGCAATTAGCTGTTCTACTTCACAACTGTCTTATTAAAGGTTAGAAAGTGAGTTGATGCTAAAATGAGATGTTGACAAATTAAAATGTTCAGACATCTCTTGAATGCAAATACTTTCAAAAACATGAAAGTGAATTTTGATGATCAATTTTTTTCCCCACTGTCAGGTTCTGTTGAAAAGAGGAAATGTGCAACGGAAAACTTCATAGTACATTGTAATAAACGTAAATCACATCCGCTGCACTTTGATCATACACTAAGGTGACAGAATGGGTCCAGTACTGTTTGTCTTCTACTACTTTTCTCACTTCATGTAACACAAGGAGTAAGCATTGTGGCTGAAAATAATGTGTGCTCTCCCTGATAATAAACAATGACCAGCATGCAAATTCTCCCTTTCTGCTTGGCAGTAATTCAGCATGTCTGTTAACGGTACATTTACTAGAACACCTGCATATTTCCTATCTATGTATATCATCTCCTTGAGTGGCAATGACAAATGGGAACTGTAGGTTAAGTTGCATATAAAGACCTTTTTAGAAAATGGAATACATTACACTCACTTTGAACAAGTAAAAATCAGGTATAAATGAAATATAAAGTAGTTTCAAATACTAGAAACAAAGATTAGGGCCTATAGATGTGACATATGTCAATATCATGTTATTACTGATAGGAACTTTCTCAGCCCTTTTCAAACCCAAACTTTTTTGTGGGACCTTCCTGTTGTAACAGTCTTGTCCTAGATGTGGCAGGTGGTAGACTACCTTTAAATATTATTCCTTCAAGGGCAAATTGATATGGGATACAAATGTATTTTCTATACATTTATATTTACTACAATTAACATGTTTTCATGCAGTACAGGGTGAACATCACAGACACAACACATGCATATGTATGTGTGTGTGAAGAAAGTAGACAGGTCACTGAATAATACTATGAAGCAGGGAAGTAACAACCACAGGACCAGCCACTGTAGGAAGGGGGGACCTATCTTGTTACTTTCCGTATAACAGATACAGCTACCCCCAGAAAATCACTGTAGAAGAATAAGCGAAGGAAGCCCCATCCTAGTTTTGCTGGGGGGCCCAGTGACACCACTGCTGGGATTACAAGTATCTGCTTCATTAGAATAATAACCCATACAACTCCTCAACTATTCTACACTTTTAGAATAACATCATCTTATCTAAACGAACATCAGAGCATTATTTTGGTAAGTCATAGCATGTCTAATTTGCTAAAAATATAATGAGAATGTTAGTTTTTAGCAAGCAGCTCTTAAAATCAAGTCTCTCTTGGCCACCCCCTAATGGGAATCTACTGTTATGTGCCTGATTAGAATATTTTCTGAGCTAAGGTTTGTTTCATAAACACAATCTAAAGCTCTTATATAAAATATAATTACAAAAGTGTCAAATAATGCATATTTTGAATTTATTACAAGGGACACTGTTAAAGAACTACAATTACACATTGTAAGATACTTCTCTGGTAAGTTGCATTTAAGTACAACTAAGAATGCTACCAACTCACAGCCCATAGTCTTCAAATAGCCTTGTGAGCATCTCCACCCCAGTATTCACTGCCTCTAGAAAGATGTCTCCTCACCAATACGTAAACCCCTGCATTTTCTTTTCCAGCCAGAATGAGTGGTGCAAACAGAACAATACTAAACAGTCAGCTGATTTTTCTGGCTTTTTTTTTTGTTTCCATTATGTGCATAGAAAAGGTTGATTAAATGTATAAAGTTTGTAAATGTACTGACATTCTGTATATTGGTGATTTAGTGCTCTGATTTGAGGAAGTACATGAGGTTGCAGGTTCAATTCCCCAGACTTCATTTTATCTTTTACTGAAATTTGAATATTGTGTTTCTTACATGCTAGAAATAAAATGCAAATATTACTTTTCTTTTTGTATGAAAAGCTAATTAATATATGATTGTTAGGAGTGTCTGCAACATCTCTGAGCTGCAACATATTTGGCTGCCAGCTTCTAGGGGACAAGGATACAGCTTCCTTTAAAGTGTACTGCATACATTTAGTTAGGCAGGACTTCCACCAAACCAAAAAAAAGGAGTGTACTACGATAGCTGACGCCTAGTACCCAAGGGTTAATTTCATAAATCACCTAGCATCCACAGCAAAATAGCGAGGTGAGACACAGTTTGTTGTGTCTTTGATAATGTGCTCTGGATAATGTTGTTTGGAGACTTTAGTTCCCCCATAAATATTAGTAAATAAAGTCCTGAATACATCCAGCAATACAAACATGTGAATAATAATACTATACAGAAAATAACTATATCATAAACTTAACTCTATATTTGGCATCACCCTATCCCAGCCAGAAGCACTCCTTCCTTCTCCAGTGACTATTTTAGTTTCCAGAGCACCCAAATTAGCTAACCTATCTTTATAGGTAAATTTGACCTGGCAAATATTTCATTCCAATGAAGATTACTACTGTAATTTTATGTTACATTTTTAAAATCCTTACACATAACAATAGTCTCTCTGTAATCCACTCTATATTTAAAAAAAAAATGAAAATGCTTTTAAATAAACATGGAAGTGAGTAACTGTTAGGTCAATTTGGCAATCATGTAAAGCTCAATTTTCTAAAAGGAATCCAGTCACCACAAGTACGACACTATTACTGCAAAGAACTATTTCTAATCCTAAAGAAAAAACTACTTTTGCTGCCCCCCCAATGTCCGCCCTTTTAAAAAAAATGTTAATATGTTGTAGGGCTTCCTCCCCCAGCCCCAACCGCATTATTATTATGTTAAGAAACTCCCCTGATCTTTACTTACCTTCCCTCTATCCTCCGCCACACTGTCCCAGCCCTCTGCTTGCATGAAACGGCAAGCAGGGGGACAGACCGGCAACCGCATCTGTGTTTGGCTGAGAGGCAGCCAATTACGGACGCGGCTGCCAGTAGTTCAGATCGGCGGAGGATAAAAGGAAGGTAAGTAAAGATCGGGGGAGCTTCTGGGGATAATAATAATGCGGTTGGGGCTGGGGGAGGAAGCCCTACAATATATCCAAAGGGTTTTGTGCTAGGTGGAGGGTGACCAAAATGGGAGGGAGGGGGGGAGGGCTGCAGTAAGCATGTGCAAATTCTCCCGGAGGAGAGACAGGAGGCAGTCCTATATGAACTCTGCTAGGCTCCTGGTGGATAGTTTTTTGGACTTTGGGGGAACATTGCAGGAGAACCATTTGAAGCTGGGATGTAAGTTAAGGATTTTTATTTGGGATTTAATAATTTATTTATTACATTTATTTGGGATTTAATAATCCCTGTGCCACCTACACCATAAATAACGCTGTGTTAAATGCATCTGTAATGGAAAAAGATTTGGGGGTTCTGGTAGATAACAGACTTAGCCATAACAAACAATGCCAGGTAGCAACAGCTAGAGCTAGCAAGATATTGTCTTGTATAAAAGGGGGAATAGATTCAAGAGAGAAAAATATTATTCTCCCTCTTTACAAGGCACTGGTAAGGCCTCATTTGGAATATGCGGTGCAGTTTTGGAATCCCATATACAAAAGGGACATCTTGGAAATTGAGGCAGTTCAGAGAAGGGCAACTAAATTAATAAGGGGAATGGAGGGGCTCGAATATGCAGGCAGATTAGACATGTTAGGGCTGTTGACATTGGAGAAGCGACGTTTGCGTGGGGACATGATTACCTTATACAAATATATTAATGGGCCATACAATGAATTCTCTGGTGCATTTTTCACTAATAGGTCATATCAGAGGACACGTGGACATCCTCTAAGGTTGGAAGAAAAGAAGTTTCATCTTCATTTTAGGAAGGGTTTCTTTACAGTGAGAACGGTGAAATTGTGGAATTGTCTTCCGGCACATGTGGTTATGGCAAGTACATTGAATAGCTTTTAAAAAGGCCTGGATAAGTTTCTAAAACTAAAAAATATTGAGAATTACTGGTATTAATGCATATAGATCTGGTTGATCCAGGGATACATTCCGATTGCCGTTTGGAGTCAGGAAGGAATTTCCCCCCCCTTTTTAGCTAGGGGTTTTTTGCCTTCCTTTGGATCAACTGTTAGGTAGGGTTAAAAAAAAATATATATATATGAAGAGGGTGAATAGGTTGGACTTGATGGACGTATGTCTTTATTCAACCTTAATAACTATGTTACTATGTTATGCACTACAGAGTGGGGCCAGTAGTGGGTGAAATTATAGTTTTGGGGGTGGACATGCCCTTTAAGAATCACTTCCCCATCCCTGTTGCCCCTTTACTTATCCAGAGCAAATTACCAAAAATGAGCTAATCAATCTTTTAAACCTGATTTGTATGAACTGAATCAAATAGCAGAACAGATATAGAAACCCATATTCATCATGGTTTGATATTCTGTTCCTGTTCTACTGCTTTCTGAATAAGTTTTGCCTAATGTGCCTTTGTTGATGTATTAAGAAGCATTTTACATTCCATAACACACACACAAAAAAAGGAACTAATCAAATAACCTTGGAGTGAAAAATATTTGTTTCAAAGTTATTTATAATTTGTGTACAGGAGTTGGCTGCATGTGATGAAAATACGTAGGTTAGAGGAATTTGTTTTAATCACATCAACTATGCACATCAGGGATCCTGTTGGCTATTGTGCTAGCTGTCGTTATGTATTTTGACATTCTTTAGTGGTGATATAAAGAAAAATATGGTCCAGTTATAGAAAATGTTTCTTGTTTTATGTCAGTACATCAGCCTTGTTTATTGTTTTCATAAATAGTTAGCCTGCTGATATACATTAAAAAAGTAAAGGACATTCCATGATTGTATACTATAAAATGATAATATTACTTCAACTAATATAATTTCACTAAGATTCAGACACCTATTCCAGACAGCTTAATAACATTATCATGGACTAATTGAATAAGTGTTTTAATACTGTTAGTCTGAGAAAGTTCTGGAGGTAAATACCATCATCAACAAATGGCGAGACTTTTTTTGCAGTTATTTAATAACAGTATTAATTAACAAATCGGTAAATCGGTAAATACAGACTGCTGTGTTAATCAAACATGCTATTTACAGATTCGTATAAATCTATCTCAGCATTTATGGATGGTATGTACTGTAGTTTTAGAAAAACAAGAAAACTTGTATACTGTATACTTCAATAATGTCTTTACCAGGACAGTAAGGATACACAAGATTCTTGAAAATAATATTATTATTAAATTATAGACTTTTGTCTTGTAAAAGTAAGAACACAAGAGGTAAAAACTCATCAGCTACTCTAAAAAGCTACTCTAAAAGTAGTGATGGACCTGAACCCAAACCCCAACCCATGTTCGGGCTCAACTTTATGAGTTTGGACAAACTCCAACTATCCGAACTCAATCAGAGCTAGTTCAGGTTTTCCAAACTCGCAGAACTTATGTTCAATAATTATTTAAAATTCAATAATTATTGAATTCCCAAATCAGTAACCCTTGAATGTAATGTTCAAATTTGGTAACCCTCGAATATATCCTATGTTTTCTGTAAAATAGTGGTCAATTTAGGTAACCCACAAATGTAGCATTCTGTAACCCTCCAATTGGCCATAAGCCTTCAATGTAGCGTGTGGAAACCCGACAATTGTCCGATCGTTGGGAAAGAAGTGTTTAAACGAATTATGGTGATAGGTATGTGTTCCCATTTTCACAGGTGCCAGAGCCATTGACAGTAAGTTGCCATTGCTAGTTTATCTGTCATTTATCTGAGGTTTTCGAACTGTATGTATGTATGTATGTATAGTTTATTTATAAAGTGCCACACGGGGACGCAGCGCTGTAAAGTTACAAGATACAATAAAGTCATACAAGGGGGATAAATACATAGATAGTTCAGTACATAAATAAATTATATAAATATAAGTACTAGAGCTTTGCCACAAGAGGAAAGGAGGTATCTGCCCAGTAGAGCTTACAATCTAGTTAGGTGGGTAACTTTCAGATACAATGGATATGAATGTATAAGTGCTAGAGTAGATGCAGTGAAAATAAAACAATGATATACTGTGCTGGTTACCAGATAGGTAAAATGTAAGATTAGATTTAAATAGCATGTCCACCCAAAAAATCAAATTTTCTAAGATTGCAGTAACGGTGTGCCCTACCTGAAACGCCGTGTCCGTTTTTCAAAAGACGTTTTCTTTAACAAGTTATGACCTGTTGAAATTCGGCAGCATAAGGCCATCTCTCAGCCTTAGCTGCTGTCAATCTGCTTTCGTAATTACGTTATGCGCGCTCCAAGTCTCGCGCTTCTATCCGGCACACCATTGTATTACCATACCTAGCTCCGCCCACATCTGTACGTCACGGCCGCAATGAAAACAAATGCACGTGGCTACCCGCGAGTGTGCATTCTTTGGATGTATCTGCTCGCTCGCGGGTAGCGTGTATAGAGCATCGTGTCTACATTCTCAAATCCACCAAACTACGGTAATTATTATATATGTGCATGGTATGCTTCATTCTTCTCCCATCTATGTGTAAAAAATTGTCATGTTTCTTGGAAATGTTATTCAGCAATGTGAATATTAGTGTCCTGCAAACACTACAGTATGCTTAAAGCTTATCATGAACATAATAATGAATACCAAATTATATATTTAATTCATTATATTTTTAAATATCTGCTTATGAAATTTACTAATGTTTTTATAAAAAATTAATTTTATGTACATTTGTTGTTGTCATTATAATTTACCTTTTGAATGAATTATTAAACCAATAAATATTTTAATATTATTGTATTTGTTTGTCAATGTTTGTATTATTGTGCATGCTTGTGTATATCTGAGTGTTTGTTTATAGGTTTGTTTGTGTATGTGTATATCTTAGATCTAATGTGTGTGTATATGTATATATTATAAAGTGTATCTGTGGGTTTGTATGTGTGTGTATTTCTATATATTTATATATATATCTATATATATATACATATATCTAATATATTTATGAGTGTGTGTATATGTATTTGTGATAATGTGTTTAAATTGGACAGTTTATAGTGTATACAGTGTATATGTGTGTGTGTATATGTATGTATATTAATGTGTACATATTGTATAGTGTAAATGTGTTTGTGTATATGTATATTTTTTATCTATTACTTATTATTATTACTTATCTATTTAACTATGTCTATCTGCTTCTTGTCTATCTCTCGATGTTCTCGTCTTATTTAGCTATGAGAGGTCACTATGCTCTATCGAAGCTAGCGAGCCGAGCGAGCTATCGAGCGAGTCGAGCTAGAGAGCGAGCGAGCGCGGCTATCGAACGAACGGCTAGGAGGGTGCATCTAACTGATACGGAGAGCTATCGAGCGAGCGATCAACTGGGCGAGCGATTAGCGATCTATCTATCTATTCAGCGAACTGGGCTAATCTATGTCTAGCATCTAACTTGTATCACTTTCTATCTATCCTAACTATGCTAGCTATCTACCATCTATCTATCTATCTATCATCTAACTTTACTATCTATCTACTATCTAACTCTATCTAATCTCATCTATCTAACACACTTGCTATCTATCTTTCATCTATCTAACTGCTATCCATCTATCTAACTATGCTATCTATCGATTAACTTGCTAGCGAGCGTAGGAAGCGCAGAATCTGAGCGAGAGAGGAGTGATCTATCATCTAGCTTGCTAGCTAAATATCTATCGAACTTGCTATCGAGCTGAGCGAAGGCGAGGGAGGAGGGAGCGAGCGAGCGAGCGAGCAGAGTCGAGCGAGCGAGCGAGCGAGCGAGCGAGCGAGGAGCGGAGCAGCGCGGCGGAGCGAGCGAGCGAGCGAGCGATCATATATCAATCTATCTATCTATCTATCTATCTAACTTTGCTATCTATCTTTCTATCTATCTAACTGCTATCTATCTATCTAACTATGCTATCTATCTATCTAACTATGCTATCTATCTATCTATCTATCTATCTATTTATCTATCTATCTATCTTTGCTATCTAAATATCTATCTAACTTTGCTATCTATCTATCTCACTATGCTATCTATCTATCTATCTATCTATCTATTTATCTATCTATCATCTTGCTATCTAAATATATCTAACTTGCTATCCTATCTATCTATCTATCTATCTATCATCTATCTATCTATCTATCTATCTATCCTATCTATCTAACTCTCTATTCATCTATCATCATCTACATTCTATCTCTATCTAACTCTGCATACATCTATCTATCTATCTATCTATCATCTATCTACTATCTATCTATCTATCTATCTATCTATCTATCCATATCATATCACATATCATCTATCTAACTATCTATCTTATCTACTATCTATCTATCTAACTTGCTATCTATCTATCTATCTATCTAACTTTGCTATCTACTTTTATCTACTATGCTATCATCTATTCATCTAACTTGCTATCTAATTCTTTTTTGATTAATATTCTGTTTGGAGATGTTATTCCTTCCCTGCTGAAATCCAAATAGTATAGAAGCAGGATCGTTTTGCTGCAGTGTGATTGGCTGGCCGGTGAACATGTGTTTCAAGACAGAAGATGTTTCATTGGGCTGCTGTACTGCTATTCAGCGATTGGTCAATTCTCGGACAGCAATGTAAATCCAATCTCGTTTTTTTTTTTTTAAGACGCGTCATGGAAGGGAGGGGGGAGCGAAGGGGGGAGCGAATACTTCCTGGATCTGTGAGTTGCGCTCCGATGCGCATGACAGAATTCTCCCGGAGGCTGCAGAGGGGGAAGACACGAAATAGGCTATCTAAGCCTCCTAGTGTCTGTTTTTTGGAACTTATATACTACATTGCTAAGGATCCTGATTGAACTGAGAGGCAAGGTAGGAACCATTTTAAACAGCACAATGTGGGCAATTACTGTAAAAATTATAGATTTGATGGTGGACATGCCCTTTAAACCTGCTAATTAAGGTTTCTTGATGTAGAGGGAAGGGAATAGAATTCCAGAGGTTAAAGAGGAGTTAAAGTGGTCCAAAAATGACTTTAGGTAAATTGATAGGAATTGCTCTCCTGAGAGTTTTTGCAATTTATTTCCATTGTTTATTTTACATAGTTTTGAAGATATTTACATTTTTGTGTGTGATATGGCAGCAGCATCACCAGGTCCCCTGCACTTCCTGCTTTCTGCTCTGAAACCTGTCAGTCAATCTGTCAGTCAATCTGCCCTGTATCTCCTCCCCTTTGCAGTCTCCCTGGTCCTTCCCACTCATGGACCCCATGGTCCCTCCAGTTGCAGGCCCCCCTTGGTCCATTCCCTTACAGCCCCATGTGGCCCCGTCCACTCGCGGGTGCCTGAGTCCCGCCCACTCGCGGGTGCCTAGTTACAAGTAGTTTTCAGATATGCAAATGTGAAATAGATTTTATTAATTATCTGTTAGGTTTAAGAACATAACAGCTCTAAAACATCTTGAATAAAAAAATACACTATACACAATACACTATTCTAAAAGGGTATCTCCACATTTCATATAAACTTTTTCTGTTGTGGACCCAATCCCACCCCCATCCGCCATATTTGTTTGCAAAAAAAAAAAAATCAGAAAGATACTTATAGAGCTTTGTTCCCCCCAGTATTCTGATCTAGCCTTCTGCTTGCATGAAAGTGAACTGCTTCACTTTCTGGGACTTTGAGATCCATTTTCAGCAGAGGTAAGGTAGGGATTTTAAACAATGCACAGTGGGGCCAGAGGTGGGGGAAATTAAGTTTTGGGGTGGACATGCCCTTTAATGAGAGCAATAAATGGTAAATTACTATAAACTGTTTGTTAATGTTAAGAAAACTTTCTAACTATACAAGTAATAACACTATAGATATATTAAAAAAAAACTATTATTACGTTTACAAAGAACATATTTTAAACTCTATGACCAGTCTTCTATTTCAATACAAGTCATATCATGAATTATAAATTGCTATAATTACTGTAATACATATAGGAACTTGAATTGTGTTTGATATAACACTGGTAGAGATGGACTAGAACTCGAACTCGAGCCGAACTATTCAAGTTCTAACGGGCTCAGACTTCTCAAACAATCCCGGACCCGGATTTCACGGATTTTCGATAATTTTCGGCCTTTCGATGATTATCGAATGTTCGAATGTTTGAGGTGCGAATATGCGAGTAAAATGTCTATTATACCAATACGCGAGTAAATATCAAATTATCGAATATGCGAGGAAAATGTCTATATAGCAATACGCGAGTAAATATCGAATTATTGAATATGCGAGTAAAATGTCTATATAGTAATACGCGAGTAAATATCGAATTATCGAATATGCGAGTAAAATGTCTATATAGCAATACGTGAGTAAATATCGAATTATCGAATATGCGAGTAAAATGTCTATTATACCAATACGTGAGTAAATATCTAATTATTGAATATGCGAGTAAAATGTCTATATAGCAATACACGAGTAAATATCGAATTATCGAATATGCGAGTAAAATGTCTATATAGTAAATGAGTAAATATCGAATTATTGAATGTCTATTAAACCAATACGCAAGTAAAATCGATTTTTCAAAAGTATTGGATATAGTTCCAAAAGTTCAAAAACGGACCGAACTTTCGAAAGTTTGGCCATCTCTAAACACTGACTGTACATTTAATATTTGGCTTTATACAAGTATACTATAAATTATAGATTTTTTAACTGGCCAGACAAAATGTCTGGTTTCGACACTGAAATGTAACTGTCAAAACCAAGATCGAAATTCTAAGCAGAATTTTTGTTTCTGCGACACAAATTTGACATTAACATTTTTATTTCATTTTTAAAACATTTTCAACTATAGCAATACCAGACTGGGCCTTTGTCAAAAGAAGTAGAAGGAAAGAAAAGAACACAAATAACAACAGTGAAGGGGAAAAGCAAGACAGGAGGAAGAACATGGTCATCCCATATGTAGCAGGGGTCTCCGAGAAATTAAGAAGAATTTTCAAAAAACATCGTATCCCTGTCTGCTTTAAACCGAACAACACACTGAGGCAGCAATTGGTACATCATGCTCAGTGAGTTCTCACACAAGATACAAATCTGCGCATGCTCAGTCAGTTCTCACACAAGATACAAATCTGCGCATGCTCAGTCAGTTCTCACACAAGATACAAATCGGCACATGCTCAGTGAGTTCTGACACAAGATACAAATCTGCGCATGCTCAGTCAGTTCTCACACAAACCAGGACATATTATGTGACCTGTTCACTGTGAAAGGGGCTGCAGTATTCAGGAGCATTCTAATACATATTTGCAGCTATATACCTATTAGTTAGGAATTGTATTGCCCCAACCATTCAGATGTTTTATACGATTTGAAAGCCAACAACTGATTGGTTGGGGCAAAATAAGCACCATTTTTAACAATAAGAACTTTTATAATACATCGCCCTGTAAAGGTGGCCATACACTGACCTGACATAACATTGACTGGACTTTCAATAGCTTTATTACCAAATTGATAACTTTGGGTGTAGTAACGATGTTACTGTACTATTGTTGCAAAATCTTGATGACATTAAAGTAGCAGCTGGGCAGGAAGGGATTTTCTGTTATTTCTTTTGCCATTTTAGTACCTTTGTGCAGTCTGAATTATGATCTTTTGTAATTTTCTGTTTCTTGTAGGTCCTGCCAGGCAACGTCTGATTTACCTCTGCATTGATATTTGTTTCCCCAATAACATCTGTGTCTCCGTATGTTTTTATTACTTGCCTGATTAAACCAATAGAACACTGGGCCAGTGCCTGATACCCACGTTTATGTTTCAGCAGAAGTTTGCACAACATTTTTAACATCCCCCTTAGGTTTCTGTTTTGTATGTTTAATGCAACCTTAGAACAAAGAATTATAGGTCCGGGCACTGGTTACATAGCAAGGGAGGAAGCACAGAGGTAAAATGGGACAATCGTTTGTTTTTTTACAAAAATATCTAAACAGGCAAAGAAACACCCCATTATAGGAGAACTAAAGTCTATGGGGGTTATTCAATAAAAGTTCTTATCGTTTAAAATGGTGCTAATTTTGCCCCAACCAATCAGATGTTGGCTTTCAAATGTTACATAAGTTCTGATTGGTTGGGGCAAAATTAGCACCATTTTAAACGATAAGAACTTTTATTAAATCTCCCTGTAAGATGTAACTTCTGGTCTATATACCAAGTTATCCTGTGACATGAGAATCAGGTAGTTGATACCTGCTAGGTGACACCTTTTGGAAACTTGATTTTCTGTTAAAGGGCAAGTCCACCCTCGTATATAAAGTTCCCTGGGACAGGGAAGTAGGATTGATAATTCCTACCTACCAATATAGTTTCTGTGAGGAGTGCCAGCACAAATAAAACTGCTTTAGAACTATCTTTATTACAGGACATTAACCTGACAGGTAAAACATGTCCTGGCGCTCCTCAATAAAATAATATTGGGAGGTCGGAATAGTCCATCTTACCTCTCTGCCCCATGTACATTTCATTTTTTACAGTGGAGAATAATACTTATTTAATAAACAGGTTATGACATCATAGGCTACAGATGAAGCCTAACCTTATGGCTGTAGAGCAAGTTAGGATCCCCACTTGTTTTGAACAGGGTGGCTATAGTCCTTTGTATTGTAACATATGCAGACTGTCATTTTGTGGTTCTATTTCAGCTGGAATGTAGTGAGATATGTTTAATGTAGCAGAACTGTGTAACAGGTGCCAGTCTTTTATAAGACACTGCCCCTCCTTATTCTATAAGGACACTAAGAGCCAAACTGTAACAATGTCTCTAACATACAATATTTTACCTCTTCTCAGACCTTATTTTCTATTTTAAGCTGTAGAAAGATACAGGGGCACTGCATTAATTCCTGTCCTTTATTGCCAACATTTTAACCCCAATTTATAAATTAACCAGTTAAATCTTTTTGATACATTAAAACAAATTTGTTGAGATCTGTGTTGTTTTTGTCCCGACTGCCAATAAATTGAATCTGCTGCTACCATCTTACACCACCTAGGAATTAAAAGCGAAATTAGAGGCGGTGTGACCATTGCCCTTTTATTGGTAGCCAGGTAACTGCTAGTTAGAAGCCTGCCTTATTCTTCTGGATGTTTACATTTACAGTGAAATCTACCTCTGCAAAACAACCAACAGGACATGGGAGCTTATGTCAGGCTGCCCCATTGGCAGTGCATCTCTTCCCTAATGCCAGCAGGCATGGGAGCTGGCACGTGCACAGATCCATTCTCCAAGCTGGCACCATCCCCCCCTCTGCATTTTCTAAGCCAAGTCTAATTCTCCTATAAAAACATGTTTAAGGTTCTTTATCCAGGGAGAGAGAAAGATGAACTCCTATAGGCTTCTTATCTCCCTGTGCCAAGATAAAGGGAAATGGAACTAATAGGAAGTTACTTCATGGTCAGTTCCAATTCCAAGGGATTTACTTACATTCTCCTGTCAATGTAACGTAGTTCATCCTAATATACTTAACTAATGGGTTAGGCTATTTTAACACAATCACCAAAGTTTTGCTTGGTTAAAGGCTTCCTAGCTAAGTGCACACTAATACTGAATTCCTGGACCTGCACAGAAACTGCTACAATACTGCTCAGGTGAAAGAAGCCTAACCATGGAGATTACCCAGAAGACACCACTTTTATTTGGCTTATTTTAATAGAAATATGAAAGGGAGTCGCATGTATTTTGTCTGGTCAGATTTATCACATTTAACCCATTCCTCTCTGAAGGAATGGCTGTGAGCCTATGTTTAGCTCTAGGGACCAACGCAAATACAGCTGTTGAAAAATAACAGCAGTGACACTGGATAGAAAGTTTTATTTACACAATTACTCCACTCTTTTGACAGATAATACAATCTGGTCTGTGGCAGGAACAAGTTACCTATTTACATCTTCCCCATTCATTAACTGTAAAGCTGCTGGTCATTCCAACAGCTGGAGTACAGATAAGAGTGTGACAGAAGGGTGAAAGTCAGTTATAAAGTCCTTTAGCTTGAATGTCTGGTCTGCCAAGCAGATTTCCCACTGAACAATCCACTCTGTCCTCTGCTGTATATTGCCATGTTTTCTCCATGTAGCCTCTATTACCCCAGCACACTGTCATTGAAAGCAAGACAAACCACGGCCTTCTGATGCCCGCTGTATTCACGCTTGATTTCACCAGTCTCAACGCACCATAGGCGTGCCAGGTTATCAGAGGATGCTGACAAGTTGAAAAGGAAGATTTATGTGTTATATTTAAATAAAAGGGCAACATTACTAAATGGAAAAATTATCCTGATTTTATTGCATTTAAATGCCAAACATCGGTGTATTTGTCCTATATTTTAAAAGAGACAGAACTCCAAAATGTAATCAGCAAAACTATTAACCAATGCAGATACTAATAAGTGTAAACTTGTGTCCCATATTATCACTCTTCTCTTTCTCCTTGCTTAATGGAACATTAACACCCCCCACCCCCCCTTTAATTCTGAGGGAGGCCAGAGCAAGTATTCTTAAATTAATTTAAAGGTAAGGAGTTTTGCGGTGTTTTCAGTTTCCATGATCGACTACAATAACAAATAGTTATAAATCGGGAATCAGGCTTGGAAATTACTTTTTCCTGCAAAATGTGTAAAGTTAACTACCAGTACTTGATTTAAACGTAACTGAGGTAGGAAAGTATGCTCTATAGAATTATAGATTAATGGAGGGATGGGAGAGGTATTTAGGGTTTAGTTAAACATCTATATATTCTCCTTGGAATTAATCAAAGCATTTTCTAATCTGTGATTAGTAAACTTTAACTTGTTCGGCCATTGTGAGCGGTTACCAAACGAGCCGTAACATCATAAAACTGTAAAGCTATATAATGAATAATTTCACCTTAAATTTTGTGCTATTTTTTGGTCAGTGGTCACATGGATATAGTCACAATATTGACAACACTGAGTGAATAATACATTGTGCCTTGATTTAGGATATGTACTCCCTGCATTATTTCCCAAATATGTTACACTGATAACATAACCAACGACCCATTAAAACAATATAATAAACAGGTGTCAAGCATATCCAGTATATCCTTATAGGGCAAGACCACACTGCAACGCAAACAGATACGCATTGCGATTCCACAATTCCGGACCGCACGCGGTTGCGATTAAAAATGGTGATCGCATGTGCTTCCAAAACGGTATTGCAAACGGAAATCGCAGGAACTTTTTGCGTTCCTGCGATTACCATTAAATCAAAATCGCAAACGCGTATAGTGTGGCCTAGCACATACTGAAAACCATTTAGATGCACAGACTAATCATATCCTCTACCTGAAATGTCAACAAGCATTGTGAAGGCCACAGACTGCCGAGTTTTTAAACTGTTGATTGCAACCTGCAAAACTTTTTGGGGGGTGCACCCTTCCTCAGGAGAGTGTATTCGTGATTAACCAAAGTATTAAACAGGTTGTGTAAGGCCACCTTAAGAAGGTACTGATGAATGAACATTACGTTTGGCCACATCTGCAAGGAGTTTGTGTGTTCTTCCAGTCCTTGCATGGGCTACCTCTGGGTACACCAGTTTCCCTCTCAATCAAAGATATATGGATATGCTGTATATGTGGATAAAGTGATTGTACGCTCTTCTGGCTTCATTGCTATATAAAAAATGTAATGTATACCTACAAAAATGTAATGTATACATACCTGTGACGATGTATTGTGAATCCCCTGAAAATGCACAGTCCCACATCCACCCACGGGAGGTTTCTCCTGGGTTATTGCTCTTAATGCTTAGTTCTGTCATAAGAGAGAAATTTGAGGTTCTCCAGATTTTACAGGTCTGATCAGCAGAACACGTAGCCAGCAGTCTGAAAAACAATAAACCAGGTTCAATATTCCGAAAGATCGATAAACCGTGTGTACCAGCACACAGCACACACACAGTGCACTTCTAATTTCACTAAATTAAGAACAAATCGATAATAGGCCACACTTCCTTCTAAACATCAAATCTTTATTTAAATAACGGCATGAAGACAAAGCTCACATCCCATCTGACGGGCTTCGTGGCAAAGCTTGAAACACATCAGATGGGATTACATTTCCATCTTAAAGTCCTGCTAAACAATAGGGTTTAGTGTGACAGGAGTGACAAATGTTGCCATAAACAAGTGAAAAATGGATATAAATTCCTACAAAGATTAGATCACAATAGATTCCACTGTACTATTGATTCTAAGCCCTGTCATGGCTTCTAACAACAGGACTGATATTGTGGCACATTAGCCAATAAGATTACATGATTCTTGTTGCTAAAATACTGTTGCAGGACTGTAGGTATTATTATTAATAATACATAAGCAATATGCCAGTATAATTTGTATAGATAGAAATGAAAACACAATTGCAAGCTAGCCAAGTGCAACAATTCCCAGCATGCCTTGCCAGCAACAGGGATGCTAGAAGATGGTGGATGATGGACAAAGGGTAGCATTACACAAAAGGTTTTGGCCTATGTACAGTACACATATGGCATCTGCTTACTATCAGAAGGGATAGGACTGCCCCCCAGCAGTATGCACTCACGTGGAGTCAGGGCTGAATTTGCATTTCAGGGCACATCTCTTATGAGCTGGAATTTTGGTTTTGGGGATGAGCTGTGTCAGGTCTTCTCCTAGGCCACCTGTCAGGTTCCACACAAAGCAGTTTCCCTGAAAAAGTAAATTTTCCATTAAATTTGGGCATAGACAAGAACGCTATGGAAATTCCCTCCCACACACACACACTTCTGCGTGTGGAGACATGTCCTGCAGCAGATGGTGGACATCAAGTAGCTAGTGAACATTCACTACATTTATATGACCTGTAGTTGCCAACTAGACATCCAAAAGGTTGGCTTCCCACCATGCACCTGCAACATATGCTTTTTTACCACGCAGAGTTTCATTCGACATATGGATCTCAGGTGGAGAGTACTTCTGATTGCTTTGGTTGTTTTCTCATTTTAATCCCCATCCCCAAACGTACTGAGCTGTTGACAGCCGCCATGTAACTGGCATCAGGATCGATATGGACCGAGTTGACAGAAACATCTGCTTCAGGAATCAGTTGCTCATTCTGGTCAGTCTTTAGATCCCAGATGTGGATCGCTCCACTCTGATCTCCAACGATTAGTTCTGCCTGAGGGGGGGAGAGAGCGAGAGAACACCACAGTTTGTTCGCTTGTTACCAATGTACTCCTACTTAAAGTAAGTAGGTGAGTTGACAAGTGAATAAAACATATAGGTTCACCTAAAATAGACCCTTGGCCCATTTTCCATTTTGTTACAATTTTTACTTCTTAACCAAATACAGATTTTCATTTTCTAGTATACATGCAATAAAAAAACTGCAGCTTCTATTTTCAATGACAGTTTGTCTTTCAAATGTCCAGAGCAATGTCAAGTGTTCTGATTTGCTAATGGAAACAATGTGTCCAAATCCTGTAAAACCTCCTGGGATTTGCCCACTTAAGTAAACAGGATCCTGGGTTTAGTTTATCCCTAGTGTTCATCTTGATCCTGCAGTGAATACAGAATTCAGCGTGCACAGAAACTGGCCGTGTACTGAGTTTCTATACAAATCCAGTCTGCTTGCAAACTAGTGAACATAGGAATACAGCGATACATGCAATGGCAAATCTGATGAAAGGTGAAACGTTTGTTACTGTAACTTTATATACATCGGTCCAAAATACCTAGTGTAATTTTTTTGCCCATGATCACAGAAAACTGGCGGTCACAGCTGACAAAGTAAAACAGTCAGCTGGCTATGTATACCAGCCCTTACACAAACAAGTAGTTTGAGCAGAGGATTGTTATCCTCTGCAGACTTAATTAAATAGGAAGATATATTTGAGTCATTTGTAGATGACAGTAATCCTGTGCAGTTCACAGCTAATACAGACTGTCAAGATTTTATTCTGTTAATCACTGTTCTCTGTATTAGACAGTATTATAGGAACTACTACAAACTACATTTGGTACATAAGTTTTGTTATGTTAGCATTGCTATTGTCACATAATCACACATTTTACAATGCTGCAGATTACATACAGAGGTACCAAGATTACTTTCTTAGATTTTTATCCTTTTTGTGTTATTGTCAGAAATGTACTAATTTGTACATAATCTTAGGGCTAGGCCACACTAGCGTGTTTTTCGCGCGTTTGTGCACGCGTTTCGCGCTCGCATTTGCGCCCGTGATTTTCGCTAAAATGGAAATCGCGGGAACGCGAAAATTCCCGCAATTTCCGATGCGCATGCGATTGCGCGTCCATTGGCGTTTTGGTAATGCATGCGTTCACCATTTTTGGTGCGTTAACGCAGCGTTTCCATAACGCGAAAACGCGACCGCAAAATGCGACCGCAAATGCACAAGAAAAGCGCACACAATTGTGTGCGATAACGCTCGCGATTTTGTGCGCGATTCCTGTGCGTTGCAGTGTGGCCTCAGCCTTACTAGAGCTGGATTGCCTAGGCATACCTTTTTGTTTAATTAGTCGGCCATATACTTGGTCGTAACTTAACAAATCCCGTTGTATTCTATGAAGGAACGATGGTCAGACAAGGATGTCAACAAACATCACGATAGGTCATTACCGACAGAAATTTCCATTGGTCGTTATTGGCTCCTGTTACTTTAAAGGGAATGCCCACCCTTAAAGAAAAACTGATGACTTATCTGTTATCTTCCCCCAACTACCAGTTTATTACATGGATTTGTAACCAGATATTTAATATCTGGTTACAAATCCAGATATTCCTTTCTGGCAAAGGTTACAAATCCAGATATTCCTTTCTGGCAAAGGTATCTGCCCCCTCCCTCTGCTTAATGAGCATTTTAAAGGCATCTCCAGGGAAAAAGCAGTCAATCATTGGTTGGGATGTCAGCAGTCACAGTCTTGAAGCCTTGATTGACTGTATGGAGGGAGGAGCCAGCTTAATCTGCCAGAGTATTAGAGGCAATAATTATACTTAAATAGCTGGTTAATAATACATCTAATAATGTGCTAAATGTGTCAGTTGGGGTTGAAGGCAGGTAACTACCGACATGTGCTCAGCTTTTGTTTTAAGGGTGGGCATGACCTTTAAGTAGAGATAGCAGTTACAATTGGCCCATGTAGTGTCCCCTCTAGTGCTGCTGGCCATACACTAGGCAGATAGTAGATAGATTTGAGATTTTGCATTTTACAAGCAGCAGTTTTTATCTTGAGATAATCCCATCTGATGCTTTTTATTTTGTGATCTCAAATTGATTGTATGAGAACAGGCTAGGGGGATCTAGATAAATTGTACATTTGTCTTACAAGAGATTGCACATCTGACTAATGTCTAACGTAGTATATGGGCACATTAAGCAGTGCACCATTTCATGCGTAAACCACTCAGCAGGCCAGCAACACACAAATTAAAGTGGTGTGCACACACACCTATCATTTTATTTATAGTACCACTTGGGTATGCAGAGCTGGACATTATAAAATACATATATATACACAAACAAAGTGATAAAGCTGGCCAAACACATGCAATCCCACGGCACAGCATTGGTATCTATCGGCACACATGCTATGGGACCAGCACACACGGACCCAACCGTTCTCCATACGCGGTATGGAGATTATTATTATTGTGGATTTATATAGCGCCAACATCTTCCGTAGCGCTTTACAATTACATGTATACATTCACATTACGCCCTGCCGGAAGAGGTTACAATCTAAGCACATATATGACACATACAACCTATCAGTATATCTTTATGATTGTGGGGGAAACCGGAGTGCCCGGAGGAAACCCACGCAAGCACGGGGAGAACATACAAACTCCTTGCAGATGTGTCCAAGTGTGGAATCGAACTCAGGACCTCAGCGCTGCAAGGCATCCACTGAGCCACCGTGCTGATATGATACGTGTTTAAGGGGAAGTTGGTATGATACTGTACATGTTAAAGGGGTAGTTGATGTGATATGCATTAAAATGGAAGTTGGTGTGATGTGTCTTAAAGGGGTAGTTGATGTGATACACGTTAAAGGGGAAGTTGATGTGATACACGTTAAAGGGGAAGTTGATGTGATACACTTTAAAGCGTATTATATCAACTTCCCCTTTAACAAAATGGGTACAACACCTAACATAAATACATCAGTTTGTTTTTAAGGGTAAATACTGAAACATTTGCCCTCCCCAAACAACCCCACCCCCTATCGGTCGGCCGTGTGGCCATACACCGCACGATAGGTATTGGCTCCCTCTACTTAAAGTAAAGGGAGCCAATGCCGTCCGACGCAAATTTTACGTCATTCCCAATCGATCGGAGTGCAGACTATGATCGTTCGTCTGCACTCCGATTGGTCGGGAATATCCCCTACACACGAGCAATAATAGGTAAGTCCTGTCGTTCCCTGATGTGATTTACAGGCTTTCCTCATGGAAGATGCTGAGATTTTACAAATAAAGCGATCATCACTATTTACCTTGGTTTCCTAATGAGCCTTATTACTTCTGCAATAAGCCAAGTTGTTTTGCAGCCAAATATTAACATTGGGCTTAGAATAGTTCCCATCAGAAAAAGTCAACTGTCAGATTAACCAACACTCAGGGTCCACAGGTTTAATGGGTTTCCACCGAAGGTACAAAATGTACTGTGTGTTTAGGAATAAAGGAGCTTTGTGCATGGGGAGATCCCGGTGTAACAAGGCACCATTGTAGGCAGCAGCTGCAATGCATTGTTGTAAATATCACTGGCACACTCACGCTTGACCTGTACAGAGGGGATAGGTGGTGCTGTAGCAGAGGTTTCAAATGAGCAGGACAAGACCTGTATGGTGCCACTGTTACAGATCGGAGCGGATAAGACAGGATGTTCTTTTCATACTGTACTGATCTCACAATCTATCCATTAGTAACCAACCCTAAACCGGGTTAAGGTAACCACAGAGGAAAAGACGCTGGTTTACATTTACTCTGGTATCAACATGCAATACAAATCTTTGTGTCTTGACAGACAAATTTTCTTTTTAATCTAATTTTTGAACATAGTCCAAGTTGAAAATCCATTATGTTTTTACCCTTACCACAATTCCTGCCTATTGATATAGAGGAAACCCTAAAGGAGGCCATACATGCAACATTTCGTGGCACACACACAATCGGCTTTCCTATCCACCGAATCGGGGGAGATCAATCAGTCTGACACACAAGACACAGTCATTAGTATCAGGGAGCAGAAAATGAACTGAAATTTTCCTGCAGCTAGCTACGATGGTTTGAAAAACCTGTAGGCTGCAAAAGGGTTTTCTATTTATCTGCCATGTACTTATTTTTATAGAATGTTTTACCCTTGTATGCAAATTGTGTATTTTAATATTGTACATCGCTGCATCCTCAAGTGGTTCTATATAAATAAAGATTACACATGTTATCTAACGATTAGTACTACAGTTAATTACCTGCAGACCAATTATTAAAGGAGAATGAAACCCAAATTTTTACACTCCAGACTCTGAACATATACCCCCTAAAAACACCAATAAACTGTAAACAGTAAATAGCATTAAAGTAAATGTTACCACTTGAAGAACTGGATGAAATAACTGTGTGTATGTACAGTGACTGGCCACACCCCTGATCTCAGTCACATGCTCCCTTGCCTATTCTGTCCTGTAAAAGGATTGGCTAGAGGTTACTAGTGGGTGTGACCAACTTTACCAACTGTAAAAAGTTCCTGCATTATCCTAGGACTGAGCATGTGTAAAGAACATAACGGTCAGTGACCACACTGTGTGGACCACTGGGAAATAAGACACAAACCTCATGTTAGAAAGTTACATTTCTCAACAACCATATTAAAATGAGGTGAGACACTGATTACTGTTTTTATAACAAGGAGAACTGCCTTCAAATTCAATGTTGTTCTGAGGCTTTAGTTGTCCTTTAAAGCAAAATGAGCCAGTCCGAGTGATAGAACATGTTGGGAAATCATGGCCAGACTCTTCAGTCTTCAATGGACCACACAGCCAGGCAACTTTATTTCCCAACCAACAGACATCCAATATTATATTGACCAATAGGTCAAATCTTCCCACGTGTACAAGGCATTAATCGTAAAATGTGGGATTACCTGGTTAGGATGAAGAAAGACACAGTTTATCGGAGCATTTACTTGAAATATCCTCTGGCATTGAAGATTCCTGGACCTAGGCATGAACAATTTACATAAAGTTTCAACACACAAAATGGATTCTTTCTGGAAGTTCAGCAACAAACTTCACATTCAAAACCAAACATTGTTGAGAAAATGCCATGATACAATTATGATGTTATAATTCAAGACAATGTCCAAAATAAACTGAAATATGTTATTCTATTCCTATAGTTGCTGCCTCCAACCTGTCCTTCCCTTTAAGAACATATGTTTGTTATTGGCAGTATAGCTAGTTAACTAATGCAAGCCCCGCCCTGCCCCACCCCAGCCAGCAGAAGTGGCACAAAGAACAGCCTACCAGGAACAATATCAAATTGTTTATTTCACTGCCTTTTTTCCCCCATTGTGTTCCTAAGAAAAGAGACAAGATTTTAAATTTAAAAGGGCATGTCCACTGAAAAACAAACTTCTCTAAATTGAACATTACCTTCCCAAATCCCACTTTCGCATTACTCCCATGTTCCAAAAATGCTCCTGTACTTGCTTACATGACCTGGTCCCTCGCCGCTCCTAAGCTGGCTCTGCTGCTGACAGCCGCTCTACTTCCTGGTCGTGGCTATCAGTTAGGTGCGACGAGGCATCACGCCCAAACGCCTGACAGCCATGACGAGGAAGGAAGGCGGCTGTCTGCGCAGAAATCCCCAGCTCCTGTTTTTGCTCGAAACAAGCTCTATACAGGAGCAGGGGGCGGCACCTATACGGTGAGGGACCAGGCCAGGTAAAGGGGAATTTGGGGGAGGGTTAATATACTATTTAGAGAAAAGCTTTTTTTTGGTGGGGGGGTAATATACAATTTAGAGAAAAGTTTGAGTGAACTTGCCCTTTAATCACTTTTTATGGATTATCTCTACTTATTATTTACTGAACTTTTAATACTATTTCTTACTTCCATGCTAGCTACAAAACAAATATATTTAACATGAAATGCAAAGGAATATTTAATTGCCAGGGACAGTAGTGTTAAAATATGTTTATAAAAAAACTACATTGAAATCCCAGATCTGTGTCAGGATCTCTGGGCTGTAACATGATTGGCTGCAGCTTCTTGTTTAGTGTACTGCATACACTTAACTGAGCAGGACTGTTTTGGGGCACAAGAAAATAAGTTTTAGATTGACTCACATTTATTCTTCTGAGGTTCTAAGTCCTTAGCTACTGTTTTATAGGCACTAAAGGGAGATCAAAGGCTCATCTAGGTAGTCTACCTTAGGTCCCATATCCTGGCCATGCAGTCTTCCCCACCAGTGTACATCCACCGTCCATCCTCATGAAAACCCACTGATGTAATATTTTTGCTCACTCCATCATAATTAATGACTGGGTTGGGATTGTTGGAGTTCAGATCATACATACGAATGTGTTGATAACCTAAAAAAATGCAGAAGAAATCCAGGTATTGCTATTAACATCCCTGCTCCTTGATCTAAATGGCCTCTGGGCTATTTATCGATATTAGTGAAAGTTGGCAACGCATATAAATGGACAGTTAAACATTTTGCATTTGTGTGTGTGCACCTCATAAACGTGTGCAATAATGATCATGAATCAGACCATGGCACATACTCATTTCATACTAATAAATGGGGACAACTAAGTGACAGCCAGAATACATATCTAATGCACATCTACCTGTGTGGATGCAGACATCTCTAACCCCATATCCAGGGGAATAGTAATTTAAGGTCATCTATAGTGAAAAAAACACATTGCCCCTTTGCAAAGTTAAATTCATGTACTCTGTGTTGCCTTAATCCTATATCGGTCAGTGACTTTGTTTAACAATGGTGTCAGATCTGTGTGCAGCACTCCCCCCCCCCCTTTCCCCCTCCCCTCTGTTACCTCCTCCATGTCTCAACTCCGGCTAACCGATAATCTTATCATGTGCAGTAGGAGTTAAATGTTCAACATCCTGAAAAACACACCCACGCACAGTGGCCAATAGAAAGCAAGCTGTCCTGGAGACACGAAAGTAGGAGATCAGTACAGTTTACGATCTCTCACTTTGTGACCCATCATCAATCAGTGAAAGCTATTAAGAAGGGGGGTCAAGTGCAGCCTTATATCTACCATCAAAGCTACCTCTCTCCCCCTGCTAATGCTGTTATGTCTATGTTTATTACAGAGCAGGGAGGGGGGATCACGTCACAGGGATTTGATTGACAGTCCAAGTAGGAGTAGAGGAATGCAATCACGTATTCTTCTAACTGGTGTACCTCAGGACAGAGAGGGAATCTGAAAAAAGTGAAGACACGAGTCTGGGGGTTGTGGGGAATTATAGAACTCATGGAAAGAAAGGAAAAAAAGTTCATTTTCACACTATAGATGCCCTTTAAGAAGAGAATTCTAATAGAGATTTGCACTCCAAAATCAGCTTAAAATGCAACATGGGACCAATCACTGTCAGCTGCAGTAAAAGTAGCTGTGACTGATAGTGTCCAATCGACATGGGTTGCAGTCGTCTGCAAAAATTGCACAGATTTTTTTGGCTCAGCCACATAGAAATATCTGACGGTCAAATTCTTACAGTACAGAGAGCCCTGCAATGCAACCTCATCTGGCTTGCTGAGCTAAGAGAGTGGAATTCTCCAATCAGCTTCTTTGTATCATGCTGCACTAAAAAGAGGAGGGTTCTTTGTATCTCCCTGCACAAAGACTGGGAACATCATACGATATTTTTGGCTGACTGACCAATATTACAGCATATTGGTTGGCCAAAATAATATTGTATGTTGTTGGGTAGCAATGGCCGCAACCAATTTGGGTTGCCAGTGATCGGACAAGCGGGCCATCCGGTTCCCCATGGGAAAAATGTCTGCCATGGCTATTTTTGCTGCGAAGGATGGTGAGTTGTCCTAACAAATGTGGTCCCCAGCCTAAAAAGAGTAATGCTCCACAGATGTGCTTAGAACAAAAACCTTTAATTGTGCCTGATTATACGTTGTTTTGTATTTGAGGTTGAATAAAGACATATGTCCATCCAGTCCAACCTACTCGGCAATACCCACATTTCCTGTCTGTTGATCCAGAGGAAGGCAAAAAAAAAACCCCCACCAAATTTATGAAGGGGGAAAAAATTCCTTCCTGACTCCAAGTGGTAATCGGAAATTTCCCTGGATCAACTCTACTTTATATATCAATACCAGTAACTTGTAACATTCCTTGTTTGCAGAAACTCATCCAGCTTTTTTTTGAAACTGACCAATGAACCTGCCATAACAACGTCCACTGGAAGACAGTTCCATAGCTTTACCGTTCTCACAGTGACAAACCCTTTCCCAACTCTACTTTATGAATCAATACCAGTAACTTGTAACATTCCTTGTTTGCAGAAACTCATCCAGCTTTTTATTAAACTGACCAATGAACCTGCCATAACAACATCCACTGGAAGACAGTTCCATAGCTTTACCGTTCTCACAGTGACAAACCCTTTCCCAACTTGAAGCCTAAACTAAAGGGATGTCCGTGTGTCTGTGTTGTAATACTTCTAATTGTTCTCAGCACAGACACACATTATCATATCAATTTATGAGACATGTCACAAAACATGTTAAAAATCTTACCTGCTGCTGCTATCATACTCCGATCAGGGGTCACCTCAAGGGAATTTACTTGCTAAGACTTTCTGTCAAGGATAGATATTGATTTGTTGTTTGTCATTACACTGCAATTCTCTATTCCATTTCCCTAAACAGTCTATGTAACAGAATTCCATAAAGTCTAGTTCTGAATGCTTTTTCCCAAATATTTTAATCTCTTTTTCTTTTTTACATAGTTACATACATGGTATGTGAGGTTGAATAGGCCTACTTCCTTCTAGTACAACCTTTATATCTATAATCCCTGCCTAACAGTATGAAATTGTACAATGGGGGGGAATCCTTCCTGACTCCAAGTGGCAATTGAAAAGGATCCCTGGATCAACAAGAACTATCAGGTAAGAGGTTCAAAACCTTAAAAATAAAAGGAAAAGTTCAGTGGATTATAGCATTTTTTTAAATTCTTAGTTTATATTACATATATTTATTTGTTCCACATATTTTCTTTAGTTTTGAAAAATCCGTTATTTCATGCCTTTTGCTATGTTTTGCTGTGGTCAAAAGTGAGCTGGGCTATTAGGTTCTGTAACTGTTGCTAACTGATGGGCTATTGGATGGGTCAAACATGCCTAGATCTCAACTAAGCAACTGAAACAACCTAGTGGCAGAGTCAAGTGCAAGAACATAAGACACTATTAGGGGTCCTGCAAACAGGAAATCAGTATTTTGGAAGCATTTGTTTATATACAAACAAAATGCTTTATTGGCATTTAAAGATTGCTGGAACAGGGAAATAATATTTTTTCTTAAACGCATTTAAAGGAAAATTATACCCAGCCCCCAACCTCCCCCACCCCCTTGCCATAAATAGTACCCAGGATGAGGACCTAAACCGCTAGATCCTCACCCCTAGGTTTAGTTCAGATATTGAGAGTGAATTACCCACATTTTCTTTCTCATCCAGGCCCTTGTCTTGCTGCCGACAGACTGGGAGTGGCGGAGCAGACCAGAGCAGAAAATAAAGTTTAGATAAGTTGAAGAGAAGTTTAGGTAAGTCACTGTGCATATCGGTTTAGGTCATCATGGTACTATACAGGTGTGGAGCAGAGGAGAGACCGGGAATGGGGGAGTATAATTCTCTGTTAATGCATGCTACATGGACTGCAACATAATTAGTCTGTGGCTCATCAGATTTCTGTAAGATAATTACATTTACAGATTACAGTAGCTTCCCTAAATTCCCCACTGAACTAGTAGCTGTACCCCCTGGGTTAAGACCCAGCTTTTTAGGACCTTACCCTGGGTTCAGCTTGAAGGACAATTATACCAACCCACATACCCCCCTGCCCTTAATAGTACCTAGAATGTGGACCTAAACCTCTAAGACCTCACCCTGAGTACAGTCTTTAACAGCCGACATAAGCATCACAGACTGACTTCTAGACCTGAAAGCTGCAAAGGAGCGAAAGAGCCATGGCAACTGATCGTGCTGTAATGAAAGAAGAATTTGAATAGAAGGTATGAATAGCGGAATTAGAAAAAACAAACTGTGTACTCTTTTCTGTAGCTTCTGGATATTATGTAAAATTAAACTGTTGATACTAGAAATCAACTCCTATAGTCCACCTCTTTGTTTTGGTGGAAGTCTAGTGCAGTTCACACATTAAGTGCACAGTGAATACTTAAGGATACAGAGTCTTGGTGCTGTACAGTGCGGGTACAAATGCCACTGTGTGCTTGCCAAAAGCGGACTGTGTGGTCATATCCAGCTGTAGCTAAGATCACAGGATCACTGCCCACAGTTCCCTGAGATGAAGTCATCATGCTGCTGCCAGAAATATGGACCTTAAAAACAAGATTAAATAGTAACAATCAAAAAAAATACTTTCTTAATTTACAGAATTAAAAAAAAAACAGACAGAGCTGCAGAAGAAGCCTACCGGAGTTAGGCGAAACTTGTCTGGCCGTTGGATAGGACTCTGTGGGCCTGATCCTAAGGATCCTCTGGCACCAATATTATATATTAGTATATGCCTTGTCTAACGTTACAGGCATCCCACCCCTCCAGGGTGTCGCGGGAGTCTCACGGATTTTGGGGTGGTCTCCTGCACACCCGCGAGATCACCCCAAACTCCCGCGATCCGAACTTACCTGGCAGCTCCGCCTCCGGAATGCCTTCTTTTCTTCGGCACGCCTCTTCTGTGACGTAATTTACGTCACGCTCCCCCGAACCACGCCTCTTCTGTGACGTAAATTACGTTGCATGTAGCGGCCTGCCCAAAACCCCGTCCCCTTTGTGACGTCATTGATGTCTGCCCGCCCTAGCTCCACCCCTTTGTGACATCATTGACGTCACATCAGTCAGCTCCGCCCCCTTCTCCCCACCCTGCCCGGAAGCCAGATTCAGCAGGGTGGGATGTCTGACGTTATGCACTTGCATTAAAGGACAATTATACTTACCATTTCCCCAATCCATTCCTGCAAAGTACCTAGGGTGAGGACCTAAAATGCTAAGTCCTCACCTCTGGGTACTTTACAAAAGTCCTGCACTACTTACTTGTAATCTTCCTCGTTGCTCCGGTCCGATCCTCCTCACTGGCACGGTCAGTGACAGTCCGGGTGGCAGCCAATGGAAAGACACGCCTCCTTGCAGAGCGAATCTTCCCATTGGCTGCCTCGCGACCTGTCACTCAAAGTGACCTAGTAACCTAGACAAGTGGTATTAATAAAATAAATATCAGATAATAGAAACAAGACTATATTTGTAGAAATATGGATTGTCTAGAGCACTAGACAACATATTTAATATTAGCCCTTCTATAAGGGCAGATAAACATCACTTTATATCTGCTTTTATTCACTGTAAAATATATTAAAGGATAACTGACTTTGTGTAAATTGACAGGTATTGCGTTTGAGTATTTTTACTTTTTTTTTTCTAAATAGTTTTGATATTTGTTTTTTTTAAGTGTGATATGGTAGCAGCTACACCAGATCTCCTGCACTTACTGATTCCTGCTCTGAAACCATGCGACAGCCCCTCTTAGCTGGTTTTTTTTTTGCCTTCATCTGTAGCAACTGTTAGGAAGGGTTAAAAAAAAAGTGAATAGGTTGGACTTGATGGACGTATGTCTTTATTCAACCTCAATTACTATACTACTATGTTCCCTGTATCTCCTCCTCCTCATGGGCCCTAATTGCCTCTCCACTTGCAGTCCCCTTGAAACCCCCTGTGGCCCCTCACACTCCCCCTTCAATCACTGTAACTCGATCTCTTCCTGGTTTAATCTGCTTTCTCCTGCACTGAGCATGTGCAAACCGCCAACCGCAGATTAGAAGGAGGAACTAGTATTATGACTGCAGATGAACCACCAACCCCCTAACTTTCTGATCAGTGATTTCTTCATATCTTGGGCTGTGCAGCATGTAGAGAGGTGGTTGATGTCTCATTTTAAAGGTAGGAACCTGGTCTTTCATTTAAATTCAATTTGTTAAAAGAGTACAGTTCCCCTTTAAAAGTACACGTGGGGAGGGGGGGGGGAACATCACAGCGCTGTTCCCTCTATTAAAAACACATGCAGCCTTGACCAAGTTAGAATCATTGCAGACAAAATAGCAACCTAGCAAATGAAAGGGTCACTATGAAAATAGAATACATTGATATACAGCCAATGGTGAAAATGTTTTATTGTTCAGTCTTTTTAACCCTTCCACTACTGGCTGGCAATAGAGAGAACAGTGAATCCCAGACATAATCAATCACAAGCTGGCTTTCTGCTCCAATTCCAGCATGTGCAGGGTTAATACCAGTGACACCCACAGTAAAATGTTCCATCCCATAGAGGGGCTGCAGAGAAGAACCAAGACTGGCAGCTCCTGCTTTAGTGAAGGGAATGCAGAGCCATGAGGATTAATCACATTTCTTACCCAAACAGAAACCTCAGGTTATCAGAATGAAATGAACCCAAATCCGGCAGGCACAATCCCTGTCTGCTTCTCTCACACACTGACAGACAGGAAACCGGAAGCAGGAGCGGCTAGCGCTATGATTGGCCGCTCCACGTTAAAGGGGGAGGTTAATAATGACGTCTTTCCGGTTGTGCATGGTTACTCTCCAAAACAATTGTCCACGTGATAGTTAAAGGAAACAGGACCTGTCTGTGCAGGTGTAGGTGGATTGTGGGTAATAATGCTGCAGTGTGTACAGTAAATGCCACTATATTTACCTCACAATGAATGGGAAGAGAGAAAGGGAAAAATCAACCACATGCAGGCAAGTTATATGTATGACAACTAGAATGCTGTCAATTATTCTGTTATAAACCATACATATGGGTGTGGAATAAAACCTTTATTATGGAGCAATTCTGTTAAATTTCTATTCATTTTATATATATATCTATATTATAATGAATAATGTACCATATTGTGACCATATAAATAAATACATGTAATTAGCCCTTAACTCTGAGGTATGTATGTTGCTGAATGCCTTTAATACAATACTTGTTTTGCTCAGGCTAAGTATGCACCTCCAACTCTTAACAAACTCCTCCTTCCAACTGGCATGACTTTCTGTGTTCATACATGCTCATTAATCACTATGATCCATCACTGGGAGAGGTAATTTCCCATTTTGACACCAACTGTCAACATTTCAGTTAAAGCAAAACTACTCACAGCAAAATATTTAATGATAATGAGGCACTTGATTGACATCTGACAGGGAATATTGTTTTCACAAAGGGATGTACTTGGCCAGCAATAATGTAGGTGTCAAAATCCACCATGAATTTCAGGATGCCCTCCACTAGTTTCCCTTCTTTAGATAATGCTTTCTTGTGCCATGTCTTCTCCAAATAACTGCGGAACATGTTAAAAACATCCACCAAGAGCTGCAGTTTTGGAGATGCTCTGACCTAGTTGTATAGTCATCACCATTTGGCCCATGTCAGAGTTGTTCAAATCTTGTAATGGTTGTAAAGTTTAGTTAGGTGTTACATGTCAAAACATTCACCATGAATTTCAGGGTGCCATCCACCAGCTTGCCTTCTTCCCATATTGCTTTCTTGTGCAATGTTTTTCCAAATAACTGATGTACACGGCATCCATAAGATGTAAAATACAAATTATAACACCAGGCTACCTTCTTTCTTTGACAGGTGTTCATCAAGCATTTCCATAAGCAACAAACTGTGATCCACCATGTGTTTTGCCCAATTTCTGTTAAGTCCAGCATTAAAGGGACACTATACTGAAAAAACGACTTTGCCTCATCTTAATCTATAATTGAATACATGTAAGTAGCACTTACTCTAATTTGCATGTGTTGCTGCATGCCTTCAATCCAGCACACATTTGTTTAGGAGTAGTATCCCCCCCTCCATCTTCTAACCACTCCCACTTCCAGCCAACCTGACTATTTTACCACAAACCAACTGTACACAACATACAGCATTCTAACTGTCAAAACTCTGTCACCATTCCAGCTACAGTAAAACTACTCACAAAAGAATAGATTGACAGTTGAAATATAAGAAGTTTTAGATTGGATATCTAAAGAAATAGGGCGCAGATCAACAAAAAAATTATACAGTGGTGGTTGGGAAGAAATAGTCAATTTAAAATAACTTATTTTTCGGTATAGATGCCCTTTAACATTTTCAACAATTTGAGCTACAGCAGCTCTTCTGTTGAATCTGAAATTTCTTGCCAGACTTGGCATGACTTGGACTATACTAAAGGTTCCCATACACTAGGAACTTAACTTCCCATTTTAAAGAGTAACTTTGGTCTCCATATTTAAAATCGCTCTTATACAGTACCTTTCAAACAAATGTCTCTAGCTTCTATGGTTTTTAAGTTATAGGCTTGTAAAGTTAGACTCCAACAGTCAAGATAAACAAGGTGTGTGTGACCGTTACATGATGTGCTTTTTTTAATAAAAAAAAGCCACACACCCCGAAAAAGTATGTTTTCTGAAGCTATGTAAAGACCTGCTACCATTTTCTGTCTGTTCCTTACTTAGTTTTCCTTTCAGGCTTGTGGCTTGTGGCTTTAAAAACGATTAAGAAGTTTGGGGCAAAACTTATGATGCAGCAGATGATACTCTGTTACAGCAGTAGAATACAACTGGGTATGCTCAGTGCCTCTGGCATGGGGGGAGGAGTAATGGGTCTGGTGATGTGTTAGCTGGAAACACCACCCTTTATACTGCTGTAAGTTTGGATAAACTGCAGCTAGAAGCATGATCCTGGGGTCGTTTTAATTTTTTTTTAAATAAAGGGCACATCTACGGAGACCACAGTTACCCCTTAAAATAAATTGGCCAAATTGAGAATATCAGGCCAGCATAAACCCTTGGCCAACCACGACTGTCACTTTTGGTAGATCTTGACCACTGCAGACTGGGAGCATCCATCAAGAGCTGAAGTTTTGGAGATGAACTGACCTAGTTTTAAAGCCATCGCCATTTGGTCCATGTCAGAATTGTTCATATCTTGTAATGATATAGGTGCTAATTTCCTGCAAGTGGGGTTTTATTAATTAATTCCTTCAGTAATATGTTCTTGAAAGTATATCCAGAGCAATTAGACTAGCCACTAGCATCTAAGATGAATAAGTCCCTGGAGGGAATTAAATGGAACATTTCCCTGAGTATTTGTTTATCACTTGTCAGGTGATTTCTATATTAACCATGTGATGAGTGAAACCGTGTTACAGCTGAAATGTGATTTTCATGGTTGCTAGGTTAACGCATATCTCCTGCTTGCCGAAATTTCAAGTATTGGGCAATTTATTTTACCAGTCACACAGTGACAGCATAAAACGTATGACATCAGAAACAATTACTCTCCACCTTTCTGCATCATGAATTATATCCTTACCTATTTTTTGTATCCAAAGAACATCAATACCCATTTATGATGTTACTGGATGCAGCTTGTTTCTGGAGAGTTTCTAGGTTTTTATATTGGAATTTTTCCATAGTAACATAGTAATTGAGGTTGAATAAAGACATATATGTCCATCTAGTCCACACTTCACACCATACTCTTTAACCCTACCTAACAGTTGATCCAGAGGAAGACAAAATAAAATAATTCCTTCCTGACTCCAAATGGCAATCGGAAAGTATCCCTGGATCAACCACATCTACAGTAAATGTATTAATACCAGTAATTCTCAATATTATATAGTATCCCTGTACCAACCAGAACTGCAATATATGTATTAATACCAGTAATTCTCAATATTATATAGTATCCCTGTACCAACCAGAACTACAGTATATGTATTAATACCAGTAATTCTCAATATTATATAGTATCCCTGTACCAACCAGAACTATAGTATATGTATTAATACCAGTAATTCTCAATATTATATAGTACCCCTGTGCCAACCAGAACTACAGTATATGTATTAATACCAGTAATTCTCAATATTATATAGTACCCTTGTACCAACCAGAACTACAGTATATGTATTAATACCCATAATTCTCAATATTATTTAGTTTTAGAAGCTTATCCAGCCCACTTTCGACGCTACTCAATGAACTTTCCATTACCACATCTGCTGGAAGGCAGTTCCACAGTTTCACCATTCTCACTGTTAAGAAACCTTTCCTAACCTATAGATGAAACTTCTTTCTTCCAATCTTAAAGGATGTCCATGTGTCCTCTGATATGACCTATTAGTGAACAATGCCCCAGAGAGTTTATTGTATGGCCCATTAATATATTTGTATAAAGTTATAATCTGCCTGCATAGTCGAGCCACTTCATTCCCTTTATTAATTTAGTTGCCCTTCTCTGAACTAATTCCATTTCCAAGATTTACCTGTATATGGAATTCCAAAACTGCATCGCATATTCCAAATGAGGCCTTACCAGTGCCTTGTTAAGAGGAAGAATAATAATTTTCACCCTTGAATCTATTCCCCTCTTTATACAAGACAATATCTTGCTATCTATCACCGTGGCTGCCTGGCATTGCTTTCTACAGCTGTTTAAGTCTGTTATCTACCAGAAACCCCAAATCTTTTTCCATTAACAATTCACAATTTACAGAGTTATTTATGATGTAGGCGGCACGAGGATTGTTAAACCCCAAATGCATCAGATTTTTCATTTATCAACATTGAATTTCACCTTCCACTCTGCTGCCCATTTTGATAATAGGTCTGGTTGCAGCATTTGCACATCATTTGAAGTTTCCAAAGCACTGCATAGTTTAGTGTCATTAGCAAAGACAGAGACCTTGCTCTCAATGCCCCCTTCTAAGTCATTTATAAACAGATAAAAAGAAATGACCCCATTTCAGAAGACTGAGGCACTTCACTTGGAACTTTAGCCCTCATAGATGTAGCTCCATTGACCACTACTCTCTGTTTGCGATCCAACAACCAATTCTCTATCCCTGTACAAGTGTTTTTTTCTAGGCCAACAGTCCTTAATTTTAGTCGCGTATCAAAAGCTTTAGCAAAAAGTATACTACATCTACTGCCAGAATCTAAATTCTTACTCACTTCTCCAGAAAAACCAAGTAGATTTGTCTGACATGATCTATTTCTTATAAATCTATGCTGACTACTACCAATAAGATTCTGGAGACAAAGTCAAGGAAATGATCTCGTAGCAAATTTTCCAGCAACTTCTCTACCGCTGATGTTAGGCTTACAGGTCTATAGCTACCTGTTTATAATTGGTATTACCAATCCAGCGGCACATCACCAGACAAAAGTGGATCTGAGAAGATAAGAAACAGTGGTCTAGATAAAACCAGACTAAGCTCTCTTAAGATCCGTGGATGTATTCCATTTGGTCCTGGGGATTTATTGATATTAACTTTGTTTCTGTACCATAACCAGAGTGTATATTCCTCAAGTATACCCATAATTTTATTACAGTCGCTGCTTATAAGGACTAGGATTCTCTATAGTGAATACAGAGGGAAAAAAACAGTTTACCACATAAGCCTTTTCGGCCTCTATAACCATCTCAGCCCCATTATTTAATGGTCCCACATTCTCAGTCCTCATCTTTTTACTATTGATATACTTAAAAAACATTTTGGGGTTTTGCAATCCGTATTTCGTTTTCTATTTTGGCTAGTTTAGCTGCTTTTTGCACTCCTTGTTACAGCTTTTATACTCCATGTAAGCCTGTTACGTTCCCTCTGATTTCAACATTTTAAAAGCCATTTTCTTTTTTCCCCTTTCCTTTCTTACCTGAGCAATGAAGGGTATGTCCACCCCCCAAAAACTGTTTTAGATTTCCTTGGCAACCCCCAAAACCTCAACCTTGCGAGGTTTATAAATTCCAAAGATGCTTCTACCAGTAGTTACCCAGCCTTCTTTTCCCTAGCATGCTTCTGCCTGCTTCCGTGCCTTTTCCGTTCACAGAAGCAAGAATCGGCCACATCTTCCTGTGAATTCCCAGTTGGTTAATTTATGTCTAAAGGCGGCCATTCATGTGTAATTACTGACCGTAGTGGTGGTAGTTCATCTGCATCATGGTCTATCATTTTCGGTCCCCGCACCTTGTGGATATTAGGACAATCCCGGTGGATCCACAATGGCAACAGCGGCAGCTCTGATTTAGTTAAACATAAGCAAAACTGTGAAGTAGCTTTCAGCCTTTAAGCAAGCAAGATGAACCTTATATCAATCTTGGGTTTTATCTTTCATGAGTAGCATTTAAATTGTTGGATGCTGGGGTCTGTTTGATTACTGCATTGCTGCTGTTTTACCTTAAGGTAAGTGGAACTTCAATGTTTACAATTCTGACACATGCGCCTCTAGGAATGATTGTGTTTTTTATTTTAAATAAAGACTGAAGGAAGGAATAGCAGTTCCAACCTCCCCTATATAGTAATAGACTGATGGCAAGTTTTAAATTTTTGAAGAATACCTTTTAAGTTAAGTTAATGCACTTGTTGCATCCATAGAAAAACAAATACCTGCAGACCAAAGACTGAAGGTGGCCATACAAATACCTGATATTACTTCACGTGGCGTTCGTTCGATCCTGCCGGAACCACCTCTCCCGTTCTTCTATGCGACCGACATGCGATCGCGAAATGAATGGGATTTTGCAATCTCATGTCATTCGCATAGAAGATCGGGAGAAGCGGTTCTGGCAGGATCGAACGAACATCACGTGAACGCTCGGTCGGGTAAGTAATATCGGGTATATGTATGGCATACATATACCTTTAGAATTGCACTTCACATCAGACAAATGCAAACTTGTGTCAGGGATTGAAGTAATATAATTAAGAGCACAAAGAAAATAGGATCTGCCTGTACAAACATCACGCCCAATAAGCAGCGTCAGACTGGCACCACAGGGTTACAGGGGACCCATTTACCCAAGAAAACAGAGAAAACTGCTAAAGAAATGGATTTTAATAATCAATAGGAGTCATTAGCCCCAACAGTCCAGCCCGACACTGCAAATAAGTCTACTAAACAGTGTAGCATAGATTTAGAATAAAGGTGATGTTGCCACTGGCTTCTATAAAGAAAGAAATGCAATTAATTTTGCACTGAGCTTCCAAACTAAATATAATATAAAATCTGGCAATATAAAACCATCTATTTGTTTACGTTACGCGTTCTACTGTTCCTTTAGATAGCAGGCTTTCCACACTCCACACACTGTAGTCAGAGTCGGGATACAATCTAAAACTTATCTTTTATTGTAGGATTTAAAACACAGACATTACAATGCCTGACGCGTGTCGGGTACCGCTGTACCCTTAATCATAGGCTGCACCCGCTTCCTTTTCCCGTATCCATTTTAAAGTCTGTCCCACTAGATGACGTGGTATGGCTTGCTTGGATAACCCAATTACAACATAGTATTCATGCTCCTATATGAGCTGGCTACAAAGTGAGCTTTAATGGTTACACTGTTAACTCTTCACGGTTAGTTACTGATCTGGGAAACTCCTAGATATATAATAGTCATCTATGGGTACAGACTCGGGAATGGAAGTGGTGCTGGGCAAAATTTCCTAAATAGTAAATACGAGACACAGGCTGGGTACACACCAGCTGATATTTTCAGCCGACCAACCGATTCGGGGTCTTTCGGTCGGCTGAAAATATCTGCTGGTGTGGGGCGGCCAGCCGCGACTGACCTCAATCGCTCGTTCGTCCGGATCGGACATGTCTGTAAATTCCAATCGATTGTGCGGATCCCTGTGAGCTCTGTGTTAAGTGAATCCCTGTTGGAAAGGGATCTTGGAGTTTTGGTGGATAATAAACTTAAAGGAAGCAAGCAGTGCCAGGTGGCAACAGCAAGAGCCAGCATGGTATTGTCTTTTATAAAGAGAGGTATGGATTCAAGGGAGGAAAATGTTATTCTCCCTCTTTACAAAGCATTGGCAAGGCCTCATTTGGAATATGCAGTGCAATTTTGGAATCCTGTGTACAAAAAGGACATGGAAAGGGTTCAGAGAAGGGCAACTAAATTAATAAGGGGATTGGGGGAGCTTGAATATGAAGAGAGAATGGAAAAGTTACAATTATGTACGCTGGAGAAAAGTCACTTGCGTGGGGATATGATTACTGTGTATAAATACATTAACGGGCCATACAATAAACTATCTGGGGCATTGTTCACCAATAGAGCATGTCAAAGGACACGAGGACATCCCTTTAGACTTGAAGAAAAAAGGTTTAGGCTTCAAGTTCGGAAAGGGTTTTTCACTCTGAGAACGGTAAAGCTATGGAACTATCTTCCAGTGGACGTTGTTATGGCAGGTTCACTGGTCAGTTTAAAAAAAAAAAGCTGGATGAATTTCTGCAAACAAGGAATGTTGCAAGTTACTGGTATTGATACATAAAGTAGAGTTGATCCAGGGAAATTTCCGAGTCAGGAAGGAATTTTTTTCCCCTTCATAAATTTGGTGGTTTTTTTGCCTTCCTCTGGATCAACAGTTAGGCAGGAAATGAGAATATTGCTAAATGGGTTGGACTTGATGGACGTATGTCTTTATTCAACCTCAAAAATACTATAGTATATACTTTTATATAACATATTATAAGGAAGGTGCAGAATAGTACTACAGATACTTTGCATACATCATTAATCATTAAACAAATAACAAGCAGGAGCAATCCGTTTAATCTAAAAAATCCTTTTGTAAAGGAGGACTATATTTCCAATTTAAAGGGAAAACTTTGGACAAGTTAGGGTTAAAAAAAGCCTGCAGTCTAATCTTTACAAATAAGCCCTGGATTAATTTCTTTCTGCAAGCTGTGAGAAGCTATTTTGTGAAAAATGTTAACATTTTCTGCTTCCAGTAGCTTGTATTACATGCCTCTTTAAGCAAAAAGTTTTCCTTGCATTTTCTGTTTTGCTGCATTTTGCTCTGGTTTGAGTGGCGTAATCTAAAACCAGTTAAAGCACACGTTCAGATTAACGTATGGCCCAGCACAGAAGAGCCAATTCCTCGGGTCAGGACTCAGCCGTGTACCTGCATCTTAAGGATAAAGGACATACCTTTGAAGATTGTAATGTTAACATATTGGCGAAGGAACGTGACTGGTTCAAGAGAGGTGTTAAGGAGGCTATTTATGTGAAAATAAAGAAACCAAGCCTTAATAGAGGTGGGGGGGTTCGACACCAACTGTCTGCCATGTACAATGCTGTTTTGACACCTTACTCTGGGCGTTCCTGTAACACCTCTTAGCCACTTTCCAATCACGCCCTTTACACCTGGCTGTGATATGCTAATTGGGATTTTCCAGGGTACATTAATTGCCACAGATTCTTGTACAAGTCATTCTGAATTGAGAAAGCCAGTCGGATGACTAGCGAAAGTCTTCAAGAACTACATTCAAGTCCAGTTGATTTAATTGAATACAACAGTATTTTCAAACTATAATTAAAATTTACCCTCATTTTGCAAACCTACCAGGGGAATGAAACCAGTGGGCAGTATGCTTACTTGCATGTTGCTTGGGCTGAAATTCAGGTATCCATAGGAATACAAACTTGTACATTGGTAAAAATTAAGCATTTGCATGTCCAGGAGCAGCATTTGCTATTTCAGGAGTCCTGCCTCTAATCAGGGAGTCTGGGTATGACATATGGAACCTACAAAGGGTTTTACTGTGTTAGAGGGTACTTGTTTTTTTTAGTAGCTATTTAAAATATATTGTATGTGGGTTATCTTTCACTAGACCATGGCGTGTTCTCATAGGCTAGGCCAAATGAGCCCATTTTTGCTGTGTTTTGTGATCAATTTGCTATTACCGTATATACTCGAATATAAGTCGACCCGAGTATAAGTCGAGGTACCAATTTTCACCTCAAAAATGAGTAAAAACCAATTGACTCGAGTATAAGTCGAGGGTAGCGTAGTAGAAGGGAGTAGTAGTTTACAAACATCATGAGTGGAACTGCACACACTAACCCCAAAACACACTACCCTGTCCCTGACTCCTTACTCTCCCCCCAGCCCCAGGAATAAAACCACTACCCTGCACTGACTCCTTACTTCCCTCCAGCACCCCGGAATAAAACCACTACCTGTCCCTGACTCCTTACTCTCCCCCCAGCCCCAGGAATAAAACCCTATTTCCCTGCACCCATCTTCTCTCACTACAAGTAAAGCTGCAGCCTTACCTTTTCCATAGTTGCAGGAGAGTCCGGGCCCCGACATCATTCACTTGATGGAGGAAATCGGCTGCCGCATGCACTGATGGTCGCATCCACTGACGTCAGTACTCGGCGCCGGTCTGATTTCCCGGCGCAGAGTAGTGACGTCAGTGGATGCGACAATCAGTCGACGCGGCAGCCGGATTCCTCCATCAGTAAGTGACTGACTCGAGTATAAGTCGAGGTTCAGTTTTTAGGCTGTTTTCACAGCCTTAAAACCTCGACTTATACTCGAGTATATACGGTACATTTTATTCATAATATAAATCACAGGAAGTAGGCCCCATTGGTAGTTTCTAATATTCACCAAAAGGAAAAGGTTAAACCTTAGACTTGTTTATCTGTGGGACACTATTACAAAGAAAATAATCACATATTCATGTTAATCTGGGTACACACATACCAGACCTTTGAAAGATGACAGACAGGATCTGCAATTTCCTGTCTGTCATTTTTCAAAGATCAGGATACACACAGTCCCAAGCGTTCTCCCTACAGTATACACATCATATACACAGCATATACACAGCTTAGGGAGAATGTTCGGGCCTCTATAATTCCAACAGGGATATTTAGGTCTTTCCCATTACTGTGTGTACCCAGTTTTAGACCAGACCGATAATTACCAACATTGCCTTCAACAAGTTGTTTGAAGACAAATACTCACACCAAAATGTTAATGAACATGCCTTAGAACATGCAGTTCTAGTGAAAATCTTTTAATGGAGAAAAGAGAGAAGGTTTGCTGTGTTCTTTATGTTTTCTCCTCGCATCCTCTCCTATTCATCAATCATTTGTGTGCAGATCCTAGTATGACCCACATACCTGATTCCATCTTGACACAGTATCCTATGCCTTTTATTTAAACAAGCTTGTATTCTTTTTCACCCAAGAAAGAGCTGCAAGCTGTTAAAAGTAGAGCCATCTTTTATATAATATACTATAATATTCTAATATTGACTCTAAGTATAAAGCTATTTTACTGTTTTACACATCAAAGCGGAAGGTTATTCTTTACCTCATACATTACATTTTTTGGATCTACAATTCTTACAGGGAGATGCAATATCCTGTGCTAACGGAAAAATAAGCGCTAAACTCACACTAATGTACTAATGTGTTAGCAAGGGTTTTGCGCTGCCTGCGCCATATCGCAATTTTAACGCAAAAAATACCTTCCATATTTCTGTCAAGAGAATTACATTCCAACCCAATGACACAAATGAACCATAATTTCAACATGGTTATTGCACCTAACACAGTAATTATCTCTTTTAGGAATGCATTGAGTTATAGATATATCTGCAATGTCTACAGACACCTCTGTAATTAGCTTATTAGAAATAGTTATTATAAGTATTATAATTAATCTAATTGTGCATGGGGACAAATCGTTAAAAAATGCTTAATTCTTATGTTGTGCACTTTGGGTGCTGCCTTTTTACATACCTTATGGTGACCATAGACGCTACAATCCGATTGTACAATCCGCAAGTCGTACGATTGGATTTCTGGTCAGCCCAAAATTTTAACTGGTCCGATGTGGAAATTATTGGAAGATCGTTGAAAGACCTTTCAATGATCTTCCATACATAATGCGACGGTCTAAGCGTCTATGGCCACCACTAGATTGTATCTGTTTTATGGATCAACCTGTAGTCCGGTAAACTTCCCAGAAAGGAACATCTCCAACTGTCCATGAGCTGAAGATAAACAATAGACTTTTTACTGTCACAGCTAAGGAGATTGTGTTTTTAAACAAATGTGACTCAGAAGTGTAGATATCACAGTAACTGTTATCATCAATAAACAATGTTATAGCTTTGCATTAGCGTTTGGATTTGTCTGGCTGGGTCATCTGTCTTTTCAAGATCAGTTAACTAAGAGATCTTGTATCACTTGTAAACCCTGTTTATTAGCAAAAACTCAACCACTTCACCAACCAACATGACTCCATCCTAGCAAATTACACCTAAAGGTAAACTTACCCACAATAAAAATTAACTATGGATTATCATTTGATAAAATGATTAACAAAGTTTGTCAGGTGGGATCTAAAGTTCATTAAAAAGCCAATGGCAGAAAACCAAATTTAAGTAGATAACTTCAGCAGAGAGTACAGAGTATTAAAAATTAATGTAGTTAAAATATAAATGAAAAACAACTCACTGCTTATTATTAATTTTAACTGTCTCTGAAAATGGTTACAATCCATGTGTCGAATGGGTGCCATACAAGCACCCATTGTGCATGTATGGCACCCATCTGATCGTACGATCCTGGATCATACAAAGGTGTTGTTGCTTCTTTAGCCACCTTAAGGAAAAAAGTATATTCATGCATAACATCAATATTATATTGAATTATCAAATTAATGAATAAATGCATACACAAATCATATAAATTGTTTCTGGTTGCTTTAAAACAGGCTCTCTAGGGTTGGCTGCAGTTTTTTTGTAGCATCAGGGATTTAGGTGGGATTTAGGTGGCAGCGCTTATAAAAATATCATAGTTTGTGCTGAATCCCCAGTTGTTGAAAATGATCTTCAGATTTCCAGTAAGTAAAAACAGAAAGCGAACTGTAGGTATCTTTATCTATTGGGATGCATTACAAAGTAGCACAATGTGGGAACCTGTGTGTGAACCCATTTGTACAATCATTAAACTATTAAGAATGAGAACAAGTGGAACAAAGGAGGCAGTTTAAACTACTATACCTATCAGGGTATCTAGAATGTGAGCTCTAACAAAGATGAAGTGAGAGCCATAGAAATGACACTATGTTAATTAGTAATAAGGCATAAATAATTTGATGGCAGGGTCAATTGCGTAACATTGAAACCTACTAATATACAATGACCCTGCCATCACATTATTCATATCTTCTTACCATCTAGCATGCCTCCATTTATGTGACATTTGCTTCACCTCTTTTGCTGTGGAGCGCTGTAATTAGGGACATCATTAACATTATTTTAAATCTAATACAACGCATTTTCAATTGAATACAGTAGGAGACTTTTAGTTTACATTTTTATGCTTCTCTCTTGATTAACAAGCCTAAGCAGCATTTAATGTGCTATACAGTACTATGCAGATCCGTTTAAAGGAATAATAACTATATATTTCTCTTTGTGGTAGGTTAAAGTTTGTGTGTGTACCAAGCAGTCCCATTACTGAGAACGAACTGCAACTGGGGATCTGTAAAATGTAGCTTGGTCTAGCATTCCTAATTTAATAAGTGATGTGAGATGGCATGTAGAAGTGCAATGCCATGTCGAGTTGATGTGATGCCACTTTCAGTTATGCTCCAATAATAGCTCCCTAGTCTGGTCAGCGAGTTGGGAAAACTTTCTCATTAATGGAAACATTTTGCAAACTGTGAAAAAACTAAACTCAGCAAAATACGAGACTTGCTGAATCATTTGGCTCAGTTGACCTAATAGTTTCAGAACAGTCTCCCTTACTGGTTTTCAATCACCTACTTGCTATGTATTCATTTTAACTTTTATTCATCCCATTCTGCTTATTAAATGTTTCATTTTTGTTAATTCTACAAAAATACGAATCAAAATCTTCATGGTGCACTGATGATCCGTTTATAATAAGACTGGAAACATAAACTCTGCTTTAGGGTTAGGTCCCTCTATCACGCACAGCAGCGCCATGTAGTAGGAATGGCAGGCAAGAGAACAAATTGAAACACGGGATATTTTAAAATGTTTTTCCCATATATTTGAAAATAATTGGAGCATTGATGGCTTTTTAGAAGTATTTGATTTATTAACCCTCCCAAGAGTCATGATTTTTATTAGACAGACCTGTGTTTAACTAGACTGTCCTGGATTGCTGAGACAGATCCCAAAAATGGAAGTGGCTTGTGTGGTCTGAGAAGAGTCATGGAAAGTCCTGCTACACATGACTAGGTTCCTTACTAATGCTTGGAGACGAATATATTATATTGTGTTTATTTTAGATGTAGCACTTACAATTAGTTTATTCATGTATATCAGGCTCTTAATTGAAGAGATTACAATCTAACACACCAGTATGTTGTTATGATTGTAAGAAAAACAGGATTATTCTCCTGAGGAAAAACATTCAAACTCTTTGCAGGGAGGACTTTTACCCAGAATTCCAGCACTGCAAGGTATAAGTGCTTACACTGAGTCACCAGAGCAGCATATCAAAGGGCTCTAGCAAATTCAGTACCCAACAATGTAGACTGTATGGGAAAAGGCTCCAGCCCCAGTAATAACAGTACGCGATGAATATACTTAAATTTTAGTGTTCATTATAATCCATATAAAATCAAACAGTGGTTTGGATGCCAAGGACACGTGGGACAGGGGTGTGTGGCCTAATTCAATTCGCGGAACTTCCGCTTCCTTACAGACCACACATACAGAGGTAAGGCTCATTAAAATAGGGAGAGGTGGGGGAGGGGCACTCGCATAATATACTAATTGAATGTCATCACAGAGACCAATGTTACATAAAAGCAACATAGCGATAATACTACTACAAAGTAACATTTAAAGTGAAAAGTCGTGGATAACAACTCATAACCGAACAAGTACATGTTAATATTTACAATGTCACTATTAAGAAAAGAAACATAGTATCTATCAGTATCTTTCAGATATCTGAAATAAATAAATAGAAAGTAAATACAAAAATTGTACACCAGAAAACTAGTACTCCTATGCCATTTCTCGGAAATAGAGGGACAGGAATATGCACGAAGAGATGATACCAAAGATGGGAATATTTTCTGGATGTAACAGGAATTGGGACTTTTATCAATATTCAATCCACTCCTGATACTGATCAAGTTTATTTTGCTAACCATTTGTTGGATAAATATAACTTAAAGGGTATGTCCACCCTTAAAACTATTTTTTGATATAGTATTCCCCCTGCGTCTCCCAGCCCCAACCGCTTCATTTTTAGTTTAGAAAGTGCCCCAAACTTTTACTTACCTCCCTCTTTCCTCCGCCGCGCTGCCGGCCCTCTGCTTGCGAGAAAATGCAAGCAGAGGGGCGGGACCGGCAGTCGCGTCTGTGATTGGCTGAGCGACAGCCAATCACGGACGTGGCTGCCGGTCATTCAGTTTGGGGCACTTTCTAAACATAAAAATGAAGTGGTTGGGGCTGGGAGACCAGGGGGAATACTATATCAAACGGGGTTTTATGCTAGGGGGAGGGAATCCGGAGGGGGAGGGAGGGGGAGAAGGGCTGCAGTACGCATGCCAAATTTTATCCAGTACAAAGTATGGGATATTATATAGATTTGTTTCACAAGCTAGTCCTAAAAGATATTAAGGATTTAGATAACAGTACCGCTAAATCTCAATCCCCAAAATCTCAATAGATGCGAGAAAGAAGCCATATGCCAATTGAGTGACAATTGTTATCAGAAACTCGGACAAAGGTGGGTCTGTAGTAGTCATGGATAGAGAAAAATATGAGATGGAAGCCTCTAGACAGTTGCAGGATCCTTACATTCAGCTTTCCAGTGATCCGGTCCACACCTTCCAAGCACGTTTAAAACAACTATGAGAGTCTGTATCAAAAGCCACAGCAAAATCCAAGTATACCACATATGCTGCTTGACTCGAGTACAAATTCCTGCTCACTTAGTATAGTATTTGAGGTTGAATAAAGATATATGTCCAGTCCAACCCATCTAGCAATACCCTCATTTCCTGCCTAACTCTTGATCCAGAGGAAGGCAAAAAAAAACCCAACAAATTTATGAAGGGGAAAAAAATCCTTCCTGAGTCCAAGTGGCAATCGGAAATTTCTCTGGATCAACTACTTTATGAATCAATACCAGTAATTGCAACATTCCTTGTAGCAGAACTCATCCAGCTTTTTTTTTAAACTGACCAATGAACCTGCCATTAACAACTCCACTGGAAGACTTTACCGTTCTCATAGTGAAAAACCCTTCGAACTTGAAGCCTAAACCTTTTTTTCAAGTCTTAAGGGATGTCCTAGTGTCCTCTGACATGTTCTATTGGTGAACAATGCCCCAGATAGTTTATTGTATGGCCGTTAATGTATTTATACACAGTAATCATATCCCTACACAAGCGCCTTTTCTCCAGCGTACATAATTGTAACTTTTCCAGTCTCTCTTCATATTCAAGCTCCCCCAATCCCTTATTAATTTAGTTGCCCTTCTCTGAACCCTTTCCATTTCAAAGATGTCCTTTTTGTACACAAGATTCCAAAATTGCACTGCATATTCCAATGAGGCCTTACCAAGCTTTGTAAAGAGGGAGAATAACATTTTCCTCCCTTGAATACATACCTCTCTTTATACAAGACAATACCATGCTGGCTCTGGCTGTTGCCACCTGGCACTGCTAGCTACCTTTAAGTCTGTTATTCACCAAAACTCCAAGATCCCTTTCCAACAGGGATTCACTTAACACAGAGCCATTTATTTATAGTATAAGAAGCACAAGGATTTTTAAGTCCAAAATGCATCACCTTACATTTTATCAACATTGAATCTCATCTGCCACTTAGCAGCCGAATGTGGCAATCTATCTAGATCCCCCTGCAACGATTGCACCTCTGAAGTTTTTAATGGTCAACAAAGTTTTGTGTTGTCAGCAAACACAGAAACCTTGCTGACAATACCCACTTCGAAATCATTATTAAATAGATTAAATAGAAGCGCCCCAACACAGAACCCTGTGGCACTCCACTTAGCACTTAGTCCATAATGATGAAGCCCCATTAACAACTACTCTCTGCATCTATTCATTAACCAATTTTCTATCCATGTACAAATGTGACTCCCCAGACCAACAGCCTAGCTTATACATTAGTCCCTATGGGGACTGTATCAAAAGCCTTTGCAAAATCCAGTAAACTCATCTACTGCTATGCTAGAGTCTAAATTTCTACTATACTTCTCTCTAAAAGACAGCAGTTAGTTTGACAAAATCTAATCCTAAATCCATGCTGGTTACTACTTATAATGTCAGTCCTTGAAACATACTTCTAGAACATGTACCCTTTTTAAGCTTTCCAGGATCTTTCCCACCACTGAAGTTAAACTTACAGCCTGTAATTACCAGTCTGTGAACTACTACCTTTTTGATATTGGAATAACATCGGCATTTTTCCAATCCAGAGCACACCTCCGGACATGAGGGAATCTGCAAAAATAGAAACAGTGGCCTAGTAAAACTGAACTTAGCTCCCTAAGTACGCGAGGATTGTATTTTACTGGTCCAAGATTTATTAATATTAACCTTATTTAGTTCTTTCTGTACCATATCCTCAGTTAACCAAAGTGCACTTAAATCTTTTATACCATATTGCTACTATACTCTATGATCTGTAATTGGATCTTCTATAGTGTATAAGAGGAAAGAAAGTATTCAAGACATTTGCTTTATACCCATCCTCCGTACTAACTTATCCCCATTAATTATGGTGCCACATTGTCACTCCTCATCTTCTTACTATAATATACTTAAAAAAATTTCAGGCTTAGTGATGCTTTTTTCAGCTATCCTAACTTTACAATTTAACATTATTAATTTTAGCTAGTTTGATTGCTTTCTTACACTCCTTGTTACAGTTTTTATAATCCCTAAAGGCCCTTTCTCGCTCCCTCTGCCTTAAAGGTTTTAAATGACGTTTTCTTCTCTCTTCCGTTTGCCTCTTTACATCAGAATTCACCACATGGGCGCAGACTTATTTTTTTACATTTATTTCCCAGGGTATAAATTTAGATGTGAACTGGCTTAAAATCCCTTGACCACAGTCCACTTCTGTTCAGTACCTTTACCTGATAATACATTATCCCAGTTGACATTCTGAGAGAGCTGCTTTTAACCTGGGAAAATTTCCTTCCTTCCTGAAATTAAAAGTCTTTGTTAACCCAGCGCACTTTTCCTTTCGATAACAAAGTCCAAACGCCACTATATCATGGTCACATATTCCCTAACCCTCCAGTTACCTTTATATCTATAATGCGCTCCACAATGTTAGATATACCAGATCCAACAGAGCTCCTTTTCTAGTAGGAACCTTAACCACCTGTGAGAAATATCCTGCAGCAAATTCAGAACTTATCGCCCTTTCTGTGATGGCAGTTCCACTACACCAATCAATGTCAGGGTAATTAAGTCCCCCTAATGAGCAAACTCCCAAACTTGCCGCCTTGCCAACTGCATAGAGCTGACTCACCCCTCCTCTCGGCTAGCATTTGGCGGCTTATAGCAGATACCAACAATGACATTACCCCCTTTTCCTGTTGCCTAATTCCACCCTATTTGCCTCCATTTTAACACCATATCGCTAGTATAGCTTTTTTAAAATTTGGCTTCATTCTTTTTTAACATAACACATAACCTACCCCTTTCCTTTTTTCTCTGCCCGCCTAAACAAGGCATATCCTTCTATAATTTACAGCCCAGTCGTGAGAACTGTTCAAACCATGTTTCTGCTATACCTATTACATCATCTTTTCATTCAATGCCATAATTTCCAATTCACCCATTTTGTCAGCCAGGCTTCTCGCATTTGCAAACATACATATTAGATTATGATCCTGTAATTTATTTGTACACTTTAATACACATGCCTCCCTATCCCCTATGCTAGCCCCACCCCCCTTTCCGCCCACCACTGGCCTATCTACACCCTGCTTTTCTCCTGGGCTATGTATCCGAGTGAGTGCTAATACCCTCCCCCCCAACCTAGTTTAAAATCTCCTCCAACCCTCTAGCCATCTTCACCCCTAAAACAGCTGCACCACCATCAGTGAGGTGCACTGAGCCTGTATCTGACAGAAAAGTCTGCCCAGTTCTCAATAAACCCAAACCCTTCTTCCTTACACCACCCTCTTAGCACGTAGCTGCGGTAGTATTTCTGAAAACACTACCCTAGAGGTCCTTGCTTTTAACTTGGCCCCTAGCTCTCGGAAATCATGTTTAAGGACCTCACCTCCTCCTCTAACTTTGTCATTGGCACCAATGTGAACCAAAACCACCGGGTCACACCCGGCCCCACCCAATAATCTGTCTACACAATCCACCACATGCCGAACCCTAGCACCAGGCAGGCAACACACAGTTCGGCATGTAGGGTCTTGGCGGCAGATTACCTTATCTACTTTCCTTATAATGGAGTGCCCTACCACTACCACCTGTCTAGAATTCCTGATCCTTAGTTCCTCCTCCCTCTTGGAGAAAGGGATTAACTTACAGGTAATCAGTGATGACGAAAAGGGTTACCTGTGAGTGAGTCATCCACAGACACCTATATTCCACATGATCCCCATTGATTGATGTCAAGGCAAGACCTATAGTGTCCAACATCGGATCATTGAATGAACATCTGGCTGAATATGTTGACAATTTACTTTTACCCATGGTTCTGAGATTACCTAGTTATTTGAGAGATACTACACAACTCCTGGGTGAGATTGAGAACATGGAGTGGCAAATAGATCTATAGTGGCTTTTCATGGATGTCTCAGCTCTATACTCTTGTATAAAACACAATTTGGGTTTAGAAGCTATACATTTTTGGTTAGATTATTTCAACCTATATTGTGATGCACAAAAAGGATTCATAATTGAGGCTTTGGAGTACTTGTTGACTATGAACTACTTTATGTTTTCTGGCAAGTACTACTTACAACAGAGAGGGGCGGCTATGGTGGCGAAATTTTCACCCTCATATGCCAGCCTCTTTATGGGCAAGTGGGAGCATATATACACATATAGTACCATTAACCCCTATAGGACACTCATTAAACAATATATACATTATATAGATGATATACTGATTGTATGGGCAGGAGATTAAGGGGACATATCAAATTTCATACACTATTGTAATGAGAATCAATGGAATCTTGAATTCACCTCATATTTTCATAGCGACACAATTGACTTTCTTGATGTCACTATATGAGCACAAGTGTTAAAGTAACTACCGACTACAGAAAACCGATTACAAAAAATGCAATTCTTCACACAAACTCCACACCATAAATCTTCTATTAAATTGGTACCCTATAGCCAGTTCATCCGCCTACGACGGATATGCCAGGGTTGGCAAACTTTCAATACTCAGGCCATGAATTCGTAAGAATGTTAAAACTAGGATATGAAACCTCTACCATTAAATTGGCGTATGACTAGGCAGTAAGTTTAAATAGGATTAATCTGTTAGAAAACAAGAAAAAATGTATGCCAATAGAAATAAAAAAACACACAGGAGCCAGTGATAAACAACCATATTTTATTAGCACATATAACAGAGAAAGTTACAAAATAAATAACATCAAAAAATACTGGAAAATATTACGAGATCCAAACTTAAGGATGTGATTGGTGACAGTCCACACCCCCTGTCCCACGTGTCCTGTGTCCTTGGAGTCCGAGCCACTGTTTGATTTTATATGGATCATAATAAACGCTAAATTTTAAGTATCTTCATCGCGTCCTGTTATAACTGGAGCTGGAGCCTTTTCCGTACAGTCTACATTGTTGAGGTTATACCGGAGGTCGGACCGGTCCTTATGGGTAGAGAGCTCGCCGGGACATGAATACTGGAGAGCCATTTGTGGTCGTATCTCCTCGCAGTAAGTGTGACTACTCTTATCATTTATTTCAATTTACCCAACTCTGGATTAACTATTAAGATAGACATGTATGTGCATAAAGCATCAAGGAAAGGAAGCACCACGGGAACATCACCATCATCCTCATCATAATAATATGATTTAGTATTGTTTTTATTTTGAATCCCATATCTATATTATGAATAGTATAGTGTAGTATTTGAGATTGCATTTGAAGCACATATATATGGAGGAACAATAACCTTTTCAGCTAGAGTCTTAATCTGGCCTTTTTTGAACCCTTTATATTTCTGATAAAGATATTTTCTTAATTTTTCATGTTTTGCTACCATAAATTTTCCTCAATAACAGCAAATAGTTTCCCACTGACTAATGAGCATTTGCAATTGATTATATTATTTAATTATTTAAGTTTATTTAACAAAATGTCCTGAGCGTTGGATCTCTGTTTGCCATTGCTAAGTGCCCCCCCTTAATTATGGACATATAAAAAATAACATACTGAGATCCACAAACAAACAGTAGTCTTGAAACTGATTTTTTGAGTTATTTAGAGTAGGGGGTACATTATCCACTATATCGCTTAGATCCCTATAGAAAGAAACACTAACTATTAATCCAAATGAAGCAGAAACATAAGGATACTGCAGATTTACACACTGTATGCAACATAGCAACCAAACCATTTCCCCCTCCTAACAATCTAAAAATGTATATACAACATATAGAAATAACATACCCATACAGTGTAATATAAGTAAATGAGAAGTCGCCATGACCTTTATGTAAGTACTTTGGTCTCATATTCTTATATTACACAGTAAAGGGCAAGTTATTCATGGTTTAAATCACTATTATTATAGAATCGTAAATATATATTTTATTGTTTTCAGCTTTTCTAAGCATTTTTCTGTGTAAACTGATTTATTTTGAATTAAATCCTTAGATTCCAATAATAGATTACATAGGTTCACAATCAACAAATCTATAAGGAAGCAGGTTACAAGACTCCATAATGAGAAAGAAAAACAGACAGAGGACAGGTGAATGTTCAGAGCAACTCAACAGAAATTTCCTTGGGATTACTCTAAATAAAACACATGATCTTTGTTCCATAAACAACCTTCCTCAGCAGTCCAACTCCCACAGGAGATATAAAGGCTTTTGTTCTGTCATCCTGGGAAGCTGAAAACAGTTCTCTATTTCCAATGCATTTTAGAAACAAGATAGATACTTGTGCTTCACTGCTTGAGATGATTGAAATTTAGCTGTTTAAGTTAGGTATGGCCTACAGTTGTTTGGGGGAGGCGTTTTTCATAAAGAATTAATTGATATAAATTTGGCACACAAACTGCATCTAGAATGGGGCTTATTTGTTAGGGTAGCACAAAGCAAGAAATATACCGTAACTACAGTGTTATACAGTGCAACAGGTAAGATATAGAGAGAATTAAAATTAGTTTGGTTAAAATAATTTTACAAATTGGGTAATAGAAAGTTAATATTTATGGAAATCAATCACCTGATATAAATAAAATACTAATTTCTAATCACTGTGCACTACATTTACAATGTATCCACTGCTATACATATTGAGGTTGATGTACAGAAATCCACAACCCCTAATTTTTATCTTAAAGTTAAGCTGACCCCTTGTAAGTAGTGAGAGTTATCAAGGCTTTAAGACAGGATTTGTGGCAAGTAAGGAAATGTATCAAGTCTTCATGCTACAATCGATATGCCACTGCGCTGTAACTATCACGTAAAGTCACTTAAAGGTTCAGATGTTATGAAGAATCACTGTATATTCTTATTACACTGGTGTATCTGCCTTGCTAGGACAGTGAAGAGTGATAGCAGCTTTTCCTCTTTGTTTGATGTACAGTATCTTACCAAAAGTTTGGTCCCAAGCCTGATAATTGCTCCAATGTGCAACTGCTCTTTTTTTCTGGTCTTGCTAATAGACCAAGACATATTTTATTTGCATTGTTCAGCAGCAAATGGTGGTTTTGTGGAAAAAACATGCCCAACTGCCCAAATAAAACCCAAGCTTAACAAACAGAGCTTCAATTCCGTTGGCATATTTTAAAAGAAGGATCATAGTACATGGAAATAGCATGATCTGTCAAAACAAGATAAACCTAATTCCTTTAAAAAAAACAACAAAAACTTTATCAATACCATGATAGAACCCGATACAAATGAGTATGACAAGGACTTTAAGTGTGAATGCCACTTCGTACATGTATTTATCACCTTATGCCTTAAATGCTGCAATACCCTTTACACAGGACTTCCACTAATGACATTTAAATCATTTTCTTTGAATTACAGTAACTCCACTCCATGTCTTCACTGGCAACATGCATCCTCAGTAGGTGCTTTTAAAGGGCATGTCCACCCCTTATAAAAACTTTTGATATGCGGTAGGGCATGCTCCCCCAGCCCCAACCGCATTAATATTATTGTTAGAAAGTCCCCCGACACTTACTTACCTTCTCTCTCTCCTCCGCCGCAGTGTTCTGGCCCTCTGCTTGCATGGAATGGCTGCCGGGAGTTCTGAACAGCGGAGGAGAGAGGGAAGGTAAGTAAAGATTGGGGGACTTTCTAACAATTATATTAATGCGGTTGGGGCTGGGGGAGCATGCCCTACCGCATACCCAAAGGGTTTAATGTTAGGGGGAGGCAGAGAAAAACAGGAGGGAGAAGGAGGGAGAAGGAGGGAGAGGGAGGGCTGCACTGAGCATGCCTCAAACCATGACGAGGTTGAGGCAGACTCAGGCACAGCATGAGTCACACACTGCTCCTACACAGCGGTTTCCTGGACTTTGGAGGGGCACAGCAGGGGAACTATTTTGAGCAGAAATGTAAGGTAAGGCTTGTTTTAAACTACTTGATGTGGCCAGTAAGGAGTTAAATTTTAGTTTTGGGGGTGGACATGCTCTTTAATGGCTATAGAGCTGGACTCTCCTCTCCCCCTAAGAAAAGACTCCTCTCCCCCTAAGAAAAGATGCTTTTCCTTGCAGCTTATACTAACTAAAGTTCAGTAAATATGGCAGCCTGGTGTGTGATTGGCCAGCAGTATAAAATGCTGTGGCTTTCATTATAAACACAAAATATTTCTGCATAGATCTCTGGAAACAGAATTTAGAAGGGTGATAATTGTATTTATTTAAATAACTCTTTGTGGTCTAGCAATAGGGATGGTCTAGCAATAGGGATGAAGTTGTTTTTTGGTTAAACATTTATTTTAAACACATGCAAAAGAATAGGATTAAATAAAAATGTATTACCTAGTTTAAATCAGTTACTGCACTATTCTAGATCTCTGAAATTAAATATGCAACTGGTAGGATCCAGGATATCAGTATCCCTGATATTTAATCTCAAGAAATGCAAATATCCCTTGGGTGAACTGTAAGGTTGTCATCATGAAATTTCTTTCCAGTAATATGCTTGTACATTGTGATTTAAGGAAATAAAATAAAGTCATTTTAATATGTCTTCTTTCGAAAAAGCGTTTGGTAGGATGCAGATCTGCAGTAACAAAAGTCTATAAAGAGTACATGGCCTGTGCTGAATATTAAACTTGTGATTTCTGAATATTTTTATTTCATTTTGTGTAGTAAAGTACTATGCAACAAAAAAAATTGTAAACCTGTATAAATCACGAGAATACCAGAATACCATGTGTTGGAAGAGCCCTCAGCCCTGCAGTGCATTGGTTCCGTTAATGTATTGGATTTTGGATGTACCTTGCGCATGTAGTGTTACATATCTAGTAATTAATATTGGCTTTTCTTTTTTAACCTTTCTATTCCAATGTACTGGATTGAACCTAGTTTGTGTCTTTTTGCTATCATTTCTGCCTTCACCCCCATTCTAATTTTAACACGTCTTCAATTAAGTCAAGACTTCTTTATAATGTATCTCTGTTTGAGATGAGGTTAACAGAGAGCAGAAAATGTAACAACAGAGCCGTGTATTATTATGGTAGAAATAAGCGAGAACAAGTCAACAAAATGACCTATTGCTCTGTATGTCCTTTCTGACTGAACTATTTTTGATGCCGTTTTCTAAATAAGAGAAAAGTTATAGCTTTGTGGTCAAATGGAAAATGTATGTATAAAAAAAAGCTCTTAAAAATAACCACATTGTGCTTGTTTTGTACATTAGAGCTTAGCAACACTGCAATTGTGTGTACTGATGTTTTTTATTTCCTTGTTAGATTTCTTTTGTGACCTTTAGAACACTCGGAAGAGCCCAGAGATAGTAACTGTATGCTTGTGCTTCAGTAGTCCCCCATACAAATGTTACAGTTGGTGTATTGCCATCATTTAATGGAAGCCTTTCATACTTTTGACCTTTCACATCTCTAACAGAATTTTAAATTACATAACAGATTAGTATCTGAATGTGACTTAATAATTCCACATAGAACAAAGGCATATAGCCAATTAACATCCAAACAGTGGCCTGACAGCTGATTTAAAGAGCAATGAAAGCATGCATATAATATTTTCCAGGTGAACTGTATTTATTATTCTGCATCCAGACCCCCTCTTTTGCCCTAATTTTCTGTAACACTGACCAATGACTGGCTCAATATTTGGTATCTTTAAAATGGATCCCAATATTAAGTAGGCCAAAAAGGGACCAAAATCAAAAAGACAGGCTAAGCAGTGGGCTGAATTTCTTTATTAAGATACTTAGCAGATGCATGGTTGGGATCCTGTCACGCTTGTGCCTAGTGCTGGATCTCAGTAGGGAAAGGGTATGAAGCCCACTTTTGGACTGGGACCACTGCCTATGGCATTATCATGTGGAATGCCAACCTTACTCCAATGACAGGCCCCCTCCCACCCCTCCCCAGCGCCAAGCTAGATACACAATCAGATGTTACAGTGATGACTGCATCCAAGCCTTTTTTTGCTGCTATCAATTTTTGCAAGTCCCATTTGTGCAGTCCCAAGCAGCGGTATAACTATAGATCTGCCTGCTAGATATCGTTTTTTTACAGTAGGTACAATTTATCTAATGCTTTTTTTTTTTTACAATGCTTCATATGTATGTGTAAAGATCCCAGCACAGTTCCATCAGTGACCATCAGTCAAGTCTAATGTTGATTGCTTTATCATATTGATTATAGTTTATCCCTTTCCCTGAGTCCTGGGACATTAAGCATAATTAGTATTGCCTGGGTTGCTATTCAAACATTTAATTTCGAGGATAATTTAAATCACAAAACAAGCATTTTTTTTGTACCTTATACTGTTGGTATTCCTACCTACCTACATTCAGCAGTATACGAGCAGTGCAGCTCTAAACCTCCCCACGAGCAATCCTTACAGCTTTCCCCTCATCTGTACATGTATGCCTATAGTCAAGGTGTGAGGGGTGTGGAGTCTCCCAATTTTAACCACTCCCACCATCTGACCTGACTTTTTCCCCACAAACCAACAAGCCTGCACACAGCATACAGCATTCCAACTGTCAAAACTCTGTCACCATTCCAGCTACTCACAGCAGAATAGTTTTTGAGAGCAAGGAACTTGATTGACAGCTGAAATATAATACGTTTTAGATTGGATATCTAAAGAAATAGGCAGATCAACAAAAAAATTATACAGTGGTAGTTGGGAAAAAATATAGTTTCCAGTTATGGTCAATTTAAAATAACCTTTTTTTTGCCCTTTAATTTGCATGTGTGAGGCAGCAATGTAAAGAAAAAAATATGAAACATACAAATCAAAATATACAAGTAGCAGGAAAACACTTTCCTCTTGACATCAAAAGTCAAAAAGTCAGAATTTGATGAGAAATGTATTTCCTCTTAAGTTGTGGAGTCAATTAAAAACTGAAAGGAAAGTCAAGCAGCTGTGAGCAACTCCATTCAGGTTGTCAAGCTGAATGACAATTACTTACAACCTAAAGAGTGCAGGTTTACTCAGAATTCATTCAGGTTTGTTTTTCTGCATATCCCTGCTTGAGAGAACACACTAACGAGCTTGTTGTGCCTTTAGATCTCCGTAGCAAAAATCAGAAAAGTGAGAATGTAATTACATGCCCGGAAAAATAGGTAGAGATAAGACGGGAGTCCTGAGAAACTAAAGGCTTTTCTAGGGATTGATAGAATTGTACAGTATATTTTATGATGGATTTTAAAGTAATTGCTTTTGTAGCTGTTGATGTTTGTCTTCTGCTATATTGTGTTCTATGTCCAAATTTGAAATTATATCTAAAAGAGAAGTGCCATATAAACTTTAGCTCAGGTAATTTCCCCATAGTAATAGAACTGGAAAGTTAAAAGTTTTCACATGTAATGAAATGTATAAGCAATTTTATTGTTGGAAATATTACGTGTAACTCCCCTTAAAGGGCAAGTCCATCCCTAAAATGAAAACTTACATACAGGATCCATCATGTTTTTTTTTTTTAATACTTACCATCTGCACTCCTCTTGCTTCTAGGTTCTCATAATGCAGTAGTCACATAGCATGAGTTACTGCATCGCGGGAACCTGGAAAGTAAGGTGCGCGGACATAACAGTAGCATTTAAAAAGTGTTTGTGTAATCCCTGCAGTGTAGCAAAAAAAAAAGCAGGGCATTTTACATCTGGTTCCTGTGCCAGTAATACGAAAAGGGCAGACCCCACATCAAGAAGCATGGGTTATATATCTCCCATATAGTTAGCTATTGTTTTTCAAAGGAATCCATAAAACTGTTCCCAGATTACTCCCTACATTTTTCATCCATTTGCTTTGAAGGGTTAGAACTTTCAAACCCAAACATTCTGAGATTTCAAAGACATGTAATCAGCCCATCTGCTACTTTCTTAATAAAATGCTCCCACATCTGAGGACACTCTAGCTCACACTGTGTCTCTCTGAGGCAAAAATGCACAATTTTTAAATAAAATCCTGATGTAAAATATGTATCTACTTAGAGTGAAGTTTGACATTTAGACACCTACTTTCATTTTTTATTATTTATTTATCATTATCATTTTATAATATTTACAATATTATTACGTTTTAAACTTGCCGCACACACAGACACATTAATGAGACTACATGCAACCATGGCATATTTTGTTCCAAAATGCTGACTTTCAAACTAGATTTGTAGTTTATATTAACATTTTAATATGTAATATTAATACAAATGACTGTAAAGCAATGTCTACATTATCCTAGATGGAAAACTAGAAAGACGAAAATATTACACACATTTCTACCTGGCACCAATAGCTTTCTCCATTGACCACCAATATAGTGCATAGGCTGTTTACATGTAGGTGACCCCATGACTGCCAAAAGTGTGACACCTTCCCTTGTACCATTAGCTACCCTACTGGTTACCTCTGTGCTGCACCTCCAAGCACTGAACCTTGTGTACCAGAAAAAAAGATGATGAGGTTCCAAATAAGAACTTGAAATTGCTCATTTATTGATCACTCAACATGTTTCGGACGGCGTTTGTCAAGTGCCCCAGATACAATGGTGAACTATATCAGTTAGCCATACTATGACCCTACGCTAAACCAACGCGATGATAACATCGGGGTACAGCAGTGGTTTTACGTGTCAATGTTACTGATTATGGTTTGTGATCTACAATATGGCCATAATGTGTGTCGCAAAATGATCAGGCTGGGAGATTCCTGTAAGATGCAGGAACTTTAAAAAAGGCGAGAAGTATATGGACCACTTTACAGTAAGCCTTGTTAGCTTTTCTTATTTGATTTTTTTTTTGGGGGGGGGGTGTTGGTTTGAACATGAGACAGATTTAGCAATAAGCTTATATTATGTATTTCTTCTAAACCCTCTAAAATAGGGCAAACTTATGAGTAGTAGCCTATAATGACTATTATAGTTCCAATGTTCCTTTTAAAAAGTTTTCACAACAAAGCAGGCCTTCCTGGTCATTTGCACACAAACCAATCATATCTTATAATTTTACTGACTATATTTATTATAAGATAATCATCTATGCATACCCACATTGACAATATATTGTTTGTCAACTGTCCAGGCATCCTTTAAACTATAATTCAGAACTCAATACATACAGCATTGGATGCTTTAGCTGCAGCTGATACAGCAATTTTCCTGGCAAACGAGAATGAATTTTGTAAGAAGCTGCTGAGTAGCTATGCATGTATATACCTTCAAATTAACCATGGAGGGGGAGTGATTTATGTAATGGGCCCTCGGCTATAACACTGCTAGAGGTATAAAATATCAGGTGCAGAAATCCCATGAGCAGAATCAGCAAACCACTTTTCTTGGTATCAAATTCTGAATATAAAAACACATTTCAACGTTATCATGATTTATTTCTGAATTTTCCATCATTGTGTGCCACACATTTATGTATTGAAAAATATTGGAAAAATACCAGTCAGCTGATTAAATTCAGCTTTCAGATGTAAATCAAGAGACTTACAGGATATATGGATTTCACTGTAAATTGGAATTGTGTGAAAGAGATTTAACTACTCCATACGGACCAGAGTAAAACAGAGAAATGGCCATTACTGTGTCAACATTTGGCAAAGGATTCAATAAAGATATTTTCATAAACAAAAGTTTAGAAGTTGAACTATAAAAGTTTTGGTACAATGAAAGTTTACGGTCTTGCCTTAAAACAAGCCTCTACCAATTGATAGCACAATCCATATCAATGTTCCAGCCAGTAGATGGCGCAGTATGCCATCAATCAAGCAGGACATTTGCTCTGTCCCACAGAAGGTCTAAAATGTGCTGTGTATGTTCAGCCATCGGTGGGAGCTCGTTGATTATTATTGTTATTGTGGATATATAAAGCACCAACATTTACAATTACATGTATACATTCACATCAGGCCCTGCCCCGAAGAGCTTACAATCTAAGCACATTTATTTGACACATACAACCTATTAGTATGTCTTTATGATTGTGGGGGAAACTGGAGCGCAAGCACGGGGAGAACATACAAACTCCTTGCAGATGTGTCCAAGGGTGGAATCAAACTCAGGACTAGCAAGTCATCAGTGCTAACCACTAGGCCACCGTCTGGAGTAGACAATTTATTTTTATATTTTGGTTTTTTGAGTATTCAGTAGTTATAAACAAAACTGGCTTGTTTAGTTCCATCAGCAGTTCTGCCGAAAATCTCATTTTGAACCCAATTGAATCAGAATTTCAGAATAATTTTTTTTGTGGGGGTTCCCCAAGACATACATTTTTTTCAAGGGTTCCACAAAGATAAAATGATTGAAAACACTGGTCTAGTTAAAAAAACCCTTAGTGGATGAAAGAGACAAATATAAAATATATTACTGCTCTTCAAGTGATTAACCAAGTCACAAATGCAGTTTGTCACTATTTCTTTACCTTTTGATTAGTTTGTGTTATCTGACTTAATTTTTAGATACACTACTTCAAGGCTTTTTTTGGATTTTAAATCTGAGCTGTAAATTCTGACAAATGATCATTTGAAATCACAGCATGTACAGGGTCTTTGGCTACCTGCCAGCACACTTTCTGCAACAAGGGGGCAGAGAGTAAGGGAGGGTGGGGATAATAAGGAACACTCACTAAACATTACTAATTTAATGAAAAAGCAAGCACAGATAAATATGTGAATACCACCATTTTACTTCTCTCAAATTGTAAATTTCAGAAAATGTAAAGTTGTTTGAGTGAGTATAGTGACCCTTTAATTTTGTCTATAGCTATTATTTATGCTTGTTTTTATGGAACTATTATTTTTGTTTATGGATTCACTCAAAATTCCTTTTCCTGTCACAGTTCTGTAATTTTCACACCCAAGCAGAGTGGCACGGCCTTCTTTGCCTTTCAGAAACCAATTAACAGACAGACCATTAAAGTGTAAGTAAAATGAAAAACATTAATCAAGATAATTATTTAGTTTAATTTAAGTAAAAAAATAATTTTATAAACACAGATTCACATAGCTAGCCTTAATGTAACATTCCATTAACTAAACCATTAAGCCCCAAACCACATTACTTTGCAGCCTAGTACTCAGAGGACTGAATTTTAAAATACAGTGCACAATAAACAGCACCATCTTTAATAATGCCACTACTTGGGTTTCTAAATGAACTGTTAAATATTAAATTGGATTCACATATATAATTTTTGGTATAAAGGTTTTGTTTATCCAATAAGAGGGCCAGTCAACATAGTATGGAACCTATCCAATAAGGTAAACAGATTTCATTATTTACAAACATGCTCTGGTACATAAAGGATGGTTTGATCATTGTCAATTCAGGGTATTCTCTTACTGATGCGGATTCTATTAAAGGGGTGATTTGCGATAAGAAACAATACACAAATTAGAGCAAATTTATTTGCCTAAAATAGTCATCTTCTTGCTTTATCTTTGTGACAAATTGTTTGATACATATTGATTCATTTTTTCCATTTGTGTGTTTTGTTATTTTAATAGAAATTTTAAAAGAAATAAAAAAAATATGGAATCTGTTGGTATTATTTCCAATTTATATTGATAAGCGACTATCTACTTATAATCTATAAACTGAAGGGTTTTTTTAGATTTAAAAAAAAAAATCCAGAGATATGGAGATATGGACTCATCTGCCATCTTACTTACCTGTGTGCAGCGGGCTGTAGAAGTTCATGTCTGGGAAGCTCAACTCTCTCCTCAGTGTGACTTTATCACTCCTTCAGGTAGTAGTAGCTAGCTAGTAGCTAGAAGTAGTAGTAGTAGCTTTTGTTATTATATTTAGTATAACTAAAATATTTCTGATAGATTAATTTTCACATTTAATCTAATGTAATCTGTGCATAATCCCTTTTCATCTAATCACACAGCAATAAGGATTAATTGCTACAAACCTTAAAGGGTATCTCCACCCTAAATATAACCTTTTTCTATATTGCAGCTCAACCCCTGCTCACCCCCAACCGCCGGGTTATATTTCTAAAAAATAGATGGTGAAAGGGAGCACTGGGAGCAGAAACTAATCAAGTTCCTGGCAGCTCAAAAATAAAGAAAACGATAGGCAAGTCATTTATTTCACTTAAGTGTCCCTTTAATACTCTAATACCTTATTTAAACATTTTCTACATTTGACAGATGTTCTTTGGACATTTGCTACAAATAGTGTGGTATACATATCCAAATAGTATTACAAGAGAATTATACTCCTGCAGTAACTGACTGCTATCTGGCAGTAACTGACAGTTTTTAAGTACCTTCCATTCCTTCATCAACATGAGAGATGAGGAATCATCAGTGACATTAAATGTGGTAGAAGTCATAAAGCAGTCAGTTACTGCATAATTCTACTTTAAAACAAGGAGGCAAATCATGTAATTTTTAGTTCAGCACATACCAGAATATTTGATGGCATTGAAATGAGCTTTGGGAAGAACCAAAGAAATGTAAGAAGCATTGTGTAGAACTAAAGAAATGTACAGACATATTTCCGTATACCTGATCCTCTTGAAAAAGGTAGCCTATAGATGTATGTGCTTTGCTCTCTTTTCATTGAACAATTCAACCTATTTAAAGAGATGACGGGTAATAACTCTCTATCCAAGGCAGCACTTTTATTAATAGCAAACACTACTTTGGGTTTTTAGAGCATTACATTACCTGTGTATTAAAGCAAAGCAACATTCATTATTGCTTATGTGTCTGCACTGATGTTTTATGTATCTTCAGTTTCTGTAATCTAGCGTAGAAAACCAGTTTGGGATCTGACCAGCTTGAATATAAATTCAAAGTCCCCCCAAAACATGAAATACCTATTGTTAGTTACATATTAATGGAGGTTGAATAAAGACATACATTCATTTAGTCAAACTAATTAAGCCTACCCATGAAAACTACCTAACAGTTGATCCAAAGAAAGGCACCCCCCCCATAAAGGAGAAAGTGGTTCCTTTCTGACGCCAAATGGCAATTGGAAAGGATCCCTGGGCTGGATCAATAAAAACTAATAGGGAGATGTAATAAAATATCTTATCGTTATGATTCTAATTTTGCCCCAACCAATCAGATGGAAACCCTTATACTGTGTCTGCCTATACAGTATAGTATCAGCCATTTTTTTTTCTGATTGAAAAGCAAGCAGCTAAAATAACTTTTCTTTGCATCATTAATCTGCTAGTGTTTTAGAAATGTGTGAATTAATTTAGTCTATCATTTATTTCAAGTGTGAATAAAGTGTAAGTGATTGAGGATTTGAATGAGAAGAAGATAAAAAGATCAGATCAAATTTGGAAACTGGCAGACGCACATTTAAAAGTACTGTATGTGCAGCACTGATAGTTTGTAAATAACCAGATCACATTGTGTCAAAGTTAGCAAATGCTATAACACAAATTTTACCTTGCCATTGCTAATCGGAAAATTAGTTTAAGTCTAAAATGGCCTCAATCCAGAGAACGCAAATGTTCTGTTACCACTTTCAATTTAATAGGAGACTTAATTTTGATTGAAACCTTAAAGGACAGTTAAAGTATCCCCCCCCCAAAAAAGGTAGCCAGGACGATGCCCTAAAATGATAACATTTTGCATGTAAGTTATGATACCTGGTTTCCTTAGTCACGTCTCCCTGCTTTGTGTCCAGAACCTGGTCAATGTGAAAATGTGCTTTAGCAGAGTGCGCCTTCAGATTGGCCCTGGGCTGAAGCTGAGCATCTTAACTTACGTGCAGAAGTTAGAAGGTAAACCCAGGGGTAAGGACCTAGCATCTTAGGTCCTTAACGGTTAATTAATATCACATTGAATAAATCACATTTCAAGAAATATACTTATTACATATTACACTCATTTAGAGTGTTTTTCGGATACAGAGGAAAATGATTTCCAGAATTACTTATGGAACGTCTCTAACAACATATTGAAGCTATAAGACACACACTTGCAAGTTAGTGTATGCTAAAGATTATTCCAGGTATAGTTTACATAGTAAACAGAGCCACGACCCCCGAACACGACGCATTCATGCAACGTACGGCTGTTTCGGGCGAGAATCGCACGTATGTATGCATTCAGTCAGGGGTTAGTCGATCTGAACGACACCCGACTGAACGCATACACACGTGCGATTCACGGCCAAGACAGCCATTTGTTGCACAAATGCGCCGTGGTCAGGGTTGTGGCTCGATTCCAAATCGTACGTGTGTACAAACCTTTAGAACCCAGCTGAAGAATCAAACATTGGAATTGTAGCTGGGAGACAACTCAATACAATATGTATTTATAAAATGAAACTTATGGAACTACTTGCTAATATATCCATAGCATAGTGCAGGCTTTTAAAGCAACATTACAATGGTGTGTTACTTGGCTATTCATGGAACGGAGTTTAACAGTGTGAATTTTGCTGGTCAGTAGTAGAGATGTCCGAACTTCGCAAAATCCGGTCCGCTCGAGGATCCGTGAATTTTCGAAAAAATTCGAAAATCCGCGAGCCGACCCGTTAAAATTAAAAATACCCTTGAAAAAATGAGATTTTTCGTATTTTCGAAAAATTTCGAAATTACGAGTTTTCGCGTTTTTTTGGGAATTTTCAAAATTACGAGTTTTCATGTATTTTCGAAAATATGTATGTATGGAATTAAGAGAAATCCTTGTATTTTCGAAAATTTTCAAAAATACGTGTTTTCCCGTATTTTCGAAAATTTTCGAAAATACGTGAAAACTCGTAATTTCGAAAATGTGAAAAATCCGCGAATCGGAAGTTCGGATGGCAGAAAATCCGGAAAAATCCGCCGTTCGCGGACGGGATAAATCCGCGGCGGATCTGGGTTCGGATCCGCGAACCGGCCATCCCTAGTCAGTAGCCTGTTTGATAGATGGTCAGGTCAGAATGGTCAGCTTTCATATAGTCTATATCAGTCTATCACTGATCTATTTATTGGATAAAACCCAGTCATTCCCATATTTTTACCCACAGAACTGAAAGATTGATGGTACTTCATAGCGTTTATTTTATAGGCACATCCATTAGGCACCATTTTCAGATAGTGGTAGTTAAAACTTTCTGTTAAGTTTGCTGCCTTCTCAGGTGACAGGTTGTCTAATCTCTAAGGTGTCTGTTTTTACTCATACTATACCCAGTTATAGACGGTCATCACCCTAGGTACTGAGAGGCGCGGTCTGGGGACATCTGATAACATCACTAAAAGGCCATAGTGTAAATAATTTCAACATGAACTCATATTTTGCAAATACTGGATATGCCCAGGCAATGCCACAGACACAAACAGTCTCTAAGTCCAGTTAGGGGATAACATTCCAATCATTTCATCATGAAACTAACTCCCATTATAAATTAATGCATTCCAATGCAGTATCTTGTTTTAAGCCTATCAGATATCCAGACCTGAAAAAAGCATTGCTTAACAGTAGTAAACTAAATCTATGTATGTAGACAACTTCATGCACTTTAATTTCATCAATGTGCTTGGTTTGCATAATGGATCTGTGATGTAGTAGCAGACCTAGTAAATGCCAGTAAAATGTGATGGATTGAACCGTGTAGTTGGTGGTAAAGCCTCCATTTTACCATTAGTATAAACTGTCGGCAAAAGGATTAGGTTACTAATTTGAAAATTCGCCATTAATTCTACATGATAATGTGTCTAGATTTATTATCTGTGATCATATTTAATTGAAATGGAAATTACCAAACTGCCTATATTTTTAAGATTTTAACAGGGAGATGTAATAAAAGTTCAATTAGGTTGAAAGTTAACATCTGATAAGCATAATTTTTAACAATAAGAACTTTTATTACATCTCCCTGTTAGTTTTTTTATCGAAACACATTGGAAGTTTAAAATGATTAGACTTTATGAAGGTTTACAAAAAAATATGCAAATTGCAGTGACCATTTAAATTGCACTGCCTGACCAGTCTGTATTTAAAGGGCATGTTCACATCTTAAAAACTTTTTCCCACACTCTTATCTCCAGCCAATTTAAGGTAAGATTCCTGTGGAGAAAGGTAAGTATTGCAAAAGTGGGGTTTGGGGGGTGGGGTGATTAATGTGTGGGAAAGGAGGTTTTTTTTAAGGGATTGAATATGCCATTTTATGTACTGAATTACTTCTGTCCCAGGCACATAGCATTATTGGACTATAAAACACATATTAGGGGTTATTCAATATAAGTTCTTATTGTTAAAATGGTGCTAATTTTGCCCCAACCAATCAGATCTTTGCTTTCAAATGTTACATAAGATCTGATTGGTTGAGGCAAAATTAGCACCATTTTTAACGATTAGAACTTTTATTGAATCTCCCTGATTGTTTGGAAGTGATGCTAAATATACCAGGTGGTGGAGATAAATCATTGTTAAATGTTAACAATATATGTGCATATGTGGACCCCCATTTTAATTAAAGTGAATAATTTAGTGAATAAGTTACAAGCATAATGTATATAGAATTTCACATTAAACTGTGTATGTAATAAATGCACTTGGCACTTTAATTGCTATGATGTCACAACAAGGGGGAGGGGTAAAGATTATATAGGTGCGCTTTGTGCGTTTGCAGATTTATGGCTTCAGAAAGGACTGAGAAAGTGACCGAAACCTTGCTATCTGTTACACTGGAATAAGGTTATTTCACCCAGGATGCCCTGGTACTTGACTATGTCTGGATATCTACGCACTCAGTATATCTTTATGATTAGGAGGGAAACATGGATGCCAAGAGAAATCGCATGTAAGCACAAGAAGAACATCCAAATTCCTTGCAGAGTTTTCTCCCTGATGTTTGTAGTCAGGACCCTCAGGCCCAGTGTTCTACCTTGCTAGAAATAGTTTGGTTAAGTTTAGAGTTTGGGTAATTGTTTACTTTTGTTGAATATGCTATTTCTCAATTATTCTTTTAATCTCAACCTATTGTGTCCAAATGCCTTGAGAAATGGCTGTGTGTTAAAATAAAAAAATGTGTGTTACAAAAGTTAAATTTAAATTACCTTGGCTTTTATAATTACAGGGAAAGTAGGAGCTGATATTCCTTACCACACACTGTAAAATTATATAGAAGTGATTACTCCTGGAAGACCCAGTGCAGTCACACTAGGACTGACTATCCAGAGCCAAACTGACTTTCTCTTCTGTAACACATCTTTCACTTTGACCAGAGTTGATGTTGAATTTTCTGTCACAATCTGGTCCAATAAGCAATGTTTGATCTGTATATTTGTTTATGCTAAGATGGGATTTTTTACTAGAGCTAATCTTGGCAGCTAATCTTTATAGGTTTGTATTAAATGAATTTGAAATACAGAATTTTACATCACAGACAGTTAACGTTAGAGGAGAAGTTGCAGCAAATACAGTAAATAGCACAGACAATTTTTTGCACCTTTTTTTGCATCTGTCCCTAAAGCTGGCCATACACTGCAAACTTACCTACTGTGGTTCCAGCATAACCTGACAACTCTCTGACTGTCGATATTATAAGTGCACGTGATCTATCTTGGAAACGTTGCAGGAATGTGGGCAGGTAAAACTGTGGCTCCCCTTTACATTACAATAAATTTGACATTCATTTTGGATCCAATGTCAAATTAGTGTAATGTCAAGGTAGTGTATGGTCAGTTTTACTGTAATTCTGCAGGTTTCTGGTATTTTCTAATTTCTACAGCCTTCCTTCCTAACAAGTTACAATTTGCTTTCCAAATGATCAGTCTTTAGTAGACAGAGTCTTTACTACATCCATCACTGACCAATTATCCAGCAGTTCTGCCAGGATTTATGCCTTATAGGAAGACAATTGAACTCCCTGCTGATAGACAGAAAGAGCCAGAGAAAACTGGAGCAGCAAAGGGAACTTTAGGCAAATAATGCTGTAGTTCTAAGAAGAGGACTTCGAGGTTTAGGTCCTCACCATCAAAGTTCAGTCCATTGCAAAGCTGTACCTTTAAATCACACACTATATTGCAAAATGTCAAAATTTGGGGGCAAAATATGTGTGGGTGTTTACCCTTAAATATAAATTATGTGAGAAGATTTTGTACCGCAATGTTAAACGGGAATTTGATATGATTCGCTTTAAAAGACAATTATACTCACCTAGACCCCTGCTCCTGCAATCCGTGACATCTCTACTACCCAGGGTGAGGACCTAAACTGCACTGTCCTTAGCCCTGGGTTCACTTTCTAACTCTGGCTTTACTCACCTGAAGTTTGCTTCGGTGGATCGCTCCTACTTCCAGGTTCACGATCCAGCCAATGAGACGGCGCGCTTCTTTTAGAGCATGTCTTCTCATTGGCCGAAGTCACCAACGGACTCCAGGAGCAGAGCGCCAAAGGAAAATTCAGGTGAGTAAAGCTAGAATTAGAAAGCGATCCCAAGGGTGATGGCAGTATGGTTTAGGTCCTCAGCCTGGGTATTTTACAACGAGGGAGAGTGGATTTGGTGAGTACAATTGTCCTTTAAAGTTAAAGGGGAAGTTGCTATTATACGCTTTAAAGTTAATGGGGAAATTGATATGATGTGCATTCAAGTTAAATGGGAAGTTGATATGATACGCTTTAAAGGGCATCTATACCGAAAAATAGGTTATTTTAAATTGACCATAACTGGAAACTATAATTCTTCCCAACTACCACTGTATCATTTTTTTGTTTCTCCGACCCCTATTCCTTTAGATATCCAATCTAAAACTTCTTATATTTCAGCTGTCAATCAAGTTCCTTGCTCTCAAAAACTATTCTTCTGTGAGTAGTTTTACTGTAGCTGGAATGGTGACAGAGTTTTGACAGTTGGAATGCTGTGTGCTGTGTGCAGGCTTGGTTTGTTTTGTGGGAAAAAAGTCATGTCGAATGGAAGTGGGAGTGGTTAAAAGAGGGAGGGGGGATACTGCTCCTAAATAAATGTGTGCTGGATTGAAGGCATGCAGCAACACACGCGCTACTTACATGTATTCAATTATAGAGTAAGATGAGGCAAAGTCATTTTTTCAGTATAGTGTCCCTTTAAATTTAAAGATGTTAATATGATACGCTTTAAAGTTAAAGGGAAAGTTGATGAGATACACTTTATAGGGGGAGTCAAAGTGATAGGCGTTAAAGGTGAAGTTTGTGTGATACACTTTAAAGTCGAAGTTAATGTGATACGCGTTAAAGGGGATAACATTAAAGTGTATCATTTCAATGTAAATCTTTCCTTAAAAGTTTTATTCACTTTCTGCCTACTGCCCTGCTCAATAAAGGTAATTTATTTATTTTTAACATACAAATGTGCACTTCTGACGAATAGCAAAAGTTAATCATATCTTAATAACAGTGACACAGTGACACAGTTTTAGAATGAATTATACTGGCTTAGCTATATCACAAATCATATGACTTAACTGCCCCTACCAAGCATAAGAACGCCAAAAACCAGTGGGTGCCCTTTTGCAACAAAGGTTATCAAACAGCAAAAACAAAACAACAAAATAAATAAATTCTAATATTAATAGATATAATATACCCCTTTACGTGTAATATATAAGGGATAATACACTACCTACAGTGTAATATAACGATATTACGCCACCGAGGAGTTCCATGACCATATAAAAGCACGAGGCTGCAGGCCGAGTGCCTTTATACAGGGCAGGGAACTCCGAGGTAAATCCGTATATTACACTGTACATAGCGTATTATTTCTTATAATACATAAGGCGAGCCAAAACCCCCCCAAAAAACTACAACACAGACACTCTCTCCCTACCGTTCCACTGTCTCTCCCCCTCACTGTATCAGTCATTTATATAGGAATCCCTGTTTAGTGTATAAATAGTTAATTACTGTTCCTATTGAAAGAGAAAGAAGGACCAAACATCGTCTGTCAACAATAAACAGGGATTCTTATATAAATGACTAATACAGGGAAGGGGTGAGACAGGGGGAGGGGCAGTGGAATACAGGAAGTCACTCAGTGACATCACTGAGTGACTGTAATATAGATTCACGCCACTGCACCTCCCCATTGAAATAGCCTTATGTATTATAAGAGTCACCTTGAAATTTCATGACCTGTATAAAAGCACTTTTGTTTGGCCATAAGATTTCTTGGTAACTTTTTTTTCATATTACACAATAAAATTTACATTTTGAAGGTCCTTTTTTAAAATGTTCTTTCCTGCTTTGTACAACTGATAAAATGCACATAAATATTTTAACGTTCAACTACATATTGTAAAGAGGATTTAAAAATAGTACAAATAGTGCAAGATTAAATAGTCTGTGTCGTGAATGTTAATCATGGCATGATATTCACAGTTCGAGAGTGTTTCACTGACCTAGTAGCACAATATCCCTGAAGAATTTTTTAAGATGTTTTTAGGTTGTAAAAAAAAAAAGCATTAATGAAAAATGAACAGTGTATCCTCTAAGTAATAAGAAGCTCTGAGCGTATAAAGGAGAAGCAAAGATAAAAAAAGAAATCGGTGTAGAGAACGTTTAGGAAAATGCCAAACATCTGATCACATTGTTGATTAAGCTTCACAGATTGAGAATGCACATGGATAGATATGCTATTTCTTTTAACTGACTCAGTGATGTGGTGTCATTTTTTTGTACAGCACTTATCAGTACTGAGCGACAAGGGAGATTAGTGCTTTAAAAATAAAAAGTCTGGAGACTTTTGTTCTTTTTTTTACATTTCCAAATGTATATTTCTCTGTATTTCTTCCCTGCTGATAGGTGTGACCTGTCTGATGAATATCTGGTGAAAGGTGTGCCTGATGAATTTGTGGATAAATAAAAGTACAGGAAACACTGTGACAGGAATGATGTCTGAATCAGTCAGGGATAAAAACTTGATTTGTCAAACTTCATTAAGTGTGAATCATGGCTTGGTGACATTATCTGTTGCTGTTCTTAGACTTTCCCTACATATAAAGCTTCTAACAACTCTTAAAATCAAGACATGCTTTTTCCTAAAGTACTCTGAGTGCTATATTAAAAAAAAAAAAAATTTAGACAGCACAAATTATTACACTGACAGACCAGTCTCAGACTGTAGAAACTGCTACCTAGGAAATTGTCAATTTGTCTTAACTACAAACCCAAGATACCAGTAATGAGGTCCCATCTTGACCCCAGTCCTCCAGGACATAAACATACTGTACAATGGGTTTGCATTATCTAATTGCCCTGATATGGTCTTTAAAGGTTATGGTCACCTAAAAATTGCTTTTTTTCTGTAGGGTGTAGGGTACCCCAGCCCACCCCCAAACTCTGATTTGGAAAAAAAAACAAAAACGGAAACCTAATTACAAGACGTGGCTGCTGGCTATGCACACAGCCGAGGGAATGGAGGACTGTAAGTATGTTTCAAAGACTTTTTTAGAGATCTAAATTGGCGGTTGGGGTGCCCTACACACAGAAAATAGCTTTTGACGGTAGGGCACCAAGCAGCCATGGGGGACCAGGAAGAAGGGAGGGGGGGCGGGCTCCCCTGCGCAAACCAGAAACCTCTCAGAGGAAAGGTAGGAGGTGGATACCTTTTGGCACCTCTCAGCCTCCTACATCTTGCTTTCTGAAACTTTATTCCAACCATCCTAGAAAACTACGAGCACTACAGCAAAACTGTGAGCGTTATTCTACACAGGGGGCAGTGGCCTATGTATGATGGATTTACAGTTTTGAGGTGGACATGCCCTTTAATGACACTTTTCTAAATTTTAAGCTAGGTACACATGTAATATAATTGCCTTTTGGAACAATCATTCCAAAAATAATTATCTAGAGATGAATGTACAGAGAGGCATCTGTTTCAATGCAGGAGTCCTCCTGCAACATGAGAGAACAAGAGCATTAACCCCCCGACATTGTTAAGTGATTTGCCAGAACAAATCTCTAAGTGAAGTTGGTAAGATCCTAAAAGCATCACAATACAGTCCAGAAAACCCTAGCACATCGCTGTCGGCTTTATGCCAGACAAGTTGGTAGGTGCAATCCCCCTGCCCTCTACTCCAAGGGCGCCCAAAGGTACCTGAGGAAGGGAATGGGCGTCCCAAAACGTTGTAGTTGTTGTTTCAATAAAAATTTGGATTCACCACTGTAGTGTGCTCCCCTATACTTTCTTGTGCTATAAAATCCTAAAAGCACAGACCTTTATTCTCTAAGGACATTGCCTTTTGTTTTTTTGACATGGTCAGAAAGCTTTTCCTTTTTCATGATATGCTAAGCTATTGCATTTTAATTATTTCTGGTTTGGTGCATTTATGGAAAAAGTAAGCAAATTATTTTTTTAATTTTTAAAAATTCCATAAATTAAAAGAGACCAGTGAGAACTCAAAGTTAGATATTACATGAATCAAAAATGAATTGTAATGTAAACATTTAATACAAAAGTTTAACGAAGAGTATATGCATTCTGATTGTATGTCATAATATGTTTGTAAGATTTGGTTTTAACATGTTATTTTCTCTATGATCAGTATGTGAATCAAATAACAAGCAGGTGCATAGTAGTGTATGCTACTACATGCATAAAGAAAGCAAAACATTCAATCTTAAAGCTAAAATATAAGGGGACATTTTTCCAGTACAGAACACATATTTCCATAAGTATACTCTAAGAGGGATTCATTCTGAGTATGCTATATATGCATAGAAGAGAGATCACTTTCTCTTTAAACCAGCAAATGATACCTTAAAGGGCATGTCCGCCCCTTTTTATAACTTGTTTCTGTAGTGTAGGGCTCGCTCCCCCAACCCCAAACGCCAAATTAGTTTCATACAAAACACCCCTTATCTGTACTTACATCACCTGTTTCCCCGGTCGATGTGTCATGGCCCTCTGCTTGCATGAAACTGCAAGCAGGGGCCTGACCGGCAGCCTCGTCCGTGATTGACTGAGAGGCAGCCAATATCAGGTGTGGCTTCCGGCTGTGCAGATCGATGGGGAAGAGGTGATGTAAGTACAGATTGGGGGTGTTTCGTGTGAAACTAATATGGCGTTTGAGGTTGGGGGAGGGAGCCCTACACTACAGAAAAGGGGTTTTGTGCTAGGGGGAGGGAGAGAGAAACGGGAGGGAGAGGGAGGGGAGGAGGTCTGTACTGAGCATGACAAAATTCTCCCGGAGGAGAGACAGGAGGCAGGTCCTATATGTCCTAAATTGTAGTTTTGGGGGTGGACATGCCCTTTAAACAGCCAACAATCAACATTTTTATCAGAACAATTTGCTCTCAGAAACCTTTAGATAGAAAGAAAACAAACACAGAAAACCCTGGATTCTTTAGTGGTTTACATCTATACCATCTCAAATAATAAGATTCTCCATCTTTTCTTTTATGGCAATGTACAGTATGCTCCCATTATAACCCATTTTTTAAAATCAGTTTTACATTTTTTGTGGATAGTAAATAATAATATTTCCAAATGATAATATTATAATACAAAATAGTATACTGTATTTTTTTGTTTTCAATATTCTGCCTGAGCTTAAATTTTTTGGAGGTAGGAGCTGCTATTTCAACTTCTTGTTGGGTTGAGGCCAGGAACGATGTTATCTGACTTGCTCCCTCTTCATACTTGCCACTACAGCCTGGATGCATACTTAGTAAAGGGCATGAAGGTTTTCTGCACATGTAATGCTCATGGCCAAGAATAGAGCAAGCCAAAAAACAGTGTTCCTGGCTGTGACTGAGCCACACTTTTTATGGGTGAAATCTGCTAGACATGCTGTTAGAACATGTGGTAGGAATAGCAGCTCTTACCTCTTATATATTTATAAAAAAAATATGGGCAGAATATAAAACAATAAAATTACTGTTTAGTAATACATTAACAGACATTTGAGAACTTTTCAAAAGCATGCAGTGTAAGGTATGTACCACCCTTTCTAGAGCAGTGCATATTTTTACAGAAAGTGATGGATCCCAAGTCTCAAAAATATACACCATATTCCCTGAGTGAGGCATCTACAGTTTCCCAGAGCAAAGCATTACAATCAATTAGTAGGATTCCCAGTTGCTTTTAAAGCAGTGTATATTTCTAGAAAGACGTGAAACATCAAGCTGTCAAACTAATGGCACACCACCAGGTTTTCCACAAAGTCTAGCATTCAAAAATGTATATATAAATATATTTTATTAAATGTTTTGCTTTATTACTTTAAAACCTTTATTTATCTGTTTGAATAACTTTAAATCCTTATTTTTTAACATTTTTACTTTCTACCTTTTTTTGTGCCCATTTTTAATGCAGGTATGATTAACTCTTTATGTTTACCCCCTGATATTCTTACCTTCATGCATCCCTTGATTGATATTTCTTCTTCAATCACAACAAATATCTTTTGTAAACTCCATGTTATCCATTTTAATCCCAGTCACTATACATCTAGCATGTATGATTCTCACCCTTCCATTTTCACCCCAGTTGCTCTATGTTTGTTTTAATGATGTTTAATCCTCTCTGTCAAATTCCAATAAGTTTAAATCATTTACTCCCATCTTTCACACCCCTACACATTTTCCTGCTCCTAATGAATTTCTTTTTTATCTTTATCCATTTAATGTCTTTTATTTTTTTTAATGGCAAAATTTCTATAGTGCATTTCCAAAGCCTACTACAGAATGTTTTTGTGCTTAACTACCTTTACTTCACTCTCTTCTACTCTAGAATTCTAGAAGTATGTGCATAATATGAAATAATTAGATCTCTTATATTTAGACTGTGCATACATATTCATAATTAAACATAGCTACTGTGCATGCCTGAGTCTCTGGGACAGGGAGATGCAGTAACTAGAACTGGGGGGAAATGTTAATGCTAAACTCCAATATGGGCTGCTAACCAACATTTTAAGGAAATGCCTTGGCCAGTAAGTCTACCAAATGAAGGCTTCAAAATGTTCTACTAGTTGACCTTTTAAACATTCTTTTTTTTTTTCTCATTACATTCTTGGCCTGCCAGTTAGAACTATTTCAGACCTGCATGCATTTTTTTAGTTTTTCATTTCCACCTCCACCCACCAGTCCTCTAACTGCAATTATTTCCAACTTAAGCTCTCTTTGTTGCTTCTCCTGAAATAAAGATTATCTAATTATATTATGATTAATTGAGTAGGCATTACATTGTTAATCATATAATAATGCTACATTCCGGGAATATATAGATTGGATTGGGCCAAACATGTGGGCTGCATATGTTAAAATCCTAACTTGTTACTTTATAGCTAAAACTCACAAATAAATATCAGAATTGAATCCTGTTTATAGGCAGCTACCACTTTAAATGAATTCCGTACTAACAATATCTCACCATAGTCACATTTGGTGAACACATTATTAACTAGAACACAACAGCTTGTAATTAAATCATGTAATTAGAACTTTGAAATTAATGTATAAACCTTGAAAAGGAGGATAACCAGATCATCACACTGATCAGAAATCATCTGAACGTCAATAATGGGTCATTTTAATTCACTGTAACAGTTAAAGTTTCATAAAACAGATAGGAAACTGGTTATTGCAATTTTTTCCTTTCCACATGGCTTGTGTGGCTTATGATGCAAAACTATACACATTAGTGCTACACAAAAGATTGTTATACAAACATGTAACTGGTTTTGTAATTTGTTTACAGGATTCACTGGACCTAATAAACAGTACACACCTGTTTTCTGCCTTAAAAGTGATGTATCATTTGAATGCAAACTATATTGTATAATCTTCAACTAAGTCCAATATCATCATCTAAATAAAATTATCCAATATCATCATCTAAATTTAAAAAAAACGATAGCAATTAAAAAAAAATGTTCATAAAAATCCAGTCAAATAAATTAGAAAGAAGAAAAATATTAACATTTGGAAATTTATTGTATACGTTGAATTGAATTCACAGAAAAATAAAACCTTTTCTACTCTGCCCTTAATAAACAGCATAGTATAGATTTATATGAATTATGATTATTGTAACAGAGAAGTAAAAGGCCTGAAAATGATCTCACATGGATACAAAGTGTCCAGTATTCCCTTCCCATCTGACGGATCTTGGAGTCCCAACCAAAAGAAGGTAAGCTGTGTATCAAGGTTACAGGAATCTGTCTCGCACATTGCCAAAACCTCTCCGATCAATACTGTTCTTGTTACCTTCCCATGTATTTGCAAGAAGTGGACCTTGCTGTTCTGTTTAAATTATATATGGCCCAGGAGACACTGGAAAAGTTGTATTAGCAAGACAAACAATATTACATCAATACAATGTCTCCTAACATTGCTGGATCAGATAAATGACCTCTAAATACCTTAATTACCAGGTTTGGTCATTTTTACACAGGAAACACTGTTTGTCCTTCAACTGACTTAGACCATAGAGTGAGTTGATTAAACAAGGTTGGGTGGGTTACAGTCATAAAACTTAACAATGGCTAGAAATAGGAAGTTTATAGCACTCACTCAACTTTACTGGGTGTTATTTGCTTTGTTTAATCATTGTTAATTGCTTTATTGTTAATGAATAATGAGTGTTAACTTTTTAATGACAATTTAATCAGTGTAATGTATTCATGTCTGCCAGGGCATGCTGTAGGCTTACCTGTATATGTCCCTGGTACATTGTGCTTTGGAATCCCCTCCAATGGCCAAGGTGTTTTTGACTCTATGAGGTTAGTGACTTTACAATGCTGATCTCTCTGGTGTGGCCGTTTTGCAATAAGATGCCAGCAGTTCACGTGCTAATCTGCTGCCTGTTCAGTGTAGCCGGGAACTGTCTGTGGTGCTGAAACAGATGGCTGTGCTTCAAATGGACTGAGCGAGATAAAGCAGGGAATCTCTGGTGCTAACAACTCAGGACGCCTGGAAAGAAACTCCGTGATCCTTTATGTAACTCTTTCTTGCTTTCTGCTTGGTTGGTTCATCTCTCTGTCTCCTGCATGGGCCCCTCCTCTGGGAACAGCACCTCCCCTCTTTACACTGTGCTGCTTACGGCAGGGATAGAGAAAGCCAACACCATGACACGGACAAGCTGAGAAACATTCAGTACCTGCCAGCTCTCTTTCTCTCTGCCTCATCCGAGCCCATGCTCTGCCTCTTAGGGATGACATCAGCAGACACGCCCATCATTCGATCCTCCCCTTGATTCTGGACACCGAATGTTGAGAAAAGGAAATCCTGTATTAATTACCTTCCCTTCAAGTGTGTGTGTGTGTGTGTCTCTGTGAGTGTGATGCACATTGGCTGGTTCTCTCTGAAACTCTGAGTTGTTATGTTTTTTTAGCTTGCTTATTTTATTTGTAATGATTAAACCACCCATTTTCAAAGAAGCTAACAATATTGGTCTGCGACTAAACTATACACTGGTGTAAAGTCCATGAATAGCGCAATCGCAATGTAGCACACTTCACATGTTAGGCTAGGCCACACTTGCGCGTTTTTTGCACACGTGTTTTGCGCTCGCGATTTGGTTATAATGGAAATTGCGGGAACGCAATAATCCCCACGATTTCCGATGTGCATGCGATTGCGCATACGTTTACATTTTGGTAACGCATATGTTCACCATTTTTGGTGCGTTAATGCATGCGTTTCCATAACGGAAAATGGCAAAATCGCACGTGCAAACGCAAAACGCACAAGAATCGCGCACACAATCGATTGTGATAATGCTCGCGATAGCATGCGCAATTTGGTGCTTTGTAGTGTGGCCTCAGCTTACTGTCTGTTTGCGCTGTGATTTGCCCAATATTCTGTTATAGGAGCACGTACACATGGTGATCACATACGCTCTAAAAAACAGATTGCAATGAGGCCACCCACGTTGTAATGCACTGGCATGCAGTTCTTATGTGCTAACGGATCCCAAAACGCAATTGAAAACTGAGAAATGTGACCTATTAACACATGAGAATCATATACCAGTGCATCACAGAGTGAGTTGCCACACTCTATCCTTTTATGAATTGGATAATTGCTGAAATTGCAGCATAAGCGCACAGTAACACGCATGCCACATTGCAATGGCACATTTTACGCAAATTAACATGTGCTGTCAGTGTGTCCAAAGCCTTAATGGGTATGTATAAATGTACCCACCCCTGGTAAATAGTTCTAAACTAAAATATAAACAGTATTATTTAGATAATTTTAATTACCTTTAAGAATAACATATACTATGCAACAATGGGGATTTTTTTGGATACCCTCAATGTAATTTGTTAAATATAAGGTGGTGGGGATACTTTTTTTTTTTTTGTAGCTCCTTGGATCAAAACACTGTTGCTTGGGCAGACTAATTTACTTCTTTGATGTGCACCAAATGTGTGAAGCATATTCTGGAGCGCAGCATTAACCAGGATCTCTGTAATTACCACCTGCTTATTGACAGGAAGATCTAAAAGGGCTTGATTCAAGAAGCAGCATAGACAGGGCTGGAGAGAGCAGAGGAGAAGTCTGGGAACATTAAAGAAAAACTGATATTCCAATGATAAGGAAAATTCTGCTCAAAATAATATTGTTGTTAAACTATACCTCCCATTGCCCTTCAAAAGCCTTCAGCTGTTTTTTACTGGGAGTTGCAGTTCAGTGCTATTGGGGGGGTGTATTGCTCAGACATTAATAATTAAAGTTGTGGACTGGATACCTACAAATGAACAGTGATTGAAACAGACATATTTTTACTAATCAGTTTTCTGCCCAAAGGCCGATCTGAAACTGGAGGCCCGGAGATATGGTTTTTCCTACCCAAAAGTTTGCCCTGGGTGTATATTTGAGAAAGGGGTGTCAGTCTCTTAAGTAAACAGTCCCCAAAAGTAAGTTGTGTCTGTTTGATTGACTATGAGGTGTATCATTTAGAAGGAGATTATCATGAAAGAGAATTTAAAAATTCATCAAAGCAAACACCGCCTCCCCTTTCAGTTCTTTATTTAGCTCACATTGTATTGACCCTGAGTGCTGTTCATTAGGGTACCAAGTGTAATTTAGTTTGATGAGAAGAGCTGTGCTTGATAGGAGGATGAATTTGTTATTGGAGCACCAAGGATATTTTGAAACGTTAAAATCTGCATTTGATAAGATAATTACTACTCTAGAGAAAAACATTGCTTGCCGTTTCAATGTAGGAGAGAGACATAGATTTGTTTTAAAATTAAAATGATTTCATACATTTTATTGTATGTAAATTAGAATTGGCATCTGCAATTTTGTACGTTACACTCTAGAGGGTAGGAGAAGGAATGTAACTAAAATTAGAACACAAAATAAAAACATCACTGAACACTTCTGATGAAAATGATTAAACAGAAATATTACTGTATTTTTCATGTAGCTGCATATTTGAAATAAGTATATTAAACTTGGTTATGTTTATTGTTCATGTATATTTTTATTGTTTACCACACAGTATTTGATTAATCACTCTTATACAAAAATGATATTCATCAATGGTTTTTATATACCAACAGAGAATTAAAGGCTAACTCCCCATGACTTACTGCCCAAAAACTGACAATTAAAAGAATATATTCCTTCTTTGTGAGTTATTCCTAGCAACTGCCAGTCTGATTGTGTCCGCCTCTACTTGCAGCCTGCCACAAGGGTGAGCACTGTAGCTAAGCACTGTAGCTAAAAAAAGGGCACATGTCCAGAAGGCAATTTGAATTGCTCATGTTGCACTTAAAAACAATAAATATGATGGCACTGCTGCTCACATAATTCATAGTTAATCTATGTAGTGCAATTACATGCTTTTTACTGAAGCTGTGTTTATCTTTTACATTGTTGTTTGTATTGTGGATGCTTTAAGAGTATGGTAGCATACACGTTTGGGTTTAGTTCCTCTTAAAGTCAATGCTAGATTCTAGTCAGCAAACTGTTAAAGGGGAAATGTGGTCTCTAAATAAGTTAGGGTTAAACAGAAGCCTTCGGTCTTTACATTAACGTTAATATCTCTAGTTGTGAGTTTGTATGGATGACAGAAATACCAGTACAGTATATCATTCTCCATGGAGACATTTTGCTATATGATTGTGACAGAATGATTGTGTTTTTTATTGTTGTATTTTGCACTTTATGATTGCCTTATTTTGTGACTATTTAATTTTTTAAAATTTATTAATAAAGGAATGTGTATATATATATATATATATATATATATATATATATATATATATATATATAAATAAAAATTACAAATATATATAAGGAGATGCCTGCACTCAATCCAATATCCCTCAATCTTGTTAATTAGGGTGCTTCTAAGAACACAGATGCCTTGATCTGTATATTAATTTTAGCAAAAAAAATGAATATGTTCCGAGCACACCAGCTTAATAGTAAGCTGGTGTGCTCGGAACATATTCATATTTTTTCACTGATACTAGCAAAATTGTGCCTGTTGGTTCACAATGGAAATTATGTGTGTGTAGGTTTTGCTATGTGTGGATATAGTGGATATAGAATCTTTACACAGATATATTTTAAACTGTTACTCAGACAGTCACCAGCTTCCAGAGGAACCAAATAGGATAATCCTGCAGGTCTGAGAGTAGACCCAGGCAATCCTGCTACACTGTGTGGTTGAAACTAAATATGGTAGGTTAATACTTATTAGTATTTACCACGGCAAGGGGATGGTACTTCATATATTATAACAGAAGGTACCTCACAGCATCATGATATTGTAATAGCATGTCCTAATAATCTGACGTAAAACAAACATTTCTCATTCCCAGTTTACCTAAAGAAATGGATTTATCCTTATATACTCTTTTATACAGATCTAATTGAAAAAAAGTTTCAGAGCAATTTTTAATAACTGAATAACTGCCTTTTATTTCAGTATTACAGTAAATCCTTGGTATACCTGCCTGGCTTTACCACTAAGCAAAAGGCATAAGACTTGCAAGCGAGCACCTTTATCCCAACTATTAATAGTGGCTGCCAATTCAAATTGTTCTAGCCAATCAGTCCACTCCCTAGTTACCCCATCAAATGGATCAGGTTTAAAAATAGGTTTGGCAATTGGGCCTGGTAAAGATCAGTAGCAGCCTCCATAGCGTAATACAGAGAACAAATATACAAATAAAACATAAAAACTTATTAAAAGAATAAATGGTATTACCAGCACTGCTGCCACCAATTTGTACCAGATCACTGATTTATGGAAGGATTATGGGTAGCATGGCACATTGGGTTACTCTGGTGGTCTGGCGCAAAGCAGACAGTGCACATAAACAGGTTCCCACTTAGCATGTGCAGTAATCAGGGGTGTCCCTGCCTATGGTGCACCACTTTATATATTGACCAGGCCTGTATATAGTGTGTCCTTGTAAGTTGGTGTACACATCTGTTGCCTCACAGTTTGTATCCAATAAGGTAAATTGTCTGTCCAATAATCTGTCCTCCCAACAGGTGGTAACAGGATCTTATACACAGGATCTTGTGTTGCAGTCAATATCACTCCAAAGCACACACCACAAACACTTTCCACCTTGAACTGGGTTAAACCACAAGCTATAATGGGTGATGAGGAGAAGCACAGGAGGGGTATAAAAGGGAAAACTGACCAATGAGATTAAAAAAGTCAGCAGGAAGAGAAAATGATTGGTGATTTTAAATTTAATTGATTCTACTTCACCTAAGCGGCTGCAGCTGGGCAATGGGGGTGGGGTTTGTGACTTTTTAACACCCCAAACCATTAGTGTTTTTTGATTAGAGTTATGTTTGTCTAGAAAATGTTTTGCTATGCTACTTTTAGGGTTTCAGTTGTAGATATGATATGATATGTTGTGTATGTTCACCAATTTGTACAATTGTCTTACCAATGTGTATAATTTAGGACCCACAATTCTATGGCATATATCACCCCATAGGTTTTACAGTTGATAAAATCTCCAATTCAAAATACCCGATCATCTTGGGATAAAAAGTCGTCCTTTTTTGACAAGTATGGGAAAATCCCACATCTGCAGTTGCCCATTAAAATTGGGCAGCCGCAGTTTTTTAAAGGGACTGTCCACCCCTCTTTTGAAAAATGAATATGTGGTAGATAAGCCCCCAAAACCTAGACATCGTTTAATTCTCAACCTTTAATTCGGCTCCCACACGGAGATATTATACTTACATCCTCCTCGCTCCACCGCCGCTTCCGGGTTCTTCTCCCAGTCTCCACTGTGGCCTCTCTGTTCTTTTTCTGTTCCCGAGCAGCCGCAGTGGAGACTGGTCCGGGAATGGCAGTCAGTGATTGGCCGTGACGTCACAGTCACGGCCGACACTGACTGCCTTACCCGGAAGTGCAGAGCCGTGGCGGTGGAGCGAGGAGGAGGATGTAAGTATACTATCTCTGTGTGGGAGCCGAATTAAAGGTTGAGACTTAAACGATGTCTAGGTTTTGGGGGCTTATCTACCACATATTCATTTTTCAAAAGAGGGGTGGACAGTCCCTTTAAGGGTCATCATAACCTAATTCCAGTCACTGTTATATTAGGTGGTGATCAGGTTAGTCCTTTCTTGGTCTGATAGGCTTTTGCTATCATAAATAAGAGACTCCTTTTCTGAAAATCATCAGCTGGCTTTATTACTATATTTTTGCAATTTTGTAGCTCTCTCAGGGCAGCGGGGTGGGGCATGATAATGAAGTGAATCTGATCTTAGCACGGTTCTGTGAAATGCATTTCTCAATAGTGTACCTATCTGTAGATAAATGTTGGAGGGTCGTCATCTGCTTGCAAATTGATTTTAATTTGACAGAATCTTTCAAATCTTTAGTTTCAGTGATGTAAGAAAACTGGCATATTTTGTGTTATTATACCTATAGTAACTGGCAGATACAAATGACACCTTCACAGCAGATCAATGTGGCTCACATTTTTGTAATATCCCAAATCCAGCTGACTGGTTACTGACCGAGAATGCAGTTTTCAAGTATGCAGTATCCCAGAATGCAGTGCAACAAGACTCCTTCCTTGATGAGGAAAGACTGGAAAAATAGATGAAATCTACTTTTTAGATTTATTTGAAAATAAATAGAGATAAGACAACTTTGAATGTAGAAGAAATCTATAAGGTGAGTAAAAAAAAGCAGCTTCACTAATTATATCTTCTAATTTCTTACTAAATTCTGGGGACACCGTTACACCCCATAACCCCCCCACCCCACCCCTCCGCCCTTCCCTCCACCAAACTGACCCAACCATCTGAATTTTGCAGTTGAAATTATAAACTCATCAGACCAGACAACATTTTTCCAGTCTTGTATTGTGCAAATTGTCTCAGGTTTCTGTTCTTAGCTGACGGTAGTCACCCCATGTGGTCTTCTGTTGCTGTAGCCCATCTGCTTTAAGGTTCAATTATTTGAGCATGGCTGAATTAGAATTTATGCTTATCTGCAATCACTTTGCCATTAGTGCAGCCCTGCTAATTATATTTATTAAATGTGTCCCTATAAGACCAAATGATCTTGCAACCCAGTTGTCACCTTTCCCTCAAACATACACAATCTCATATACACGCTGGAATTCTTGGTGGCTTTTACATTAGAAGCATGATGCAGGCTGCAAAGATTTTTTAGCTTTCCAATCTAACAAGTGTTACTTCACAGGACTGTTTCTGGACTGCCCAATGGGAATAAACACTCCTTGCAGAGCATATAAGGATATATAATCAGCATTTAATCAAAATTTTTCCGAGCTTAAATGCAAATAAGTAAGATTGTGTTTTCATTTAGGAAAGAAATCAATTTTCAATCTGATCTGTGAAATTTCTTGCTTGGGAGTTAATCTTATGTAGTGGGGGTTAATTTAAAGTGCTATGTTTCTCACTTTATTTATTTCTCTTATAACAAGACTCTCTGTTTTCCAGAAAAGTAATTTGAATGATCTGATATTCTATTAGTGAATAATGTTATCCGACATGTGAAGACATGCAGCAAGTAATTTCATGAGTTAGAAGTTGTTAGGAACAGAAGTATATAGACAATCCTCAGCACAAACATACTTTGCCTTATATACAGATATACACAATGTAAGGTTTAATTGATAATGTAGTCATGTACACATAGACATACGTTAATAATTGTAATGTATTATATATTGATAGTATAGAATTTGAGGTTGAATAAAGACATACATCCATCCAGTTCAACCCACTCTGCAATTCCCACACTTCCTGCCTAACTGTTGATCCAGAAGAAGGCAAAAAAACACCAACAAAATTATGAAGGGGGAAAAAATTCCTGACAAGTGGAAATCAGAGATATCCCTGGATCAACTCTACTTTATGTGTCAATACCAGTAACTTGCAACATTCCTTGTTTTCAGTTTTCTTTTGAAACTATCCAATGAACCTGCCATAACAACGTCCACTGGAAGACAGTTCCATAGTTTTACCGTTCTCACAGTGAAAAACCCTTTCCGAACTTGAAGACTAAATTTCTTTTCTTCAAGCAATGTCCGCGTGTCCTCTGACATGCTCTTTTGGTGAACAATGCCTCAGATAGTGTATTGTATTGTATTTATACATAGTAATCATATCCCTACGCAAGCGCCTTTTCTCTAGTGTACATAATTATATAGTATATAGTATATAATCTTCATATTCAAGTTGCCCTATTACCTTTATTATTTTAGTTGCACTTCTCTGAACCCTTTCCATTTCCAAGATGTCCTTTTTTTGTATACAGGATTACAAAATTACACTGCATATTCTAAATGAGGCCTTACCAATGCTTTGTAAAGAGGGAGAATAACATTTTTCTCCCTTGAATCTATACCTTTCTTTATACAAGACAATATCTTGCTGGCTCTAGATGTTGCTGCCTGGCACTGCTTGCTACCCGAGTTGGTGCAAAAACAAGTACTGGATTGAAGTCATGCAGCAACACAAACACATCAGAGTAAGTGCTGCTAACATGTATACATTTATAGATTGAAACTAAGAAAAGTAATTTTTTCCGTGTACAATTCCTTTAATACAATTCAAACAATGTAGGGACAGAAGTAGCATCACAAAACACTATAGGGAAGAGGTAGGGCCAAGCCTGCACTTCCCCAGTCTAGGCTTTCTGTTTACAAGCTAGTAAACTCTCTATTCCAGACGAATTCTGTCTTTTATGCGCATGTGCGAGTCCGTTGGGACCTGTCATATTTCTGATCCTGATGAAGCTATAAACTATAGCGAAACACGTAGATCTTTGATAGAAGTGCACTAACAGTTGCACTATTACCCAGAACAGCCCCCTTTTTTTGCCTAAAAAGGAACTATGTTTTTCATGTTTTTTATATTTTTATGCTTTTATCCTGCTATGTGATACCTCTTTTGTGAAATAAAGCCTTTTAAAAACTAGTTGTGTGAACCAGCCCTGATATATATGAGTGGAATAAAATAAAGGAACACAAGCTTGTGAACCGGACACTTCAAACTACAAAGGGAATAACAGGAACACACAAAAACAAAATGAGTCATCTGCGCAACCTCACATACAACAATCATTTCTTGTCATGTCCACCCCTTTTAAAAAAATGTTATATGTTGTAGGGCTAGTTCCTCCAGCCCCAACCGCTATATTATATTTGTACGAAAGTCCCCCATTCGTTACTTTCCTTCCCTCTCTCCTCCGCCGCAATGCCTGGCCTTCTGCTTGCACAGAACTGCAAGCTGAGGGCCGGACCGGCAGCCACGTCTATGATTGGCAGCCAATCACAGACGCGGCTGCCGGCAGTTCAGAACGCCAGAGGAGAGAGGGAAGGTAAGTAAAGATCGGGGGACTTTCTTATAAATATTTTATTGCGGTTGAGGCTGGGGGAACTATCCCTAATATGTGGGAAAGGGGTTTTACACTAGGGGGAGGGAGAGGAAAATGGGTGGGAGAGGGAGGGGGTGGAGGGAGTAAAGGGCTGCTCTGAGCAAGCCAAAAACCTCTGAGAGGACAGCTCAGAAACGAAAACAATTTCACTGGTGACCAGGCTCCTGGTGGTCAGTTTTTTTAACTTTGGGGGGACATTACAGGAGAACTATTTGGAGCTGGAATGTAAACTAAGGATTTTTATACACTACAGAGTGGGGCCAGTAAGTTCCTTTTTTCTGGCTCCTGATCTTTTTATTGAAGAATAGGAGGTAAGACACAGCTCATTTACCTCCCGCTCTTCAATAAAACGGAATTCCCAAATTTTGTTAATACCAGTGGAAATACCCTTTAAATAAAAAAATGACAAAACTAGCCCTAAATATTCAACCTCTCTAGTCTGGTAATGGCCAAAACTAGGGAGCAATTTCTCTTTTTGCTATGATACCTTACTTAACGTAATGATGGCTTACATTTTAATAAATGAATAAAGCTATGGCCTTTTCACCACCTTAAATCATTGTAAGTAATTGGGCCTGATTTATTCCAGCATTTTATAATTATGGGTCTTTGTATAGCATACATATTTGATAAAAGACTATATTATGGCGATGTTACATACCTACGTTATAATCTAGGTCTCACATATACAGAATTGTTGTGAATTTAAAATTTGTTCTCTCTGAAGTATCGGAGCTTCTGACTTGAGTTAATCCATTGAAATGTGAAATAGCTTTTCAAAGGACCAATATGCTTGTGAAAGCTTTAATTCGCATACAAAACATAGCAGATTTAAACAAGTAATTTATATAGTATAGGTATATACCTACAAAAGGTGCATTTGCTTCACTGATTCAAAATGTATTGTGACTTATTCAAACTGAATTAGACATACAAAGGCTGCTTACAAAAACCTTAAAGACAGCCTGGTGAGAAGAAGAGATGTTATTTGCCCTTGGCAAACTGTACTTAAAACTTGTGTAAAAAGAACTGCTAACAGCAATATAATACTGTATACAGTAGCAATATGGCAAACAATTGTAACATAAACCACAGTCAAAGACCTTAAAGGAATGTATATTTACAATATACTGGTTTAGCCTAGGCATTTAATATAACGAAACACAAGGGGAAAATATAATGGCAGTTCTGTACCCTTTTTATGTTTTTTATGTTTGCTTAGGATTGGAATACACAACAAACATACAGATGTGTAAAAACAGAGGCCCAGAAGAGCAAATAGGCCTTTGCTTCAATTCTACCATTATGCAGCCTTCAGTGTGTCTTGAGGTCCTTGTTGGGATAAATAGTTTTGCCTTAGTGTTATGCTATTATATTTTTTGCTGTCTAACAGAGCACAGGTTAGTAAAGTGTAGAATCTGATGACAAGCTTCACATAGAGAAGGTTATACCACCAAATGGACTTTGGACTTTTGGACTATTAATAGTAGATATTCTAACGTGTTTTGATTTCTTTCGATGTATGGTGGGGTATACACACAATGTGCAATTTGGGAGTATTTAGAAATAAGACTGCAATAAGACTGTTACCAATACTATTACAGATAGAAAATAAACTGAAAGTACTTAACATATCCAGAAAGTTCACCCACATTTAGGACTTACTGTACATACTGGAACATATAGGAGCTGATGCAATACAAGGTACACATGTTTGCCTGTGATATTTATCTGCAACCAACCAGATGGTCTCTTACTGCAGTAACCCAGTAAAAATCTAACATTTGATAGCAATTTCAGGTGGGGCTTGTAAGGATCTTCTAATGTTCGAGGTTATTTTCGAGGATTATCGAAAATAGCCTTGAACCGATAATAATCGAAAATGTTCTCCATAAGTCCCAAAAGTATGTTCTGTTTTCAGATCTTTGGGATTTTCCCGAGATCTTTCAATCTTGGGAAAATCAGTTCCGGCCATCTCTAAGGGTAAGTAAAACTAAAATGGGGTTTGGGGGTTGCTGTACCTATAGGTAAAATATACTTTTATGGTTGGACATACCCAAAACTTTTGGGCATTGGTACTTTCTCTATGCCAATTTGTACAACGTTAATATTTTTATTACAGTATAAATTAAACGAGGTCATTTCAGTGGTTCACTACCATGCAAGACTGCAGATTTCTCAAGATGTCAAGTCACACCTTTTCCAGACCTCTGCGTATGCCACAGTGTTGCTGGCTGCAAACAACCTTTAGACCAAAAATAGAGACACAGTCTCTAGAGGACAGTTCAGGCACATGTCCTTGTGAGTGGACACCACTATATTTATTGTGTTATATGACGTTGGCGAAGTAGATATTTTGGTATATACAATGTTTCCCTCTTGGGGCCCTGCACCCATAAACTAGAGAGAACTAATTTTAACCTTTAATTAACTAGATCCATAGCCTATTTGATTTTTTTAATAAGTAAAATGTTAACTTCTGAAAAATTCCACCTAAATGCACCACTTGTTTTTCTATATATAATATGTTTGGGAGCGCATTGGTCTGTAATACTGTATGGATGGTTCCATATTTCAAGAAAGGAAATCTTATATTTTTTTATTCCTAATGAATAAGTGAAAAGTGAAAGCTTTTCTCCCCAATACACCTATACATTGTAATATTTTTCTTTAGTAATTTACATTTAGTACATTTAAGTAATATATTCTGAATCTAAAAAGGTTTCTATGTTGTTTTTGTCAGTACAACCCACAGCCCATGAAGTCTTGGCCCCCAGACTCTATGCACAGAGTGTTTTCTATAAAGATGTCTCTATGCCAAAATGGAAGCCCCTGATGAGACTTTGAAAGCTGCTTTTATATTTACCAGTCAGTATGAATTGTATACAGTCTTTCTGGGGCAATACAAAATACTCAGCTCATTTTAATAAAATTTTATTTATTATTCTGTTCCTAGCAAAGATAAAGCTTCTAGATGTACCTAAGTTATTTGCATCTGCAGTGGTGGCTTAACTGGTAAAGCACATGTTTTATAAACATGATTTAGATTTAATTTTTGTTTTGTTTTCATTATGTTCCTAGAAAAACACAAACTTACTAAATGTAATAATGTGTCATAAAGTACCTCTGTTTGGGATAGGGTTAAAAGCTTTGATTTTAGCAACATAGAGTACATGAGGTTGCAGGTTCAAGAAGACGCCTGTTTCCCCCTATAAGTCCAGGAAGACGCAGGGACCCACGGCACCAGCATGTTTACGCTGGCATGCACGCACAAGACCCCAGCCTGATCGCAGTGCAAACATATGCAGAAGTCTCCTGGAAAAGGTAAGTTCTGGCCCATAGCATTGCCCCCCCCCCCCCATCTACGGGCACGGATGTTTTTAGTGAAAAGCCTTAATTAAGCGAGGAGCATGAATCTGTTCTGCCAGTTCCCACAAGTTCTCTTCAGGACTAAAGCCCTTCCACTTCCACCAAACACCTCAAGTTTCCTGCTGAGACCTTGGCATACAAAATAGTCTCAACTTTGTACCAAGACCGGAGGTGGAGGATCCAAAGAAGAGTTGGTGATATATTTTTAAAAATTTCTTGATAAGAAAAGGCCCAATGAAGCGAGGTCCTAACTTGGCTGAAGGAACTCTAAGCTTCATATTTCGTGTGGAGATCCAGGCGAATTCACCAACCCTGAAGTTCAAAGGATAATTTTTTGATTTATTAGCTGATCTATGAGACGGTTCTTGAGCCTGAGAGATGAGAGACTTCAATTCAACAGTCTTTTCTTTCAACAAGTTCAACTCAGGTTTGAAGATTCGGAGTAGTAATTGTTGATGGAATGTCAGTAAGAAAAGTTGGGTTATATCCATAGTTTGCAAAGAAAGGTGATCATTTGATAGAAGAATGAACCACATTATTGTAGGCGAATTCAGTTAGAGGTAAAAGAGTAGCCCAACCCTCTTTTGAGGCAGAAGAACAACAATATTGCTCAAGTGCTTGGTTAGTCCTTTCTGTCTGCCCATTGGACTGTGGATGGTATCCAGAAGAAAATGAATTATGGATGTGTAATGATTTACAAAGTTCTTTTGAGGTGAGTTGTACCCCTCTATCTGATACAATATTGCTGTGATCTCCATGAAGACGAACAATGTTTCTGATGAATACCTCAGCTGTTAATGCTGCCGAAGGAATCCCTTTTAATGGAAGAAAATGAGCCATCTAAGTTAGTCGGTTGACCACCACAAAGATTGTGTTAAAGCCCTTGGATTTAGGTAGTTCAACTATGAAATCCATGCTAATCATGCTTCAAGGGCGGCTAGGGAGAGGCAGAGGGCATAAATAATCCATACAGTCTTTGTTTAGATGTTTTAATCTGGCGGAAAGCGATTAATTTTTTACAGTTTTTAGACACACTGGGCCAGAAAAAAAATCTACTTAGTAAGTCGAATGTCTTGTGGTATCCAAAATGGCCAGCCAAACCGTGACAATGACAATACTGAAGCAATGAGGATCTCGCCAATTCAGAACCAAATAACTCTGATGGTAAATAAAAAAATCCTGAGAAAGAGGAGAATTAAAAGAGGACTGATCGGAAGCTTCTTTGATGGCTTTGGCAATATTTGTGTGTAACAAAAGGAAGTTCACTAACAGCTACAATAAACAAGGCTTAAGAACAGAGCAACAAACACTGAAATGGAAACAAAAGCCCGAAAGCAGAGAGGGCTTTTATAAGTCCAGCCACGTCATCATTCCACAACGAGCGCATCCGCGCGTGCATGCCGGTGCGCGTGCGTAAGAAGACATCCGGATCACCCCATAGGTCCAGGAGGAGGCTGGGACTCACGGCACATCATACACGCAATTGCTTTGCTAGTATTTTTTAAAGTTAAGACCACAAGTTGAAAAATCTTACCCTTAAATCTTATCGGACGCATTTATCTAATCAAAATATTTCTTCTGCCTAAGTTATTATATATCCTGCAGCATGCAATATCTTATATTCCTGACAAATTTATTATCACACAAAACAATTTACTTACTACCATCTTGAGGGGGTAATGGAAAAGCCAGAGTATGGCTTAAAGTGCATGTCCACCCCCAAAACTAAAATTTAACCCACTATCCTTACATCTCTGCTCCTCATGGTTTTCCTGCAGTGCTTATCCAAAGTCCAGGAAACTGAAGAGTATTAGCTGTCTTCCCCCCTCTTTCCCAATCCCTCCCTGGCTGCCCTTCACCTAGCGTAAAATGTTTTATATAAAATGTAGGGTATGTCTTCCCACCCTCAACCACTATATTAGATTTCTAAAAAAAACAATCCGAACTGTACTTACATGCTCCCGCAGCGTTCTCCATTGCCCTTTGTCCATGAAAAGGGCCCGGAAATTGAGGTACAATTCAAATTTTATTGCTGATCCAGAATAACTAAAATCAAACATTGGCATATTGCAAACTTGGTGAAATTTTCCTTGCATCACCCTTCCCCCAAAATTTTATTTTGAAAACTCCTTTACACAATTAACAGTTTTATACACTTCAAGTACATTGGTGAAACTTTTGTGTTTGTTAAATTTCAGCAATTTCAGGAACGGTTTGTAGAAGAAACCCAGCAGTTTAGTGCATCTCTAAAAGTTTAAAAATCCATCTGGCTGAAGTCTCACATAAGATTCTAGGCTGGGCACTCACTCTACCAACTTATTTCTGTGTCTGATTTACTGAGGTCCACCAGGACAAGAGGACAAACAATAGAACTAAAAGAAAATTACAAAAAAATCCCATTTGCATTTTATGGACCAATATTTTTTAACAAAATTGAGTAATTTTAATTAGGTTTGTATTTTAATGACCCCCCCCAACCCCCCCCCCAATAAATTAATAAACCAATCTGATTGTTCAACTGCCTCTAGCAAATCAATTACATGACCGAGAATAAAGTAGATGTAAAGGGTATCTGGTTTGCTGCATCATTGCAGTACAAGCATGATAGGAACTATTGGGTTAGGATATACTCATTTCTTACATCAGGTAAGGAAGTTAATCTGTCACTGTCACAGCAACAGATCTAAAAAAGAGAATGGGATTGAAACTGTGTGGAAATTGACCAAATGTCCTTATCATCGCACTAATAACCTTTATATTGTGAATATCCACTGTGTGCTCTCTACTGTATAGTAGGTATAAGGATTGTCTTTCTGTGCTTGCTAGTGATTTTAAATATGAACTTGCACAGTTACAGGATTTGTCATGTATTGCCCTTAAACCCCACTGTGGTACCTGTACCAGAATAGGAATCCTGAGTACTCTCATCTACTCCCCCCTCATTTCTTAGTTTTTAATCTGTTTTTATGTGGGATTAGAGACCCTATTAATATTTTTTAATCATAGATTAAATTGACTGTAATTGTAGATTTACGCCTGTGATCATAAATTTACGATCGCAGCTATGATGGTTAAAGGTTCGGTATGGCAATACTGTGCCTTTATAAATATGGCCCCTATTTTAAAAGGATCTGTGGGTTTAAAAATTCATGGATCTGCAGAACTTTCAGAATTTCAGGGTGGAACTATTGGATTTTTGGAAGAGATAATTTTTAATAATGGAAGATATTCCAACCTGCACTTCGGTATTGCCATCAACCCCTAGCTGCTTTTAAATAAAATGACCTGGACTGAGATTCCTTCTCTAGCTATAAAAAAAATCTTCAGTGTTTCTCGGCAAAACAGATCTAATTCATGTTGTAGAGACTCTTACAGCTTTAAACCCTTAAATTATTATTCAAGTCAAGACACTTTTTAATAAATGGTAGCAAAAAAGAGATAAAAATGGAGTACAGATGAATGTGTGGAAGAAAGACTAAAGCTAATTGGAAATAGTAAAGTGAAAGGGAAGGATCACAGTGAGGAGATGGATATGTGAATGGAGTGGAATGTTTGTAAAATAGCAAATGAGACTGGAAAGAGCAGAAATGACAAGCTAGACAGAAAGATTTGTGAACAAAAGCATGAAAGAAGGAAGTTCAAGAATGAATGATGGGGCGTATGTTGGAGGGGGAATGTCAAGCAGACAGGAAAGTGTGAAGAAAGAGAGGAGATGGGATAAATTATAGGGAATGGATGAAGGGCAGTGGAGGTCAGTGTTTTATTTGAGTTGTTGGTGCTTTCTTGTTTTTGCATTTAAGTGCATGCTAGGTAATAATGTAATAAAACAAAGAGGGGGTTTGATTGCATCTAAAGCCACAAATTGGTGTTTAAAAAGCCTGCAATGGTTGGGGCAGGAAGTTTCGAAAAGCAACCACTAAAAAAGTTTTTAAGTCATGCTATCCTTTATTACATTAGTTAGCATGTCTTTAAGACCGGTAAAAACGGTCATGTATACTGTTTTGTTGTGAAATTTGGGGGTCAGCTTGTTAGTGGTCTCTTCAACTGTCTGCTTAATTTAAAAGGAAGCATGAAGGCTAGAGGAGGGCTGCGAGTGTACCAATCACTTTTGGCAAACTTATGTACCATAAAGTGTTCATAGATTCAAAAATGTGTCCTAAAAAAGCAAAAGAAAGATGTAACATAATATCATTTACTATACGAAGTGTCTATTTTTCCACCATAAATGTGGGCAGAGTTTGTACTAATCACTGTGGGCAGACTTTGTACCAATCGCCACGGGCAGAATTTGTACCAATCCCCACAGGCAGACTCTGTACCAATCACTGCTGGCAAACTTTGTACCAATCACTGTGGGCAAACATACTGTAGCAAACGTTGGTAGTAGTAACTGTGGGCAGACTTTGTACCAATTACTGTGGGCAGACTTTGTACCAATTACTGTGGGCAGATCTATGCACCAAACAATGTGGGCAACTTATGTACTAATCACTGTGGGCAGACTTATGTACCAATCACTGTGGTCAGACGTATGTACCAATCACTGTGGAACCACTTTGTACCAATCACTGTGGGCAGACTTTGTACCAATCACTGTAGGCACACCTTGTACCAATCACTGTGGGCAGACTTTGTACCAATCACTGTGGGCAGACTTTGTACCAATCACCACGGGCAGACTTTGTACCAATCACCGTGGGGAGACTGTACCAATCACTGTGGGAAAATTATATACCAATCACTGTTGCCAGACTTTGTACCAATTACTGTGGGCAAACGTATGTACCAATCACTGTAGGAAACTTATGTACCAGTAACTGTGGGGAAAGTTTCTACCAATTACTGTGGACAGACTTTCTACCAATTACTGTGGGCAGACCTATGTACCAATCAATGTGGGCAAAATGATGTACTAATTACTGTGGGCAGACTTATATACCAATCACTGTGGGCACACTTTGTACAAATCACTGTGGGTAGATTTATGTACCAATCACTGTGGGCCCACTTTGTACCAATCAATGTGGACAGACTTGGTACCAATCACTGGGCACACTTTGTACCAATCACTGTGGGCAGACATTGTAGCAATAACTGTGGGCAAACTTATGTGAAAATCAATGTGGGCAGACTTTTTAACAATCACTGTGGACAGACTTTGTATATCTGTTGTATTCAATTAGATCAACTGGACTTGAAGTTTAGTTCTTGAAGACGTTTCGCTAGTCATCCGACTGGCTTTCTCAATTCAGAATGACTTGTACAAGAATCTGTGGCAATTATGTATCCTGGAAAATCCCAATTAGCATATCACAGCCAAGTGTTAAGGGCGTGATTAGATAGGAACGCCCAGAGTAAGGTATCAAAACAGCATTGTACATGGCAGACAGATGGTGTCGAACCCCCCCACCTCTATTTAGGCTTGGTTTCTTTATTTTCACATAAATGGCCTCCTTAACACCGCTCTTGAACCAGTCACGTTCCTTTGCCAATATGTTAACATTACAATCTTCAAAGGTATGTCCTTTATCCTTAAGATGCAGGTACACGGCTGAGTCCTGACCCGAGGAATTGGCTCTTCTGTGCTGGGCCATACGTTGATGCAGTTGTTGTTTGGTCTCCCCCACATACAAATCAGAGCATTCTTCACTGCACTGCACTGCGTATATGATGTCGCTTTTCTTGTGTTTCGGTATTGGGTCTTTCGGATGTACCAATTGCTGCCTCAGCGTGTTGCTTGGTTTAAAGCAGACAGGGATACGGTGTTCTTTGAAAACTCTTCTTAGTTTCTCAGAGACCCCTGCTACATATGGGATGACCATGTTCTTTCTCCTGTCTGCTTTTACCTTCAATGTTGGTATTCATGTTCTTTTCTTCCTTTGCTTCTTTTGACAAAGGCCCAGTCTGGATATCCACAAGTTTTAAGGGCTCCTCTGAGATGTTTCATTTCTTTAGCCTTCGCCTCTGTGCTAGTGGGGATGTTGTCAGCTCTGTGTTGCAGGGTTCTGATGAACCCCAGCTTGTGATCTAAAGGGTGGTGGGAGTCAAACATCAAATACTGATCTGTGTGTGTTGGTTTTCTGTAAACCTCTACTTCCAGTTTACCATTCTCCCTGACTTCTACCAAGCAGTCCAAGAAAGCCAGTTTGTTGTTTTGTACCTCTTCCCTTGTAAATTTGACGTTTTGGTCTACCGCATTAATGTGTTCTGTGAAAGCTTGTACTTCCTTCTGGTGGATTTTAACCCAGGTGTCATCCACATATCTGAACCAGTGGCTGGGTGCTATGCCCTTAAAGGTATTAAGCGCCAGTTTTTCTACCTCCTCCATGTAAAGGTTGGCCACAATGGGTGAAACTGGAGATCCCATAGCACATCCGTGTTTTTGCTTATAGAACTTATCCCTGTATTTGAAATAGGTGGTATTCAGACACAAGTCCAGTAAGGAACACACTTGTTCTGGGTTGAGATCAGTTCTGCTGGTGAGAGTGCTGTCTTGGCCTAGCCGTTTTCTCACCATGACAACAGCCTCCTTGGTGGGTATACAGGTGAAGAGAGATGTCACATCATAGGACACCATAGTTTCTTCTGCACCGAGTACTATATCTTCAATCTTGCTGGTGAAATCCTGAGAGTTCTGGATGTAATGCTTAGAACTTCCCACCAAAGGTCCTAAGATGTTGGCTAGGTATTTTGCCACCTTGTATGTTACAGAGTTGATGCTGCTGCCCCTTAGTGGTGCCCCTTCCTTATGTATCTTTGGGAGTCCATATATGCATGGATGTGCCTCACCAGGGTAGAGGCGATGATACATTGCTCGATCAATGGCTTTATCCTTTTGCAGCTGTTGTAGTAAGTCTATGACGCTTTTCTTGTACCGGCTGGTGGGATCCCTTGTTAAAGCCTCATATGTGTTGTTATCGTCCAGGAGCATGGTCACCTTATCATGGTAGTCTGAGGTGTTAAGTACCACTGTGCATCTTCCCTTGTCTGCCGGTAGAATGGTGATACTAGAATCTTTCTTGACTGATGTTAAGGCTCTTCTTTGCTGTGTGGTCAGGTTAGATGAAGGAGTTTTAGCACTGGCTAAGGCTGCAGATACCTTAAGGCGAAGTTGTTCTGCCGCACTCTGTGGTACCTTATTATTGTGGATTGAGGCTTATGTGGCTGCTATAATATCCACCACAGAGATGGCTTTAGGAGTTATGGCAAAATTCAAGCCCTTAGCAAGGACTATGTTACAATTAAATTGGCACAAATCACTGTGGGCAGACTGTACCAATCAATGTTGGCAGACTTATGTAGCAATCACTGTGGACAGACTTTGTAACAATTACTGTGGGCAGACCTATGTAACAATCCCTGTGGGAAAATTTATGTACCAATCACCATGGAGAGACTTTGTACCAATCACTGTGGGCAGACTTTGTTCCAATTACTGTAGGTAGACAATTGTACCAATCGCTGTGGGAAGTCTTATATACCAATCACTGTGTTCAAACTTTTTATTTTACCAATCACTGTGGGCAAACTTATGTACCAATCACTGTAGGGAACTTATGTACCAGTAACTGTGGGCAAACGTCAGTGTCCACCAGACTGTGTTAAGTCAGCCCTCCAGGTTAACAGTCAGTGTTAAGCCAGCTCTTAACTTAAGCTCTTATCAGTGCACCAGCCTTCTAGTGACTATTCATTTAAGAGACAGATAAGAACACACTTCTACATTTTACTAAAAAAATATGTCTATCGCACAATTTTACACCCAACACAGATAGAGCCCAAATTGAGAACATAAATTCTGGACAATGGGGGTACAATAACGCAACCGTGAACAGAGCCTTGACTAAAGCGAAATAAATTTCTTCTTAGAAACAATGCCTTCCCCTCTCGCTCAGAAAAATTAATTTCTTTTGTAGTATAAATTATAACCAATTAGGACATGACATACAACAAAGTATAAAAAATAGTGGAAAACTTCTATTTTCAGATGGAAATGCTAAAAAATCATTGCTGAACAAACATCTTTGTGAGAGGTAAAAAATCTTTTAGGTCTCCTAGTAAAAACTGGGGCGGTTGAATATTACAGGGGAAGGGTACCTAACGGAAAATTGGGGTGCCAGTCCAGCTCCTACTTAATGGGTTCTTTGCACTTGAGCAGATTTGGGGCACTCTGAACGGGAGCAGCAGTGGAATCTTTTATTATAATAATCACTCAGCTACGTAGTATGAGGTAAGAACTACCGCCATCAGTCGTTCCCAACGAAAAACTGGTTGAGAGTTACTTTCAGTTAAGAGAGCCAAAATGCTTGGTAAGGGGTGTGGGCACACGGCCGACCAATTAATTGGTCCTGTGGGTAACAGCCAAAAAATTGCATGTGTATGGGCACCTTAAGATTTACCAGGTAAATGAATAACATAATTCAGTTATAGTTTAGGATTTTTATTCCCCTGAAGTGGCGAAACTTGTCGAGCAACAGTGTAATGTTTTCTTGTAAAAATAAATCAGCTATTTAGTGAAATTTATAAGGATATATTTCCATGATAATTGATATTACTAATGAATTACTGTATATCATTGTCCTAAACATTTACTTTGCTATAGAAGACATGATCTTAATCTGTATATATATTTGTAACAACTTTTTTTAGAAGACTTAATATTGCTTTGTGATAAGATCCCATAAAACTTTTGTTTCTGAAATCTAATGTCCATAATGTCCAATATCTCAAAGTGTGACTGGCTTTTCAACATTAAAGCTACTGTGGATATGTTCTCATTAGGAATTCATAAAGCTATACACTTTGTCTTGATCCCAGTATGTTAGACAATCTTTTATTATAAAATGTCATATCTAGTAAGCCAGCATGACACTGAAGATATTAGATTGTCTTTTATAAAAGTTACAGGAGACATAATTTTCGCTGCTTATCTAATTTACATAAAATATTTTGATCCACCGAACCCATACCATTATTTGTATATTCAATGTATGGGGTTCCTTACAAGAAGTAGCATTTGTTTTACTGAAAATAGCTGTTTGAATATATGCATAAGTGTGCCCGTTAGTGCACAATGGTAATTATGTGCGTGTGACCATTAAAGATGGCCGAACTTCCTGTATTTCGGTTTGTTTCTGTTCAGAAACTAACCCATAATAGTCAATGGGAGGAAATAATTTGAAAAGTTTGGATAAATTGCAGTTAAAATAACAATGGTAACTACTGTAAATGGCTGTGGCACCTGGGAAATGGTCTGGGGAACATGTACATTTCACCAAAAAGCATTTAAACACCTCTTTCCCCCACGATCAGGTAATTGGCGGGTTTCCGCATGCTACATTCGAGGGTTATGGGCAATTCAAGGGTTACCGAACGCTACATTTGAGGGTTCCTGAACAATTCATTCAAAGGTTACCGAAATCGACCGCTACATTCAAGGGTTACCGAACAATACATTCGAGGGTTAACAAAATCAAAGGCTACATTCATGGGTTACCGAAATCGAACATTTCATTTGAAGTTTACTGAACGACACATTCAAGGGTTACTGAAATTGAACGGTACATTTGAGGGTTACCGAAATCAAATGCTACATTCAAGAGTTACCGAAATTGGCCAATATATTTGAGAGTCACCAAATCAGCCGCTACATTCGAGGATTACCAAAATCGACCGCTACATTCAAGGGTTAACGAATAATACATTTGAGGGTTACTGAAATTAAAGGCTACATTCGACGGTTACCTAAATCGAAGGATACATTCCAGGGTTACTGAATTCGAACCTTACATTAGGGGGTTACCGATTCAACAATTTCTGTATATATTTTTTAAAAGCATCATATCATCAAGTATATTCAATTGTCCACCAATGTTCATACTACCTCAGTATATTCTAGTCGAAAGGGGCCTATTGGAATGATATCTTGTATATAGTATAATTTTATGCTTGTCCATATATCCTCCTTAACTTGGATCCTTAAAAAACACATACATATAAACAATAAGTGTTGATAATATATAACTTAAAACTCTAAATATCCTATTACCTCCCCTTCTTAAAGGGGAACTGTGGTCTCCAAACAAGTTGAGTTTAAATTAAAGGCCAGTTTGCTACCTTTAAAACGAGCCACCAACCACCTCTCTACGTGCTCCACAGCCCAAGATATAAAGAAATGACTGATCAGAAAGTTAATGGGTAGGAGGCTGATATGTGACATTCCTAAGGCTTCTAAGGCTTCTCCAGCACAGTGCCACCGGCGAGCGCAGCCTTAGACTCCCTGCTGTGTGAAGTCCTGACAGAGAAGGTAAGGGAATCTACAATAGTAGTGTAGCACCTATACTTCTCGTCAAACTCAAAAGTGACAGGTGCCCCGCCCACTCTCCTCCCATTTCTCCTCCCACTCTCCTCCCATTCCCCGCCCCTCTTCCTGTCCATTCTGAGGCCAAAACACGCCCTCTTTTTGCCCTCACTATGACAACATCCTGTTTCCTGTTTCCTTGCCCACAGTATGACAACATCCTTTTCTTGCCCATAGTATGACAACATCCTGATTCCCTTGCCATTCTGAAGCCAAAACACACCCACTTTTCGCCCCAGATTGCCATTTTTCTGTCGAACTACTCAAGTTATTAACTCCATTCCTTTTACACCCGAAGCCGGGTTATCTTATAATTAATATTAATAACTATATAACGGTTCCTAAACATGTATTATTTCTGTAATTAGACAGCATTTACAACAACAATATATGTTTTACAGCTTGTAATTGAACGTACCTGTAATATACAAACAACAAGATGCCGACTTTCTCCATCACAGTCCTTTCGTGTTTGCAATAAGCTGCCCCCACCAGAAACATTTTCTCCATTACAGTCTTTTTCTTGTTTGCAATAAGCGGTGCCACCAGAAACACTGTCTCCATTTTTGTGTTTGCAATAAGTGGTCCCACCTCCCACCAGAAACACTTCACTTTGCTAAACAGTCCTTTCGTGTTTGTAATAAGCTGTCCTATCAGAATATTTTTCCTCATTCTCAAAAGACATTCCTTTAGCAATGTCCCTGGGGTAAAAGGTGTCACAAGATGTGTTTTAACAGACAGGCATTCATCGGTCAAGCCTTTATTGTCTTAGGACAAAGTCTTAATAAGTTCTTATCAAGTCTTTATTCTTCTAGTAACTACAAGGTGTACCCTGGGGGAGTAAAGATGTCACAAGATGGGTTTAACAGCTAAGTGTATAAGTGTTTAGTAAAATATTAAACATTTGTAAAATAGTTTAAGAAGTAACAGCAATTCATTTTATTATTGGTTTTAAAAATAAAAAGTTTTAAACAATAAGTCATTTTTGTTTAATACATGTTCAAGAAGCCAAAATGACATGGGTAACTATTTTATTTTGTACCCTGGGGGAGTAAAGATGTACAAGATGTGTTTAACAGCTAATTGGTATAAGCTGTTTAGTAAAATATTAAACATTTGTAAAATAGTTTATGAAGTAACAGCAATTCATTTTATTATTGCGTTATAAATAAAAGTTTTAAAAATAAGTCATTTTTGTTAATACAGTTCAAGAAGCCAAAATGACATTGTAACTATTTATTTATGTAACTTAATGTATTAATTTATAGTAAAATATTAACATTTGTCAAATAGTTAAGATTGTAACAGCAAATCATCTTATTGTACTTATAAATAAAAACACCACACACACAGAAGTCTATAGTGTGGGAAATGATGTATTGTCCAATATTTAAAAATAAAATGAATAAATAAACTAATTTAATTGTTTATTGTTAGACACGGTACAATTCTCTACTACAAATTATATTGTTATGAAATACAGCGATCTATTAAAAATGTTACTAAAAATAAGCGCCTAATTTTCATAATATGTTGCTCACTTTAAAACCATATGGTTTTTAATAATGTAGCATATTATTGTTTTAAATGACAATCAAAATATTCACCAAAACTCCAAGATGCCCTTTCAACAGGGATCACTTAACACAGAGCCATTTATAGTATAAGCAGCACAAGGACTTTTGAGTCCAAAATGCATCACCTTCCATTTATAAACATTGAATCTCATCTGCCACTAGCAGCCCAATGTGACAATCTATCTGATCCCCTTGCAAAAATTGCAATCCTCTGTAGCTTTAAATGGTTGACAAAGTTTGTGTCGTCAGCAAAACACAGAAACCTTGCTGACACTACCTATCCAAATCATTAATAAATAGATTAAATAGAAGCATCCCCCACAGAACCCTGTGGCCCCCCACTTAGCACTTTAGTCCATAATGATGAAGCCCATTTACAACTACTCTCTGCATCCTATCATTAACCAATTTTCTACCATGTACAAATGTGACCCCCAGACAAACAAGACCTTAGCTTTACATTAGTCGCCTATGGGTGACTGTATCAAATGCAAGGTCCAAAGAAACTACATCTACTGCTATGCCAGAGTCTAAATTTCTACTTACTTCCTCATAAAAGCCCAAGCAGTTTTTTGACAAGATCTATTCCTCCAAATCATGCTGGTTATACTATAATGTCAGTCCTTGGAAACATACTCTAGAAACATGTTCCCTTATTAATCTTTCTAGTATTTTCCCTACCACCTGAAGTTAAACTTGCAGGCCTGTAATTATTTGAATTACATCAGCTTTTTCCAATCCAGAGCGACACTTCGGACATGATGCAATCTGCAAAAATAAGAAAACAATGGCCTGGCTCCCATTAGAGGATGTATTTTATCTGGTCCAGGATCTTTGTTAATATTTAACCTCATTTAGTTGCTTCTGCACCATATCCGCAGTTAACCAAAGTACCAAGATCCGACCTTTCCTTTTTCGTGCCACTACTAAAATGCTTATGCGGGCCCTTATAATCTCCCGTTTTGACTACTGACCCATTGTGCTATGGATTCCCGACCTTTCATCTCTACCCTCTCTAGTCTGTCTAATCCCTCGTCTGACCACTGTAACATTCTGCTACATGTATCATGCCTGTCATCTCTCCCCTCCCCTGTCTTAAACTCGGCAGTTCGTATGTATGAAACTATTTAATTTTTATTTATCTGTACAATTGCTTACACTTACCCACATTGTTTGTATTCTCTGTATGTTATAATGTACAGCGCTGCGTACCCAAGTGGGGGCTTTATAAATAAATTATACATATATACTATACTCTGTGCTATCTGTATTTGGATCTTCTATAGCTGTGCATTAATTCTCATAAGCACCCACTGAATCCCTAGCCTAGCATGTAGCACTGGGAGTATTTCTGAAAATACTAACCTGGAGGTCCTTGCTTTAATCTTGGCTCCTAGCTCTCATAAATCATTTTTAAGGTCCTATCCCATCCTCTAACTTGTCATTGGCACCAATGTGAAACCAAGACAGACGGGTCACTCCCAGTCCCACCCATAATCCGTCTTCATAATCCACCAGATTCTGAACCCTAACACCTGGCAGGCAATACACAGTTCGGGATGAAGGGGACTCCATTCTATATAATACCCCTAACCCTACCACAAACACCTGTCTAGCCTCCCTGGTCTAAGTTCGCCCACCCACATGTGTTACCAATGGCAGTTTCCGGGTGCTCAAGGGATTAGCCCTTTCCATGCATGCTACTTCGACCTGACGTTCTTCGCTCATTACCTAAAGATGGCAAATCTGTTGGGAAGCAACCTAACATTCCATCCCCCACTTCCCCTAGTAACCCTTACAAAACACTCATCCCTTAACATTTTCTAACCCACTCCACCACACCCACCTCTATACTGACCCCAAAGGCCTTTATAACAAAGGAGCTTTTGCGGTTCTACTCACAGGAACTGACTTTTAAAGGCATTCAAACTTCTGTGATCATCATTTTTACTATGTTTAAGAAATTGATCTTCAATGTTCCTCAAAGTGGTGTTATCAAAATTGTGTAAGTGAAAATCATATATTGTGTATGCAAAAACATTGTAACTTGTGTAATAAATTATAATGAACCTAGTCACATTTGTTAAATAGTTTAAGGAGTAATAGCAAACCATCTATTATTGTGTTAAAAAACTAAAAAACACATGTATAGAGTCTATAGCATGGAAATTATGTATTTGTCCAATATTTAAAAATACCGTTTTTATTTCATTGTTATATTGTATACACGGTTTACTGCTCTACAGACTACACATTATATTGAGAAGAAATACAGCAATCTATTAACAATATATCACTAAAATAAGGTCCATATTTTGATAAACATGTTTGCTCGCTTTAAAACCATATATGTCTAAGCAAAAAAAAACAAAACAAAAAGAAAAACTAACCATAGTTAGGGGCAGGTTAAATTGCAGGGCGTGTCATGGTCATTAGTAGTGGTGTGTACAGATAAAAATTAGAGTGTAACCATTGGTCAGTTAGTAGTACAGTCTATTATATTTCTTTATGGAACTTTTTGTAATAAAAGTAAAAATTTAAACGTTATCAAAAGTTTTAAACAATAAACAGCTAATTTGGTGGGGGGACAGATAAAAAAATTACACTAATTTTTTCTATTGTAAAAATTATAGCAAAATATTATAAAATAATATAATAAAAAAAACAAAAAATTTGTCTTATTGTTTTATAAAATAAAATACACATGGAAATTTCTTGTAATAAAATTATAGTAAAATATTTAACATTTGTCAAATATTTTAAGAAGTAATAGCAAACTTGGTGTGAACAGATAAAAAATTTACACTATTTTTCTCTGTAATAATTTATAGTAAAATATTTAACTTTTAATTTTTTTTATATATTATTGTGGATTATATAGCGCAAATGGTGTGTACAGATAACAAATTAGAGTGTAACCATTGGTCAGTTAGTTGGTTTGAACAAATAACAAAGTAAGTCTATTATATCTTTTATGGACTTTCTTGTAATAAAAGTAAAAATATTTTTACCTTTAAAATAGTTTAAACAATAAACAGCTAATTGGTGGGGGGACAGATAAAAAAATACACTAATTTTTCTATGTTAAAAATGTATAGCAAAATATTATAAAAAATGATAATAAACAAACAGAAATTTGTGTTATTATTGTTTACAAAATAAATACACATGGAACTTTCTGTAATAAATTATAGTAAACTATTTAACATTTGTCAAATTGAAGAAGTAATAGCAAACTTGGTGTGAACAGATAAAAATTACACCATTTTTCGCTGTAAAATTATAAATAAAATATTTAACATTTTATTATAATATTATTATTGTGGATTAACATCTTCCGGGCGCTTTACAGTGTATTAAATACATAAGGAAAACATACATGTACATACAAGGGTAGAGCAAGTAATACAAAGTGCAAATAATTAAGTGCTGATCCAGCAGAATTCAGGTGGTAGTTACAGCAATTACTGTGGTACAATAGGATGGAGGGCCCCTGCCCGAGAGCTTACAGTCTAGAGGAGATGGGGATGAGACATAAGTGAAGGGATCAGTAGCTGTAACTCAGTTGTCAGTGCAGTATAACTAGCGGGCCTTGACGATGGGTCAGTAAGAGGGGTAGAAGTGTCCAGCGTCCGATTGTAACCTTGCCTGAAGAGATGACTACTGTAACACTTCCTGTGCGGTCTACCAAGCAACCGACTGGCGCCCTTCAATCAATCCTTAACTCTGCTGCTAGGCTCATACCTCATTACCGCTTCTCACGCTGCCCCCTTCTGTCAATCTCTCCACTGGCTTCCCATTACCCAAAGGATCCAATTTAAGCTGCTAACCTTATCCTACAAGGCTCTCTCCAATACAGCCCCCCCCCATACATCTCTCCAATACAGCCCCCATACATCTCTCCAATACAGCCCCCAACATCTCTCCAATACAGCCCTCCCCATACATCTCTCCAATACAGCCCCCCCCATACATCTCTCCAATACAGCCCTCCCCCCAATACATCTCTCCAATACAGCCACCCCATACATCTCTCCAATACAGTTCCCCCATACATCTCTGATTGATAAACAGATACTACCCAAGGCGCAACCTCCGCTCTGCTAATGATCTTCTCCTCTCATTCGCTCTAATTACCTCCTCACAGTCCGTATAACAGGACTATTTCGTGCTGCCCCTCTGCTCTGAACTCTCTTCCGCTCTTTATACTTCACTCGCCATCACTTCATATCTTTAAACGCAACCTCAAAACTCATCTCTTCAGGCAAGGTTACAATCTGGACCTGGACACTTCTACCCCTCTTACTGACCCATCGCAGGCCCGCTAGTTATACTGCACTGACCAACTGAGTTACAAGTACTGATTCCTTCACCTTATGTCTCATCCCCATCTCCTCTAGACTGTAAGCTCTCGGGCAGGGCCCTCCATCCTATTGTACCACAGTAATGCTGTAACTTACCACATGAATTCTGCTGGATCAGCACTTAAATTATTTGCACTTGTATTACTTGCTCTACCCTTGTATGTAACAGTATGTTTTCCTTATGTATTTAATACAACTGTAAAGCGCCACGGAAGATGTTAATCCACAATAATAATATATATAATAAAATGTAAATATTTTATTATAAATTATTACAGAGAAAAATGGTTGTAATTTTATCTGTTTCACACAAGTTTGCTATTACTTCTTACAATATTTGACAAATGATAATAGTTTACTATAATTTATTACAAGAAAGTCCATGTGTATTTATTTTGTAAAAAAATAATAACACAAATTTCTGTTTTTTATTATATTATTTTATAATATTTTGCTATACAGTTTTACATAGAAAAAATTAGTGTAATTTTTATCTGTCCCACCAAATTAGCTGTTTATTGTTTAAAACTATTTGATAAGGTTAAAAAATATTTACTTTATTACAAGAAAGTTCCATAAGAAGAAATATAATAGACTGTACTTGTTATTGTTCAAACCAAACTAACTGACCACTGTTAACTCTAATTTGTATCTGTACACACCATTGGCGCTATATAATCCACAATAATAATATAATAAAAATAATAAAATGTTAAATATTTACTATAAATATATTACAGAGAAAAATAGTGTAATTTTTATCTGTTTCACACCAAGTTTGCTATTACTTCTTAAAATATTGACAAATGTTAATAGTTTACTATAATTTATTACAAGAAAGTTCCATGGTATTTTTTATAAAACAATAAGACAAATTTTGTTGTTTTTTTATTATTATTTATAATATTTTGCGTATAATTTTACATAGAAAAAATTAGTGTATATTTTATCTGTCCCCCACCAAATTAGCTGTTTATTGTTTAAAACTATTTGATAAAGTTTTAAATATTTACTTTTATTACAAGAAAGTTCCAAAAAGAAATATAATAGAGATGTACTACTAACTGACCAATGGTTACACTTAATTTGTTATCTGTACACACCATACATAAGTGACCATGAACACGCTGCAATTTACCTGCCCCAACTATGGTTAGTTTTTCTTTTTGTTTTGTTTTTTTTGCTTCGACATATATGGTTTTTTAAAGCGAGCAACATGTTATCAAAATATGGACCTTATTTTAGTGATATATTGTAATAGATTGATGTATTTCATTACAATATAATGTGTAGTCGTATAGAGCAGTAAACCGTGTTATAACAATATAACAATGAAATAAAAACGGTATTTTAAATATTGGACAAATACATAATTTCCATGCTATAGACTTCTATACATGTGTTTTTAGTTTTTAACACAATAATAAGATGGTTGCTATTACTCCTTAAACTATTTAACAAATGTGAACTAGTTCATTATAATTTATTACACAAGTTACAAGTTTTTGCGATACACAAATATGATTTTCACTTACACAGAATTTTGATAACACCAATTGAGGAACATTGAAGATCAATTTCTTAAACATGTATAAAAATGTGATCACAGAAGTTTGAATGCCTTAAAGTCAGTTCCTGTGAGTAGAACCGCGCTAAAAGCTCCTTTGTTATAAAGGCCTTTGGGGTCAGTATAGAGGTGGTGGTGGTGGAAGTGGTTGGAAATGTTAGGGATGAGGTAGTTTTGTAAGGGTTACTAGGGGAAGTGGGGGATGGAATGTTAGGGTTGCTTCCCAACAGATTTGCCATCTTAGGAATGAAGCGAAGAACGTCAGGGTCAGAAGTAGCATGCATGGAAAGGGCTAATCCCTTGAGCAACCAGGAAACTGCATTGGTAACACATGGGTGGGCGAACTTAGGACCAGGGAGGCTAGACAGGTGGTTGTGTGGTAGGGTTAGGGTTATTATGAATGGAGTCCCCTTCATGCCGAACTGTGTATTGCCTGCCAGGTGTTAGGGTTCAGAATCTGGTGGATTATGAAGACGGATTAATGGGTGGGGACTGGGAGTGACCCGTCTGTCTTGGTTCACATTGGTGCCAATGACAAAGTTAGAGGATGAGGATAGGACTTAAAAATGATTATGATGAGAGCTAGGAGCCAAGATTAAAGCAAGGACCTCCAGGTTAGTATTTTCAGAAATACTACCAGTGCATGCTAGGCAGGGATTCAGTGGGTGCTATGAGAAGTTAATGCACAGCTATAGAAGATCCAAATACAGATAGCACAGAGTATAGTATATATGTATAATTTTATTATAAAGCCCCACTTGGGTACGCAGCGCTGTACAATTATAACATACAGAGAATACCACAAGCTTGGGTAAGTGTAGCAATTGTACAGATAAATAAAATTAAATAGTTTCATAAATACGAACTGCGAGTTTAAGACCGGGAGGGGAGAGATGACAGGCATGATAACATGTAGCAGAGTTACAGTGGTCAAGACGAGGGATTAGACAGACTAGAGAGGTAGGTAGAGATGAAAGGGGGGAGATCCAGTAGCACAATGGGCAGTAGTCAAAACGGGAGATTATAAGGGCCCGCATAAGCATTTTAGTAGTGGCAACGAAAAAAAGGAAAGGTCGGATCTTGGTACTTTGGTTAACTGCGGATTATGGTGGCAGAAGCAACTAAATGAGGTATATTAACAAAGATCCTGGACCAGATAAATACATCCTCTAATGGGAGCAGGCCATTGTTTTTATTTTTGCAGATTGCATCATGTCGAAGTGTCGCTCTCTGGAATTGGAAAAAAGCTGAGGTAATTCAAATAATTACAGGCCTGCAAGTTTAACTTCAGTGGTAGGGAAATACTAGAAAGATTAATAAGGGAAACATTTCTAGAGTATGTTTCAAGGAGACATTATAAGTAGTAACCAGCATGGATTTAGGAGGAATAGATCTTGTCAAAAAACTTGCTTGGCTTTATGAGGAAGTAAGTAGAAATTTAGACTCTGGCATAGCAGTAGATGTTAGTTTACTTGGACCTTGCATTTGATACAGTCACCCATAGGCGGACTAATGTAAGCTAAGGTCTGTTTGTCTGGGGAGTCCCATTTGTACATGGATAGAAAATTGGTTAATGAATAGGATGCAGTAGAGTAGTTGTAAATGGGTCGGCTTCATCATTATGGACTAAAGTGCTAAGTGGGGGGGCCACGGGTTCTGTGCTGGGGATGCTTCTATTTTAATCTATTTATAATGATTTGGAAGTAGGTAGTGTCAGCAAGGTTTCTGTGTTTGCTTGACGCACAAAATTTGTCAACCATTTAAGCTACAGAGGATGGCAATTGTTGCAAGGGGATCTAGATAGGTTGTACATTGGGCTGCTAAGTGGCAGATGAGATTCAATGTTGATAAATGGAAGGTGATGCATTTGGACTCAAAAGTCCTTGTGCTGCTTATACTAAATGGCTCTGTGTTAAGTGAATCCCTGTTGAAAGGGATCTTGGAGTTTTGGTGAATATTTGATTGTCATTTAAAACAACTAATATGCTACATATATTAAAAACATATGGTTTTAAGGGAGCAAACATATTTATGAAAATTAGGCGCTTATTTTAGAACATTTTTAATAGATCGCTGTATTTCATAACAATATATGTGTAGTATAAGATTGTAGTGAGAATGTAACGTGTCTAACAATATAACAATTAAATTAGTTTTACTTTATTCATTTTATTTTTTAAATATGGACAAATAATCATTTCCACACTATAGACTTCTGTGTGTGTGGGTGTTTTATTTTATAGTACAATAAGATGATTTGCTGTTACATCTTAAACTATTTGACAAATGTTAATATTTTACTATAAATAATACCTTAAGTTACATAAATAAAAATAGTTACAATGTCATTTTGGCTTCTTGAACAGTATTAAACAAAAATGACTTATTGTTTAAAACTTTTATTTATTATAACGCAATAATAAAATGAATTGCTGTTACTTCATAAACTATTTTACAAATTTTAATATTTTACTAAACAGCTTATACAATTAGCTGTTAAAACACATCTTGTGAAATCTTTACTCCCCCAGGGTACACCTATGTAGTAACTAGAAGAATGAACGACTTGATAAGAACTTATTAGACTTTGTCTAAGACAATAAGGCCTGAACGATGAAATGCTGTCTGTTATCTTAAAAAACACATCTTGCTGACACCTTGTTACCCCAGGACATTGCTAAAGGGAATGTCTTTTGAGAATGAGGAAAAATATTCTGATAGGAACAGCTTATTACAAACACGAAAGGACTGTTTTAGCAAAGTGAAGTGTTTCTGGTGGGACAGCTTATTACAAACACGAGAGACTGGCATAGTGAATTGTTTCTGGTGGGGCCGCTTATTGGCAAACACAAAAATGGAGACAAGTTTCTGGTGGGACCACTTATTGCAAACACAAAAATGGAGACAGTGTTTTCTGGTGGCAACCGCTTATTGCAACAAGAAAAAAGACTGTAATGGAGAAAATGTTTCCTGGTGGGGGCAGCTTATTGCAAACACGAAAGGACTGTGATGGAGAAAGTCGGCATCTTGTTGTTTGTATATTACAGGTACGTTCAATTACAAGCTGTAAACATATATTGTTGTTGTAAATGCTGTCTAATTACAGAAATAATACATGTTTAGGAACCGTTATATAGTTATAATATTAATATATAAGAAAACCCGGCTTCGGGTTGTAAAGGAATGAGTTAATAAACTTGAGTATTCGACTAGAAAAAATGGCATCTGGGGCGAAAAGTGGGTGTGTTTGTGGCTTCAGAATGGCAAGGGAATCAGGATGTTGTCATACTATGGGCAAGAAAAGATGTTGTCATACTGTGGGCAAGGAAACAGGAAACAGGATGTTGTCATAGTGAGGGCAAAAAGAGGGCGTGTTTTGGCCTCAGAATGGACAGAAGAGGGGCGGGGAATGGAGGAGAGTGGGAGGAGAAATGGGAGGAGAGTGGGCGGGGCACTGTCCTTTTGAGTTTGACGAGAAGTATAGGTGCTACACGACTACAATCTCCTATATGCTCCTCTGTGTGGTATTTTAAACTCCTTTATATCAGGGTGACGTGTTTGTAATAGATGCCAATGTTTTCATATAACCCTAAGGTATCCCATCCCTCCTGGATCGTCCGGAAGTCTCCCTCATTCTGGGGTGGTCTCCCGCGAGATCACCCCAGACTCCCGGATTTGAGAGGAGACTCTTTTTTTAGGAGACAATTAGATGTTGCACTTTTTAAACACTGGATTTTTATTAAAGGTTTTAAACTAGTATTTTTACATGTATTATATGTGAATGGTTATTACCATATAATGTGTGCTGCTCGCACTTAACTGGACACTCTGCACTTAATTGCCCTAACGAGAAGGGGGTGGTCTCTATTTGCACTTTGTGATTATAAAATGTTTGGAAATGGTCACTTGAATTTAGGCTTGATAAAGTGTGAGCCCGACATGTTGCCATTTTTTGCTCTAATGGAGTAATAAATTTCCACCTTTGTTGCACCAATCAGTGTCTGGACATCTCTTACTTTTTAGACTCTATGTATTGGAAGTGTAAGGCTTAGGCAGTGGGTCTACGGTACATAAGAGAGTGCCAGAGATACAAGGAATATTGTGGTACACGCTGTTTATTCAACAGGAACACATAACCATATAATCCACACGTGTAGTGGTGCAATTAATAACATGTATAATATTAATAATCTCATCTGTGTGGATGTTAAAATGTACTTCGGGTACCATATATTTTTACAAAAGATGAGGTGTGACAAGTTCTGTTTGATGGTCTCCTACCCATCAGAATAAGGTATACACTTTCTGGAGAGTAAGGTTGGAACTGGCTCCTGCTTATTACAGAACCAGACTGCCTGGAAGGAAAGAGTAGGGGGCTTGAAACTGCCGGGCAGGCTGAAAATCTAGATCTAGAAACACTTCAACAAAGTAAAAATCTTTTGAAAAATGTTGTCTATCTATCTATCTATCTATCTTAGTCTATCTATCTATCTATCTATCTATCTATCTATCTATCTATCTATCTATCCATCTTAGTCTATCTATCTATCTTAGTCTATCTATCTATCTATCTATCTATCTATCTATCTATCTATCTTAGTCTATCTATCTATCTATCTATCTATCTATCTATCTATGCCTGTTTGTCTGTCTATCTATTCCTCTCTGTATCTCTCTGTCTATCTGTCCCTGTTTGTCAATGTGATCTGCCGCCTGATTAAATGTTGTTCCAAGGCTTTTGTTGTCCTTTAAAGGGCATGTCCACCCCCAAAACTATAATCCCCCCAACTACTGGCCCCACCATGTAGTGTAGTTTAATCCTTACCTCACATCCCAACTCCATTTGGTTCTCCTGTAGTCCCCCCCCAAAGTTCCAAAAACTGACCACCAGGAGGCTAGCAGGTCCATATAGGACACTGCCTGCTACCTGGCCTCCCGGAGATTCCTGCCATGCGTGCTGCAGCCCTTCTCCCCCCTCCCTCCCCCTCCCTCTCCCTCCCTCTCCCTCTCCCTCCCGTTCTACTATCCTCCCCCTAGCATTAACCCCCTTAATATCTTCTCCCCAGGCCCCCAGCCCCAACCGCAGTTTTTTTTTTTAAAAAAGCTCCCCAAACTCTTACTACCTCTCCGCTCTTCCTCCGCTGCACTGAATGACCGGCAGCCGCGTCCGTGATTGGCTGCCGCTCAGCCAATCACAGACGCGACTGCCGGTCCCGCCCCTCTGCTTGCATTCTCGCAAGGCAGGGCCGGCAGTGCGGCGGAGGATTGAGGGGAGGTAAGTAAGATTTTGGGGGGCTTTCTGAACAAAAAAATGCGGTTGGGCTGGGGGACATGGGGAGCAGAATATTAAAATTCGAATTAGGGTGGACATAGCCTTTAAGCTTTGTAGAGAATTGTAGAGGCTATCAAACAAACACATCTTGTCAGTATATACATATGGAATGTTATTTTTTTTTCTACTTAGCATGCTTAAATGGGGACTTTGATGCTTCATCTTGAATATACCATTGGAAGTATGTACAACCTGTCATTCTATAACAAGCCGTATACATTCAACATGCTCACTGACATGTTCAGATATTTCTATAGTGAATCAGGCAGCTAATATTTTCTCTAACGTGATATACTTTACCCACATCTGATTATGTATTCTATACAGTAGAATGTAGTTACAGAGATGGCCCTATTTATTGTCACTGGCTTTACCAACTCTTATAAAGGCCAGAAATAGTAGGAATAATTGTAAACTCTGGTGGAATTAGAAACATTTTTATTTAAAAAGAAAACCCCTTAACAGTTTCTCTTTATCCTCCTTTTTTATTTGTATTCGAAATGATGGATATGTATTTTAAGTCTTAAATAATAATGGTTAAATAGATTCAACTGTAAAAAAAAATAAATAAAAAAAGCCACTGAAGTGGAAAGAGAATTTTTAATGTAGAAAAAAGACATTTTCCCAATGCCAATTACAATTCGATGCATTTTTTAAATTTATTTATTCATTTTATTTCTGCTGTTATAGTTATACAGTTCAAACCTGAATAGCCTACAATTCCAAATCTGCATTTTTCGCCCCAGACACTTAACCTTATGCCTTTTCTGAGATACATATTGAGCAATGCATCTCTGTCCCCCAGGGCAGTTTCCAGGCATAGACGACATAGGTTAAAAGCTAGGGCACCATTCAAGTTTTTTTCTTTTATAAGACAGGGATCTTTATCAACAATAATGCAACTAGCTGTTACCAATCAAGTTTCCTGTAGCCTATCTGTTTGCAAACAGTATAATCAACTATAATCAACTTGAGTTTTCCAGTCAATAGAAAGACTGTTGGGAGAAGTTTCAATTGGGAAGGGGGCACCAAAATGGCCAGAACCGGCCCTGTGTCTCCCAATAGCACACAGATCAGATTTTGAAGTACCCTACACACTGTCCATACGTGTGATAATGTATAATGGGAGCTGAAGTGGTATATATCCTTATAAAAATCACTCAGCTATGTCACTCAGCAAATGAGTCAAAGTGACTCATTTCTTATATTTCTTATATCCCACTCAGCGTTCTATGCAGTGCTTAACTTCACTAATGGAACCTGCTGGAGCTGCTTCCTGTCACTTCATAACCAAGGTCTCTCTCCTCCTCCACAAAGATTTGTTTAACCGCATAGATGCTGGGCTGGGATGTTCCTTTCTACTGGGTTTAAGTTACAGTAGGTAGCTTGGGGGGGGTTACATTTAGGTGGGAATAGGGACAAGGCTAGAACTTAAAATGCAATTAGGGTGAAGAAATCAGAAACTTATGTATTATAAGAAATAATGTGCCCCTTCAGATTATAATGTAAGGATATTACACCACCTCGGAGTTCCCTGCCTGTATAAAAGAATTCGGCCTGCATATGGCCAGGGAAACTCCTTGGTAATATACTAACACTGTAAGAGGCACAATATCCTTTTATATTCACTTTGTGCTTTGGCCTCAGGCATTTCACGGCCATTACGTGTTCAATCCATATTTCGTTAAATTCAAAGTAAATGGTAAATTATGATTATTCCCCAAACATTTTACAAATATAGCAATTCCAAAAATAATCACAAGTTATTCTAAACATTATGCCATCCAGTCACTTTTTTCCTTAAATGTATTGTAAATAAGAGAGTGGTATAATGCAGTAAATGCTATAAATGATCCTAATTTTTCTTAGTGTAAGTCATTGCCAGGTTCTGGGCCTATATGATTATCAGTTTAAGTGCTGACAGGATCAAACACTTAAACTCAGAGGTTAGATAAGGTGTTGCTCTGAGGCTTTATCCCTGCAATTAAAACACAGCTATAGAATGTATTATTGTATCTGAAAAAGCAAAGAGGAGATCTAACCTCTGGCTGGAGTGTGAGTGCCAGGGATCTCAGTGTGAAGTTTTTGCACATCTGCTATACTGAAGAACCAGTACTTTTTGTTGTCTTGCATAATCATGTGGGGTACATACTGACTTGTGTTGTTTTCTGCAAATAAATTCAGATAAATGATAAAAGAAGCATATTCTTTAAGATGTTTCCTACTAATGGCCAGCTGCCATTATCCCTTCTGCTAATCTTTCCGCTGTGTGTAGCACAGTCATTTGATTACTGTTCTGGTTAACCATAGCCACGTAGAACGTCCATTCTCAGTCGGGAAAAAGATGTTTGTATGCTTATTTCAAATTAATTTTCTCACAGCTGATTGAAAGCTTCCTGCTCGTATTTTAAACATTTAGTCACAATCTGTGTGGGATCACTTAATAAACCATGTTAATGTCCTGCTGATTGCAAACCTGTCGCCGTTCCCTTGTGAAGATAGGATTTAGCTGTTTTATTTGATTTGTGTCTATGTATTTGTGTCTATGATTTGTGTCTATGTATGCCTCTGAGGAAGTGACATACGGTCACGAAACGCGTAAGGCGTTGCCTCACGAGCACGATACTCCTCTCTTGTGTTGGATCCTATTATATACGACATTGTACTGTGAGTGGATTTTATATGATTAAATAAAGACTTTTGACTATTGCAATACTGTCTGTGGGTACGTTGTAGCTCACCCTTCCTTACTTAGTTGGGATCTTGGACTGCTCTGATTTTAAACATTTAGTCACAATCTGTGTGGGATCACTTAATAAACCATGTTTAAGTATAGGGATTTTTAGAGCTGTTTTATTTGATTTGTGACTTTCCATGCAAGTTAATTACCCTGTCTTGTATTTTACTATTTATTGGACAGAACACTAAATGGTTTCATTAAAAATGTTTTTCAAAGAAATAAATTGAAGTAAAAATTGTCCATGTCCACCCCATAAGCATAATCCACTCACATTTGCCAATTCAAACAATCCCCTTGCAACAATGAAACTCCATCCCTGCTTTCCTTCCCAAGGTTGCTGTCTCCCACTGTATATGCTTGATACAAGGCTGTGCATATGCAGACATGCCTGCAAGGGAAAGCCAAAGGCAACTTTTTGTGGAGAACAGTTTGGATGGTTGTCATTGTTGCAGCAATCAGGGGAGTTTAGTGGGTTGGAATGGAGCAGTTGGGGCATATTTTTAGTGGCAAGCATTGGGGTGAATTATGTTTTTTTGAGGTAGACATGCCATCTTACATAAATATCCTCTACATATATACATAAATATCCTCTACATATATACATAAATATCCTTTATTGTTAAGGGACCTTGGGTCTACTTTTCACCAGAGGTCATAAAACATATTTATTTGTTATGCTTGGGTAAGACTCAGATCCTAAGAGGTGCAATATAACTGTTTAAACAATAAATGTAAAGCATGAGATAATTTCACAGAGGTTTATAACATAAACGGATATTATAACATACAATACCTAATACTCGGTGGACTCTCTCTTCTGTTATCTTGAGTTCTCTGTTCTCTTCTTTTCTTCTACTTTTCTCTTCTGTTTTCTTGTGTTCAATTTTGTTCTGCTCTGTTCTTTTATTCTTTTCCAGTTCTGTCCTTTTCTATTCTCTTCTGCTCTGTTCTCTTTTTTTATTTTGTTCTCTTCTCTCTACTTTTATTTTCCTTTTAATTATGTTATTTTCTCTTCTGTACTATTCTCTTCTGTTCTTTCTTCATCTATTCTGTTTTCTTCTTTTCTGTTCTTTAATCTTGTTATCTTCTAGTTTCCTCGGTCTTGTCGTTTGTTCTCTTTTCTCTTCTGTTCTCTTCTATTATCTTTTCTATTAGTTTTTCCTCTTCTGTTCTAATCTGTTTGTTTTATTTTGTTGATTACTCTTCTATTCTCTCTTCTCTTATTCCCTTATACCTAAAACAAAAGAGAAAAGGAGAATACAAATAAAACATTTTTAAAAATGTGGATATTGTAACCTTAAAGGGCAACTATAGTGAAAAACAAACTTTGTCTATATACAATGGACAAATCACTTAGTATAAGCTGCCTTACATTCATCCTGCTGTGTGGCTTCATTTCTTCACACTGGCAGAAGTTTGTACCAAGCTGTGTAGTCCCCCTCCCCTCTCTGTCTAGTCCCCCTCAAGCAGTAAAGGGCTGTATGAAAAGTCCGGGCATGAACAGTTGAAAAGACTTTAAATGAAGTGCTGACATCCTGTTGACCCCTCCCTTCCAGAGATAGACTACAAGCAAGCAAAGTGTAGGAGAAAGTAGCAATATGCTGAAGGGAGGGGGAGAGGTGAGGACAAGTGGTGCTGAGATAGTTACTGAACTCTGTCTGTTCTCTAAGTTTGCTAATTGTTATTTATTTTTGTACCTAAAGTTCATATCTCTCTCCCTGCTTAGCTGAGATCATAATCACTGAAGACAGAGGCAGTGTAGCAGCCAGCGCCGCTCCTACCATGAAGCAAGGAGCGCGACCTTATCGGTCCTGACAGTCCGGGACAACTTCGGGGGAGTCTTTGGACCCAGAACCCACTCACTGCGGCTGCCATGTGAAGTCCGAAGAAACCCGGAAGTTCGGGTCCAATAGAAGCAGGGGAAATAGATTTTATTTTAAATTTCCCGATCCTAGCTCTCAGATTGGCCCACGCGCAGTGGCGCGCTCTGCGTAAGTGACGTCACTTACGTCTTGTGACTTGTGCCGCGCGGTGCAACGCTTGGTACCTCCCCCGAGCCTATATAAAGTGCAGAGGATTGGCAGTTAGGTGCTGAGCGGAGTGGTGACTGGTGAGACACAGTTGGATTTGGGCTGGCTGAGTCTGTCTCACTCTGACCCGACCGGGACCGGCTGAGTTTGATCTGAGCTGCCTGAGGCTGCAGAATGCGCCTGAGCTAGTGAGCTGAGCTTATCTTTATCTTGCCTGGGCCTGGCTGTTGTGAACTACTAGTTCAACTAGTGACACAGACAGTGTGAGTGAGGCCTGTGAGGGCATTTTTCTTTTTGGGGGGAGGCAGGGCCAGGGGGGGTGCCTTTGGGAATTGAGGGGTATCTAGGAGCAGGGGGGTGAGGGTTTGTGTCCTGCTGGCTGGGCTCTGTGGTGGTTTACCGTGTGTGGTGGCTGGTGGTGCAATTTTGTTCTCCTGGGTCCTAATTGAGAGCTGACTCAGCTGAGGAGCTATTATTTGGGCCTGTGGTTTTGTGTGAGCACTGAGCGTGTATGTGTGTGGGGGGCTGTGTGACCTGGGGGGACTAGCCTAGGCTAGGGCCTGTGGTGTGGTGGGAAGGAAGATCATCAAGAGTCTCTCAAGACTGAAGACTCACTGAGGAAGAGTCGGACAACGCGTGGACGACTGAGGACACCTGGAAGGAAGGACGTGTGGACGTCGCCGGCCGAGGACATCTGGAGGAGCTGGAGCCTGGTCCCTGAAAGGGAAACCTGTCTGTCTGGTATGTATGAATTTATAATTATATAACAATTTATGTCATATAGCTGCTTTATATATACGGTTTATACTCGAGTATAACCGAGGTACCTAATTTTACCTCAAAAAGTGATTGACTCGAGTATAAACCGAAGGTAAACATTATCACCACTATTACCTTCTGATTCAGTATTGTTTTGATGCTTTAGTTGCCCTTTAAATGGACAGCAGAATTCCCATACAGAATTCCCATGCAGTATTCCCATACAGTAACAAATCCAGTATGTCTATTACTGTATGGGAATACTGCTGTTCATTTAAAGGGCAACTAAAGCCTCAAAACAATACAGAAGTAGAAGGCAATCGTTTTAAAAATAGTCTTAGATACCATCCTCCTGTACCATTCTGTATTGTTTTTGCTTAGTTGCCCTTCCACAGTCACCCCCACTTACTAGCCACTCCAGATGTTTGGAAACTACAACTCCCAGCACACTTTAGTTGCTGGGAACTGTAGTTTTCAAACATCTGAAGTGGCCAATACTTGCAAATAGGGGTAAAACCTTCTTTATTTGTGCATAAAGTATGTCTGGTGTTATTGTGCATAAGTATTGATTGGTGTTCCTTCCTCTTCCTGCTTTGTTGCCTTCTCCTACCTTGTCCGGTGGCCACTCACTCCGCATCCTCTCTGCTTCTGGATGACGTCATTATATCACTGGGAAGTGAGGCGCTGCATAGTGACATCATCCGTAAGCATGGAGGATGCAGAGCGAGCGGCCATCGGACAAGGTAGGAAAAGTATGAGTCGAGTATAAACCGAGGTTTAATTTTCCTACTTTTTTTAAAGCCCGAAAACCTCGGTTTTATATACGGTGTGTGTGTAAACATTTATCAGGCCTAGGTCCAAGAACAGGGACTGAAACGTTGCCACACGTATGAATAAACCCGCCTTTTTTGTAAGACCTTGGAGTGCTCTGATGTCTTTGTCTGTATTGTTTTATCCTTCAGTAGCACCCAGCCATTCGTACAGAAAGAGAGTGCCTATTCTATCTATGAGTGTCTAGTGTGTGTGTGTGTGTGTGTGTATATATATATATATATATATATATATATATACACATATTCTGATATGTTATTAGATATTATGAGAGTATTATTAAAGGTAAATGTAATGTATTGATTGAAACCCGGGAGGCTTTTGGGGGCACTTTTGTCCTGGTTTTACTTTGTTTGGAGCTACGACTCTGTTCTTCCGCCTTCATTTTGGGATGCTTGTTGTCCGGCTCGGCGGTTCCTTTACTTACCTGCGGCACTTTATTTAGTCACTGTCACTGGGCTCTGTTCTTTGTGGCTCCCTATTGGATGCCTGTGATGGGGGCGGGTCCTTGGTATCTTGTCATGCTGTATAGATATTCACTTTGACTTGGTAGATCACGTGGGGGATGGGCTCTGGGGGGCGTGCGGGGTGTGTTGCTTGCTATTTATGTCCATTCGTTAATTGGTCTGTAACCCTGATGACGGCCCTACATGTTCAGGCTGAAACATTTAGGCCTCACAGACCTGCTTTGATTTTAATAACATTTGTTTGTTTCAAGACCTAGAAGTGCTCTGTACCATATGGAATATATATATATATATATATATATTCTGACATGTTATTAGATATTATGATAGTATTGTTAAAGGCAAACTATAATGGAAAAATGTGATTTTAAAGTAATAGTGTTCACTTGAAAATTCCTTTAATGTATTAATTGAAACCCGGGAGGTTAAGGAGCTAATTCTTCCCTCCCTCCCATTCTTCATTCAATTTCACAGGAGCCAAGGACAAATGTTAGTATATTTACCTTGCGCACCATCCAGCGCTGCTGAAAATGTCATAATAAGTCCATGACTGCTTCCTGGTTCTCAATCCCTATAGCGCACATTATTGTGCATGCTGACTATAGTGATTGAGAACCAGGAAGCGGTTGGGATTTTCAGTTCAGCAGCGGTGGATCGCACAAATGGTAAATATACTCACCTTCGATCCTGACTCTTGAGATATTGATTGCAGAATGGAAGGTAAGACATAAATCCTTAACCTCCCGGGCTTCAATCAATGCATTAAAGGAAAAGTTCACTTTTCAAGTGTGATCAAATATGATCAGAATTTTAAAGTTAAATTTCTCTGTGCAATGCAGCGAGCGGTGGGTGTGCAGGATTTGAACTTTAACAACTCGCCGCTCATGCATGTGGCTATCCATGGAGATAGGAATAGGATTTTCTGTAGAAATAGATTTTAACATGTGAACATTTTTCTTTTATAGTTTTTTAAATATGTATACATCTTAATTATGTGGGGTATTTAGTGGTCAAAGCTGCAGAGAAAAGATGTTGGAATGATGTAATGGGGCCGTGTCTGGAATGTCTGTTCAATTGCAATAGGACATAGTCAAGCAAAGGTATTTTAAGGACAATTATACTCACCTCCCCCTCGTTCCTTTCCCCCCACTCCTGCAAAATACCCAGGGTGAGGACCTAAAACGCTAAGTCCTCACCTCTGGGTACTTTACACAAGTCCTGAAGTACTTACTTGTAATCTCCCTCGTCGCTCCGGTACGATCCTCCCCACTGGCACTTTGAGTGACAGATCACGAGGCAGCCAATGGGAAGACACGCTCTGCAAGGAGGCGTGTCTTCCCATTGGCTGCCTCCCAGACTGTCACTGACAGTGCCAGTGGGGAGGATCGGACCGGAGCGACAAGGGAGATTACAAGTAAGTACTTGTAGGTCCTCACCCTGGGTACTTTGCAGGAGTGGATCGGGGAAATGGTGAGTATAATTGTCCTTTAAATACTGTCTATAATTGTACCGTTTGTCTAGCTGGGTGGTAGCTAACACTGTGCTGAAATGTTGACTATGAAAATTAGACAATGCAGTTGTAGGGTGTTTTTGATGAGCACAAGTTTTAATAGGACAGGAAATGTCTGTTGGTGAATTTGCAGTGTTTTATTTATTAATGAAATGTCATTTGTGTTGAATTTGTGGGTTATTTACACATGGTTTTATTTAAAACAAACAGAATCCTGGGTATTTTGAACTAATACTCTACATTGTATATTTATTAAGGGTGTCCTCCATTTTACATGAATTTGGTGTATGTATTTATAGTAGGTGTTTAGGTAAAACCATTTTCATTCCATTTTTCAGTGCTGATTATTTTGATATAGTTCGAATTTTTACAATTGTTACAATTTGATAGAGCAAAACAGGATGTCCAACTTGCAACTGTCCAGATGAAAACTACAATTCCCAGCATCCCCTCTCATACTCTCTGGCTGCCCACTTTGGTGTTGCCAACATTTGGAAAGACACATGTTGTACATCCGTGCCATGGGTTGTAATCCTATTATGTGTTAGTTTAAAATTGAATGATAATCTGTAAAACAAACAATGCCAGCTATTTTTAGGTCTGTGTTGTAAGTATACACTTTTTAAAAAAAATTTTTTAGGGTAAGTTATCATCATCCATAATCATCCATAATCATCTTCCATAATGCAGCGTTACTCAGGTGACTTATCACTCTCACCCTTTGTTGGGAGTGTCTGACACCTAAGTAGCAGATTAAAAGAGAACCAGAACCATGACGCCAGCCTTGACTGTACCTGAAACGCTTTGGTTAAGGTTCTGACACACCTGTTCTTATCTATGGTAATGGCACCCAGACATGGTGGAACATGCTGGAACATGGAAGTTACGTGTGTGGATATGGAATAAATTTGAAACTTTTTGGTCAGTTTTGTAAGTACACAATTTTTCATTTCAGGCTAAAAAAAGCTCTACGTTGTTACATACATGCATACACACACTTGTACATCCACTATTTAACTAAACTTTGCCTCCTTTTTTTCTAGGGTATGCGGATTATGACGTCTTGAACAGTCTATAGAGCCCTACCTGCTGTGTCTTCGAATCCACAAGTAAAGCTGCAACCTCCAATCCCATTAGGAGCTCATGTGGCTAGTAAAGGCTGGATCCCCTATGCAATCAAGGTAAGAAAGTTGGGCATTCTTACACATTACATACACACTTTTATTTCAACTATTTGCCTAAGCTTTGCTTTATTTCTACCTATTGCTTTACTGAATGTTTCTTTTTTCAGCTCATTTCAGCAGCAGTGCAGTCTTCTGTACTCTGTCCACCAAAACAATCTTTAAAACAAGATGATTCAAATGGCAAACACTAGATCCCCTTCACTGTTCACAATCATGGTAAGAGTTCTACATTCTTAAAATACATACACTTGAACCAACTTCATGACCCTGAGCTTCATGTATTTCTTTTCCAGGGTCTACATTTCCTAGAACTGACCACAACAGTTTCCAACTGCCATGTCTTGGAATAAGAAAAGCTGCAATCTCCAATCAACACAGCTGAGGAGATGGTCTGAATAAGATGAAATCGGTAGCAATGGTACAACTTGATGCCCTCTTGCTGAAGAGAAGACGGCACCAGATAAGAATGCATTTGAACCTAATATTTTTAAGTTGTATTGAATAAGTAATGTAATTTAGTAAGATTAGTTTATCAAGTAGGATCAGCCTGTTTCTACTTTGTTTTGTTTCATGGTATTGAAAGTTTTTGACCAAAAGATTTAACTAAATGACTCTTATTGAATTTGCCTAATGACAGATATAACTGTAGACTATAGATTTCATCAGATTGCAATTCCAAAGATGTTTTTTGCTGCAGATGTCTTTAAAATGTATTTTTTTTCCACTAAAGATGTGTTGGATATTGTTAAAGTTCATATGGTCAGGTTAGCTTTAGTTAGAATTTGTTAGGTTAGGCTAGGTTAGATTAGTTAGGTTAGTTGGGGCCCTGCTGAAAGAGTCTAGCTTGACGTGGTAGCAGGGCTTACAAATCTTTTGGCCAACATCTTTTCTTCTACAGAGTATGGTAGGGCTTTCTAATGTAATGTAGCAGTTGCACCAACATGTTTTTAGTGTTTTCTAAAAATAAAGAAGTGTATAAATAACCATTTTCCCCCCCAAAATTATAAAATTTGCCACTCCCATGCGCCAAGCCCCACCCACAGTCTAAGCCACACCCATGTGTTAAGCCACACCCACTTTGTCGCGGCGACAGCGCGCTACACGCGCCGCTCGATCTAGGGCGGCATTCAAAAGTTTTTTCAGGTGCCAAAAACCCTAGGGACACCCCTGGTAGCAGCAGCTTCAGAGAGACCTTCACAAACATAGTGAAACTGTTTGTTATCCTGATACATTTAATTTGCTTTAGTCTATATATTTCATAGATTGCACTGTATGTCTTGTTTGGTATATATGCTGTATTGCTGTATTATTATATACACTGTATTACTGTATTATTAATTTGGCTTGAAAAAGACAAATTACTGTTCTTTCTATTTCTTCTTTTTCTTCTTCCGTTTTCTTCTTCCGCTTTTTTGGACTGTATCTCCTCCCACAGTTTTTGAGCTAGAGACATGAAATTCGGTACAGATGTACGGGGCATATAGGAGAAGTTTGTTATCTTCTAGCTAAAGAATCCGCCGAAGCGTTAGGGCGTTATCTGCGAATTTCCGGACATTTTTTCCCATAGACTATAATGGTAACAATCCTCAAATGTGGATATTTCAAAACTGTTTTTTTCATGGTCATAAATACAAATGGTGATACCCCCAACCCCCCACACAGATCCTAGTACACCCACCTACTGACCTACCTTTCCATTCCCATGGAAGCCATATTTAAAGGGTAACTAAAGTCAAAAAAATTTAATTTAGATTTATTCTCAATAAAAGATAGTTTTATGGCTGTAAACACAAAAAAGACATACCCCCTCAACCAGACCCAGGTACACACACCTACTGATTTACTTATCCATTACTGTGGCAGCCATACTTAAAGGGTAACTAAAGTAAAAAAAATAATTTTGATTAATATAAAAAGGTTTGTTTTTTTTAATCCCCATGTGGCACAGTTACTGACCTACCCCTCCATTACTGTTGCAGCCATACCTAAAGGGTAACTAAAGTAAAAAAACAAATTTGACCAATCATCAAAAAAGTTTGATTTTTAACCCCCAACCCGACACAGGTACACACCCTACTGTCACTTATCCATTACTGTGGCAGCCATACTAAAGGTAACTAAAGTCAAAAAAAACATTTGACCAATCATCAAAAAAGTTTGTTTTTTAAACCCCCACGTGGTACAGTTACAACACCTACTGACCTATCCCTCCATTACTGTGGCAGCCATATTTAAGGGTAACTAAAGTCAAAAAAACAAATTTTGACCAATTATCTAAAAAGTTTGTTTTTTTAACCCCCAGCCTGACACAGGTACACACACCTACTGATCTACTTATCCATTACTGTGGCAGCCATATTTAAAGGGTAACTAAAGTCAAAAAAACTAATTTTGACCAATTATCTAAAAAGTTTGTTTTTTTAACCCCCAACCTGACCCAGGTACACACACCTACTGACCTACCCCATCCATTACTGTTGCAGCCATACCTAAAGGGTATCTAAAGTCAAAAAAATTTTTTGACCAATCATCAAAAATTTTTTTTAACCCCCACGTGGCACAGGTACAGACACCTACTGACCTACCCCTCCATTACTGTTGCAGCCATACTTAAGGTAACTAAAGTCAAAAAACTAATTTAATTTCCTCAATAAATATAGTTTTATGGTTGTAAAACCAAAAAGACATACCCCCTCAACCAGACCCAGGTACACACACCTACTATTTACTTATCCATTACTGTGGCACCAACTTAAAGGGTAACTAAAGTAAAAAAATAATTTTGATTATAATAAAAAAGGTTTGTTTTTTTTAACCCCCATGTAGCAGTTACCTACACCTACTGTTTCTACCCTCCATTACGGTTGCAGCCATACCTAAAGGGTAACTAAAGTCAAAAAAAACATTTTGACCAATCATTAAAAAAGTTTGTTTTTTTAACCCCCAACCCGACACAGGTACACACACCTACTGATCTACTTACCATTACTGTGGCAGCCATACTTAAAGGGTAACTAAAGTCAAAAAATGTTTTTTGACCAATCATCAAAAGATACAGAGAGATTCATAAAAGTTCTTATCATTGAAAATGGTGCTAATTTGCCCTAACCAATCAGATTTAGCTTTCTGATTGATTGGATCAAAATTACACCACTTTGGGCTGGGTACACACAAAAGTTTTTTTTGTCCCAAACAGCATTCACTACAAACTCATCATTCCCATTATGAGTTTTAAAATCTGCAGCAAACAAACATAGTCCCTTCCAAAATACCCTTCAAGCCAAATTCAAAGTTTATACTTAAACTTTCCCTTCTAGTTTTTATTGAACGCTCAGGGTCATGCTCTCAGTGAGACCAACACAAAGTGCACAAACATAATTTGGGATCTGTCTGCGGGGCCAGAGAGAGGCTACTTACATCAGTTTAGCCAGTAGGTTTAAGGATCTATTCTGAACTTGCTCTCCATTTCCACCCCCAGAAAGTATCAAGGGGCAGGCTCAAATGGGATAAGTCTGAAAGTCCCCAGGCAATCCCACCATATAATATGATCAAACACACACATACTCCCACCATATAATATGATCAAACACACACATACTCCCATTTCTATTTGACCTGCCAGATTTTCACATATTTAAAACTACAACTCCCCAGCATTCCCTGGCTGCACAAACTGGAAATGTATTTTTTCATACTCCTGGAATAAAGCCCTTTTCCTGACTTCAGACATTAAAAGCCCATGCTTTACCAATTCCTACCCAAGAATTTGAATATGCACGTTTGAAAACTACATCTCCCAGCATTCTCTTTATGTTTCTACTTTATGTCCATTGGCTAATGAATGTATTAAGATGCAATAAAGTGTAATGATATAGAGCATAGGTGTTGAACTTTTCACATGTTTAAAAATGTTTAAAAATTCCCTGGCTGCACAGAATGCTGGAAATTTTATTTTTCATACATCCTGGAATAAAGCCCATTTACTGACTTACAGACATTAAAAGCCTATGCTTAAGCGATTCCTACCCAAGTGATTGAATAGCACAGTTTGAAACCAACTCCCAGCATTCTCTGTTAGCAGTAAGTTTTCTTCTTTTTATGTCCACTTCCTGTCTAGCAAACAGAAATTTGCCTCATAATTTCTATGGAAAGGGGACGGGAGTAAATGTGAGTCTTAAGATTTTCTAATGGCTAAGACTGTCCATGTTTTACAAACAGCACATAATTGGGTGTAATACAGGAACTTCTTTCACTTCCTGTCTTGTCATGTACAAGAATAAGAACCTCATTGGATATTAGTAAATTCCACTTTCTTTAGTATCCTTATTCCACTTCCTTGTAGTGTGTCCTTATCCCTTTCTTTTCGTCCTAAATTCCACTTCCTTTTAGTGTCCTAATTCCACTTCCTTTTATTGTCCCAATTCCTCTTCCTTTTAGTGTCCTAATTCCACTTCCTTTAATTGTCCCAATTCCACTTCCTTTTAGTGTCCCAATTCCACTTCCTTTTAGAGACCCTACCATTTTGAGTTTATTTATATAGTGTTATTTCTTATGCTGATATTGATTAAATAGTCATAATTACACACATACATATATACTTTTCCTATGTGTAATAGTGTTATATACCCCCACCTAATTGGTTGCTCCTAAAAACTCAATGCAATCTTTGTAAAAATATAAATGTATTTATATAATATAAGGGAGTATATACAGCAGCCCCATTTATTACTGGTCTATAGCAATTCAATAACATCTGCTTAGTTGCTGTTGATTAACAGCAAAGGACAGATTCTGTACCTTAAGGTCCATACACATGTCCGATAGGATGCTCAATACTTGATCCCCGAGCTCAATACAGACATGTGGCGAAGGGCCGATGGGTGTGTATGTGGTCCCTCGGGCATTGTTGATCTGTTAATCTGGTGGGTTGCCGAACAACGCCCAAAGGAATGTATACACCCGCATTATTATCGGCCAAATCTACTGTTTGCCTGGGGTCGTGTATCGGGCGTTGTCAGGCGTGTTTACGAGGCTTAAGTAAAATTTGTAAATGTGTTTTAAACTTTACCTTTTATTTGTAATGTTGATCACAAGCCTGAACCTCTCTGGGTGCTGAGTGTAGGTGACTGCCTGGTCTTCTCCAGAGCCCCCCCCTGATGGTGGGGATGTTGCGCAGCAGGGCAGTCACCATGTCGCGGTCCCAGAGAAAATGGAACAGGAGTGATCAAACTCTAGGGTATTGACCAGTAGAATAAGGGTAACGTTGAAAATGGTCTATAGGTTGGGGAAGGCAACATTGAAGAAGAAAGTTCAGGACAGGTGGCAGAAGTAATCAGGCAAGCAGATCACTATGGGAGGCTTTTCAGTGCTTCATTCATTATCTGGCTGCGGATTCTCACTGTTGAGCGCGGTTATTTCAATTGCACCTTTCTATATCATTTTGGGTAAATCTGGAGGCTTCATTCGTCTCTGACGGAGTTCATTCCAATTAATACCCTAGGAAGTGAATGGGTGGGTTAGTTAGATTTTTATTATTTTAAATCTCTGTTTTATGCTATAAATATGGCCTTTTAATAAAGAAACAGGGTACATTTATAAACTTTCATCCAGGCTCTGGGAGACAAAATGTTAGCAAAATATCATCCTACAATCTAGAATCTGTTATTGTAACAACGATAAAAGGGCAAAATATTATAATATGATAGTAAAGTGTAGCGTAATGTATTCATATTGACCATGTTAATGTCTAAGCTGCAAACTTACCCTGAAGAACTCTTCTTTCATTACTTCTTCTGCATCATCAGGTCCTGATCCAAGGCGGCAGTGATGGTTTTTGGTTAAAAGCTACACAAAAGGAAAAAGACATTATTTATACAGAAAACCACAGTTACACATGGGCAAAGATTTGTTCATTTTAATGCCATTGGGCACCACCACCCGGGCTACTAGCCAATATTAATCTTGTACCCTCACCATTAGTGCCTCTGTATTTATAACAAAATAACATTGATAGCCACATTTCTACTGGCATTTCATGGAATCTACCTAAATTATTTAAATGGTAAGCCTGGTTTGTGCATGTTATTTCAAATTCTATAGAACCAATGGAGTTTCCAATTTCTAACACTCAATCCAACACTAAATTGATAGCAGGATTCACAAAAAGGTGACATTTTTCTAATTCTATTTCCCTACTAGAACCGCTATTTTCTGCCAGAATATTCAATCATGTTAATGGTACATACCCCCTATATAAAGAAAATGGAACAATGAATACTCACTCCTGTTATTAAGATTTTACTTGCAATAAGCAAATGTGAAATCTGTGATGGTTCCTTATGAAGGATGCCTTTTTTGATTTCAGCGTGGTTTATTCCATAAAAGGGAACCTGTAAAAAAAAGACATAGGTCAGTATGTGGTTCAGCAATATACGAGTCTGCATATTACAGCACAGAGGGGATTCTAAAATATATTGTTTTAGGGGAAAGAAAGAAGGAAAGACTAATATTTCTAGGTTTTTCCTTTATGGACATCTGCCTGATAAAGCAGGGTGCGGGTTAGAGTGCAGTATCTTTAAAGTACGGTTCACTATTCTAAATTAGAAATCTGCATATACATGACCAGATGATTCTGTGAAAATTTTTATACTTACTTCATTAAAAAACATTTTATAGAGGATCACACCTAAGGCCCACCAGTCTAATGCTTTGGTAGAGAAGCCGTGTAAAAATAGTTCTGGTGGAAAATACTCGAAAGTTCCAGTTAGATCCATCACCATTCCTTTAACTCCAACTCCTTAGGTATAAAATAAAAACATAAGAGAGAAAGATCAATATCTCACAGGCCATACAATGGCTTCTTTAACTTCTAGGAAACAAATTTTAAAACAACTTTCAGAAACTTGTGGCTACAATACAAGTAGGATTCCAAGTCTATATATAATTCTCAATACAAAATTATATAATATTCCTGATCTTTCTCTTTTCTGGCAATTATTTCTATTAGTCAACCTCACCTTTTTTACATAATCCAAAGTCTGCAATCTTGGAATAACCCTCTGTATCGATCAGGATATTATCTGGTTTCAGATCTCTGTAGTGATAAAAAGGAGAACTTTTACAATGAATGAACGGTCATGTTTCTGCAGCACTATATCTACAATTCTTATTTTATCCAGAATGTGGTATTCTGTCCCTAACATAAGTGGCAAGGGTATGGGCAAAAGAGGATATTAACATTGTCACCAAAATAATAAAGTTTAGTTACAAGGGGATGGGCACAATTAACATAACAGGAAATAAATATTATACGTATATATTGAACTTTATGGTCCCCCAAACTAATGTAATCTGCACATTTAATTTTCATTAGCACATACCTATGGATGATCTTGTTCTCAAAAACTGGATCCCAAGAACAATACAGGCTGTATAGAATCTGCAAATAAACAACACAGACATGTCCAGTCACTGGATTTAGTAACACAAAGATAACTATAAGTGGAAAGACCAGAAAACAAGTGATGTGATAACTAGAAAAAAAAAAGGTATCCCAGCAATCCCCATTACACCTGGGCCCCCTGCAGTCACATGGGCTGCTCCCTTTGTATTTACACATCTAAAAACAGGTCTTTTAAATTGACCCATATTCCATATAACAATGCAGTTCCAATAAAAATATTTCCCAAAAAAAAATTTCTCCAATAATCTAGACTTACACAATATTTTCCAATGTACGTGTTTTCTTTATGACCGAGGACAGGTCCCCTCCAGCATATTCCATCACTATGTAGACTTGCTCCTCAAAAATAAAGCTACTGAACAAGTTCACCAAGAAAGGGAACTTGTTCTCCGTTGCTAGCTTCATGATTTCTATCTCAAACTTAACTCTGAAAAGAAATAAAAGTATTAAACCGTGATCAAAAAAATCAAAAGCAGCAATAAATCTATTTCCCTTTTAGCTGTACCTGCTAGGCATTTTTTGATTGGTTGGAAGACGGCTGCCTTCTTTTGGTCAATGATGTGTTCAGCCAACATGACCTAAAGATAAGAGTAAAATAAGTAAAATTAATAAAGTGAATGTATTAATAATTTTCACTAGTAGAATTAGGGCACAACGCTAAAACGAAATAACAGTCATTATTTTTAATCTATTTAATCCCCCAACACACAAACACACACAGTGGTCATCTATAACTGTACTAAGAAAAGGGGTTGGGGGAAATGATCCTGAAATCTTACCTTGTGTCTTCCACTTGTGCTTCATTTAACTGCAAAAGAAAATAAAATGAATATATTGTACCTTTAATGGATGTAGTAATCAGAACTAAAACACTATTACTAGAACTTACATTCATTTCACTTTTAGGTTCCTTCTGTTCCTGTACATTTACAATATTTTCTGTGACAGCAGGAGGACCCGTCTTCTTCTCCTGCAGTTTTACAGCCTTTCCATTTATGGTGGGAGAAATTCTCTGTTTCTGGTTGGCTATGTCGTTCTTCTGTAGATGTGTATCCTTTCCATTGATGGCGGGAGAAATTCTCTGTTTCTGGTTGGCTACATCGTTCTTCTGTAGATTTCCATTGATGGTGGGAGAAATTCTCTGTTTCTGGTTGGCTAGATTGTTCTTCTGTTGATGTGTATCCTTTCCATTAATAGTGGGAGAAATTCTCTGTTTCTGGTTGGCTACATCGTTCTTCTGTTGATGTGTATGCTTTCCATTGATGGTAGGTGAAATTTTCTGTTTCTGGTCTGCCACATTGTTCTGTAGATGTGTATCCTTTCTATTGATGGTGGGTGAAATTTTCTGTTTCTGTAGATCTTGTACATTCTAATAGGGCAATGTAGCATGAGCCGGTATTGCTCTTTATTGCTTCCTCGAGGCAATTCACTGATAACGGTCAGTGCATAGTCTCAGTGCATAGCGAATACATTTTAATTTACAGTTCGGGGTGTGTTATTTACTATAACCTACCCCTTTGTGGCTTCTGGTTTCCTTCTCCTCCTGGAACTGTAAGATTATAAAGCTATAATCTTACAGTTCCTCCCATAGAAATCCATTACAATGGTAGGTTATGTCTTTATTAGACTGGTCACACCTGATTAAGAAGCCATTAATGTCTAACCAACTGATTTGGGGAGTGTACGGTGAGATATGACAGTAATTAGTTTAATAATAAGGGCGGCATCTAATAAAAATATATAATTGGTCCAGCCAGGCTATGATCCAATTTATGCGGGAATATTTACAAGCCTATCAGTATTCTTACCCTCAGTCAACTAACATTTTTATAAATTGTGACAAATAAATATTATGTATTGTGTGTACAAGTAACAACAGTTCAATCTTTACCTTGATCTCAACCGTTTTCACCTTTTTAAATATGATTGATATTTCTGTAAAACAAAAATAAGGATTTAGATATCTCAATAACAAACAGGTCATAATTTAACTTTTCATGTTTTGGAAGAACGTACAGGGGGTTTACAGAATTAGTAATATAGGATATAAGATGTTTGGTTCATTGTGAACAGTATTTTATTATTTTCTCACCTATGATACAATTTAAATATTATAATAATAAAATGTATCTCTATTGGACGATGCCTTGGATGCTGAAAGGATTCCTGGCATTTAAATGAAAAATACGTTGAATATCCAAATTTAAATGGACCCTAGATGTTTGCTTATGCCTAGAAACAGCCCTGGGCTATTCCAATGAGAAGCTTCCCATGATAATGAGCTATTGCTGGTTTGTTTGTCTGTGTGGGGATCTGGGTCCCATAGAAAACGCCTCATGTTCAGAATACCTATGTCTGAATAAAACGAGTAAGAAAATAGTTGGTTTGTGTTCTGTTCCCAATCAGACACAGACGCATTCATCTCCTACAGTCATTGTTAGTTTATCTGTAAATCATCCGGACTTTTTGAACTATCACTCCCACATTGACTTTAATGGGTCCGAATTCGAACTTGTACTGAAGTTCGAAAGTTCAAAAACTAACCAAATAGATGGATAGGTATAGATACGGACCATTTAGATAGATAGAGAGAGAGAGAGAGAGATACAGTTGATAGGATGCCAATGATGGCAATTCTTACTAAAATCGCTCATCCAATACAGTCTAGTGATTTAACACAAGCCAACTTCAGGAAATAAAGATGGTCTCTGAATTCCTAAATAAGAAAGTAATTACTTGGAGGTAAGTGTCCTTACTAGACAAGAGAACTATTCTGCACAACTTCTTTTCACATTCCATTCTTGCCATCTGTGCTATAGAACCTGCACCATAGAAGACCTGCATTGTCTCCTTTTTGAAGTCTGAGAGTTTAGACCAGGGGTGTCAAACTCAATCACATAAGGGTCCAAAATCAAAAAGACAGTCCAAGTGTTGGGATGGATTTTTTTTTATATTAAAATACTTAGCAGGTGCAGGATCTCGTCAGGCAAAGGGTGTGAAGCATATGGCGCAATCATGTGCTAATGTGGAACGCCCACCTTCAGGGGTTATGATTAGAGATGGCCGAACTATATAAAGTTATAAGGTTATTATATTACTAGGGTATTATAATATAATAACCATAATAACCTAGTAATATAATAACCATATAATAACCTAGTAATATAATAACCATATGATAACCTAGTAATATAACAATATTTTATTACTAGGGTATTATATGGTTATAATATTACTAGGTTACTGGTTAAAGGCACCACCTTTGACATGGGAGACCAGGGTTCAAATCCTGGCTGGGTGCTGCTATACAAATTTTGGATTATTATTATACCCTAGTAATATAATAACCTAATAATATAATAACCATATAATACCCTAGTAATATAATATTGTTATTATACAACTAGATCATATGGTTATTATATTACTAGGTTATTATATGGTTATTATATTACTAGGTTATTATGGTTGTCAAGTAACAATGAGATCTTAGAAGAATGCACAAGTAACCAGCTAAATTACAAGTGCATTAAAGGGGAAGTTCAGTGCAAATACATATGCTTTTCAGAAAAAAGAGCAGTATTTTTTCATCCCAATGACCTTAATCTGCCAATTCAGCATTGTGTCTGTGTATAAATAAATGTAGCCGAAATACTGACTTCCTGTTTGCAGGACCACTAGTAGAGACCGTTATGGTCTTGCCCTTGACCCAGAGCCTGGGTTGATTCAGTTGCTCAGTAGAGATCTGAGCATCTTTGACCCATCCAACAGCCAATCAGTAGAAATTACTGTTAGGAACATTCCAAGTGCATCCTGGAAAGAATAAGAAGGACCGTTAGAACCTAAAATGGCTGCTCACTAATGTCAACATACCCTTTGCTGTAACATAGTAATATAATAACCATATAATAACCTAGTAATATAATAACCATATATTAACCTATAAATATAACAATATTTTATTACTAGGGTATTATATGGTATATAATATTATTATTATTTTATTAATCCAAATTTTGTATAGCTGCCCCCAGCCAGGATTTGAACCCTGGTCTCCCATGTCAAAGGTGGTGACTTTAACCAGTACACTATCCATCCTCTACATTTTATGTAAAATATATTACTAGGTTATCATATGGTTATTATATTACTATATAACCTAGTAATATATCATCCACATAATGTAGTGGCTGGATACTGTACTGGTTAAAGGCACCACCTTTGACATTGGAGATCAGGCTTTGAATCCTGGCTAAGGGCTGCTATACAAATTTTGGATTATTATAATACCCTAGTAAAATAATAACCTAGTAATATAATAAGCCAAATTACTGTTCTTTCTATTTCTTCTTCTTCTTTTTCTTCTTCCATTTAATTCTGCTTTTTTGGACTGTATCTCCTCCCACAGTTTTTGAGCTAGAGACATGAAATTCGGTACAATTCGTGCGGGGCATATAGGAGAAGTGTGCTATCTTCTAGATAAGGAATCCGCGGAAGCGTTACGGCATTATCGGCGAATTTCCGGACATTTTTTCCCATAGACTATAATGGTAACAATCCTCAAATGTTGATATTTCAAAACTGTTTTTTTTCATGGTCATAAATACAAATGGTGATACCCCCAACCCCCACACAGACCCAGGTACACCCACCTACTGACCTAACTTTCCATTCCCATGGAAGCCATATATAAAGGGTAACTAAAGTCAAAAAAACTAATTTAGATTTATCCTCAATAAAAGATAGTTTTATGGTTGTAAACACAAAAAAGACATACCCCCTCAACAAGACCCAGGTACACACACCTACTGATCTACTTATCCATTATGGTGGCAGCCATATTTAAAGGGTAACTAAAGTCAAAAAAACTAATTTAGATTTATCCTCAATAAAAGATAGTTTTATGGTTGTAAACACAAAAGACATACCCCCCAACCAGACCCAGGTACACACACCTACTGATTTACTTATCCATTACTGTGGCAGCCATACTTAAAGGGTAACTAAAGTCAAAAAAATATATTTTGATTAATAATAAAAAAGGTTTGTTTTTTTAAAGGGCATGTCCACCCCCAAAACTATAATCCCCCCCACTAATGGCCCCATCATGTAGTGTAGTTTAATACTTACCTCACATCCCAGCTCCATACGGTTCTCCTGTAGTCCCCCCCCAAAGTCCCAAAAACTGCCCACCAGGAGGATAGCAGAGTCCATATAGGACTCTGCCTCCTACCTGGCCTCCGGGAGAAGTTTGGCATGCGTACTGCAGCCCTTCTCCCCCTCCCTCTCCCTCCCGTTTTGCTATCCCTCCCCCTAGCATTAACCCCCTGGGCCATGTAATAGGACAGCCCCAACCGCATAAAAATTATTTTTAGAAAGTGACCAGAACTGTACTTACCTTCCCTCGCTCCCCTTGCATTCTGAGAAGCCGGCAGCCCCGTCCATGATTGGCTGCCTCTCAGCCAATCATGACGCAGCTGCCGGTCCCGCCCCCTGCTTGCAGTGTCTTGCAAGCAGAAGGCTGGGCCGGGCGTCGGAGGAGAGAGGGAAGGTAAGTGAAGAACTGGGAACTTTCTGAATAATATTTCATATTAAGGGTGGACATGCCCTTTAACTCCCATGTGGTACAGTTACATACACCTACTGACCTACCCCTCCATTACTGTTGCAGCCATACCTAAAGGGTAACTAAAGTCAAATAAACAAATTTTGACCAATCATCAAAAAAGTTTATTTTTTTAACCCCCAACCAGACACAGGTACACACACCTACTGATCTACTTATCCATTACTGTGGCAGCCATACTTAAAGGGTAACTAAAGTCAAATTTTTTTTTGACCAATCATCAAAAAAGTTTGTTTTTTTTAACCCCCACGTGGCACAGGTACATACACCTACTGGTTTCACAGGAAAAAAAAGGGTAATTGAGGGTCGCACTCCAAATCTTTAGAAAATTTTATTGTGAACCACACATATCCACGTCCCAACGTTTCGGGGGGGACCCCCTTCTTCAGTGCAACTGTGCTTGAGGAAAATATAAAGACTGTGATAGACATAGGTCCCTCCCCCTCATTAGGGTGGAACCAACAACAGGTGTCTGTTACATAAATATCAATAAAAAAAAACATATGCAATAAACTTATTCTCCTTAAAAACAGTCTATCAATATTGCAATGTTAGACAGTGTTCAATAATAAATAATTCAATAAAACAATTTTATATACATAAATTGCTACAGTGTGTAAAGTGCTTTGAGTGTGCAAATAAAGTGCATATCAAGTTCCTAGTGTCCTTTCATTGTCTCTAGTTACCATCTCAATGTGGCAAATAGTCTGTGAAAAAGTAGTAAAAAAGATATATAAAAACTGGACATTATTCTGAGGCGAATTCTTGAATCTACATGGTTACTAAAATGTATACCTCAGAATAATGTCCAGGTATGTATGTAAAGGTACCCTGGTGGTTGGGATGACTTATAGGATACATTAGAAGGAATAAATAAATTCTAAAAAATTTTTTTTGAATTTCTCACTATAATTGCCCTTTAAAAGGACTCTGATGACTTTTACACAAGATAGACTCTATCTCCTGCATCTTTCTTTTGTTTTCTTCAGTTCTCTTCTTTTCACATCTCTTTTGTTCTGTTTGCTTTACTTCTGTTCACTTCACTTCACTTCTGTTTTTTAGTATAGTATTAAAGGTTAAATAAAAACATATGTCCATGTAGTCCAACCTTCTCTAGAGTACTCTTTTGTTTTCATCTCTATTGTTCTTTTCATTCTGTTCTCTGTTTAGTTCTCTTATTATATCCTCTTCTGTTTCTGTAATGATGACTTTTGTTCTCTTTTGTTTTTTCTTTTATCCTCACACATGTCTTCTTTGATTCTTTTGTGTTCACTCCTGTTCTTTTGTTTTTTTTTTACTTTAATCCCCCTTTTTCCACTCTTTTCTCTTCTTTTGTTTTATTCTCCTCAAATAGAACAGAAGAGGAGAGAAAATAAAAGAAGAGAAAGGGAATAAAAGAAGAACAATAGAACAACAGGAAAAACAGTAGGAATGGAACAAAAAAGAACAGAGAACAACAAAGAACAACAAAGAACAGAAGAAAATAAAAAGAGAAATAAAAAGAAAAGAACAGAATAGAAGCTAAAAGAAGAGAATATGAAAACAGAAGAGGCAAGAAGAGAAGAGAACAGACCACAAGACAGCAGAAAAGAAGAGAACAGAATAGAAAAGCATAAAACAAGAGTAGAGAAAAAAGCACAAGTGAAAAAAACAGAAGAGTTAAGTTGATGAGAAAAAAACCGAACAGTGGAGAATAAAATAGTAAAGCACAGAACAGAAGAGAACACAGGAGAAGAGAACACGACTACAGAAAAGAACAAAGGAGAAGAAAACACGAGAACAGAAACAATGGAACAAAAAAGAACAAAGAGGAGAAAGGGCACAGAATAGAGATTAATAGAAAGGATAAGAACAGAAGAAAATGTAATATTGGAATAGTTGGAAAGTTTTAAATATCTGAAACTTTTTGGAAACAGAGTTGCATTCCCAATTCAATTCTGCTATTTTGCTTTAAATTTAATGCAGACTGAATTAGGGCATAAAACCCCCACAAACCCCCATATTAGGCTTCTATTTACATCCCAGTTTTATTTTTATCTGGATTAGAGAGGTGGTAGAACGGCTTTATGTGTACCTCACTACTTTGTTGTGTTTGCTAATTTTAATTACATATTTTCAAAAAAGACAAAAAATTGGGAAACTGGATTTTAATTCCAAACTATGGGGGCGATGTAATATATATTCAGGTGTAACTTGCCAGAATGTGATACTGCGATACTTTAAACCTCCCATGCGAGACTTACTGCATTGTGGGATCCTAGCCAAGTAAGCCCTGCGGTTTACGCCTGTATTGAAAAGGTGTTAAATGCTAAATGTTAGCTTAAAATTTAACTTAATCTTTTCTTCATCGGCTGCAAATTGACATTTGCAATAAGATTTGGAGCAGAAATAGTGTTAACCCCACGCTTACTCGAAATTACATATAGTAGCATAGCCCCCTATATCTTTCCTATTTGGCACTACTAAGAACACCTTAATTAGGATCTTTCGATTCTCTCTATCCCAAATTACCCTGTTCTTTGGGTCTAAGGTCTTGTGATTTTTCCTACTCTGTGCATGCTTACCGAGTAAGTACCTAATTGCATGTACTGGAATAAGTCTACCACCATGTGGGCAAATTTCTTCCATAGAAGACCTACTTCTAAACAACATCAATGTGGGGGCTCTCATTTTTATTTATAGCATCTGGTCTGCTTTTGCAATATAAAATCTCAATAAATATAAAGTTTTAAAAAAACACCTTCAACATTGCAAATGGAAAATTAACTTTAAAGGCAGGTTTTTGCTTTAAATCAAAACTTGTATATAGGCAAATCCCCCGTAAACCCTAAACTACAATAGTTAGAAGTCTGTTATACAGTAAAATGATTCTGCTCCCCTTACCCTCTGCCTCTCAAAAGTTTCTGCTTCCTCTTCAAGCTCTTCAAGCTTTCTTACAGGATTTTACATGCTCAGAGGGGGCAGCTAGGGGAATAGCATTCATTATTTGACTGTGATGTTATCTGTTACAGGCATGACTGACAGTTGCTAATCGGAAGAAGCAGGAAGCAAAAAGTTTTCAGAACATCTTGCAGCATTTCAGGTTATACTTACATCTTTCAGTTTTCAAACTATTACAGTTTGGAGGTGATTTACCTATACACATTTTTTCATTTAAGTGGGTGAGCTTGCCCTTTAAACACTGTATGCAATAGGGAACCACACCATGGACCTTCAGAACCATCCCAATGATATATTGAATGTATCCCTTCCCATAAAGTAATATATATATATATTTAAAATAACTTTTTTTCTCCAAAAATCAGTCAAGCAGGAGGAGTACATTTTAAAATTATATATAACATATGACAACATTATTGCCTAATCAAAAGCACATACACTCCTAATGAATTTTCCTAAATTTCCCTTTCAAAAATGTTACTATTTTTGTATTCAATCTATGCACTGTGGTTTTTTAATGGCTTTTTTTTAGGTTTGGTTGAAAAATTCCTACTTATCCCTGGTATTAATACTTATCCATGCATCCATTTGAAACTTTTTGTCTTTTTAACAATAACACTGAATGTTTTTTAAAAGCTATCTAAATTTCTCTTGCAATTCTAATTCTAAATTCTAATCTTGGCTCGGAGAGGAGGCAAGATGATTAAAGGGCTTGACTTTGCATGGGTTTATCTGTGGTTAGGAAATGCATAGAAAGGCAAGTTGTTATATTCAGCAGTTTCTTGACTGAGTTATAAAAAAAATGTTGTAGAACAAATTGCATATTCAACCCCACTTATACTTACTTTTCCAACCCCAAACCCAAACACCAATACTCACTCACCTCAAAGATATTCCTGAAGCCAATCTTTCAATCCAGTGTTCATCTACCTCTTCCTTTGTTGTCTTCTTCATGGTAACAGCAGTGAATCAAGGCCACGACAGCTGCCAATAACTGCTGCAGCCCGAGTCATCTCCTCTGAACATGTATGAGGTCAATGTGAACCTTGAGAGAAGGGGGTGGAGAACACCCAAAAAAAGATTTAGAGTTGTGGCCTTGGTTTCAGGGGTGGAGAAGTAAACGTTTGTGTGGGGGTGGACATACCCTTTAAACTTCTCCTATATTATCCTAATTTATTTTAGATTTGACAGATAAAGCAACATTTTCTATTTAGCCAGCGATTTTTTCACACTCACAAAGCTTGTTGGTTAAAGACAATTTTAATCCCGTTTGCTATCCCTCCCTAGCATTAACCCCTGGGCCATGTAATGGACAGCCCCAACCGCATAAAAATTATTTTTAGAAAGTGACCAGAACTGTACTTACCTTCCCTCGCTCCCCTTGCATTCTGAGAAGCCGGCAGCCCGTCCATGATTGGCTGCCTCTCAGCCAATCATGACGCAGCTGCCGGTCCCGCCCCTGCTTGCAGTGTCTTGCAAGCAGAAGGCTGGGCCGGGCGGTCGGAGGAGAGAGGGAAGGTAAGTGAAGAACTGGGAACTTTTGAATAAATTTCATATAAGGGTGGACATCCTTTAACTCCCAGTGGTACAGTTACATACACCTACTGACCTACCCCTCCATTACTGTTGCAGCCATACCTAAAGGGTAACTAAAGTCCAATAAACAAATTTTGACCAATCATCAAAAAAGTTTATTTTTTTAACCCCCACCAGACACAGGTACACCCACACTACTGATCTACTTATCCATTAGTGGCAGCCATACTTAAAGGGTAACTAAAGTCAAATTTTTTTTGACCAATCATCAAAAAAGTTTGTTTTTTTTAACCCCCACGTGGCACAGGTACATACACCTACTGGTTCACAGGAAAAAAAAAAGGGTAATTGAGGGTCGCCATCCAAATCTTTAGAAAATTTTATTGTGAACCACACATATCCACGTCCCAAGGTTCGGGGGGGACCCCTTCTCAGTAAGTGCAACTGTGCTTGAGGAAAATATAAGACTGTGATAGACATAGGTCCTCCCCCTCATTAGGGTGGAAACCAACAACAGGTGTCTGTTACATAAATATCAATAAAAAAAAAACATATGCAATAAACTTATCTCCTTAAAAACAGTCTATCAATATTGCAATGTTAGACAGTGTTCAATAATAAATAATTCAAATAAAACAATTTTATATACATAAATTGCTACAGTGTGTAAAGTGCTTTGAGTGTGCAAATAAAGTGCATATCAAGTTCCTAGTGTCCTTTCATTGTCTCTAGTTACCATCTCAATGTGGCACAATAGTCTGTGAAAAAGTAGTATAAAAAAGATATATAAAAACTGGACATTATTCTGAGGCGAATTCTTGAATCTACATGGTTACTAAAATGTATACCTCAGAATAATGTCCAGGTATGTATGTAAAGGTACCCTGGTGGTTGGGATGACTTATAGAATACATTAGAAGGAATAAATAAATTCTAAAAATTTTTTTTTGAATTCTACACTATAATGCCCTTTAAAAGGACTCTGATGACTTTTACACAAGATAGACTCTATCTCCTGCATCTTTCTTTGTTTCTTCAGTTCTCTTCTTTTCACATCTCTTTTGTTCTGTTTGCTTTACTTTGTGTCACTTCACTTCACTTCTGTTTTTAGTATAGTATTAAAGGTTAAATAAAAACATATGTCCATGTAGTCCAACCTTCTCTAGAGTACTCTTTGTTTTATCTCTATTGTTCTTTTCATTCTGTTCTATGTTTAGTTCTCTTATTATATCCTCTTCTGTTTCTGTAATGATGACTTTTGTTCTCTTTTGTTTTTCTTTTATCCTCACACATGTCTTCTTTGATTCTTTTGTTCACTCCTGTTCTTTGTTTTTTTTTACTTTATCCCCCTTTTCCACTCTTTTCTCTTCTTTTGTTTTATTTCCTCAAAATAGACAGAAGAGGAGAGAAAAAAAAGAAGAGAAAGGGAAATAAAAGAAGAACAATAGAACAACAGGAAAAACAGTAGGAATGGAACAAAAAAGAACAGAGAACAACAAAGAACAACAAAGAACAGAAGAAAATAAAAAGAGAAATAAAAAGAAAGAACAGAATAGAAGCTAAAGAAGAGAATATGAAAAACAGAAGAGGCAAGAAGAGAAGGAACAGACCACAAGACAGCAGAAAAGGAAGAGAACAGAATGAGAAAAGCATAAACAAGAGTAGAGAAAAAAGCACAAGTGAAAAAAAACAGAAGAGTTAAGTTGATGAGAAAAAAAACCGAACAGTGGAGAATAAAAAGTAAAGCACAGCGAGAAGTTTGGCATGCGTACTGCAGCCCTTCTCCCCCTCCCTCTCCCTAAGGGTGTCCTCCATTTACATGAATTTGGTGTATGTATTTATAGATAGGTGTTTAAGGTAAAACCATTTTCATTACATGTTTCAGTGCTGATTATTTTGAGTATAGTTCGAAATTTGTACAATTTGTTACAATTTGTGATAGAGCAAAACAGGATGTCCAACTTGCAAACTGTCCAGATGACAAACTACAATTCCCACATCCCTCTCATACTCTCTGGGGGAACTGCCCCACTTTGGATGTTGCCAACATTTGGAAAAAGAAACATGTTGTACATCCATGCCGTGGGTTGTAATCCTATTATGTGTAGTTTAAAATTGAATGAATAATCTGTAAAAACAAACAATGCCAGCTATTTTTTAGGTCTGTGTTGTAAGTATACACTTTTTTTAAAGTCATCATCCATAATCATCATAATCATCTTCCATAATGTCAGCGTTACTCAGGTGACTTATCACTCTCACCCTTTGTTGGGAGTGTCTGACACCTAAGAGCAGATTAAAAGAGAAACCAGAACCATGACGCCAGCTTTGACGTCTTGAAAACGCTTTGTTAAGTTCTGGACGCACACTGTCTTTATCTATGGTAATGGAACCCAACATGGTGGAACATGCTGGAATATGGAAGTTAGACGTGTGTGATTATGGAATAAATTTGAACTGTTTGGTCAGTTTGTACTGTACACAATTTTTCATTAGGCGTAAAAAAAGCTTCTCGTTGTACATACCATGCTGTTACACACACTTGTACATCTACTATTTAACTAAACTTGCCTCTTTTTTTTCTAGGGTATGCGGATTATGACGTCTGAACAGTTCTATAGTGCCCTACTGCCTGGTCCTCGAATCACAAGTAACGCTGCCCGCAACCTCCAAATCCATTAGGAGCCTCATGTGGGGGGCTTAGTAAAGGCTGGATCCTATGCAATCAGAGGTAAGAAAGTTTGGCATTCTTACACATGCATAACACTTTTATTTCAACTAATTTGCCTAAGCTTTGCTTATTTCTACTATGGCCTTTACTTTTGAATGTTTCTTTTTTCAGCTCATTTAGCAGCCAGTGCAGTCTTCTGTACATGTCTCACCAAAACAATCTTGTTAAAACAGATGATTCAAAATGGCAACACTAGATTCCCCTTCACTGTTCACATCATGTAAGAGTTCTACATGTCTTAAATACTACAACTTGAACCAACTTCATGGACATGCGCTTCATGTATTCTTTTCTCAGGGTCTACTTCCTAGAACTGACCACAAAAAGTTTCAAACTGCCTGTCTTGGATAAGAAAAGCTGCAATCTCAATCAACACAGACTGAGGAGAGGCTGGTCCTGGAATAAGATGAAATCGGGGTAGCAATGGTACAACTGTGCCCCTCTGCTGAAGAGAAGACGGACCAGATAAAGAATGCATTGTGAAACCTATATTTTTAAGTGTATTGATAATACATGTAATGTAATTAGTAAGATTAGTTGACAAGTAGGATCAGCTGTGTTACCTTTGTTTTTGTTTCATCGGTATTAAAGTTTTTGACCAAAAGGATTTAACTAAATGACCTTATTGAATTTGCTAATGACAGAGATAACTGTAGACTATAGCATTTGCATCAGATGTTGCAATTACAAAGAGTTTTTGGACCTGCAGATGTCTTTAAAATGTTTTTTTTTCCACTAAGATGTGTTGGTATGTTAAAGTTATATGGTCGGTAGCTTTAGTTAGAATTTGTTAGGTTAGGACTAGGTTAGATTAGTTAGGTTAGTTGGCCGGCAAGCTGAAAGAGTCTAGTGACGTCGTGTAGCAGGGCGTACACAATCTTTTGAGCCAACATCTTTCTTCACAGAGTATGGTAGGGCTTCTAATGTAATGAGCAGTTGCACCAACATGTTTTTAGTGTTTTCTAAAAATAAATAAGTGTATAACATGAACCATTTCCCCCCCCAAAATTATAAATTTGATACTCCCGCGCCCAAAGCCCCCACCCAAAGACTAAGCCACACCCATGTGATTAGCCACACACCGCTTTGGTCGCGCGGACGCAGCGGCTACACGCGACCGCTACGATCTAGGGCGGCAATTCAAAAGTTTCTTTCGGTGCCAAAAACCCTAGGGACCACCCCTGGTAGCAGCAGCTTCAGAGAGACCTTCACAAAAATAGTGAAACTGGTTGGTATCTGATACATTTTAATTTGCTTTGTCTATATATTTCCATAGATTGCACTGTATCGTCTTGTTTGCGTAATATGCTGTTATGTGTATATTATATACACTGTATTACTGTATTATAATTGGCTTGAAAAGACAAATATGTTCTTTCTATTTCTTCTTTTCTTCTTCCTTTTCTTCCTTCCGACTTTTTGGCGGACTGTATCTACCTCCCAAGTTTTTTTTGAGCTAGAGACATTGAAATTCAGGTAAGAGTACGGGCTTGGCAGTATAGGCAAGTTTGTTTATCTTAGCTAAAGAATCCGCGAAGCGTTAGGGCGTTATCTGACGATTTCCGGACATTTTTTCCCATTGACATAATGGTAATCAATCCTCAAATGTGGATATTTCAAACTGTTTTTTCATGGTATATAAATACAAAGGTGATACCCCCAAACCCCCACACAGATCCTAGTACGACACACCACCTACCTGACCATACCTTTCCATTCCCATGGAAGCCATATTAAAGGGAACTAAAGTCAAAAAAATTTAATTAGATTATTCCATAAAAGATAGTTTTATGGCTGTGTAAACACAAAAAAGACCATACCCCTCAACCAGACCCCAGAGGTACACACACCTACTGTTACTTATCATTACTGTGGCAGCCATACTTAAAGGGTTAATAAAGTAAAAAAAATTAAGTCTTGATTAATAATAACAAAAGGTTTGTTTTTTGTTAATCCCCTGTGGGACAGTTACTGACTACCCCTCATTACTGTTGACAGCCCATACCTAACGGGTAACCTAAAGTTAAAACAAACAAATTTTGACCATCATCAAAAAAGTTTGATTTTTTAACCCCCAACCCGAACAGGTACACACACCTACGTGATCCACTACCATTACTGTGGCCAGCCTTACTTAAACGGGTACTAAGTCAAAAAAATGAAATTTGACCAATCACAAAAGTTTGGTTTTTTGAACCCCCAACCCGACACAGGTACACACAACCTACGATCCACTTATCCATACTGTGGCAGCCAATTCTTAAAGTGTAACTAAAGTCAAAAAAATACATTTGACCATCATCAAAAAAGTTTGTTTTGTTTAACCCCACGCCCCCCCCCCCCGGTGGTACAGTTACAACAACTACTGAACTATCCCTCCATTATGTGCAGCTATTAGAAAGGGTAACTAAAGTCAAAAAAAACTAATTTTGACAATTATCTAAAAAGTTCTGTTAAGTGATTAAAGATTTTACATTGCCAATAAGCAAATGTGAAATCTGTGATGGTCTTCTATGAAGGATTGCATTTTTGATTTCAGCATGGTTTATTCCATAAAAGGGAACCTGGATAAAAAAAAGACATAGCGTCAGTATGTGGTCACAATTACGAGTCTGAAATTGACAGCACAGAGGGGATTCTAAATATATTGTTTTAGGTGGGAAAGAAAAGACGGAAGGAAGGAAAGACTAATATTTCTAGGTTTTACTTTATGGACATTCATGCCCTGATAAAGCAGGGAGCGGGTAGAGTGCAGTATCTTATACATTCTAATCTAAATGAACTGTGATATACATGACCAGAGATTCTGTGAAAATTTTATACTTACCTCATTAAAAAAACATTTTATAGAGGACAACCTAAGGCCCACCAGTCTAATGCTTTGCGTAGAGAAGCCGTGTAAAAATAGTTCGTGGAAAATACTCGAAAGACAGTTTCCATTAGATCCATCACCAGTTCCTTTACTCCAATTGCCTTAGGGTATAAATTAAAAACCATAGAGAGAAAGATCATATCCACAGGCCATACAATGGCTTCTTTAACATCGAGGAAAACAAATTTTAAAACAAAACTTCAGAAGAAACTGTGGCTACAATACAAGTAGGATTCCAAGTATTATGATAATTCTCAATACAACAATTTATATAATATTCCTGATCTTTCCTTTCTGGCATATTATTCCTTCTATAGTCAACCTCACTTTTCAACATGAATCCAAAGTCTGCATCTTGGCATAACCCTCTGGATCGATCAGGATATTATCTGGTTTCAGATCTCTGTAGTGATAAAAAGGGGGAAACTTTTACAATGAATGACGGTCTCTGTTCTGCAGCACTATCTACCATTATTATTTTATCCAGAATGTGGTATTTCGGTCCCTAACATAAGTGGCAAGGGTATGGGCACAAAGAGGATATTAAACATTGTCACCAAAATAATAAGTTTAGTACAGGGATGGCCACCAATTAACATAAAGGAAATTAAATTTATACGTATAGATTGAACTTTATAGGTCCCCCAAACTATGTGTAATAATCTGAAATTTAATTTTCATAAGCACATTAACCTAGGAGGATCTTGTTCTGCAAAAAACTGGTTCCCGACAAAGAACAAATACAGGCTGTATCAGAATCTGCAAATAAACAAACAGGGACATGTCAAGTCACTGGATTTAGAGTAACACAAAGATAATACTAGTGGAAAGACCAGAAACGAAAAAGTGATGTTATAACTGAAAAAAAAAAAGGTTATTATCACCAGCAATCCCACTACACTGGGCCCTGCTGCAGGTCACATGGGCCTGCCTGTCCCTTGTATTTACACATCTAAAAACAGGCTTTTAATTGAGCCATCATACCAATAAACAATGGCAGTTCAATAAATAATATTTCCCAAAAAAAAAATTTCTCCTAATAATCTAGACTTACACAATATTTTCCAATGTACGTGTTTTTTATGAAGAGGACAGTTCCCCTCCAGATTATTACCATCACTATGTAGATTGTCTCAAAAATAAAGCATACTTGAACAAGTTCACCAAGAAAGCGGAATTGTCCCGTTGCTAGCTTCATGATTTCTATCTCAAATTACTTGCAAAAGAAATAATAGTATTTAAACCTGATCAAAAAATCAAATCAAGAGCAGCAAAAATTCTATTTCCCTTTTAGCTGTACCTTGCTAGGCATTTTTGATTGGTTGGAAGACGGCGCCTTTCTTGGGTCAATTGATTGTGTTCAGCCAACAGACTAAAGATACAGAGTAAAAATCGCAAGTAAATTAATAAAGTGAATGTAATCATAATTTTCACTAGTAGAATTAGGGCACAACGCATAAAAGAAATAACAGTCATTATTTTTAATCTATTTAATGAACCCAACACACAAACACAACACAGTGCGTCATCTAAACTGTACTAAGAAAAGGGGTGGGGAATGATCCTGAAATCTTACCTTGTGCTTACACGTGTGCATTATTTACAGCCAAAAGAAAATAAAATGAATCTATTGAACCTTTAATGATGTAGTATCAGAAACTAAAACACGAATTATAGAACTTAAATTCATTCACTTTTAGGTTCTTCATGTTTCCTTGTAATTTACAATATTTTCATGTGACAGCAGGAGGAACGTATTTTCTCCTGCAGTTTTACAAGCCTTTCATTATGGTGGAAGACATTTCTCGTTTCTGGTTGGCTATTGTCGTTTCTTCTGTAGATGTGTATCTGTTTCCATTGATGGCGGGAGAAATCTCTGTTTTGTTGGTGACATCGTTCTTCGTGATTTCCATTGATGGTAGGGAGAAATTCTCTGGTCTGGTTGGCTAGATGTTACTTCTGTTGATGGTATCCTTTCCATTAAAGTGGGAGAAATATTCGTTCTGGTTGGCTACATCGTTCTTCTGTTGATGTTGGTATGCTTTCAATTGATGGTAGGTGAAATTTCTGGTTTCTGGTCTGCCACATTGTTCTGTAGATGTGTTGTATCCTTTCTATTGATGGTGGGTGAAATTTTGTTATGTTTAGATCTTGTACATCTAATAGGGAATGTAGCATGAGCCGGTATGGCTCTTTATTGGCTTCTCGAGGCAATTCAACTGATAACGGTCCAGTGCATAGTCTCAGTGCCATGATCGCAATACATTTTAATTACAGTTCGGGGTGGTTATTTACTATAACACTACCCTTTGTGGCTTCCTGGTTTCCTTCTCCTCCTGGAACTGTAGATTATAAAGCTATAATCTTACAGATTCTCCCATAGAATCCATTACACTGGTAGGGTTATGTCTTTATAGACTGGTCACACATGATTAAGAAGCCATTAATGTCTAACCAAATGATTGGGGAGTGTAAGGTGAGATATGACAGTCAATTAGTTTAATAATAAGGGCGGCATCTAATAAAATATATAAGTTGGGTCCAGCCCAGGACTATGATCTCGACTATCAGGATCTTACCCTCAGCAAACTAACCATTTTTATAAATGTGCAAAAAAAGTTGTATTTGTGTTGTCAAGTACACAACAAGGTTCAATTTACCTTGATCTCAACCGTTTTCACCTTTTTAAATATGATTGATATTCTGAAAACAAAAAAAGGATTAGATATCTCAATAACAACCAACAGGTCCATAATTTAACTTTCATGTTTGTGGAAAAGAACGTTACAGGGGGTTTACGAATTAGTAATATAGGATATAAGATGTTTGGTTCATTGTGAACAGATTTTATTATTTTCTCACCTATGATACATTTAAATATTATAATAATAAATGTATCTCTATGGAAGATTGCCTTGGATGCCTGAAAGGATCCTGGCATTTAAATGAAAAATACGTTGAATATCCAAATGAAATGGACCCTAGATGTTGCTATGCCTAGAAAAAAGCCCTGGGCTATTCAATGAAGAAGCTCCCATGATATGAGCTATTGCCTGGTTTGTTGGTTTTTGTTGTGGGTGGGGGATCGTGTCCCATAGAAAACGCCTCATGTTCAGAATAAACCATGTTCTGCATATAAACGAGATAAGAAAATAGTTGGTTGTGTTCGTTCCCAATCAAGACACAGACGCAGTCATCTCCAACAGTCATTGTTAGTTTATCTGTAAATATCCGGACTTTTGAAACATCAACTACCACATGACTTGAATGGGTCCGAATTCGAAACTTGTATGAAGTTCGAAGTTCAAACACTACCCAAATAGATGGATAGGTAAGGATACGGACCATTTAGATAGATCAGAGAGAGGGAGAGAGAGAGAGAGATCCAGTGATGAGGATGCAATGATGGCAAATTTACTAAACTCGCTCATCCAAACAGTCTAGTGATTAACACAAGCCAACTCAGGAAATAAAGATGGTATCTGATTCCTAAATAAGAAGTATACTTGGAGGTAAGTGTCCTACTAGACAAGAGAAACTATTCGCACCAAATTCTTTTAACATTTCCATTCTGCCATCTGTGCTATAGGAACTGCACCATAGAAGAACTGCATTGTCTCCTTTTGAAGTCTGAGAGTTTAGACCAGGGGGTGTCAAACTCAATACATAGGGTCCAAATCAAAAGACAGTCAAGTGTTGGGATGGATTTTTTGTTATATTAAAAATACTTAGCAGGTGCGAGGGTCTCGTGCAGGCCAAAGGTTGCTGTGAAGCAATATGGGCAATCATGTGCCTAAGTGTGGCCGCATCATGTGCATATGGCGCAACTCATGTGCTAATGTGGCAGCGCAAATCATGTGCTAATATGATTAGAGATGGCGAACCGAACACATATAAAGGTTATAAGGTTATTATATACTAGGGTATTATAATATAATAACCTATAACTAGTATATAATAACCATATAAAACCTAAATCTAGTAATATAATAGACCAGATGATAACTCGTAATATAGACAATATTTATTACTGGGTTATTATATGGTTATAATGATTACTAGGTTACTGTTTGTAAGCACCACCTTTGAACAGGGGGAGAGCAGGGTTTCAAACCTGGCGGGTGATGCTATACAAATTTGGATTATTATTATACCACTAGTCAATATAATAACCTAATAATATTAATAACCACTACATACCTAGTAATAGTAATATTGTTATTATGACAACTAGATTATATGGTTTATATTACTAGGTTAATAATTATATGGTTATCTATATTACTAGCGTATTATGGTTGTAAGTAACAATGAAGATCTTAAGAATGCACAAGTAACCAGCTAAAAATACAAGGCATTTAAAGGGGAGTTTCAGTGCAAATACTTATGCTTTTCAGAAAAAAAGAGCAGTATTTTTCATCCCAATGCCTTTAATCTTGCCCAATAGCATTGGTCTGTGGTAAAATAAATGTAGCCGAAAATACTGATTCCTGTTTGCAGGACAATGTAGAGGACCGTTATGGTCTTGCCCTTGAACCCAGAGGCCTGGTTGATTCAGTTGCTCAGTAGAGATCTGGCATCTTTGACCCATCAACAGCCAATCAGTAGAAATTACGTGTAGGAAATTCCAAGTGCATCCTGGAAAGAATAAGACGGACCTTAGAACCTTAAAAGGGTGCTCACTAATGTCAACCTACACCTTTGACTGTACCATAGTAATATAATAAACCATATAATGAACATCAGTAAATGATAATAACATATATTTTAAACCGTATAAATATAACAATATTGTTACTAGGGTATTATATGGTAGTATGAATATTATATTATTTTATTATCCAATTTGTATAGCTGCCCCCAGCCAGGATTGAACCATGGTCTCCATGTCAAAGGTGGGTGACTTTAACCATGTACCATATCCATCCTCTACATTTTATGTAAAATATATTACTAGGTTATCAAATGGTTAGTATATTACTATAAACATAGTGAATATATATCCATATAAATGTAGGGCTGGATACTGTACTGGTAAAGGCAACCACCTTGACATTGGAGATAGGCTTTGAATGATATCCTGGCTAAGGGAATGCCTATACAAATCTTGGATTATTATAATACCCCTAGTAAAAATTAACCTAGTAAATAATAAGCCAAATTACTGTTTCTTTCTATTTCTTTCTTCTCTTTTTTTTCTTCCATTTAATTTGCTTTGTTGGGACGTGATCTCCTCCCACAGTTTTGAGCTAGAGACATGAAATTCGGTACAATTCGTGCGGGGCATATAGGAAAGGTGCTATCTTCTTAGATAAGGATCGCGGAGAAGCGTTACGGCATTATCGGGAATTCGGACAGTTTTTCCCATAGACTCTACTGGTAACAATCTCAAATGTTGATTAATTTCAAAACTGTTTTTTCTGGTCATAAAATACAATAGTGGTGATCCCCCCAACCCCACACACAGACCCAGGTACACCACACCTACTGACCCTAACTTTCCATTCCCATGGAAGCCAAATATATAAAGGGAACTAAGTCAAAAAAACTAATTTAGATTTATTCCTCATAAAAGATTAGTTTATGGTGTGTAAAACACACAAAACAACGCATTACCCCCTCAACGAGGACCCAGGGTACACACCCTTACTGATCTACTTATCCATTATGGTGGCGCAGCCATATTTAAAGGCTAACTAAGTCAAAAAAAAACTAATTAGATTTATCCTCAAATAAAAGTAGTTGTATGTTGTAAAAACAAAAGACTACCCCCCAACCCCAGACCCCAGGTACACACACCTACTGATTACTTATCCATTACTGTGGCCGCTATCTTAAAGGTAACTAAAGTCAAAAAAATATCTTTGATTAATAATAAAAAAGGTGTGTTTTTTTAAAGGGCAGCGTCCACCCCAAAACTTTAATCCACCCCATAATGGCCCCATAATGTAGTGTAGGTTTATATTACCTCACATCCCAGCTCCATACGGTTATCGTATCCTGTAGTCCCCCCCAAAGTCCAAAAACTGCCAACCAGGAGGATAGCAGAGTCCATATAGGACCGTGCCTCTACCGGCCGCCTCGCGAGAAGGTTGGCATGCGTTACTGCAGCCCTTCTCCCCCGCCCTCTCCCTCCCGTTTTTGCTGATCCCTCCCCGAGCATTAACCCCCTGGGCCAGGGTAATAGGACAGCCCCAACGCATTAAAAATGTATTTTTAGAAAAGTGAACCAGGAACTTGTACTTACCTTGCCCTCGCTCCCTTGCATTCTGAGAAGCCGGGCAGCCCCGTCCCTGATGGCTGCTCTCAGCAATCATGACGCAGACTGCCTGGTCCGCCCCTGCTTGACCAGTGTCTTGCAAGCAGAAGGCTGGGCTCGGGCGTCGGGGAGAGGAGGGAGGTAAGTGAGAACTGGGAACTTTCTGAATAAATTTCAAGTTAAGGGTGGAAGTGCCCTTAATCCCATGTGGTACAGTTACATACACTACTGACTACCCCTCCATTACTGTTGAGCATCTGTGCACATACTACAAGGGTAACTAAAGTCAAATAAACAAATTTTGACCAATCATCAAAAAAGTTTATTTTTTAACCCCCAACCAGACACAGGTACACAACCTACTGATCTACTTATCCATTACTGTGGCAGCCATACTTAAAGGTAACTAAAGTCAAATTTTTTTTGACCAATCATCAAAAAAGTTTGTTTTTTTTTAACCCCCACCGTGGCACAGGTAACATACACCTACTGGTTTCACAGGAAAAAAAAAGGGTAATTGAGGGTCGCACTCCAAATCTTTAGAAAATTTTATTGTGAACCACACATATACCGTCCCAACGTTTCGGGGGGGACCCCCCTTCTTCAGTGCAACTGTGCTTGAGGAAAATATAAAGACTGTGATTAGACATAGGTCCCTCCCCCTCATTAGGGTGGAACCAACAACAGGTGTCTGTTACATAAAATATCAATAAAAAAAAAATATGCAATAAACTTATTCTCCTTTAAAAACAGTCTATCAATATTGCAATGTAGACAGTGTTCAATAATAAATAATTCAATAAAACAATTTATATACATAAATTGTACAGGTGTAAAGTGCTTGAGTGTGCAAATAAAGTGCATATCAAGTTCCTAGTGTCCTTTCATTGTCTCTAGTTACCATCTCAATGTGGCAAATAGTCTGTGAAAAAGTAGTAAAAAAAGATTATTAAAAAATGGACATATTCTGAAGGCGAATTCTGAATATACATGGTTACTAAAATGTATACCTCAGAATAATGTCCAGGTATGTATGTAAAGGTACCTGGTGGTTGGGATGACTTATAGGATACATTTAGAAGGAATAAATAAAATTCTAAAAAATTTTTTGATTTCATCAATATAATTGCCCTTTAAAAGGACTCTGATGACTTTACACAAGATAGGACTTATCTCCATGCATATTTCTTTTGTTTTCTTCAGTTCTATTCTTTTCACATCTCTTTTGTTCTGTTTGCTTTACTTCTGTTCATTCACTTCACTTTGTTTTAGTTATAGTATAAAGGTTAAATAAAAAATATGTCCATGTAGTCCAACCTTCTCTAGAGTTACTCTTTTGTTTCATCTCTATTGTTCTTTCATTCTGTTCTCTGTTTAGTTCTCTTATTTATCTCTTCTGTTTTGTAATGATGACTTTTGTTCTCTTGTTTTTTTCTTTTATCCTCACACATGTCTTCTTGATTTCTTTTGTGTTCACTCCTGTTCTTTGTTTTTTTTACTTTAATCCCCCCTTTTCCACTCTTTTCTCTTCTTTGTTTTATTCTCCTCAAATAGAACAGAAAGGAGAGAGAGGAAAATAAAAGAAGAGAAAGGGAAAAAATAAAAGAAGAACAATAGAACAACAGGAAAAAAACAGTAGGAAGGGAACAAAAAAGAACAGAGAACAACAAAGAACAACAAAGAACAGAAGAAAAATAAAAAAGAGAAATTAAAAGAAAAGAAACAGAATAGAAGCTAAAAGAAGAGAATATGAAAACAGAAGAGGCAGAAGAGAAGAGAACAGACCACAAGACAGCAGAAAAAGAAAGAAGAGAACAGAATAGAAAAGCATAAAACAGAGTAGAGAAAAAAGCACAAGTGAAAAAAAACAGAAGAGTTAGTGATGAGAAAAAAAACCGAACAGTGGAGAATAAAATAGTAAAGCAAAGAACCGAAGAGAACACAGGAGAAGAGAACACGACTACAGAAAAGAACAAAGGAGAAGAAAACAAGAGAACAGAAAAATGGAACAAAAAAGAACAAAGAAGAGGAGAAAGGGCACAGAATAGAGATTATAGAAAGGATAAGAACAGAAGAAAATGTAATATTGGAATAGTTGGAAAGTTTTAAATATCTGAAACTTTTGGAAAAGAGTTGCATTCCCAATTCAATTCTGCTATTTGCTTTTAAATTTAATTCAGACTGAATTAGGCATAAAACCCCCACAAACCCCCATATAGGCTTCTATTACATCCCAGTTTTATTTTATCTGAATTAGAGAGGTGGTAGAACGGCTTTATGTGTACCTCACTACTTGTTTGTTGCTAATTTAATTACATATTTTCAAAAAAGACAAAAAATTGGGGAAAAATGGATTTAATTCCAAACTATGGGGGCGATGTAATATATATTCAGGTGTAACTTGCCAGAATGTGATACTGCGATACTTTAAACCTCCCATGCGAGACTTACTGCATTGTGGGATCCTAGCAAGTAAGCCCTGCGGTTTACGCCTGATTGAAAAGTGTTAAATGCTAAATGTTAGCTTAAAATTTAACTTAATCTTTCTTCATCGGCTGCAAATTGACATTTGCAATAAGATTTGGAGCAGAAATAGTGTTAACCCCACGCTTACTCGAAATTACATATAGTAGCATAGCCCCCTATATCTTTCCATTTGGCCACTACTAAGAACACCTTAATTAGGATCTTTCGATTCTCTCTACCCAAATTACCCTGTTTTGGGTCTAAGGTCTTGTGATTTTTCCTACTCTGTGCATGCTTACCAGTAAGTACCTAATTGCATGTGACTGGAATAAGTCTACAACCATTGTGGAAATTTCTTCCAGAAAGACCTACTTCTAAACAACATCAATGTGGGGGCTCTCCTTTTTTATTTATAGCATCTGGTCTGCTTTTGCAATATAAAATCTCAATAAATATAAAGTTTTAAAAAAACACCTTCAACATTGCAAATGGAAAATTAACCTTTAAAGGCAGGTTTTTGCTTTTAATCAAACTTGTATATAGGCAAATCCCCCGTAAACCTAAACTACACATGTTAGAAGTCTGTTATACAGTAAAATGATTCTGTCCCCTTACCCTCTGCCTCTCAAAAGTTTCTGCTTCCTCTTCAAGCTCTTCAAGCTTTCTTACAGGATTTTACATGCTCAGAGGGGGCAGCTAGGGGAATAGCATTCATTATTTGACTGTGATGTTATTGTTACAGGCATGACTGACAGTTGCTAATCGGAAGAAGCAGGAAGCAAAAGTTTTCAGAAATACTTGCAGCATTTAGGTTATACTTACCTTCAGTTTTCAAAACTATTACAGTTGGAGGTGATTTACCTATACACATTTTTTCATTAAGTGGGTGAGCTTGCCCTTAAACAATGTATGGCAATGGGAACCACACCATGGACCTTCAGAACCATCCCAATGATATATTGAATGTATCCCTCCCATAAAGTAATATATATATATATTTAAAATAACTTTTTTCTCCAAAATCAGTCAAGCAGGAGGAGTACATTTTAAAATTATATATAACATATGACAACATTATGCCTAATCAAAAGCACATAAACTCCTAATGAATTTTCCTAAATTTCCCTTTCAAAAATGTTACTATTTTGTATTCAATCTATGCACTGTGGTTTTTTAATGGCTTTTTTTTAGGTTTGGTTGAAAAATTCCACTTATCCCTGGTATTAATACTTATCCATGCATCCATTGAAACTTTTGTCTTTTTAACAAAACACTGAATGTTTTTTAAAAGCTATCTAAATTTCTCTTGCAATTTTAATTCTAAATTCTAATCTTGGCTCGGAGAGGAGGCAAGTGATTAAAGGGCTTGACTTTGCATGGGTTTATCTGTGGTTGAGGAAATGCATAGAAAGGCAAGTTGTTTATATTCAGCAGTTTTGACTGAGTTATAAAAAAATGTTGTAGAACAAATTGCATATTCAACCCCACTATACTTACTTTTCCAACCCAAACCCAAACACCAATACTCACTCACCTCAAAGATATTCCTGAAGCCAATCTTTCAATCCAGTGTTCATCTACCTCTTCCTTTGTTGTCTTCTTCATGGTAACAGCAGTGAATCAAGGCCACGACAGCTGCCAATAACTGCTGCAGCCCGAGTCATCTCCTCTGAACATGTATGAGGTCAATGTGAACCTTGAGAGAGAAGGGGTGGAGAACACCCAAAAAAAGATTTAGAGTTGTGGCCTTGGTTTTCAGGGGTGGAGAAGTAAACGTTTGTGTGGGGGTGGACATACCCTTTAAACTTCTCCTATATTATCCTAATTTATTTTAGATTTGACAAATAAAGCAAACATTTTCTATTAGCCAGCGATTTTTCACACTCACAAAGCTTGTTGGTTAAAGACAATTTTAAAGGAGAGAAGTTTGCATGCGTACTGCAGCCCTTCTCCCCTCCCTCTCCCTCCGTTTTGCTATCCTCCCCCTAGCATTAACCCCCTGGGCCAGGTATAGGACAGCCCCAACCGCATAAAAATTATTTTTAGAAGTGACCAGAATGGTACTTACCTTCCCTCGCTCCCTTGCATTCTGAGAAGCGGCAGCCCCGTCTCAGATTGGCTGCCTCTCAGCCAATCATGACGCAGCTGCCGGTCCCGCCCTGTGCATGTGCTTGCAAGCAGAAGGCTGGGCCGGGCGGCGGAGGAGAGAGGGAAGGTAGGTAAGTGAAGAATGGGAACTTTCTGTGAATAATATTCATTTAAGGGTGGACATCCTTTAATCCCATGTGGTACAGTTACATACACCTACTGGACCTACCCCTCCATTACTGTGCAGCCATACCTAAAGGGTAACTAAAGTCAAATAAACAAATTTTGACCAATTCATCAAAAAAGTTTATTTTTTTAACCCCCAACCAGACACAGGTACCACACACTACTGATCTACTTATCCTTACTGTGGCAGCCCATACTTAAAGGGTAACTAAAGTCAAATTTTTTTTGAACCAATCATCAAAAAAGTTGTTTTTTTTTAAACCCCACGTGGCACAGGTAATACACCTACTGGTTCACAGGAAAAAAAAAGGGTAATTGAGGGTCGCACTCCAAATCTTTAGAAAATTTTATTGTGAACCACACATATCCACGTCCCACGTTTCGGGGGGGACCACCTTCTTCAGTGCTGCAACTGTGCTTGAGGAAAATATAAAGACTGTGATAGACATAGGTCCCTCCCCCTCATTAGGGGATGGAACCAAACAAAGGTGTCTGGTTACATAAATATCAATAAAAAAAAAAACAATGCAATAACTTATTCTCCTTAAAAAACAGTCTATCAATATTGCAATGTTAGACAGTGTTCAATAATAAATAATTCAATAAAACAATTTTAATACATAAATTGCTACAGGGTGTAAAGTGCTTTGAGTGGTGCAAATAAAGTGCATATCAAGTTTCTAGTGTCCTTCATTGTCTCTAGTTACCTTCAATGTGGCAAATAGTCTGTGAAAAAGTAGTTAAAAAAGATTATAAAAACTGGACATTATTCTGAGGCGAATTCTTGAATCACATGGTTACTAAAATGTATACTCAGAATAAGTGTCCAGGTATGTATGTAAAGGTACCCTGGTGGTTGGGATGACCTATAGGATACATTAGAAGGCATAAATAAATTCTAAAAAATTTTTTTGAAGTTTCTCACCTATAATGCCCTTTAAAAGGACTCTGATGACTTTTACACAAGATAGACTCTATCTCTGCATCTTTCTTTTGTTTCTTCAGGTTCTCTTCTTTTCACATCTCTTTTGTCTGTTTGCTTACTTCTGTTCACTTCACTTCACTTGTTTTTAGTATAGTATTAAAGGTTAAATAAAAAACATATGTCCATGTAGTCCAACCTTCTCATAGAGTACTCTTTGTTTATCTCTATTGTTCTGTTCATTCTGTTCTCTGTTTAGTTTTCTTTATTTATCCTCTTTGTTTCTGTAATGATGACTTTTGTTTTCTTTGTTTTCTTTTATCCTCACACATGTCTTCTTTGATTCTTGTGTTCACTCCTGTTCTTTTGTTTTTTACTTAATCCCCCCTTTGCCACTCTTTTCTCTTCTTTTGTTTTTTCTCCTCAAATAGAACAGAAGAGGAGAAGAAAATAAAAGAAGAGAAAGGGAATAAAGAAGAACAATAGAACAACAGGAAAAACAGTAGGAATGGAACAAAAAAGAACAGAGAACAACAAAGAACAAACAAAGAACAGAAGAAGAAAAATAAAGAGAAATAAAAGAAAAGAACAGAATAGAAGCTAAAAGAAGAGGATATGAAAAACAGAAGAGGCAAGAAGAGAAGAAGAACAGACCACAAGACAGCAGAAAAGAAGAGAACAGAAAGAAAGCATAAAACAAGAGTAGAGAAAAAAGCACAAGTGAAAAAACAGAAGAGTTAAGTTGATGAGAAAAAAAAAACAGAACAGTGGAGAATAAAATAGTAAACACGAACAGAAGGAGAACACAGGAGAAGAGAACACGACTACAGAAAAGAACAAAGGAGAAGAAAACACGAGACGAGAACAGAAACAATGGAACAAAAAAGAACAAAGAGGAGAAGAAAGGCACAGAATAGAGCTTAATAGTAGAAAGGATAAGAAACAGAAGAAAATGTAATATGGAATAGTTGGAAAGTTTTAAATATCTGAAACTTTTTGGAAACAGAGTTGCATTCCCAATTCAATTCTGCTTATTTGCTTAAATTTAATGCAGACTGAATTAGGGCATAAAAACCCCACAAACCCCCATATTAGGCTTCTATTTACATCCCAGTTTTATTTTTATCTGGATTAGAGAGGTGGTTAGAAAGGCTTTATGTTGTACCCTCACTACTTTGTTGTGTTGCTAATTTTAATTACAATTTTCAAAAGACAAAAAAATTGGGAAACTGGATTTTAATTCCAAAACTACTGGGCGATGTAATATATATCAGGTTGAACTTGCCAGAATGTGATACATGCGATACTTTAACCTCCCATGCGAGACTTACTGCAGTGGGGGATCCTAGCCAAGTAAGCCCTGCGGTTACGCCTGTATTGAAAAGGTGTTAAATGCTAAATGCTTGCTTAAAAAGTAACTTATCTTTTCTTCATCGGGCTTGCAAATGACATTGCAATAAGATTTGGAGCAGGAAATAGTGTTAACCCCACGCTTACTCGAAATTACATATGTAGCATAGCCCCCTATATCTTTCCTATTTGCACTACTAAGAACACCTTAATTAGGATCTTTCGATTTCTCTCTATCCCAAATTACCCTGTTCTTTGGGTCTAAAGGTCTTGTGATTTTTCCTACTCTGTGCATGCTTACCGAGTAAGTTACCTAATTGACATGTACTGGAATAAGTCTACCACCATGTGGGCAAATTTCTTCCATAGACGACCTACTTCTAAACAAACATCAATGTGGGGGCTATCATTTTTTTATAGATCTGGTCTGCTTTTGCAATATAAAATCTCAATAACTATAAAGTTTTTAAAAAAACACCTTCAACATGCAAATGGAAAATTAACTTTAAAGGCGGTTTTTGCTTTAATCAAACTTGTATATAGGCAAATCCCCCGTAAACCCTAAACTACAAATATAGTTAGAAGTCTGTTACTACAGACATGATTCTGCTCCCCTTACCTCGCCTCTCAAAAGTTTCTGCTTCCTCTTCAAGCTCTTCAAGCTTTCTTACAGGATTTAAAATGCCAGAGGGGGCAGCTAGGGGATAGCATTCATTATTTGACGTGATGTTATCTGTTACAGGCATGACTGACAGTTGCTAATCGGAAGAAGCGGAAGCAAAAAGTTTTCAGAACATCTTGCAGCATTTTCAGGTTATACTAACATCTTTCAGTTTTCAAACTATTACAGTTGGAGGTGTGATTTACCTATACACATTTTTATTAAGTGGGTGAGCTTGCCCTTTAAACACTGTATGCATAGGGACCCACACCATGGACCTTCAGAACCATCCCATGATATATGGAATGTACCTTCCCATAAAGTAATATATATAATTTAAAATACTTTTTCTCCAAAAATCAGTCCCAAGAGGAGGAGTACATTTAAAATTATATATAACATATGAAACATTATTGGCATAACAAAGCACATACACTCCTAATGAAATTTCCTAAATTTCCCTTTCAAAAATGTACTATTTTTGTATTCAATCTATGCACTGTGGTTTTTTAATGGTTTTTTTTAGGTTTGGTTGAAAAAATTCCTACTTACCCTGGTATTAATAATTATCCATGCATCCATTTGAAAACTTTTTGTCTTTTTAACAATAACACTGAATGGTTTTTAAAAAGCTATCTAAATTTCTCTTGCAATTCTTAATTCTAAATCTAATCTTGGCTCGGAGAGGAGCAAGATGATTAAGGGCTTGACTTTGCATGGGTTTATATGTGGTAGGAAATGCATAGAAAGGCAAGTGTTATATTCAGCAGTCTGGAGAGTTATAAAAAAAATGTTGTAGAACAAATTGCATATTCAACCCCACTTATATACTTTTCCAACCCCAAACCCAAAACACCAATACTCATCAACCTCAAAGATATTCCTGAAGCACAATTTCAATCCAGGTTCATTACCTCGTACCTTGTTTGTCTTCTTCATGGTAACAGCATGACCAAGGCACGACAGCGCAATAACTGTGCAGCCGATAGTCTCTCCTCTGAACAGATGAGGTCAATTGTGAACCTTGAGAGAGAGAAGGGGAGTGGGAAGACACACCCAAAAAAAAGATTTAGAGTTGTGGCCTTGGTTTCAGGGGTGGAGAAGTAACCGTTTTGTGTGGGGTGGGAAGTACCTTTAAACTTCTTCCTATATTATACCTAATTTATTTAGATTGACAGATTAAAGCAACATTTTCTATTTAGCCAGCGATTTTTTCACACTCACAAAGCTTGTTGGTTAAAGACAATTTTAAAGGATATTTACAATGGGGATTACTTTTTTTGAACTTTTACTTCATGATCTCCGTAATTCCCAGGAAGGCAGAACAAGTAATATATCTTGGGTGCTTTTCACGCACGTTATCGTCCAGTCCAATGCGTCTTCCACCACTCAAACATTTAAGCCTTCTTTAAATATGATTCTTAACATTTTGAGGTGAAGCATTCCACAACCTTACTGCTCTCACACACAATAAAAAAACAGTTACATTGCTTAAGCTAAAAATTGCTTTTTTGGTTGTGTGTCATGGAATTGGTGGACAAGATTTCAATTTATAACTTCCATTAAAGGATAAGTGCACTGTAAAATGAAGTTATGCTCTACTGGAAGCTGCAGCTTTAAAAATACATGTTGTCATTTTTACCCCCTAAGCCCCTCCAGATTCTGCCTTTGTAGGTTTAAAGTTGCTGACATCTTGTTTGTGTTTAGGTGGTTAGCTCCGCCCCTCCGAGATTTTCAGCTACCTCCTGATTTGTTAGCATCAATTTTTAATGCCCGGTCGCTCCATGCATTCATTCCATGCGCGCGCGCATGATGTCATGATGCACATGACGTCATGCGCCTCATGTCAGCAAACAAGATGTCAGCAATTTTAAACCTACAAAGGTAGGCTCTGGAGGGGCTTAGGGAAAAAAATATGGCAAATGTATTTTTAAAGCAGCAGCTTCCAATTGAGCATAACTTCATTTTACAGTGCACTTATCCTTTAACCAAACTTGGAATCTAAATAAGGCACCTAAATGGAAAACACTAATTACATTATAATCAAACACAAACATTATTTTAAAAGTTGCAAATTACTTCTTGCCACACTTATGGTGGCAATCGACATTTGATCGATCCTGCCGGAAACGCCTCTCCCATTCTTCTATGTGACAGACATGTGATCGCAAAATCCCCTTCATTTTGCGATCGCATGTTGGTCGCATAGAAGAACGGGAAAGGCCGTTCCGGCAGGAACGATCTAATGTAGCTAGAGCGCTTATTATTCCTGGCTGATATTCTTATTCCTGGCTGATATTTTTCTTTTCACATATTTAGCGTGTTGTTATGATTGCTTTACCATGACACATACAGTATAATTTTCCATACAATTATAAAAATTACTGTTTTTCCCAGACTGTCCTGTTACCCTGCAGTGTTCCCCTAATTCCAGAGCAGAAGCTCCAAGCTTGGCCACCCCCTTGCATCAGCAGGCTTGATTAGGGTTTTGTGTTTTTTTCTGTAAAAGGAACTTTAAATGCATAACTGCATGCTTTTGGGACTAGGAATTACTGCATTAAAAACAGGAAAATAAAAAAAAATACTGTATTATAAACAGGAATATGAAAGAAGAAAAAACATTAAAACCTATAAAATGTCTTTATTCATAATGTTATTAATGATCACAGGCTGCTCTCGAACCGAGGATGTAACCATTAAATCACTGTACCGCCCATAATTACCACTAATTTCTAGGAAATACAAATATATATTAAAAAATTACTAAATAATGATGTCATATTACGATCAGCTAGATTTATTTCCTGTATGGAAAAATCAAACATAAGAAGGATTTATAATTGGATTATAACTAAATATTAAAAAATGCCTTTGAAATACAACTTAATACTTTGCTTTGTTGACTGAGGCATCAGTGGAAAATTGACAGAGTTAAATAACTTTGATTTATTATTTTAAGAGAACACTGCAGTCAACCACAGGGAAGACTGAAGAACACTGAAGTGCCTGTATAAATAGCAAAGGTTCACAAAACTTTAGTTTAAAGGATAAAAAGTAGTAATGTTGTCAACCAAAGTTCTGGAAACTTAACCACATATTGAATTAGCTAAAGAGATGTAACATACTCTACATGCTCCTGCAAGGGATTTTGCAGTTTGCACTGTTTATCTGTAAATTGTAAAATGCCAACAGTCTTGTTTACCCTTTACCATTGTTCATTAAAGAATTGCCAGAAATCTTCCTTTAAAAACAAGCTTAAATGATTAAAAAACAATGTTCTTGTCCTCATACAAGTAACTCTGACCCCATACAAGTAACTCTTTTTATAACTCCAAGAACATTTTGTTCCCATTGCTTTACTCCCCTTTCATACTAACAACTTTTGCAATTTAAAACCTCAATGTGCAAAGACTGCAGGTAACTAAGCTAGGTAACAATAAGACAGGGGGATTCTAGGTACCTGCACTCCCCATTCTAGGTCCCCTAAAATCCCTAATGAAAACCTATGGTGTCCAAAACTGTTCCAAACCACCATTATCCCAGTAAAATTACCCAGGTTGAGTACTTAAACACTATTCAATAAGAGGTGCAACATTTTGCCAGTGTTTTTACATGTTTTATTTCAGATAATTAACTCTCTATATGTGAAAGAACTTTGCTTCTTGGTAGTGGGTGTGTTCAGGTGTGGGGTAAACGGAGAGTATTTATGAACAGTGAATTTTTTAATCCTGATGAAGGTTCTCTATGCAGCGCTGAAACAATGAAATTTGTTAGTTAAATGTAACTTTTTTGATTTTTGCAAAATGCAATGTAACTGGAACTAGTTGTTTGATTCATTTTTGGGCTAATTACCTGTTTATTCTGAGGAAACTGGTGGTGGAGGGAGGATAAGTGCAGAGGGTTTCACATTAAGATTGGTTAATTAAGTTTACCATTTTTGCGCCACCTAAAATCCTTTTTATAATAATGCTTTCCGATTTGCTCCATCGAATGCCACCGGCATTATAGAAAACCTTTAGTGAATTCAGTTTTATTACAGACAAGAAAGCACAAACAAAGACTGTCACGAGAATACTGAACGGATTAATTTAAAACAGATTTTGCACAAACCTTTTGGCCCTTAAACAGTAATGGACTCCATAATTCAATAAATTGAATTATAACTATATGGAGTGACATTATTGGAATACTATAAAGCTGGAAGCATTCCAAGGAGGTTTTAGAATTAAGTTTATGTATACATTAGAGTTTAATATATCAAGCAGTGCCAGGTAGCAACAGCTAGATGCACCAAGATATTGTCTTGTATAAAGAGGGGTATAGATTCAAGGGAGGAAAATAGTATTATTCCTTTTCACAGAGCACTCCTAAGGTCTCATTTGGAATATTTGGCACAATTTTGGAATCCTGTGTACAAAAAGCCCATCTTGGAAATAGAAAAGGGTTCAGAAAGTTCAACTGAATAAGGGGACTAGTGGAGCTTGGATAGAAAGAATAAGCACATTAGATGAGTTACAATTATGTACACTAGAGAAAATGTGCTTGCATTGGGATATAATAACTTTGTATAAATACATTAATGGGCCATACAATAAATTAGCCGTCGCATTGTTCACCAATAGAACATGTCAGTGGACATGGTGATGCCAGGTTTATTGGATAGTTTAAAAAAAAAAAAAGCTGGATGAGTTTCTAAAAACAAAGAATGTTGCATGGTATTGATACATAAGTTCAATTGCCACAAGAGTCAGGACAAGAGTAATTTTCCCCCTTCATACTGTTTTTTTTTTGCCGATCATCTGTATCAGAGATAGGCAACCAGTAGATCTCCAGATGTTTGGAAACTACAACTCCCCGAATTCCCTAACTACAGAATGCTTGTAGAGAATTTCTGGGAGTTGTAGTTTTCAAATATCTTTAGATTTACCGGTTGCCTATCCCTGCTTTGGATCAACAGTTAGGCAGGAAATGTGGGTAATGCTCAGTAGGTTGGACTAGAAGAACGTATGTCTTTATTCAACCTCAAATACTGTGTTGAACTGTCAGAAAGGCATTATAGGTAATGTATAAATGTTGGACTAGATGGACCTCTTTTATTTCTTTGGCTAATGGATAATATTGTTAGAACAGGCTGATCTCCAATGTTTTACTTGTGTGGGAAACTGCAGCCCTACTGTATATATACAGTATATGCAAATTTCACATGCACTAACTTTTCTTTGCATATTTCCAAACTACTGCTCCCAAAATTCATTAACAGGTGAAAGACCTGCAGCTCATTTACAGCAAGTGGAATGTAAGGCAAATATTTTCCTCAAGAAAAAAAAAGCACTTAAGAATCACAGAAATTATATATTATATTGTGCCAAAATGGCTGTCACTAATGCATTATTTCTGCACATACGTAAAATATCACCGTGGCAACAAATTATTACGAAAATGCCCATTATAAATCTCACCTTAATCTTGGCTTCCAATTTCCTATTGATTGTGTGAATGCCATTCAGGTTTTCCCTATGTGCATTATAATAACTTACCAGGTGACTTTTATTATATTTTTAAAAATAGTGAAATAACAAAGCAATGATTTTAATTGTTGGAGAACAGTATAAAAATCTCTTAGTTAGGGGTATAATTTGGCCAGTCAGTTATTTTCTTTTATATCAGAACAATATAGCTTTCATGTAAGAAATAGGGAAAATCAATACATTTCAGTTCAGTATTATCCAAGAAAAAGTCTGTGTGCAAACATAGTTTGGGACTATTTTTGCAATCGCTCCACTGTATGTCCTGTATTGGAGATAGTGCTGAAGCCAGGACGAAAATGAGCAGAATCAGCTTTCTTTGGCCAGGTGCTCCTCACAGAGACAATATTAGGAGGTAGGAATTTCTGGTCCTATATCCCTGTCCCAATTACTTCTCATTTTAAATGTTTTTTTTTTTTTAAAAAACATTATACACACTATAGTTCTCCTTTAATATATGACATGACATAACTGTAGAAGGGAAAAAGAAGACTTAAGTCTATACTGAGAAAAGACAGTAATTCCTCATAGAGCATATTATTTTAATTGTACATAGACTTATTTCAGTATGCCATCAATGTGTTTAAAGATTTTTTGAAAAAACATACACAGATAAGACATCTTGCCAGGACTTTTGCAGCACCTGTAGACAATTTCTGGTCTAGTAATTATCTGATCAAAAATGCAGGGCTAGTTCTAAAATGAAATAATTGCCTCTACTGAAGTATACAGTAGACATACGGGAAATGCAACAGTACAATAACTATTGCCTTGAAACTGTCATCAGCAAGTTTTAACTTAACGGAGCACCACAGAGAGAAATTACAGACTGACAGGCAGAATCCATTTTATACAGTACACGGCTGATTGCATCAAAGCTTTCTGATTTCTTTATAATTACGGATCACCTATAGAACAAAAAACACAATGAAAGTTTGATATGTTTCTCCTTTTATATAAAGGTTCAAGCCAGAAAGAATATATTTGTTTTTTCATATTTAAAACAAACGGTTATCATAACAAAAAAAGACATTGGAAAACATCAATATCACTGAGTTATTTTAAGCATTGAATCACTGCTTGTTGTCAGTTTGAGAATCCCAGATCGGTCCATTTGATACCCCTCACAGAGTAGAACTTCAAAAATCAATGGTGAAATAGGGGGGAGAAAATGATAGGTCAATCAGCCACTTATTCATTATTAAGGAAATCACTAGCTTTCAGACAGTCTTATCCTCCTGTGCCTTACCAATAGTTAAATTACTAACCAGCATTCTAGACATCAGTTAATTGATGTAGTTTGTAGGCTACACTATATTTGACTGATAATTATTCTTTCCTTAGGCTGAAACCAAAGTAGTCATAATAAATACAATGTAATTGTGTGTGTGTTAAAGGGGTTTAAACAACATACTATTTAATAATCACTATAAATGATGTAAATTAAACATACATATGTTTAGGCAAAAAAAGTCTTTATATCCAACATGAAATATGATAAGCAGTATATGGCATTGTAAGCCTCTGGTTGGTAGTGGATTGCTGGGCCTTGTATCTTGTCAACACCAGAAGGGGCACAAGCTGCTCAAATCTATCAAATCTCATCATACAGAGCTTTCTGAAGGTGGAAATCACTACTACTAGTCTAACAAGGGATTTCACCTTTAATCCACTTTCATTATTGTCTACCTATTAGCAATGCACATTAGCAATACTATTAAAGATTATTTTCTAATTCAATTCAAGTTCAATAATAGTATGATACACACACATTTAGTGTGCCCCTTGTTGCACAGTGGGAATTATTAATGTTTATGTTTGGCTATGTGTGGATACAGTGGATACAAATCTCATTAGAACTTAAATTACCATTTATGCAAAACAAAATCTAAAAGAAATCCTAGAAATCCTGGTTGCATTAGTGTGCACAGTATTACTGAATTGGTATCCTCTTATAGTTGTACAACACCAAACATTGTACCTATCTACTCTGTAAGACATGGAACAATATATATCACCACTGCCAAAGATATTAAAGTATGGATGGAGGTGTTAGGACTTGTGTGAGGGATCCCTAATAGAGACCGTTATGGTCTTGCCCTTGACCCAGCGCCTGGGTTGAGTAGAGATCTGAGCATGTTTGACCCATTCAACAGCCAATCAGTAGAAATTACTGTTAGGAACATTCCAAGGAAGTGGTGCATCCTGGGAAGAAGAAGGACCATTAGAACCTGAAATAGCAGCTCACTAATGTCAACAGCAGGGAACAGCAAAGGGTATGAAATCAACTGATTTTTCAAAATGGGAGAGAATATGTAGAATAACTAAGTATGCATTACACAAACTAACAATTTAACAAATATTGATAATTTCCACTGAACTGTCCCTTTAACATTCTGTTATAGTTGCACAATGCCAAATGTTTATGGGTAGTGGACTTTGGATTCATCTGAGTAATAGTGTGTGGGGGTATGTGGACAGTGCTAATTAATGTTATTGTGTGTGCCTTTGCCTATTTATATATATATATTTATTATCAAAGCAATAGTTTCCCTGTACTGATAGTTGGAACTCCAAGGCAGACTAGGCAGTTATTCAAACTTGTGTTTTTATTACTGAACTGTTATAGTTGTACAACACCAAACAGTATTATAGTACTTGCACTATCTCCTTCTTGGTCACACCTCCAACATACCCCATTTCACAAAGCAGAGAGGTCTTATATAGGGGGAAGCCAGAGAGGACACAGTGCAAAGCTGCAGGATTGTGGATCTGTTGTTGATATCTCAGCTTATGAGACAGTCCGGAAGATAGAAATATTCAAACAAAAACAAAGAAAAAACTTTTAAGGAAGTTTAATGCATATAATACCATTACCAGAGATTTATATATAGGGTGTGAAGTTTGGATTAGTGCGCAAGCAGGATATGCAGATATGTGGACAGTCTTTCTTAAATAGTAACTACGATCTCCATACAATTGCCCTTTGTTGAGGTTTCATACCTTTCAAACAAGCCTATAGTGACATTTCTAGCTTCTCTGGATCTTAAGTTATGGGCTTGTAAAATTATACTTCACAGACTGCCCAGCCTCTGTGTTTCTTTAGTGAAGCTAGTTCCAGATCTGCAACCATTCCCTGCTCATTTCTCTACCTGTGGACACCTTAGAGAGGAGGAAAAAGAATCTTTTCAGGCTTGAGGCTATCTTTAAAAATGATTTAGAAGTTTGGGGATGGGGCTGATGATGCAGCTGATGATGCTTTGTCTCAGCAGTGGGCATGCTCCAAACTTAAGCTTGGGGGCAGAGCCCAAATTCTAGCAATGTCACTGCTCACAGTGCTAGCAGAAAACCCCCCTTTATACTGATTTAACATTGTATATACTGCAGTAGAAGCAGTATATCCAATCCAATCCACCTTTTTATCCAAACCCGTACAGGGGGACAGGGTAGGGGGCGGACCATCGCGAGTACAGCGTCGCTGATGCGGCATGGCTTAAATTGTGTTTTCCTACTATAAACAGGCCGGATCCTGCTACATACTCAAAGGTTTATTAAATAGTAATATTTTCTGGTGGGCTAGCCTAGCAGGCTGCAAGTCCACCAGAAAATATTAAAGCCAGTGGCATATCTCTGTCTATCTATCTATCTATCTATCTATCTATCTATCATCTATCCATCCATCCATCTATCTATCTATCTATCTTCTATCTATATATCATCTATCTATATATCATCTATCTTCCAGCCCTCCATCCATCCATCTATCTCTATAAAAATCCTTTTTTTCATTCATATTATTTATTTTCTTTCTGGAGTCTGGACTTGGCATTGGATTGAATATAGAGGATGCACACACTGCACATTAACAACTGCAGGAAGGACAGCGGGTGCCAGGGTCAGTCACAGTCTGACAACAGGCAGTCTGACTTAGTCAGGAGGAGTGAGGAAACCATGGACGGAACAGAACCTGTCACAGCAGCACTACATAACAGCTTGGCTGGCTCTTCTACTTTAATTCCCACCCCCATCCCGCCCCTGGAAGCGAGCACTACTGGGGCTGAAAGTAGCAGGGAGTTTTTTGTTTTTTTTTAATATAGCAGTGCCATTGGTAACCCAGACAGCAGGGAAGAAGCCCCAAAAACTGGATGGGGGGCTGATTCCCGGACTGTCCGGGTGAAAACCAGACAGGTGGCAACCCTAGTCTTTAATAAAGGCCACTTGTATGGTGACCAGAGTTCCCCTTTAATAACACTATGTATATTGTGAAATATGCGCCCCTGGGTCCACCTGTGGAGTATACCAGTCACCATATATCTTTCATAAAACTAAGAGAGCACTTTTTAGAAGCACTGAAACAGTTACAAGGGAGGGGGTCAAAACTAACTATTACTTCTCGGGCATCCAAACATGGCAAATTTCACTGGATTTCACATAGCAGATAACTGACATCACTTAAATCACATGCACAAATGTATGTAATAGAGATAGCATACATTCTCTGCCTAGAATACACAACTTTTTAATGATTTTCTTAAAACCTGCATGTGTTTTAAACAAAGAACATAACTGGGAGTAATGATGCAACATAATTTACCTTAAGGTGTCCTAATATTTTAATTGGTTAAAACACATAAAGTGCTTTCCACATACAGGAGGGTCGGGCTAAGACCCTCCATTTTGGATATTCTGTTTAAAATAGGGGTAATAGTTCTGTAAATATTTTTACAACTTTATATATATTTTTTTGTAGCTAATATAACTCACTAATATATTTATATATAAATATTTAAACAGTGGCTTAGTGGTTAGCACTGTCTTGCAGCACTGAAGTCCTGAGTTCGATTCCAACCTTGGACACATCTGCAAGGAGTTTGTACCTCGTTGCTTGTAACATTGCAGTGCGGCGTGATGACATCACGTGCACAGAGCTAAATGCTACTGGATTTTTAGACACAGACAGCAACGCGGTCCAGCAAGTCTCGGGGGCGGAGCTTACCTGACTGAAGACATGAACCAAGATGGCCAGAACTTTACTGGGGCAGAGGTAGGCTCTGAAGGGACCTAAACAAAAAAGGGGGGGAAGGTTAGTTAAAGATACAGCTTCCAAACTACTTTCCTTACAATCATTTATATAACGTAAACAAGTCTTTTAGACAGTTATGTTCCACTTTTCCTTTTACATGTAGAAAAATATTCACATCCTGGTGACTTGCATTGGTAATTTATTTTTAATATGCTCTAACAAATATTTTCCTTTCAAGCTGACATTGTAAGCAAGAACATTCTACTGCAAGTGCATTTTCAAAATGACATAACCATGACTTTCAGTGAGCACAGTTGGAGAAAGGCAGCCTCGACTTATTTTCAGACTCGTTTAACACCAGACCTAGATTCAAATATGTACAATGAAGTCAAGCAATGCTTTGGAGGGGTTTTTAATGGTGGCTAGTTGTTGTTCTATTAAGGTGTCATAACTACTGGTTACATTAATTACCTGATAATATACAGTGTGGAACTACTGAAAACAAAATGTTTGGAAGAACCAGTTTAAAAGGGAAACTAAAGTATTTAACAATTTACTACCCCATGTTATTAAATACATTATCAGTACTGCAGTGTACTGCCTTTGCTTAACTTAACAGCATTATTGTTATAAAACTGTAGATATCATCCTTTACATCAGGTGTATTATGGTTTGGGGGTGTTCACTACCTGTACATGAAACATTATTTTGGTGGTGGACAGGTGGTGGAAATATTATTTTGTTGGTGGGTAGGTACTCTGAATGCTTCAGGTTAGGCTCCTATGCTACACTCACATTAGGCCTAAATGTATTGGTTGAACTTAACACAATTGCAAATGTAATTGCACAAAGACACATGGGGGTCATTCACCAAGAGTCCTTAAAGGACAATTATACTTACCATTTCCCCGATCCATTCCTGCAAAGTACCTAGGGTGAGGACCTAAAACACTAAGTCCTCTGGGTACTTTACAAAAGTCTTGCACTACTTACTTGTAATCTCCCTCGTCTCTCCGGTCTGATCCTCCCCACTTGCACTTTCAGTGACAGTCCGGGAGGCAGCCAATGGGAAGACACGCCTCCTTGCAGAGCGCGTCTTCCCATTGGCTGCCTCGCGACCTGTCACTCAAAGTGCCAGTGGGGAGGATCGGACCGGAGCGACGAGGACTTTTGTAAAGTACCCAGAGGTGAGGACTTAGCGTTTTAGGTCCTCACCCTGGGTACTTTGCAGGAATGGGGGGAAAGGAACGAGGGGGAGGTGAGTATAATTGTCCTTTAAATTTTAGATCGCTAAGCCCCGAAAATGGTATTCACTGAAGGCTTTGCATTAGATATTGAATAGGGTTTTTTTTTTAACCACTCTTTTAAGCCATAAGAAGATCCCCAGCAGGTGTAGAATATTTATGAAAAACATGGCTACATTTGTGAAGTGGAGCTAAATGGTTGCTATAGGATTTTTTTTGAAATCATGTGCCAAACACGTGCAAAACTAGCATTTGTGACAATCTTTTCAAAATGGACTCTTGGTGAATGACCCCTATAGCTTTTACTAACCATTTACATAAGTACTATTTGCACAGTTAAGTGAGTTTGCTGGTCAGTAATACATGATATTGGTATATTTATTTACATTCTATAAACAGTTAAAAAATGAAATTCATTTCTACATTGTGACACTGTACACCTACAGCATATTGATTATGGGAGAGGTTGACAGTGGTAGCAGCTCAAGGTACATCCCCCTGATAATTTTCAAGGATGGGAGAGATGGGAGGTATTGAACAAGATGTGAGACAAAGTGATAACTTCATAGCGTCAGGGCCATGAATGGATAATACTTCATTGAGAGAGAAATGCATTTGAGTTTACAGAAAACTACCTTGGGACTGAACTAAGGACTGAGAATTTTTTAAGAGAACGATTCTTGTTCTCATCTGAATAAGCACACCCTTTACCTTGTCTATATATAGAATGTATAATGTAGGTTCTAACATCATTTTCACTTGCCAATTATACATAAATATATAATATTAGCTGTTTTACATTAAGAGAGAACTTCTCTATTAATGGGCAACTTTTGTAGAATTTGTACTTTAAATGCATTTCTTGTAAAGGGCCTTTCAGAAAAATAGAATTCCCCGGTGAGCTGACTCATATTCCATCTCTGAATTGTACAGTCCAGCTGTGATTATTTGATTTTTTTTATCAGCCGCATGAAATATTTATTTGGCTTATCGCAGATGAAATATAGAAAGAAAAAGGTGACGAGGAAAAAAATGTCAGCTGGAATATTTGTTTAGAAAAGATGGACTAAGCTACAAATGACCCATGTTGTGCATTGGTAGGTACATGCTATTAAAGCTGAAGGTGTACACTGTGTTTTTATAATACCATATTAGTAACTGCACAGAATTATTTTTACATACTGAAAATCATTTGCACTGTATACTTCTTCCTAGAAAATCTTAACTAGAGATGGACTCGAAGTCGAACCCAAGTTTGAGTCAAAATTAATAAGTCCGAACGGACTTGGACTTCTCGAACTATCCCGGATTTCTCGGACTTTCCAGACTCGCGGCTGTATTTTCAATAATTATTGAACATTCAGTAATTAGAAAATTTACAAGCCGTTCACTAGCCCTAGAATGTATCGTTTGCTAACCCTCAAATGTACCATTTGTTTTCGGTAACCCTTGAATGTACGGAACATTTTCGTTAACCCTGCAATGTATCGTTCGCTAACCCTCGAATGTAGCCTTCAATTTTTGGTAACCCTCGAAAGTATTGTTTGTTTTCGGTAACCCTCGAATGTATGGATTGTTTTCACTAACCCTAGAATGTATCGTTCGCTAACCCTCGAAATTATCGTTCGTTTTCAGTAATCCTTAAAAGTATTGTTCGATTAAGGTAATCCTCGAATTTATGGTTCTATTTTCGGTAACCCTCGAAAGTATCATTCGGTAACCCTTGAATTGGCCGTAACCCTCGAATGTAGCTTGCGTGTTTAAAAAAGTTTTGGTGATAGTGACATGTTCCCCAGACCATTTCCCAGGTGCCACAGCCATTTTGAGTAAGTTACCATTGTTAGTTTAGCTGCAATTCATCCGGACTTTTCAAAATATCACTCCCCATTGACTTTATTGGGTCCGAATTTGAACTTTCAAACTTTTACTGAAGTTACTTCATGAAGTTTGGCCCTCTCTACCCCTCGTACTACCTCTGGAAATATTGGAACTTTTGGAAATGGGGGTGTTTTGCCATTGTATATTGATTAGATTACAAAGAAATACATTCTAAATATACTGTATATATTTAATGTGGTGTAAATACAAAGATTTCTCTTACGCCCAGGATGGAGCAGACAAGCAGTGCAGTCACCTTCATACTCCGCTCAGACATGCTACAGTAGGATTTAACATGTCAAAGGTATCACAGGGCATAATATAAACTGAGCTTTTTTTTAAAATCCCCAATGGGTTTTATATAATGTTGTGTTGTGGTGTCTGAGAATATGAGGCATATACAGTGCTGTAAATAAAATGTGTTAAGTTAATTTGTATTATTAAAAAGTATTATGGGTCTGTGTTACTATTAACTTACACAAAAAATTCTGAAGAAGGGAAGCAGAATGATAGAATCAGGGAAGGGTTTTTACATGGAGTTTTCCTTTAATACGCTTTGAAATCTAGTAACATGTGATTTGATCTATATCCATATCTGGTCAAGAAAGTTCAAATGCAGAAAGCTCCATCAGCGTATACATTTGTTAGTGGTGTGCTCAAAAGTAGAAATTGAAAACCATGCATGTAATACATTATACAAAAACACAGCTATCTCCTTACCACAGTGCCACAAAGGGATTAGCCAGGGATTAAGACGGTATTGCGCTGTATTAAATAATTACATTTTTTACAGCATTAATTACAATATACTTTGGGAACATACAACTAAAGGCTGAACATACTACTCACCTAATTGACACTTAAATCTTTATATTTGCAATATTCTAAAAAGTTATTTACCTAATACCTAATCTAAACATGGCTATGTCCTTCCTTTTCTATCTATCCTCCTTTACCAAGGGAATCCCGTCTCCTGTGGTCAGTGGTCTGCCCTATAAAAAAAAATAAAAAAAATAATGGGACTTAAGCTTAGTACACACGTGTGATCGCGGGGACTGACCCGCGACACATAAAGTGTATGAGCTGACAATCATGATGTGTGTGGGTTCTTTGTCAGCTGAAACGGACGATAGTTAACTGATTCGCCGGACGGCCACCACAATCGCACTTGTGTACCCAGCTTAACACCAGGAAGCAGATCAAGGTGCAGAAAAAACATCAATTAAAAGGGAAGTTTAGCACAAATCCATTTGCTTTCAAGAAAAAAAGGCACATTTTCTCATTTCAATTAAAATTGACTGCACTTTCAGTGATTTCTCTGTATAACTAAAGTACTAAGTTCATGTTTCTAAAGGTTCATACACACGTGCGATCGCGGGTCCTGACCCACGACGCACGAAGTGCATGAACAAACTTTTCAGCCGACAATCGGCCTGTGTGTAGGCACTTTATCGACTGAAACGGACGACCTGGCGGATCTCCGAACGAACAACCATTTCGGCTGATAAAGTGCCCACACACGTGCCGATTATTTGCTGAAACGTTCGTTCATAGTGTGTTTTATGCCTTATCAGTAGAACTTTTAGTAACAGTGAGCATTCTGGGAAGAAGAAGGGCTGTTGCAGAACCTGAAATGACAGCTCACTACTGACCACAGTCAAGCACAACAAATGGTAAAAAATCAATAGATTTTTCTGCTTTTATTCTCTGAACTATACAACAAATACAGCAGTTGTGGAATCATCTCAGTTTTTAGGGTATAATTGTCCTTAATAATCTGGATTAATTTATGTTTTTTAAATTAAACATAAAATGATTGAAATCTTTTATTTATTAAAAAAGTATAATATGTGTAACTAAGCAAGTATATTGATGAGAGGAAAAGAGAAAGAGACTTAGTTCCGATGATCGATTGCTGTAAAGATGTAATGAACTTAAGCACAGGTGATTTATTTTTTTCTGTGGTTTAGAAGCTATTAGTAGCAGACAGAAGAGGATCATTAGAAACGAAATGACATATTTCCAGCCTTCCTTTATGCCTGATGTTCCTTTGCTATTTTGAATCAGGCAGACATTAGAACTATCCATTACTGTAGGCCATAGCTTCATGTCATCAGTGACATAATGGTCCAATTCTAGCATGTTTAGGAACCTCACCCAGTATAAATACTAAATAGCAGTAAACGTGTCATAAAACAAGCTGATTTCTTTGAGACAATATAGGAAGTGAGAGGTCTAGCAACAGATTCATTTCACTTTTAGTATTAGCAGTAAAGGATTGTACCATTATAGCCACTGACGGCAGCAAAGACATATTGGAAGGGTAACTGTGGTCTCCAATTCTTCCAAACTAGTAAGAATGATATAAAAAGCCTTCTATCGTACCTTCAAAATGAAACATTATAATCACAACTCTAGATAAAATTTGTGAGAAGTTATTGCTGGAAACGTTCAGCAATATTTCTTCCTGCTTGAACACTTCCTGTTTTCAGCCATGTGACCAGCTTGTAGTCATGTGACTAGCCTCAGCCTGCATTAATAGGTTCCCCTTTTCAACTGTCAATTTTCCGCCCAGGGCGGGGCAGAGGTCAGGTAATATCACGCAACCTACTGGAAGCAGTAAGTTTGAATATTCACCCCAATATAATTTCTCACAGGCTGAAGCTAGAGATGTGATTGTCAGCTCATTTTAAAGGAAATACTGCATGCTTTTATTTAACCCTAACTTGTTTGGAGACCACAGTTGCCCTTTAAAGTTTTATTGGCTTGGTGAAATAATAAAAGATACAAGCTTTTGAATCACTTTATGATTATTCTAGGGATATGATGTAATCCCGAATCAGGTATTGTACACTGTTTTTTACACAAAAGTATAAAAAAAAAAAAAATTCTGGTAATTAATGTGATAATTAAAACTATACAGATAGTGACCACACAGGTTTAAAGGAATAGTTCACTCAAAAAGTAAACTATTCTTTAATGTATTGATTGAAGACCAGGAGGTTAAGAAGCTATTACTTACCTCCCGTTCTTCAATCAATTCACCAAGAGCGATGGACAAAGAAAGAAGAAACTTACCTTACACGTGATCCACCGCAGCAGAAGTGACAGGTCCCGACTACTTTCATTAGCGTGCATGCACGATAATGCGCGCTATACTTTCTCTGAGTAGGAAGCAATCAGGAATTTCCACTACTGTTGCGGAGGATCGTGCAAAAGGTAAATTTCTTCTTTCTTCATCCGTCATTCCTGGTGAATTGATTGAAAAATGGGAGGTAAGTAATAGCTCCTTAACACTAGGAGTTATTCCTTTAAGGAACTAGCACAAGGATGTAAAATAAAAATTAAAAAACCTGTCCAGACACATTCCTAATGTCAATTACAAAATAAAATGTTGCAATGGGAAAAGAATGTGAATTCTTTGTGACACCTTCCTTGTAATAAAAGTTCTCATTAAAAATAACCAAAATCGCCTGGCACATGATTGGTTGGGGCAAACTTAGCACCATTTTTAATACAGAGTACTGGCGGTGCTAGGGAAGATAAAGAAATCCTTTAGCATCCAAAAAACATGGGAGGGAGAAAGCTCCCTGCCATAAAAATCTTCCCACAACAGCACATCCACATAAAAGTCCTTAAAAGTACATTTTATTGGTTACTCATCGTAAAAAATAACCCACATGAGCACATATAAACAAACAGTTTATAAAAAAAAACCTCCCTCACAACAGTAGAAAAAAAACATCTAAAAACCAAAGCCGGGCGTCCCCGTATTCTAAAAACTTGCAAAGGAGATGGAGTCACTATGGTAGTGTAACATATGTATGTTCCACACAAGTAAAAGGCAATGGGGAAACTCCACTACAAAAATAAAGCAGACGATCACTCCACAATACACAATGGGACTTTAAAGTGAGAAGCCCTGTCACACAGGTAGAAAGCATACTCATCTCCCCGTGGACGGCCACACTCTTCACCCGTCTCGATGTCAGGTAAGTACAGCATTCCAAAGGATTGTCCTAAGAAGTCTCGTCCAACACCTCCGGCTCTAAGTTCCATGGTTCCTCTGTGGACTCACATGTGAACTAACGGAGAGCCGCTCCTAGCAAAAACGACCTGTACATTCGAGGGTTACCGAAAACTAACCTAGCATTTGGGGTTAGTGAACGTACATTCTAGGGTAGCAAAAAACGACCTGTACATTCGAGGGTTACCGAAAACTAACAATACATTGAGGGTTAGTGAACATACATTCTAGGTTGAGTCAACAACGACCTGTACATTCGAGGGTTACCGAAAACTAACAATACATTTGAGGGTTAGTGAACGATACATTCTAGGGTTAGCAAAAACGACCTGTACATTCGAGGGTTACCGAAAACTAACAATACATTCGAGGGTTAGTGAACGATACATTCTAGGGTTAGCAAAAACGACCTGTACATTCGAGGGTTACCGAAAACTAAAAATACATTCGAGGATTAGTGAATGATACATTCTAGGGCTAGCAAAAACGACCTGTACATTCGAGGGTTACCGAAAACTAACAATACATTCGAGGGTTAGTGAACGATACATTCTAGGGTTAGCAAAAATGACCTGTACATTCGAGGGTTACCGAAAACTAACAATACATTCGAGGGTTAGTGAACGATACATTCTAGGGTTAGCAAAAATGACCTGTACATTCGAGGGTTACAAAAAACTAACAATACATTCGAGGGTTAGTGAACGATACATTCTAGGCGTAAATTGGATAATACAGCTGCAAGTCCGGAAAGTCCAAGAAATCCGGGTCCAAGATAGTTAGAGAAGTCCAAGTCCATTTCGAACTTGTTAAGTTCGAGTTCTAGTCCATCTCTAATTTTAGCAAGTTTAATTGCTTTCTTGCACTCATTACTACAGCTTTTCATAGCCTGTATGCCTGTTCCGTTCCCTCCGATTTCAAAATTTTAAATGCCTTTTTTCCATAAAAAAAAAAGCAACCTAGCAGGGAGGTGAAAACCAACACACAAGACCCAAGGTAACTAATATAAACTTTACATTCAGGAGTTACCATATTATAGTTTCTGGGTATAAGTGGATGAAATGCACAATATTCCAACATTAGTGGAATACTGCTACCTTGTATGCTGATGCGGTTATGTAACTTGGACAATTAGAATAAACCTCTATATATAATCTTGGAATGTCCTTACCACTCTGTTGTTCTGGCAAATGGGTCTATAATTTACAGGGAGGCATGATACCTCTAACAAATGATAGTATGACTATGTGAGTAGTATGGAGCAGTAGTGTATCTACCCTCTATTACCACTAAGGCTGTGTACACACTAGACAGACCAGCAACTATTAAACTCGATTGATAGTGTATTTTATATGAAATAAATTGGTTCAGCCATTCACGTAGCCTATTTAAAACCACACGACTGGCTGGAATTTTGATCGCACCAATAGCCTTAGACGCTTTGGTTTCAGAGAAACTGCAGGAGAGTTTTACAGATTTTATAAGTGACCACAACAAGGATAAATTAATGTATGTAAACAGATTTAATAGCCAGGATCTGTGATCTCTAATTGGCATCAAAACAGTCATAGCAAAGTTTTATGGTATAATTATTGTTTAGCTATGTCATCTGGCATAATCAGTGTTCAGCTATGTCATAGGTTATAATCAGTGTTTAGCTAGGTCATCAGTTATAACCAGTGCTTAGCTGTGTCATCTGGTTTTAATAAGTGTTTAGCTAGGTCAGCAGTTTTAATCAGTGTTTAGCTACAGTATGTCATCAGTTATAATCAGTATTTAGCAATATCATCTGGTAATAGCAAATCAACAGTAAATTAACAGAAAATGAATAGTAAATATTAATAGTAATCTGGAGGCGGGGGAAATCACCCTACAAGCCACTCCCCTTGCAGGATCCTAGCATTGTCCCCCTGCAAGGGGGATTTCTATTAGGGTGATTTCTCTACAACCCACAGGGGCCCTTATTACTTGATCCTTGGACAACAACTACATCTATATATATGGGCCTGTCATCTATTTATTGACAGCTTTGTGAAAAGGAGAATACTTACTGCCCACATGCACATTATATGTTTTTATGTTTTATTTATATATTTTCTTCATGCATGCCTAATATGTTAAATAAAATGAATCTTTGTCTGTCTCCACGTTAGCATGATCCGGTTCGATCTTAGAACCTACTCCTAACTAATTTTTTTGGGACTGTTTATGACAGATTAATGTGCCCATTCCCTTTGAATTGACGAATGGAGGTTGTACTGTTCTGGCACCCGTCTTATGGGAGCCAACTTTGTACCTGAGGAAGGGTATTGTAATTTCATACATTACATATGTGCTAAATAAAAGCCAATAGCAAATTATCTTGTGTGCAGAGTGGAACTGTTTTCTGCTTATTTTAGGAGTAGCTCAGCCACACTCTTGCACACCAGCACCGGGGACTGCTTAAGAATAGAGGTATGCAGCGAAATGGCATTTTGTCCGAGAATCGTGCGTGGCAGATTGCCGAACGACCCTCGACCGAACGAATACACACACGTTATTCTCAGCTGAAAAGGCCATTTGTCTCGTGAATGTATCGGCGCCGGGGGTCGTTGATCGCTGCACACATTGGACGTGTGTACGAGCCTTTAGTATTATAAGGAGGGATTTGAGTTGTACAACCACAGGCTGTAAATAGAAGTCTACCAATCAAACCAGATTTCCCCCCAGAGCTCCAAACTTGCCACGATTGGCCGGTCCTCCGCCTTGGGTGTGTAACCACCATAAATGTGCGAGCGTTTGCAATCGTGCAATATTGCACAATTGGAGCGCATGTAATTGTGTAAAAAATGCGTATGACATGCGCTCCAATTAACGGATTGCACACACAGCTCTCTGTAGCGCACTAGTATGGCCACATCAACTGGGCCACACTAGTGTGTGCTTTTAAAATCGTGATCGGATCACGCTTAAAACTGCATGTGTAGCCTAGCCCTCATACAGTGAAAGAAGGTAAAATTATTTCTTTTCATTACTTTTAATAACTTTTGCTGTTGAACTCTCACACATATTGACTCCCCTTGTTTTTCTTCAGCTAGAAAGGCCATTTAAACATTCTCTGTTTTCTAAATTGTCAATTGTTCAGTGCACAGTGCATTATTACAAGTATAGCACACGCAGCCACAGGTCTTAGTGCATAATCCGTAATGTACAAAATCAATAGCAAACTTATTTTAATTGAATGGCACATTTTCCAGAGAACACAAACCCTTTGCTAAAAAAGGAATGGTTAACTTTATTTCTCAACAGAATATGGCACATTGATTTTTTTTTTTTTTTAGAACAAACATACCAGTGCTTGAAAAGAAACAAAAAGGTTGAAAGATCTATTCCAGATCTCCTGAGTTTGGGAGCATTCATGGCACTGAAATCCTCACTGGTATATTGCACATCACCGTAAAAAGCACACAGGCTCATTTATGTACATGAAAAAGAGTGAAATATTAAAGCAAAGAAAATGATCCCATCTGTCTGACAATGGATTCAGTCCAAACTCACGAACAAAACTTAAAGCGCTAATTCCATGCACCAGCAATACTTTTAATTAAGATGGTTTGACAGATGGTAAATCAATATGAAAGCTTTAAATAAATTAATGATAACAATAATTTTGTGCAAAATCCTCTAAACTGCCCTTTATTTTTGTTTCCAGCCAAGATATCCAAAATATTACATTTCGCAGTTTGTAATCAGAGTCTAAATTCTTGAGAGTTCTCACTTAAAACAATATGAACATTATTATAAATGTATAAAGAATGTGTTTGCTTTCAGACCAAATTACAGATGAACCAGACAGGCTAATCAATTCTAATGGCAACTGGCTATTTTGGTGACACGATAAATGTAATAGAACTCTATTAATAATGCTAAAAATAGACAACTAGCTATTAATAAGTGAACAGATAGAGGATGAGAAAGCTAATGGAATACATGTCTTTTTCTTCATTTCACAGTTACTACATTAGAATTGTTTAACTAAAGATAAAATTATTTTAAAGACACAGACTATATGTTGGTCACAATACATAAATAGATTGTTCTAATTAAAGTCAGCAATCATAATATTTAAATTTGGAACAAACGATAATATCATTTTAAACAATGGACTGTAATCTTTTTGTAATACAATCAGACTTCGAATCATTACAAATTGAAGCAAGGTCTCCTTGTTTGCACAAAATAATTGAATTGGAAAGCTTTTTGAGTATTTCTTTTTTTTCAAAAACCTAGGAGCAGAAAACCCTTGAAAATGTATTTTTTAACCTATTAAATAAATGATAGGTGGGCAGGTGGATACAATCTGTTATTGGAGCAGAGCACAGTGATGTAAAATATTCAAATAAACACAGTACACACAGGTACAACCAATTGCAGAGAAAAAGGGGCAAATAGTGCATACAGTCTCAGTAATTGTAATTAAATAATAATAATTCAGTAGTGTTTTGCATAATCAATAAAGTAGAATAGTCTCGACACAAAATGAATGTGGCATCACAAACTGTTTGCTAAGGAGAAGCTCTGTGTTTAGAATAACCAGATCTGCTAACTGGGGATAGTCTTATTAAATGGCTAAACTAATGGCTGTTAAAGTGCAATCCTGTCGGATCTACGGATTTTCGACAACCGTTGTTTCCAATCAAAACCAGGTTTGTTTTAAAATCAAGCTGTACTTTTAGAGAGATAACTTAGAAATTAGTGTGTGTATTTAAAAAAGGTATAATCTCAACTAACTAAAGAAAGCAAAACTAATATTAAAATGAGTATAAATGCATTTATATATAATTCACAGAAATCATGTTACTTCAAATACGTTACTGTTAAATAAAAGCCTTTCCATTAAAGGGTATCTCCACTGATAAAGTTTTTTTTTTTTGCCATTTAGTTTTATTGGAGAATGGGAGGTAAAGGAACTGTGTCTTACCACCCATTCTTCAATAAAACCCGCAGGAGCTGCGTACTCTGACAGGTCCCAGCGGACTCTATATGCTATGCGTATCGTACTGGCTCATAGAATACAAAGTCTGTTGGGACCTGTCAGAATACGCGGCTGAGGAGTGAGCAGTCGGATAAGTACCTTACCTTCATTCCCGGCTCCTGCAGCTCTTAATGAAGAACAGGAGGTAAGACACAGCTCCTTTACCTCCCGTTCTTCAATAAAACTAAATGTTTTGGTCAGATCAGTTGCACTTCCACTATTTGTTATGAAGTAATTTTGCCACAGGAGTGCTTCCACAGCCCCCCTTTTGTGTATATATTGTAGCAGAGCTTCTCTGCAGGAAGATTGACCAAGCTTACATGTGGTAATAGCACCCCCAACACGCCCCTTTAATTGGAGGTCTTATGCCTTGAATAATAAGCATTGGATGAAAGGCCTCTTCCCTCCTTGTTAAAAGCCAGTAGGCAGGGGGAAGTTATAGCCTTCAATACTAATCCAATGCAAGGTCAGGGAGACAATCTTTCCACGAAAATGCAACCAAGCAGGGAATGTCAGCCCAGATAAATGACCCAAGGTAAACTGTTAGGACCTTCCATACTGGGGTTACCTTGACGTGGTTGGAAGGCTTTTCACTTTTATGCATAAAATTTAACTAAAAACCCCCATGTTTTTACTGTTTGCACTAGCACAGATACTATGATATATGGGGCCCAGGAATGTGCATTGATCATCTCTTTTCTTGTTTGATAAAACTAAATGCCAAAATGTTTTTTTTCAGTGGAGATACCCTTTAAAATGAGCTCTAGATCTCTAGGTGAAACTTGTGAGAAGATATATTGCTGAAATTTAACTTTCTAAACGTGTAGCCACGTGACCAGCATAGTTGGTTTGCTACTTGCAAACCTTGTATTTTCAATCCTCTGGCTGTGTAAACCTTAGGCAAAGCCAAAAGCTTGGAGACAGGCAATGATATCTTCCTGTCTTTCCCAGCATTAATTCTTCAGTGAGCATGCTTAGACCCTGATATCCCTGGTATCAATGGGATTGGCCCTTAATCAGTTATATTTGTACCCAGCTTTACCTCTTATTTTTCAAAAGCAAATGCAAATCTAGCATTTAGGCTTTGTTCACACTATTTAAGTGCAGTAATTTAGCCATGCTGCATGTGTTTTTACTAAGTGTTCCTTCATGTCTTTAATTCGGGGATTCTCAAACCGTGATGTTAGAAACCTGCAGCATTCCATGGGTTTCCTCTGTATTTGAGGGATGCTGGGAGTTGTAGTTTTAAAACATCTGGAGGCACACCGTTTGATGAAATGCTGCTTTAATGAACTGCTACATAGCCTTGTAATATGTATTTCTTATATGTTAGTTTCATATGATAGTTTTTTAAATTAGCTTATGAATTGTAGGGTGGCTGGGTGAAAAATAGGTGGAAAAAGTGACAATTTCTGGTGTAGTATCTGTGTAATTAGAGGGTATGCAGAAACATTTTAAAAAGCTTGGAACAATCTTCCAACCAAGATTTGTGTCCAGAATATTTTAAGGATTTGTGGTATTTCTGATACATCTGACCTATCTCATGGGTGCCTAAACTAGACAATGAAAACTTTGCAGTATGCAGTTTATGTAGTGCACAGAACATCTTTTTCTTGGAGCTGCCTAATGACATGCTTTGGAATTCTCCTTAGATTACAATAAAACAATGCAATCAATTTGTTTTCTATTGATTGAAGTCTACGGTAATGGTTAAATTATATGACATTATAATCTATCAGGTTGTAAAGACATGTTCACATTTCTTAGAAAAATATGGAAATGTTGGAATACGGGTTGGGTTATTATTTATAATTACTGTGTAATGCTGGCCATACACTGACCCAACCTTATGGAAATTGGACTTTTATTCCATCATAATTGCCAAACCATAAATAATATTAGGTGCTGCAGTGGACAGTTTACCAGCCAATGTTCCTTGGCCAGATTATGTTTTGTGACAGTCTCTACTGTCTTTGGTTGCTCCTATGTCTGTTTCAGGACATATTAGCCAAATAATATAGAATGTTTGGAGCAACATATGAACCACACAACCACTAAAGTAATTGCTATTAATGTAAGTGCATTTATTGTGCTCGCACACAACATGTTGAAAGGTAAAATAGATATTTGTGCCCAGCTAAATAGTTATCCTTCCCCTAATTGGTTAATGTTTTTTTGTACTTCAGTAAAGATGGCCGCACTTACAGAAATCGGTTCAGATTACAGATTTTTTAACTTTTGAAGTTATATATAATTTTGAATAATATAATCTATAAATGAATATGTAATCAACTAACTCTGACGTATTTGTGTTGCTGCATCAAGTACTTGTTTTTCTCAAACTCAGTCCCCCAGCCCCCTGACAGACTATCTGACTTTCTGTGAGGGCAAGCATACTCAGTAATAGCTATGAGGCAATATTGGGATAGGGAATTTTCCATCATGCAGTTCTTGTACCAACTGTCACTATTCCAGATACAGCAAAACTATACACAAAAGAATAATTTATGATGCTAAAGCACTTGATTGACAGCTGAAATTAAACATTTTCAAACTGGATATCAAAAGAAATGGGACAGATCAATAAAAAAGTGATACAGTGATAGACTGGAAGAATTATAGTTTCCAGTAATGGACAATGTAAAAAAATAATTCCCCAGTGTATATATCCTTTAAAAGACATGTGCACCTGTTTTTTTAAAACATCTCTGTAGTGTAGGGCTCCCTCTCCCACCCCCAACCACTATAGTTGTTTGTAAGAAATCTAAGCCTACTTACATAGCCTCTTTCCCGCAGAGTTCAGACAGGCCCTCTGCTTGCATGAAACTGCAAGTGCTAAGTACAGCAAAATATATAGCACAATGTCTGGGCCTTAGTTTCTTAGTTCCTTACAATCAGCACACTTATAAGCCCCATACATGCACTAATCCCAGTCATACGTTTTCAGGATATCCCGATATTGCACGATCATAGGTTTGTGTATGGATTTTTATACGAAAATCGTATGAAAATGTTATTATCGGTCCACTGGGAAAATTTTTCCCATTCTACTGCTCGATCGCACAACCAAGATTTTTAGTGTTTGGGCCCCATTAGATATGGTACCCATGGGATATGCTTCTACTGACATTTCTACATTTTTAATACAATACTTGTATTGACTTTATTTATAAGCAACTTTCCTGTTTTACAACAGCATAAGCTAGATTGTAATTTGTTCAATTCCTCCTTTCTCTTAGACATTTCTCTTAGGGGAATCTCTATTAGCACTTTAGGTACACATCATTTGTTCCATATTTGCCTAAAAGAACACGATAACCCAATGATCATGGTCACAAACAAAACTGTTTAATTTCTTTTGCCATCTTTCCAGGGTTTCTTTGTATACGTTCAGTTAATCATTCTTCCTGTTGAACTTTTACGAATTCTATTAGGAACAGTTAAATGGATTTCCATAATAATCCTCTCGCTAATGGTTTTTATTTATGTGCCATCATTACACAGAAATAAGCCATTAAATAACACTGAAAAATATCACTGCAGCTGTGCAGTTAGCAGTACAATTAACTAAAATGTACCTGGAAAAATAATAAGGTTTCTATCCAGAAATACATTTTTTTTTTTGCCTTGTCTTCTTGAAAAATCCAACTGGCATTCAACATATAATTATACTTTAAGACAGACAACTATATTACAAGCAGAATTATTAAAAGTTTATTTACTTTGAACATTTAACCACTGATAATTCAGCCAGCTGCACAGATGAAGAAATAGTCAATCAGTGACCAGCAAAAACAAATTCTGAAAGTGCTCCTACCATGCCAGGATATGGCTTGTGGAGGATCTGTGAGACCGTTTCTGAAAGAACAAGTGCTCCCAATACCCAAGAACATGTATGCAAAAGATCAAGTGCTCCAACCAACCAGAATGTTTTTTTAAATGGTCAAGTGCTTCCACCAATTAAAAGACCAAGTGCTCCCATTATCCAAGAACAAGTATGTGAAATGTTGATTGCTGGTATCACGTAAGAGCAGGGGTGTGGAGGCTCAAGTGTTCCCATTAGACTCAAGGTATGATTCAGCCTACAGTATATTAGGTTGTTTCTCTCTGTTTAATTTAAGTTGGGTAAATTGGATGGAATTCCTGTACATTTATTTGCAGTATTCTGTTATGCTTTTGTTTGTAGGGTGAAGGAGGATTAAGAGAGGCGAGTTGCTCTCTCTCTCTCTATATATATATATATCTAACATTTTATTTCATTCCCAGCACACCCGCCAGTGCACAAAGAAACAAGATACAAGCTTGCCTATATAAAAAAAATAATTTTTTTCTAATCTCTGGATTCTTTTACATTTCAAATGACAGGGAAAATGAGTCATTCTAATTAGTGCAGTACCTTGTATTTAATGTCCAGTCTAAACTTGACAGGGACCTAAAAGAATTTAACTAATAATACAAAATCAAAAAATGAATAAAAATGATTTAAAGGAGAATCAGAACTGATGCAATAACTGACTGCTCTCTGGCTCCTCCCCCTCCTTCATTAATATAAGTTCTCCAATGTCAGTGAAGAGAAAATCATCAGTGACACTGACTGTGGGAGGATCTAGAAAGAAACAAGTTTCTTCATGAGTATAATTCTTCTTTAAACTATAATATACTTGTATGTTTGTTTCTATATAGTAATTTTATTTTTATATAGCATTACATACAGTATAATGCAGCACTATAAAATTATTAATCCGCTTATATGATTGTGATATGATTGTGGGGGAAACCCACACAAGCACAGAAAAAACATATGCCAATGTAATGCTGGGTTTGGGAGAGGAGAGATTCTGGTGGCGTTAGCCCCGGTAGATAGTATTTAGACATTGCACAATGTTGATGGTAACTGCAAGGTGGGAATGATCTTGTATTATGAGAGGTTCTCTGACTTGAATTAAACTACCTAGCTACGTACTGCATAATAAAATACAGGCAAGAATATAGAAAATGTTAAATGTCTCAGAGTGTCTTATATTTATTCTGTGGTCTGAGAAAACCATAAAGCAATGGGAATAAAACCAGGTTAGCAAGCCTGAATAACCGCAGCTACAGTAACTGTAACATAGAAGATTTATCGATTACTGTGAAACATTAATGACGATAAATGTAAAATGTGCTCATAGTAAAAAATACTTTCTTTGTGATCTATTGTGCATCGACCAGATTTACATCTGAAGCCTTTTAAGTTCTGTAGGCACATAGGGGCTCACCGGGATACCCAAACCATCCTTCTTTTGCCCTTATCCCATGTAATTTGTTACTATCAGAGTAAACTGTGGCGAGTACACATGCAATTAAAGACCTACAATGTACTTTTAGGTCATTTGACACAACACTCTGATTGTAAAAATTGGCAGAATTATGTGGACACTCACAGGTAAGAGTCGCACTCCAGAAGAAGAAGTGTATTTTATTGGTGAAGCACTACATCAAATCACAAAGTTTCAGGGGAATTACCCCCATCCTTAGGTGGGAAGGACCAATCATTCTGTTAACAATGTTACACTCTAATGTGAAAGGGCATGTCCCCCCCACAAACAACAAAGAATCTTGCATGAAATGCCCCCAAACCTGTTGTATTCAGTTAGATCAACTGAATTTAAACGTTAGTTCTTGGTAAGTAATGTTAGGGTAGGATTCCACAAATTTAAAGTTGAACTATAGTGCCTATAAAGTTTCTTCAAAAACAGTTAGGATCGGTACACATGGTAAAATATTTCAGGTCACCGACCATGTATTGGTTGGTTGGAAATATCTGATGATGTGGGGCGGCCGTCCACGAACCAGCATAGTTACCTATTCATCCGTATAGGACGAACAGTCGATCGGGACTGTTGGTGAATCACGGCCGATCGTGTGGTTCCCTATGGGACTGCACTATCGTTGTACGCACTGTCGGCCGCGGCAATAGTGGCTAGTAGCTAACAATCGGTCGGGACAAAAACACGGCTGGTGTGTACCCAGCCTTAAAAAGAAAAGTACATGAGGTAGTGAGGTAGGATTGGTACTTTCTACCTCCTAATATCATTTCTATGATGAGTAGCAGCATAAGAATAAACTGCTTCTGCCAGTCTTCCTGAGTGCTTCAGCACTATCTTTAATACAGGAAGGCCCAGGGCACTAGCTTGGCAGATAAAAACTGTGCTGTAGCTCCTCAACTAAACAATATTGGGAGGCCTGCCCCAGGTACTTTTCCTTTTCTAAAAAGTAAACTTCTCCAGTATAGTTGTGTTTTAAACCTTGTGAGGTCTAGGTATGGGGGAATTTTATGCAAGATCCATGTTTTTTATTTTCAAATTCCATGCATGGAACAGCAGCAGGAGGGAGGGAGGTGGAGGAACTCCACTGCGAATGCCAGAAACCTCTCAAAGAAACAGTTAGAGGCAGAAATGGATTATACCAGGAAAAGGCTCCTACTCTTCAGTTCATTAGTCATTTAACACTACAGAGTGCACCCAACATTGGGGAAAATTTCTCTTGGGAATGGACATGTCCTTTAATTGCTGATAAAAGATTTAGGCCAGGGAATGTCACTAAAACCTTGCCATGTAGTACCGCCCAATATTTAGATTCATTTGAAGTTGAACATCTATTTAATCTAATATTGGGCCATTGTATGTCAAACATAATGGCTGAGAAAATTATATGTTTATATGGAACAAAGTCGTGTTTCTTTTTTAAAGGAAATGATTTCAGTATTTAAAAACTGAAAGGCAAAATGTAGGGTAAGAAGAGAGAAAAGAGAGGATTTAGAACTAAAAAATGTTAAGCAGACCTACTCAGTTGTCGGCTTTCAAAAATAATTGCAGTGATTTAAGTAACAGCCTAGTGGGATTTGATTCAGCTTATAATTGATGTTTATTCACAGTAGCAGCAACATTATAAAGTTATCTGTGGCACTCATTGCACAACTCCTCCACACATTTAACAACCCAAACCAATAATCTTTTCATTCATTTAAAAAAAAAAGGAGGGGACATACCACAGGCTTTTAGGAAGGTTTACAGACAAGTAAAATCTTTACTTTCATGTCTAGAAACATATTATATATGACCTCAGCATTTGTTTATTTATATTTGATGTTGCAATGGCACTTGCAAAGCTTTTAGAGATGTCTTTTGCAAACAATCAACCTTTTAGGGGTGAATTAAATGGTTAACTTAACATTGGATCCTTTCATATAGTTCACAATATGCTGGTGCACGCTTGGTCTTCTTAAAGGGGAACTGTGGTCCCAAAATGACTTGAGGTAAATTGATAGGAATTACTCCCCTGAGAATTTTTGCAATTTATTTCTATTGTTTATTTTGCATAGTTTTGAAGATATTTACATTTTTGTGTGTGATATGGCAGCAGCATTACCAGGTCCCCTGCACTTCCTGCTTCCTGCTCTGAAACTGTCAGTCAATCTGTCCTGTGTCATCTCCTTCCCATTTGAAGCCCCCCTGGTCCCTCACATCATGGACACCCATGGTCCTCCAGTTGCAGGCCTCATGGCCCATATTACAGCCCGTGTGGCCCGCCCACTTGCGGGTGCCATGGCCCCCACTTGCGGTTGCCTAAGCCCCGCCCCACTAGTGGGTGCCTTGTCTGCACACTCACCGGGTGCTAAGCCGCCCCTCAGAAGAACCGGGTGCCGTGGGTTACTCAGACCCCCCCCCCCCCAGAGAGTGAGAACTCTGCCTGAAAAGGCTGTTTTCACACAGTGAAAGAGAAGGGCTGTAGATTCCCTTACCTTCTCTGTCAGGACTTCACACAGTAGAGAGGACAAGGGACTTCCTATCTCCCTCACACACTGAGGGAGTCTGAGGCTGTGCTCACTGGTGGCACTGTGCAGGAGAAGCCTCAGGAATGTCACAAGTCAGCCTCCCACCCATTACCTTTCTGGTCAGTCATTTCTATATATCTTGGGCTGTGGATTATGTAGAGAGGTGGTTGATGGCTAGTTTTAAAGGCAGGAAACTGGCCTTCAAACTTGTTTGGAGACCACAGTTCCCCTTTAAAGTGCTTTATTTTTTTTATATGCAAACTGCAAACAAATAGCAATGTTTTGGTACTTTTCTATGGACTTCATCAAATTGGGTTTTACGCTAATTTTGCCCGAAATCAGGCCATACAGCATCGCCCTTCATGTGTTTAAATAGCTTAAGGTATATTTTATATATATATATATATATATATATTAGATATCTAATATATATCCCTTATATTATAAATACATTTTTAATTTCATGGGGAATACATTGGGTTTTTCGGAGGTACTATGTTGGTGAGGGTGGGTAAAAGTAATATACATAGGGACAGTGTTTATGTGTTGTTTGAGCACTAAATAAATATTTATATCAATATTAACAAATATGAAGTAATGACATTAAAGTACAGTATATAGAAATGTAAACAAGGCAAATTATATAAATAAATAAAAGTACTTAGTAGTCCCCACTCATGTTTTTGTAATGGTATCTTCAAAATGGACTGTTAAGCCACACCCCAGGAAGTTTTACAGGGAAGCTTACAAAGGAACATATTTCTCACTTCCCTTTTAGTGTTGTATCCAATTGTGTGGTTAATATTAGATTGACAGCAGTGTTAGGAAGTTAGTAGGAAGTTGCAAGATTTATATGTCACTTCCTTTGTAAAACATATGACAGTCTTAGTAAAAAACAATCTTCTCACTCACTAACTCCACCCCACCCCTCTCCTCTCAATAGACAAAAAGGAGAGCTGCTGTTTGCTGGACAGGAAGGGATATCTATAGATCAGGCAACCAGTAGATCTCCCAGAATTCCCTAACTACAGATTGCTTGTAGAGGAATGCTGGGAGTTGTAGTTTGAATTCCCTAACTACAGGGTGCTTGTAGAGGAATGCTGGGAGTTGTAGTTTTCAAACATCTGGAGATCTACTGGTTGCTTATCCCTGCTCTATATGATAGGGGGACTGATAGGAAAACATTTCCATGCCCACTTTTCTGAGACAATGAAGTGAGTTTGTTAATGGTTTATTACATTATTTAAGCAATAGACTCCATAGAAGCCATGAACCTGTGTCCTGAACTGATAAATGTAATAAGATTGAAACATGACAGGATAGTCTGGGTTCTTTATAGGACCTCACATTTACCAATAGTGATCCTTCTCTAACACATTTACCAATAGTGATCCCCTAACACATTTACCAATAGTGATCCCACTCAACACATTTACCAATAGTGATCCCTCTCTAACACATTTACCAATAGTAATCCCCCTCTAACACATTTACCAATAGTGATCCCTCTCAACACATTTACCAATAGTGATCCCTCTCTAACACATTCTCACTATTGGTGTAAATGTGTTTGAGTGGGATCACTATTGGTAAATGTGTTTAGAGGGATCACTATTGGTAAATGTGGTTAGAGAGGGATCACTATTGGTAAATGTGTGAGAGAGGGATCACTATTGGTAAATGTGTTAGAGAGGGATCACTATTTGTAAATGTGTTAGAGAGGGATCACTAATGGTAAATGTGTTGAAAGGGATCACTATTGGTAAATGTGTTAGAGGGGGATCACTATTGGTAAATGTGTTAGAGGGGGATCACTATTGGTAAATGTGTTAGAGAGGGATCACTATTGGTAAATGTGTTGATTGGGATCACTATTGGTAAATGTGTTAGAGGGGGATCAATATTGGTAAATGTGTTAGAGAGGGATCACTATTGGTAAATGTGTTAGAGAGGGATCACTACTGGTAAATGTGTTAGAGAGGGATCACTATTGGTAAATGTGTTAGAGAGGGATCACTTTGGTAATGTGTTAGAGAGGGATCACTATGGTAAATGTGATAGAGAAGGATCACTATTGGTAAATGTGTTAGAGAGGGATCACTATTGGTAAATGTGTTGAGAGGATCACATGGTAAATGTGTTGAGAGGGATCACTAATGGTAAATGGGTTGAGAGGATCACTATTGGTAAATGTGTTAGAGAGGGATCACTATTGGTAAATGTGTTGATTGGGTCACTATTGGTAAATGTGTTAGAGGGGATCATATTGGTAAATGTGTTAGAGAGGGATCACTATTGGTAAATGTGTTAGAGAGGGATCACTACTGGTAAATGTGTTAGAGAGGGATCACTATTGGTAAATGTGTTAGAGAGGGATCACTATTGGTAAATGTGTTAGAGAGGGATCACTATTGGTAAATGTGATAGAGAAGGATCACTATTGGTAAATGTGTTAGAGAGGGATCACTATTGGTAAATGTGTTAGAGAGGGATCACTATTGGTAAATGTGTTAGAGAGGGATCACTAATGGTAAATGGGTTGAGAGGGATCACTATTGGTAAATGTGTTAGAGAGGGATCACTATTGGTAAATGTGTTAGAGAGGGATCACTATTGGTAAATGTGTTGAGTGGGATCACTATTAGTAAATGTGTTAGAGGGGATCACTATTGGTAAATGTGTTAGAGAGGGATCACTATTGGTAAATGTGTTAGAGAGGGATCACTATTGGTAAATGTGATAGAGAAGGATCACTATTGGTAAATGTGTTAGAGAGGGATCACTATTGGTAAATGTGTTAGAGAGGGATCACTATTGGTAAATGTGTTAGAGAGGGATCACTAATGGTAAATGGTTGTAAGGGACACTATTGGAATGTGTTAGAGAGGGATCACTATTGGTAAATGTGTTAGAGAGGGATCACTATTGGTAAATGTGTTGAGTGGGATCACTATTAGTAAATGTGTTAGGGGATCACTATTGGTAAATGTGTTAGAGAGGATCACGAGGTCAATGTGTTAGAGAGATCACATTGGTCAATGTGTTTAGAGAGGGATCACTATTGGTCAATTGTGTTAGAGAGGATCACTATTGGTAAATGTGTTAGAGAGGGATCACTATTGGTAAATGTGTTGAGAGGGATCACATTGGTAAATGTGTAGAGGGGATCAATATTGGTAATGTTGAGAGGGATCACTATTGGTAAATGTGTTAGAGAGGGATCACTACTGGTAAATGTGTTAGAGAGGGATCACTATGGTAAATGTGTAGAGAGGATCATCTTGGTAAAATGTGTTAGAGAGGGATCACTATTGGTAAATGTGATAGAGAAGGATCACTATTGGTAAATGTGTTAGAGAGGGATCACTATTGGTAAATGTGTTAGAGAGGGATCACTATTGTAATGTTTAGAGAGGGATTATTGGTAAATGTTTGAGAGGATCACTATGGTAAATGTGTTAGAGGGGGATCACTATTGGTAATGTGTTAGAGAGGGTCACTATTGTAATGTTTAGAAGGGATCGCTATGGTAAATGTGTTGAGTGGGATCACTATTAGAAATGTGTTAGAGGGGGATCACTATTGGTAAATGTGTTAGAGAGGGATCACTATTGGTAAATGTGTTAGAGAGGATCACTATTGGTCAATGTGTTAGAGAGGGATCACTATTGTAAATGTGTTAGAGAGGGATCACTATTGGTAAATGTGTTGAGAGGGATCACTATTGGTAAATTGTAGGGGGGATTACTATTGGTAAATGTGTAGAGAGGGATCACTATTGGTAAATGTGTTGAGTGGGATCACTATTGGTAAATGTTTAGGGGATCACTATGGTAAATGTGTTAGAGAAGGATCACTATTGGTAAATGTGAGGTCCTATAAAGAACCCAGACTATCCTGTCATGTTTCAATCTTATTACATTTATCAGTTCAGGACACAGGTTCATGGCTTCATGGAGTCTATTGCTTAAAAATGTAAAAACCATTAACAAACTCACTTCATTGTCTCAGAAAAGTGGGCATGGAAATGTTTTCCTATCAGTCCCCCTATCATATAAGCAGGGATAAGCAACCAGTAGATCTCCAGATGTTTGAAAACTACAACTCCCAGCATTCCTCTACAAGCACCCTGTAGTTAGGGAATTCAAACTACAACCCCAGCATTCCTCTACAAGCATCTGTAGTTAGGGAATTCTGGAGATCTACTGGTGCCTGATCTATAGATATCCCTTCCTGTCCAGCAAACAGCAGCTCCTCTTTTTGTCTATTGAGAGGAGAGGGGTGGGGTGGAGTTAGTGAGTGAAAGATTGTTTTTTACTAAGACTGTCATATGTTTTACAAAGGAAGTGACATATAAATCTTGCAACTTCCTACTAACTTCCTAACACTGCTGTCAATCTTATTAACCACACAATTGGATACAACACTAAAAGGGAAGTGAGAAATATGTTCCTTTGTAAGCTTCCCTGTAAAACTTCCTGGGTGTGTGCTTAACAGTCCATTTTGAAGATACCATTACAAAAACATGAGTGGGGACTACTAAGTACTTTTATTTATTTATATAATTTGCCTTGTTTACATTTCTATATACTGTACTTTAATGTCATTCTTTTTTTAATATTTTAATATTAGATATAACATAATTATATTAGTGTCAAACACACAAAACACTGTCCCTATGTATATTACTTTTCCCACCCTCACCAACATAGACCTCCGAAAAACCCAGTATCCCCATGAAATTAAAAGATTATAATATAGGGTATATAATATATATTAATAATATATATATTAATATACATATATATATATAATAATATAAAATACACCTTAAGCTAAACAAGTATATTTAAACACATGAAGGGCGATGCTATATCGTAAAATATTAGCGTAAAACCCATTTGATGAAGTCCATAGAAAAGTACCAAAACATGCATTGTTTGCAGTTTGCATATAAAAAAAATAAAGCACTTTAAAGGGGAACTGTGGTCTCCAAACAAGTTTGAAGGCCATTTCCTGCCTTAAAACTAGCCATCAACCCTCTCACAATCCACAGCCCAAGATATATAGAAATGACTGACCAGAAAGGTAATGGGTGGGAGGCTGACTTGTGACATTCCTGAGGCTTCTCCTGCACAGTGCCACCAGTGAGCACAGCCTCAGACTCCCTCAGTGTGTGAGGGAGATAGGAAGTCCCTTGTCCTCTCTGCTGTGTGAAGTCCTGACAGAGAAGGTAAGGGAATCTACAGCCCTTCTCTTTCACTGTGTGAAAACAGCCTTTTCAGGCAGACTTCTCACTCTTCTGGGGGGGGGGGGGGGTCTGAGTAACCCACGGCACCCGGTTCTTCTGAGTGGGCGGGGCTTAGGCACCCGGTGAGTGTGCAGACAAGGCACCCACTAGTGGGCGGGGCTTAGGCAACCGCAAGTGGGGGGCCATGGCACCCGCAAGTGGGCGGGGCCACACGGGGCTGTAAGATAATGGGCCATGAGGGGCCTGCAACTGGAGGGACCATGGGGTCCATGAGTGTGAGGGACCAGGGGGGCTTCAAAGGGGAGGAGATGACACAGGACAGATTGACTGACAGTTTCAGAGCAGGAAGCAGGAAGTGCAGGGGACCTGGTAATGCTGCTGCCATATCACACACAAAAATGAAATATCTTCAAAACTATGCAAAATACAATAGAAATAAATTGCAAAAATTCTCAGGGAGATATTCCTACAATTTACCTCAAGTCATTTTGGGACCACAGTTCCCCTTAAGAAGACCAAGCGTGCACCAGCATATTGTGAACTATATGAAAGGATCCAATGTTAAGTTAACCATTTAATTCACCCCTAAAAGGTTGATTGTTTGCAAAAGACATCTCTAAAAGCTTTGCAGTGCCATTGCAACATCAAATATAAATAAACAAATGCTGAGGTCATATATAATATGTTTCTAGACATGAAAGTAAAGATTTTACTTGTCTGTAAACCTTCCTAAAAGCTGTGTGTATGTCCCCTCCTTTTTTTTTAAATGAATGAAAAGATTATTGGTTTGGGTTGTAATGTGTGGAGGAGTTGTGCAATGAGTGCCACAGATAACTTTATAATGTTGCTGCTACTGTGAATAAACATCAATTATAAGCTGAATCAAATCCCACTAGGCTGTTACTTTAAATCACTGCAATTATTTTTGAAAGCCGACAACTGAGTAGGTCTGCTTAACATTTTTTAGTTCTAAATCCTCTCTTTTCTCTCTTCTTACCCTACTTTTGCCTTTCAGTTTTTAAATACTGAAATCATTTCCTTAAAAAGAACACGACTTTGTTCCATATAAACATATAATTTTCTCAGCCATTATGTTGACATACAATGGCCCAATATTAGATTATAGATGTTCAACTTCAAATGAATCTAAATATTGGGCGGTACTACATGGCAAGGTTTTAGTGACATTCCCTGGCCTAAATCTTTTATCACAATTAAAGGACATGTCCATTCCCAAGAGAAATTTTCCCCAATGTTGGGTGCACTCTGTAGTGTTAAATGACTAATGAACTGAAGAGTAGGAGCCTTTCCTGGTATAATCCATTTCTGCCTCTAACTGTTTCTTTGAGAGGTTTCTGGCATTCGCAGTGGAGTTCCTCCACCTCCCTCCCTCCTGCTGCTGTTCCATGCATGAATTTGAAAATAAAAACATGGATCTTGCATAAATTCCCCCATACCTAGACCTCACAAGTTTTAAAACACAACTATACTGGAGAAGTTTACTTTTTAAAAAGGAAAGTCCTGGGCAGGCCTCCCATATTGTTTAGTTGAGGAGCTACAGCACAGTTTTATCTGCCAAGTAGTGCCCTGGGCCTTCCTGATTAAAGATAGGCTGAAGCACTCAGGAAGACTGGCAGAAGCAGTTTATTCTTATGCTGCTACTCATCATAGAAATGATATTAGGAGGTAGAAAGTACCAATCCTACCTCACACATCATGACTTTTCTTTTTAAGGCTGGGTACACACCAGCCGTGTTTTTGTCCGACCGATTGTTAGCTACTAGCCACTATTGCCCGGGCCGACAGTGCGTACAACGATAGTGCAGTCCATAGGGAACCACACGATCGGCCGGTGATTCACCAACAGCTCCCGATCGACTGTTCGTCCTATACGGATGAATAGGTAACTATGCTGGTTCGTGGACGGCCGCCCCACATCATCAGATATTTCCAACCAACCAATACATGGTCGGTGACCTGAAATATTTACCATGTGTACCGATCCTAACTGTTTTTGAAGAAACTTTATAGGCACTATAGTTCAACTTAAATTTGTGGAATCCTACCCTAACATTACTTACCAAGAACTAACGTTTAAATCAGTTGATCTAACTGAATACAACAGGTTTGGGGCATTCATGCAAGATCTTTGTTGTTGGTGGGGGGGACATGCCCTTTCACATTAGAGTGTAACTTTGTTAACAGAATATTGGTCCTTCCCACCTAAGGATGGGGTAATTCCCCGAAACTTTGTGATTTGATGTAGTGCTTCACCAATAAATACACTTCTTCTTCTGGAGTGCGACTCTTACCTGTGAGTGTCCACATAATTCTGCCAATTTTTACAATCAGAGTGTTGTGTCAAATGACCTAAAAGTAACTTGTAGGTCTTTAATTGCATGTTTACTCGCCACAGTTTACTCTGATAGTAACAAATTACATGGGATAAGGGCAAAAGAAGATGGTTTGGGTATCCCGGTGAGCCCCTATGTGCCTACAGAACTTAAAAGGCTTCAATGTAAATCTGGTCGATGCACTAGATCACAAAGAAAGTATTTTTTTACTATGAGCACATTTTACATTTATCGTCATTAATTTTTCACAGTAATCGATAAATCTTCTATGTTACAGTTCCTGTAGCTGCGGTTATTCAGGCTGCTAACCTGGTTTTATTCCCATTGCTTTATGGTTTTCTCAGACCACAAATAATATAAGACACTCTGAGACATTTAACATTTTCTATATTCTGCCTGTTTTTATTATGCAGTACGTAGCTAGGTAGTTTAATTCAAGTCAGAGAACTCTCATAATACAAGATCATTCCCACCTTGCAGTACCATCAACATTGTGCAATGTCTAAATACTATCTACCGGGGCTAACGCCACCAGAATCTCTCCTCTCCCAAACCCAGCATTACATTGGCATATGTTTTTTCTGTGCTTGTGTGGGTTTCCCCCACAATCATATCACAATCATATAAGCGGATTAATAATTTTATAGTGCTCATTATACTGTATGTATGCTATATAAAAAATAAATTACTATATAGAAACAAACATACAGTATATTATAGTTTAAAGAAGAATTATCTCATGAAGAAACTTGTTTCTTTCTAGATCCTCCCACAGTCAGTGTCACTGATGATTTTCTCTTCACTGACATTGGAGAACTTATATTAATGAAGGGGGGGAGGAGCCAAGAGCAGTCAGTTATTGCATCAGTTCTGATTCTCCTTTAAATCATTTTATTCATTTTTTGATTTTGTATTATTAGTAAATTCTTTTAGGTCCCTGTCAAGTTTAGACTGGACATTAATACAAGGTACTGCACTAATTAGAATGACTCATTTTCCTCTGTCATTTGAAATGTAAAAGATCCAGAGATTAGAAAAAAATTATTTTTTTATATAGGCAGCTTGTATCTTGTTTCTTGTGCATGGCGGGTGTGCTGGGAATGAAATAAATGATGTTAGATATATATATATATAAGAGAGAGAGAGCAACTCGCCTCTCTTAATCCTCCTTCACCCTACAAACAAAAGCATAACAGAATACTGCAAATAATGTACAGGAATTCCATCCATTTACCCAACTTAAATTAAACAGAGAGAAACACCTAATATACTGTAGGCTGAATCTACCTTGAGTCTAATGGGAACACTTGAGCTCCACACCCCTGCTCTTACGTGATACCAGCAATCAACATTTCACATACTTGTTCTTGGATAATGGGAGCACTTGGTCTTTTAATTGTGTGAAGCACTTGACCATTTAAAAAACATTCTGGTTGGTTGGAGCACTTGATCTTTTGCATACATGTTCTTGGGTATTGGAGCACTTGTTCTTTCAGAAACGGTCTCACAGATCCTCCACAAGCCATATCCTGGCATGGTAGGAGCACTTTCAGAATTTGTTTTTGCTGGTCACTGATGGACTATTTCTTCATCTGTGCAGCTGGCTGAATTACAGTGGTTAAATGTCAAAGTAAATAAACTTTTAATAATTCTGCTTGTAATTAGTTTTCTGTCTAAAGTATAATTATATGTTGAATGCCAGTTGGATTTTTCAAGAAGACAAGGCAAAAAAAAAATGTATTTCTGGATAGAAACCTTATTATTTTTCCAGGTACATTTTAGTTAATTGTACTGCTAACTGCACAGCTGCAGTGATATTTTTCAGTGTTATTTAATGGCTTATTTCTTTGAATGATGGCACATAAATAAAAACCATAGCGAGAGGATTATTATGGAAATCCATTAAACTGTTTCCTAATAGAATTCGTAAAAGTTCAACAGGAAGAATGATTAACTGAACGTATACAAAGAAACCCTGGAGAATGGCAAAGAAATAAAACAGTTTTGTTTGTGACCATGATCATTGGGTATCGTGTTCTTTTAGGCAAATAGGAACAAATGATGTGTACCTAAAGTGCTAATAGAGATTCCCCTAGAGAATGTCTAAGAGAAAGGAGGAATTGAACAAATTACAATCTAGCTTATGCTGTTGTAAAACAGGAAAGTTGCTTAAATAAAGTCAATACAAGTATTGTATTAAAAATGTAGAATGTCAGTAGAACATATCCCATGGGTACCATATCTAATGGGCCCAAACACTAAAAATCTTGGTTGTGCGATCGAGCAGTAGAATGGGAAAAATTTTCCCAGTGGACCGATAATACATTTCATACGATTTTCGTATAAAAATCCATACACAAACCTATGATCGTGCAATATCGGATATCCTGAAAACGTATGACTGGGATAGTGCATGTATGGGGCTTATAAGTGTGCTGATTGTAAGGAACTAAGGCTAAGGCCCAGACATTGTGCTATATTTTGCTGTACTTAGCACTTGCAGTTTCATGCAAGCAAGGCCTGTCTGAACTCTGCGGGAAAGAGCTATGTAAGTAGGCTTAGATTTCTTACAAACAACTATAGTGGTTGGGGGTGGGAGAGGGAGCCCTACACTACAGAGATGTTTTAAAAAAACAGGTGCACATGTCTTTTAAGGATATATACACTGGGGATTATTTTTTACATTGTCCATTACTGGAAACTATAATTCTTCCAGTCTATCACTGTATCACTTTTTTATTGATCTGTCCCATTTCTTTTGATATCCAGTTTGAAAATGTTTAATTTCAGCTGTCATCAAGTGCTTTAGCATCATAAATATATTCTTTTGTGTATAGTTTTGCTGTATCTGAATAGTGACAGTTGTACAAGAACTGCATGATGGAAAATTCCCTATCCCAATATTGCCTCATAGCTATTACTGAGTAGCTTGCCCTCACAAAAAGTCAGATAGTCTGTCAGGGCTGGGGGACTGAGTTTGAGAAAAACAAGTACTTATGCAGCAACACAAATACGTCAGAGTTAGTTGATTACATATTCATTTATAGATTATATTATTCAAAATTATATATAACTTCAAAAGTTAAAAAATCTGTAATCTGAACCGATTTCTGTAATCGGCCATCTTTACTGAAGTACAAAAAAACATTAACCAATTAGGGAAGGATAACTATTTAGCTGGGCACAAATATCTATTTTACCTTTCAACATGTTGTGTGCGAGCACAATAAATGCACTTACATTAATAGCAATTACTTTAGTGGTTTGTGGTTCATATGTTGCTCCAAACATTCATATTATTTGGCTAATATGTCCTGAAACAGACATAGGAGCAACCAAGACATAGAGACTGTCACAAAACATATCTGGCCAAGGAACATTGGCTGGTAAACTTTCCACTGCAGCACCTAATATTATTTATGGTTTGGCAATTATGATGGAATAAAAGTCCATTTTTCCATAAGTTGGGTCAGTGTATGGCCAGCATTACACAGTAATTATAAATAATAACCCAACCCGTATTCCAACATTTCCATTTTTTCTAAGAAATGTGAACATGTCTTTAAAACCTGATAGATTATATTGTCATATAATTTAACATTACCGTAGACTTCAATCATAGAAACAAATTGATTGCATTGTTTTATTGTAACTAAGAGAATTCCAAAGCATGTCATTAGGCAGCTCCAAGAAAAAGATGTTCTGTGCACTACATAAACTGCATACTGCAAATTTTTCATTGTCTAGTTTAGGCACCCATGAGATAGGTCAGATGTATCGAAATACCACAAATCCTTAAATATTCTGGACACAAATCTTGGTTGGAAGATTGTTCCAAGCTTTTAAAATGTTTCGCATACCCTCTAATTACACAGATACTACACCAGAAATTGTCACTTTTTCCACCTATTTTTTCACCCAGCCACCCTACAATTCATAAGCTAATTTAAAAAACTATCATATGAAACTAACATATAAGAAATACATATACAAGGCTATGTAGCAGTTCATAAAGCACATTTCATCAAACGGTGTGCCTCCAGATGTTTTAAAACTACAACTCCCAGCATCCCTCAAATACATAGAGGAAACCCTGGAATGCTGCAGGTTTCTAACATCACGGTTTGAAATCCCCGAATTAAAGACATGAAGGAACACTTAGTAAAAACACATGCAGCATGGCTAAATTACTGCACTTAAATAGTGTGAACAAAGCCTAAATGCTAGATTTCATTGCTTTTGAAAAATAAGAGGTAAAGCTGGGTACAAATATAACTGATTGGGCCAATCCCATTGATACCAGGGATATCAGGTCTAAGCATGCTCACGAAGAATTAATGCTGGGAAAGACAGGAAGATATCATTGCCTGTCTCCAAGCTTTTGGCTGCCTAAGGTTTACACACCAAGGATTGAAAATACAAGGTTTGCAAGTAGCAAACCACTATGCTGGTCACGTGGCTACACGTTTAGAAAGTTTAAATTTCAGCAATATATCTTCTCCACATTTTCACCTAGAGATCTAGAGCTCATTTTAAAGGGTATCTCCACTGAAAAAAACATTTTGGCATTTAGTTTTACAAACAAGAAAAGAGATGATCAATGCACATTCCTGGCCCATATTCATAGTATCTGTGCTAGTGCAAACAGTAAAAACATGGGGTTTTTAGTTAAATTTTATGCTAAAAGTGAAAACCTTCCAACCACGTAAAGGTAACCCCAGTATGGAAGGTCCTAACAGTTTACCTTGGGTCATTTATCTGGGCTGACATTCCCTGCTTGGTTGCATTTTCGTGGAAAGATTGTCTCCCTGCCTTGCATTGGATATTATTGAGGCTATAACTTCCCCCTGCCTACTGGCTTTTAACAAGGAGGGAAGAGGCCTTTCATCCAATGCTTATTATTCAAGGCATAAGACCTCCAATTAAAGGGGCGTGTTGGGGGTGCTATTACCACATGTAAGCTTGGTCAATCTTCCTGCAGAGAAGCCTGCTACAATATATACACAAAAGGGGGGCTGTGGAAGCACTCCTGTGGCAAAATTACTTCAAACAAATAGTGGAGTGCAACTGATCTGACCAAAACATTTAGTTTTATTGAAGACGGGAGGTAAAGGAGCTGTTTCTTACCTCCTGTTCTTCATTAAGAGCTGCAGGAGCCGGGAATGAAGGTAGGTACTTACCGACTGCTCACTCCTCAGCCGCGTATTCTGACAGGTCCCAACAGACTTTGTATTCTATGAGCCAGTACGATACGCATAGCATATAGAGTCCGCTGGGACCTGTCAGAGTACGCAGCTCCTGCGGGTTTTATTGAGAATGGGTGGTAAGACACAGTTCCTTACCTCCCATTCTCCAATAAAACTAAATGGCAAAAAAAAAAAACTTTATCAGTGGAGATACCCTTTAATGGAAGGCTTTTATTTAACAGTAACGTATTTAAGTAACATGATTTCTGTGAATTATATATAAATGCATTTATACTCATTTTAATATTAGTTTTTGCTTTCTTTAGTTAGTTGAGATTTACTTTTTTAAATACACACACTAATTTCTAAGTTATCTCTCTAAAAGTACAGCTTGATTTTAAAACAAACCTGGTTTTGATTGGAAACAACGGTTGTCGAAAATCCGTAGATCCGACAGGATTGCACTTTAACGGCCATTAGTTTAGCCATTTAATAAGACTATCCCCAGTTAGCAGATCGGTTATTCTAAACACAGAGCTTCTCCTTGCAAACAGTTTGTGATGCCACATTCATTTTGTGTCGAGACTATTCTACTTTATTGATTATGCACAAAACACTACTGAATTATTATTATTTAATTACAATTACTGAGACTGTATGCACTATTTGCCCCTTTTTCTCTGCAATTGGTTGTACCTGTGTGTACTGTGTTTATTTGAATATTTTACATCACTGTGCTCTGCTCCAATAACAGATTGTATCCACCTGCCCACCTATCATTTATTTATAGGTTAAAAAAATACATTTTCAAGGGTTTTCTGCTCCTAGGTTTTTAAAAAAAAGAAATACTCAAAAAGCTTTCCCATTCAATTATTTTGTGCAAACAAGGAGACCTTGCTTCAATTTGTAATGATTCGAAGTCTGATTGTATTACAAAAGATTACAGTCCATTGTTTAAATGATATTATCGTTTGTTCCAATTTAAATATTATGATTGCTGACTTTAATTAGAACAATCTATTTATGTATTGTGACCAACATATAGTCTGTGTCTTTAAAATAATTTTATCTTTAGTTAACAATTCTAATGTAGTAACTGTGAAATGAAGAAAAAGACATGTATTCCATTAGCTTTCTCATCCTCTATCTGTTCACTTATTAATAGCTAGTTTCTATTTTTAGCATTTTAATAGAGTTCTATTACATTATCGTGTCACCAAAATAGCCAGTTGCCATTAGAATTGATTAGCCTGTCTGGTTCATCTGTAATTTGGTCTGAAAGCAAACACATTCTTATACATTTATAATAATGTTCATATTGTTTTAAGTGAGAACTCTCAAGAATTTAGACTCTGATTACAAACTGCGAAATGTAAATTTTTGATATCTTGGCTGGAAACAAAAATAAAGGGCAGTTTAAGGATTTTGCACAAAATTATTGTTATCATTAATTTATTTAAGCTTTCATATTGATTTACCATCTGTCAAACCATCTTAATTAAAAGTATTGCTGGTGCATGGAATTAGCGCTTTAAGTTTTGTTCGTGAGTTTGGACCTGAATCCATTGTCAGACAGATGGGATCATTTCTTTGCTTTAATATTTCACTCTTTTTCATGTACAAATAATGCCTGTGTGCTTTTTACGGTGATGTGCAATATACCAGTGAGGATTTCAGTCCATGAATGCTCCCAAACTCAGAGAATCTGGAATAGATCTTTCAACCTTTTTGTTTCTTTTCAAGCACTGGTATGTTTGTTCTAAAAAAAAAAAAAAAATCAATGTGCCATATTCTGTGGAAATAAAGTTAACCATTCCTTTTTTAGCAAAGGGTTTGTGTTCTCTGGAAAATGTGCCATTCAATTAAAATAAGTTTGCTATTGATTTTGTACATTACGGATTATGCACTAAGACCGTGGCTGCGTGTGCTATATCTGTAATAATGCACTGTGCACTGAACAATTGACAATTTAGAAAACAGAGAATGTTTAAATGGCCTTTCTAGCTGAAAAACAAGGGGAGTCAATATGTGTGAGAGTTCAACAGCAAAAGTTATTAAAATAATGAAAAGAAATATTTTACCTTCTTTCACTGTATGAGGGCTAGTACACATGCAGTTTTAAGCGTGATCCATCACGATTTTAAAAGCACACACTAGTGTGGCCCAGTTGATGTGGCCATACTAGTGCGCTACAGAGAGCTGTGTGTGCAATCCGTTAATTGGAGCGCATGTCATACGCATTTTTTACACAATTACATGCGCTCCAATTGTGCAATATTGCACGATTGCAAACGCTCGCACATTTATGGTGGTTACACACCCAAGGCGGAGGACCGGCCAATCGTGGCAAGTTTGGAGCTCTGGGGAAATCTGGTTTGATTGGTAGACTTCTATTTACAGCCTGTGGTTGTACAACTCAAATCCCTCCTTAAATACTAAAGGCTCGTACACACGTCCAATGTGTGCAGCGATCAACCGACCCCGGCGCCGATACATTCACGAGACAAATGGCCTTTTCAGCTGAGAATAACTTGTGTGTATTCGTTTCGGTCGAGGGTCGTTCGGCAATCTGCCACCACACGATTCTCGGACAAAATGCCATTTCGCTGCATACCTCTATTCTTAAGCAGTCCCGGCGCGGTGCGGTTTGCAAGAGTGTGGCTGAGCTACTCCTAAAATAACAGAAAACATTCCACTCTGCACACAGTAATTTGCTATTGGCTTTTATTTAGCACATATGTAATGTATGAAATTACAATACCCTTCCTCAGGTACAAATGTGGCTCCCATAAGACGGGTGCCAGAACAGTAACAACCTCCATTCGTCAATTCAAAGGGAATGGGCACATTAATCTGTCATAAACAGTCCCAAAAAAATTAGTTAGGAGTAGGTTCTAAGATCGAACCGGATCATGCTAACGTGGAGACAGACAAAGATTCATTTTATTAACATATTAGGCATGCTGAAGAAAATATATAATAAAACAAAAAAACATATAATGTGCATGTGGGCAGTAGTTTCTCCTTTTCACAAAGCTGTCAATAAATAGATGACAGGCCCATATTATAGATGTAGTTGTTGTCCAAGGATCAAGTAATAAGGGCCCCTGTGGGTGTAAGAAATCACCCTAATAGAAATCCCCCTTGCAGGGGGACAATGCTAGGATCCTGCAAGGGGAGTGGCTTGTAGGGTGATTTCCCCCGCCTCCAGATTACTATTAATATTTACATTCATTTTCTGTTAATTTACTGTTGATTTGCTATTACAGATGATATTGCTAAATACTGATTATAACTGATGACATACTGTAGCTAAACACTGAAAACTGCTGACCTAGCTAACACTTATTAAAACCAGATGACACAAGCTAAGCACTGGTTATAACTGATGACCTACTAAACACTGATTATACCTATGACATAGCTGAACACTGATTATGCCAGATGACTAGCTAAACAATAATATACCATAAAATTTGCTATGACTGTTTTGATGCCAATTAGAGATCACAGATCCTGGCTATTAATCTGTTTACATACTTAATTTATCCTTGTTTGTGGTCACTTATAAAATCTGTAAAACTCTCCTGCAGTTTTCTCTGAAACCAAAGCGTCTAAGGCTATTGGTGCGATCAAAATTCCAGCCAGTCGTGTGGTTTTAATAGGCTACGTGAATGGCTGAACCAATTTATTTCATATAAAAATACACTATCAATCGAGTTTAATAGTTGCTGGTCTGTCTAGTGTGTACACAGCCTTATGGTAGAGGGTAGATACACTACTGCTCCATACTACTCACATAGTCATACTATCATTTGTTAGAGGTATCATGCCTCCCTGTAAATTATAGACCCATTTGCCAGAACAACAGAGTGGTAAGGACATCCAAGATTTATATAGAGGTTTATTCTAATTGTCCAAGTTACATAACCGCATCAGCATACAAGGTAGCAGTATTCCACTAATGTTGGAATATGTGGCATTTCATCCACTTATACCCAGAAACTATAATATGGTAACTCCTGAATGTAAAGTTTATATTAGTTACCTTGGGTCTTGTGTGTGGTTTTCACCTCCCTGCTAGGTTGCTTTTTTTTTTATGGAAAAAAGGCATTTAAAATTTTGAAATCGGAGGGAACGGAACAGGCATACAGGCTATGAAAAGCTGTAGTAATGAGTGCAAGAAAGCAATTAACTTGCTAAAATTAGAGATGGACTAGAACTCGAACTTAACAAGTTCGAAATGGACTTGGACCTTCTCTAACTATCTTGGACCCGGATTTCTTGGACTTTCCGGACTTGCAGCTGTATTATCCAATTTACGCCTAGAATGTACGTTCACTAACCCTCGAATGTATGTGTTAGTTTTTTGTAACCCTCGAATGTACAGGTCATTTTTGCTAACCCTAGAAATGCGTTCACTAACCCTCGAATGTTGTTAGTTTTCGGTAACCCTCGAATGTCAGTCATTTTGCTAACCCTAGAATGTATCGTTCACTAACCTCCGAATGTATTGTTGTTTTCGGTAACCCTCGAATGACAGGTCGTTTTTGCTGACCCTAGAATGTTCATTCACTAATCCTCGAATGTATTTTTAGTTCGGTAACCCTCGAAGGTACAGGTCGTTTGCAACCAGAAGACCACTAACCCCGTGTATTGTTAGTTTTCGGTAACCCTCGAATGTACAGGTCGTTTTTGCTAACCCAGAATGTATCGTTCACTAACCCTCGAAATGTATTGTTAGTTTTCGGTAACCCTCGAATGTACAGTCGTTTTTGCTACCCCTAGAATGTATCGTTCACTAACCCTCAAATGTTTGTTAGTTTTCGTTACCCCGAAGTACAGGTCTTTTTTGCTAGGAGCGGCTCTCCGTTAGTTCACATGTGAGTCCACAAGAAACCATGGAACTTAGAGCCGGAGGTGTTGGACGAGACTTCTTGGACAATCCTTTGGAATGCTGTACTTACCTGACATCGAGACGGGTGAAGAGTGTGGCCGTCCACGGGGAGATGAGTTGCTTTCTACCTGTGTGACAGGGCTTCTCACTTTAAAGTCCCATTGTGTATGTGGAGTGATCGTCTGCTTTATTTTGTAGTGGAGTTTCCCCATTGCCTTTTACTTGTGTGGAACATACATATGTTACACTACCATAGTGACTCCATCTCCTTTGCAAGTTTTTAGAATACGGACGCCCGGTTTGGTTTTTAGATGTTTTTTTTTCTACGTGTGAGGGAGGTTTTTTTTTTATAAACTGTTTGTTTATATTGCTCATGTGGGTTATTTTTTACGATGAGTAACCAATAAAATGTACTTTTAAGGACTTTTATGTGGATGTGCTGTTGTGGGAAGATTTTATGGCAGGGAGCTTTCCCCTCCCATGTTTTTTGGATCCTAAAGGATTTCTTTATCTTCCCTAGCACCGCCATTACTCTGTATAAAATGGTGCTAAGTTTGCCCCACCCAATCATGTGCCAGGCGATTTTGGTTATTTTTATGAGAACTTTATATTACAAGGAAGGTGTCACAAAGAATTCACATTCTTTCCCATTGCAACATTTTATTGTAATTGACATTAGGAATGTGTCTGGACAGGTTTTTTAATTTTTATTTTACATCCTTGTGCTAGTTCCTTAAAGGAATAACCTCTAGTGTTAAGGAGCTATTACTTACCTCCCATTTTTCAATCAATTCACCAGAATGACGGATGAAGAAAGAAGAAATTTACCTTTTGCACGATCCTCCGCAACAGTAGTGGAATTCCTGATTGCTTCCTACTCAAGAAAGTATAGCGCGCATTATCGTGCATGCACGCTAATGAAGTAGTCGGGACCTGTCACTTCTCTCGCTGCGGTGATCACGTGTAAGGTAATTCTTCTTCTTTCTTTGTCCATCGCTCTTGGTGAATTGATTGAAGAACGGGAGGTAGTAATAGCTTCTAACCTCCGGTCTTCATCAATACATTAAAGAATGTTTATTTTTGAGTGAACTATTCCTTTAAACCTGTGTGGTCACTATCTGTATAGTTTTAATTATCACATTAATTACCAGAATTTTTTTTTTTTTTTATACTTTTGTGTAAAAACAGTGTACAATACCTGATTCGGATTACATCATATCCCTAGAATAATCATAAGTGATCAAAAGCTTGTATCTTTATTATTTCACCAGCCAATAAACTTTAAAGGGCAACTGTGGTCTCCAACAAGTTAGGGTTAAATAAAAGCATGCGTATTTCCTTTAAAATGAGCTGACAATCACATCTCTAGCTTCAGCCTGTGAGAAAATTATATTGAGGGGTGAATATTCAACTTACTGCTTCCGTAGGTTGCGTGATATTACCTGACTCTCCCCCCTCCCTGGCGGAAAATTGACAGTTGAAAAGGGGAACCTATTAATGCAGGCTGAGGCTAGTCACATGACCAGCGGGTCACATGGCTGAAAACAGGAAGTGTTCAAGCAGGAAGAAATATTGCTGAACGTTTCCAGCAATAACTTCTCACAAATTTTATCTAGAGTTGTGATTATAATGTTTCATTTTGAAGGTACGATAGAAGCTTTTTATATCATTCTTACTAGTTTGGAAGAATGGGAGACCACAGTTACCCTTCCAATATGTCTTTGCTGCCGTCAGTGGCTATAATGGTACAATCCTTTACTGCTAATACTAAAAGTGAAATGAATCTGTTCTAGACCTCTCACTTCCTATATTGTCTCAAAGAAATCAGCTGTTTTATGACACGTTTACTGCTATTTAGTATTTATACGGGGTGAGGTTCCTAAACATGCTAGAATTGGACCATTATGTCACTGATGACAGAGAGCTAGGGCCTACAGTAATGGATAGTTCTAATGTCTGCCTGATTCAAAATAGCAAAGGAACACAGGCATAAAGGAAGGCTGGAATATGTCATTTCGTTTCTAATGATCCCTTCTGTCCTGTACTAATATCTTCTAAACCACAGAAAAAATAAATCACCTGTGCTTAAGTTCATTACATCTTTACAGCTCGATCATCGGAACTAAGTCTCTTTCTCTTTTCCTCTCATCAATATACTTGCTTAGTTACACATATTATACTTTTTTAATAAATAAAAGATTTCAATCATTTTATGTTTAATTTAAAAAACATAAATTAATCCAGATTATTAAGGACAATTATACCCTAAAAACTGAGATGATTCACACACTGCTGTATTTGTTGTATAGTTCAGAGAAATAAAGCAGAAAAATCTATGATTTTTTATCCATTTGTTGTGCTTGACTGTGGTCAGTAGTGAGCTGTCATTTCAGGTTCTCGCAACAGCCCTTTCTTCTTCCCAGAATGCTCACTGTTACTAAAAGTTCTACTGATAAGGCATAAAACACACTATGAACGAACTTTTCGGCAAATAATCGCACGTTGTTGGGCACTTTATCAGCCGAAATGGTTGTTCGTTCGGAGATCCGCCAGGTCGTCCGTTTCAGTCGATAAAGTGCCTACACACAGGCCGATTGTCGGCTGAAAAGTTTGTTCATGCACTTCGTGCGTCGTGGGTCAGGACCCGCGATCGCACGTGTGTATGAACCTTTAGAAACTGAACTTAGTACTTTAGTTATACAGAGAATCACTGAAAGTGCAGTCAATTTTAATTGAAATGAGAAAATGTGCCTTTTTTTCTTGAAAGCAAATGGATTTGTGCTAAACTTCCTTTTAATTGATGTTTTTTCTGCACCTTGATCTGCTTCCTGTGTTAAGCTGGGTACACAAGTGCGATTGTGGTGGCCGTCCGGCGAATCAGTTACTAACGTCCGTTTCAGCTGACAAAGAACCCACACACATCATGATTGTCAGCTCATACACTTTATGTGTCGCGGGTCAGTCCCCGCGATACACGTGTGTACTAAGCTTAAGTCCCATTATTTTTTTTATTTTTTTTTATAGGGCAGACCCCTGACCACAGGAGACGGGATTCCCTTGGTAAAGGAGGATAGATAGAAAAGGAAGGACATAGCCTGTTTAGATTAGGTATTAGGTAAATAACTTTTTAGAATTTTCAAATATAAAGATTTAAGTGTCAATTAGGTGATTAGTATGTTCAGCCTTTAGTTGTATGTTCCCAAAGTTATTGTAATTAATGCTGTAAAAAATGTAATTATTTAATACAGCGCAATACCGTCTTAATCCCTGGCTAATCCCTTTGTGGCACTGTGGTAAGGATATAGCTGTGTTTTGTATAATGTATTACATGCATGGTTTCAATTTCACTTTGAGCACACCACTAACAAATGTAACGCTGATGGAGCTTTTCTGCATTTGAACTTTCTTGACCAGATATGGATATAGATCAAATCACATGTTACAGATTTCAAAGCGTATAAAGGAAACTCCATGTAAAAACCCTTCCCTGATTCTATCATTCTGCTTCCCTTCTTCAGATTTTTTTGTGTAAGTTAATAGTAACACAGACCCATATACTTTTTAAATATACAATTAACTTACACATTTTTATTTACAGCACTGTATATGCCTCATATTCTCAGACACACAACACACATTATATAAAACCATTGGGGATTTTAAAAAAAAGCTCAGTTTATATTATGCCCTGTGATACCTTTGACATGTTAAATCCTACTGTACATGTCTGAGCGGAGTATGAAGGGGACGCAACTGCTTGTCTGCTCCATCCTGGGCGTAAGAGAAATCTTTGTATTTACACACATTAAATATATACATATAATTTAGAATGTATTTCTTGTAATCTAATCAATATACAATGCAAAACACCCCCATTTCCAAAAGTTCCAATATTTCCAGAGGTAGTACGAGGGGTAGAGAGGGCCGAACTTCATGAAGTAACTTCAGTAAAAGGTTGAAAGTTCAAATTCGGACCCAATAAAGTCAATGGGAGTGATATTTGAAAAGTCCGGATGAATTCAGCTAACTAACAATGGTAACTTACTCAAAATGGCTGTGCAACCTGGGAAATGGTCTGGGGAACATGTCACTATCACCAAAAACTTTTTTAAACGCGCAAGCTACATTCGAGGGTTACGGCCAATTCAAGGGTTCCTAATGATACTTTCGAGGGTTACCGAAAATAGAACCATAAATTCGAGATTCCTTAATCGAACAATACTTTTAAGGATTACTGAAAACGAACGATAATTTCGAGGGTTAGCGAACGATACATTCTAGGTTAGTGAAACAATCCTACATTCGAGGTTACCGAAAACAAACAATACTTTCGAGGGTTCCAAAAATTGAAGGCACATTCGAGGGTAGCGAACGATACATTCCAGGGTTAACGAAATGTTCCGTACATTCAAGGGTTACCGAAAACAAATGGTACATTTGAGGGTTAGCAAACGAACATTTCTAGGGCTATTGAACGGCTTGTAAATTTTCTAATATTACTGAATGTCAATAATTATTGAAAATACAGCCGCGAGTCTGGAAAGTCCGAGAAATCCGGGATAGTTCGAGAAGTCCAGTCCGTTCGACTTATTAATTTGACTCGAACTTGGGTTTCGACTTCGAGTCCATCTCTAGTTTAAGATTTTCTAGGAAGAAGTATACAGTGCAAAATGATTTTCAGTATGTTAAAAATAATTTCTGTGCAGTTACTAATATGGTATTATAAAACACAGTGTACACCTTAGCTTTAATAGCATGTACCTACCAATGCACAACATGGGTCATTTGTAGCTTAGTCCATCTTTTCTAAACAAATATTCCAGCTGACATTTTTTTCCTCGTCACCTTTTTCTTTCTATATTTCATCTGCGATAAGCCAAATAATATTTCATGCGGCTGATAAAAAAAATCAAATAATCACAGCTGGACTGTACAATTCAGAGATGGAATATGAGTCAGACTCACCGGGGAATTCTATTTTTCTGAAAGGCCCTTTACAAGAAAATGCATTTAAGTACAAATTCTACAAAATTGCCCATTAATAGAGAAGTTCTCTCTTAATGTAAAACAGCTAATATATATATTTTTATGTATAATTGGCAAGTGAAAATGATGTTAGAACCTACATTACTTCTATATATAGACAGGTAAAGGGTGTGCTTATTCAGATGAGAACAAGAATCGTTCTCTTAAAAAATTCTCAGTCCTTAGTTCAGTCCCAGGTAGTTTTCTGTAAACTCAAATGCATTTCTCTCTCAATGAGTATTATCCATTCATGGCCCTGACGCTATGGATTATCACTTTGTCTCACATCTTGTTCAATACCTCCTCTCTCTCCCATCCTTGAAAATTATCAGGGGGATGTACCTTGAGCTGCTACCACTGTCAACCTCTCCCATATCATATGCTGTAGTTGTACAGTGTCACAAGGTAGAAATGAATTTCATTTTTTAACTGTTTATAATGTAATAAATATACCAATATCATGTATTTACTGACCAGCAAACTCACTTAACTGTGCAAATAGTACTTAGTAAATGGTTAGTAAAAGCTATAGGGTCATTCACCAAGAGTCCATTTTGAAAAGATTGTCACAAATGCTAGTTTTGCACGTGTTTGGCACATGATTTCAAAAAAATCCTATAGCAACCATTTAGCTCCACTTCACAAATGTAGCCATGTTTTTCATAACATATTCTACACCTGCTGGGGATCTCTTATGGCTTAAAAGAGTGGTTAAAAAAAAAACCCTATTCAATATCTAATGCAAAGCCTTCAGTGAATACCATTTTCGGGGCTTAGCGATCTAAAATTTAAAGACAATTATACTCACCTCCCCCTCGTTCCTTTCCCCCCATTCCTCAAAGTACCCAGGGTGAGGACCTAAAACGCTAAGTCCCTCACCTCTGGGTACTTTACAAAAGTCCTCGTCGCTCCGGTCCGATCCTCCCCACTGCACTTTGAGTGACAGGTCGCGAGGCAGCCAATGGGAAGAACGCGCTCTGCAAGGAGGCGTTGTCTTCCCATTGGCTGCCTCCCGGACTGTCACTGAAAGTGCAAGTGGGGAGGATAAGACCGGAGAGAGACAGGGATTACAAGTAAGTAGTGCAAGACTTTTGTAAAGTACCCAGAGGACTTAGTGTTTTAGGTCCTCACCCTAGGTACTTTGCAGGAATGGATCGGGAAATGGTAAGTATAATTGTCCTTTAAGGACTCTTGGTGAATGACCCCCATGTGTCTTTGTGCAATTACATTTGCAATTGTGTTAAGTTCAACCAATACATTTAGGCCTAATGTGAGTGTAGCATAGGAGCCTAACCTGAAGCATTCAGATTACCTACCCACCAACAAAATAATATTCCACCACCTGCCACCACCAAAATAATGTTTCATGTACAGGTAGTGAACACACCCCAAACCAAAAACACTGATGTAAAGGATGATATCTACAGTTTTATAACAATAATGCTGTTAAGTTAAGCAAAGGCAGTAACTGCAGTACTGATAATGTATTTAATAACATTGGGTAGTAAATTGTTAAATACTTTAGTTTCCCTTTAAACTGGTTCTTCAAACATTTTGTTTTCAGTAGTTCCACACTGTGTTATTATCAGGTAATAATGTAACCAGTAGTTTATGACACCTTAATAGAACACAACTAGCCACCATTAAAACCCCTCCAAAGCATTGCTTGACTTCATTCGTTTTTCAATACTTAGTGTAAAACGCATGCACAAACGCAACAAAATCGCACATGAATTCGCATGCGATTCCGTGTGCGATTGCGTTGCAGTGTGGCCGTGCCCTAACACATTTACCAATAGTGATCCCTCTCTAACAGATTTACCAATAGTGATCCCTCTCTAACAGATTTACCAATAGTGATCCTTCTCTATCACATTTACCAATAGTGATCCCTCTTTAACACATTTACCAATAGTGATCCCTCTTTAACAAATTTACCAATAGTGATCCCTCTTTAACAAATTTACCAATAGTGATCCCTCTTTAACACATTTACCAATAGTGATCCCTCTTTAACACATTTACCAATAGGGATCCCTCTCTAACACATTTACCAATAGGGATCCCTCTCTAACACACTGACCAATAGTGATCCCTCTCTAACACATTTACCAATAGTGATCCCTCTAACACATTGACCAATAGTGATCCCTCTATTACATTTACCAATAGTGATCCCTCTATCACATTTACCAATAGTCAAAGTCCAAGAAACTGAAAGTAGGAGCCTTCCTGTTGTGACATGTATCTACCCCTTCCCTCTCCTCCCGGAGGCATGTGCATAATCCTCTCCATATCTAGCAGCCACCTCTGTGATGGTGATTCTCAGACCATACAGAGGGGCTGCTGGTCTGGCCCTAATTCTAATCCGTCCCGATAAGTAGCACTAGGAGGCAGAGGGAACGAAGTTTGGTAAGTAAGTCTCGCATTTTTTAAGATTTTAAACATGGTGGTTAGGGTTGGAGGGGGAAAAAGTTATTTTGGGGCAGAGATACTCGTTAAATGTTTCTGAGCACAAGTAGGAAAAAATAATCACCTTTATCACCAATGTACATGTTCACTTAAAACTAATATCAGTTTTAAAGTTATCTATTTCTTAATATTCATTTATCCACAGTTTGTGGTATGGGAGGTTACAAATCAAAATATAGATTTATTGGTGCAGATTTGCTGACTATTTAAATTAATTGTTGAAAAATATGCTGTCCATACACTAAAAATGTACCTCTTGATGTTCGAGTGAGTTTCAACAACCGTCTTTGCCTGATCATTTGCGATTGATATTTTGATCAAATATTGATCTTAATTACGATTCTTCAAACAGGATCGTAATTCCCTGTCTGGGAATGTCGGCAGGTAAATTGCTGCTCCATCTGATATAAAAATCAAATTTTGCCTTTCTTTTCAGATAAATATCTAATTGGTGTAATGTGAGTAATGTAGTGTAATGTAATGTATGACTAGGGATGGGATTAAACCACTTTTTTATTACACAGAAAGAAATGCTACTTCTTCCACAGCTGTTTGGGTCATGATAAAGTGACTGTACTGCTTAATTGACATCTACTTCATCATGTAAACTTAACTGGAAGGCAAAATGCTGTGCATGGTCAGAAGCAGATAAGGCAAGAGTTCCAAAGTATCCAGGTCTGAGATTAACCAGAAAGCCATTTGTTAATCTTTCTAATGAAACAAATCGTAAATAATCTAATACTTACATAGCTTAAAAATTAAATTGTAGGAAGCACTGGTTATCTGACTACTTTTGACTTATAGGCATGCTATATTAAATCAGCTTTGTTGTAAAGCTCCAAAAAGATTAACAAGGGAAAATATTTTGATTACTGGTAACTTTCTGTGTCCATTTGCAGATGTATGTTGCATGTAACCTTGAATAACACTCTGACGTGCTGATAAAACATATTTTGCATCAACAATAAATAATACATCACAAGGATCCCATAAGAGATTATATATTCCCCAGAGTTAAAAGAAATATTGTTTCAGTCAAAATGATTACAGAAGTTTGATACTTTCATGTTAAATGCTGAGAGTGCCCACTAGAAACATTAGTTCATTGGCACTTTTTCGTCTGTTCGTTTGCAATTGTTGTATCAGTAGTATATACATTTGCCTTATTAAAAAAAGAGGTCTCTGCTTATGTCACCAAGTAGACAGATGGCCATGGTTAGGAATTAAGCAATTGCATTGAAATCCATTGGATCCTGTAAGCAATAAGCTCACTTGCTGAGGAAATTATGGAGAATCCGCATTCAGCTGAATTTAGAAAACATATGCATGGGAATAATTACAGAGAGTAAATAATAATATTCGGCTCATTAGAGATGAATGAAATGGACAAGTTTTGTTCCCACAGCAGTTCCACTGAACCTATTAAAGTTAAAAAAAATCTGTTTCGAATCTAAATTTTGATCAGATTTTTAAAATGTTTGATTTCAACAGTTTCAATCTAATTATTATTTTTCATATATAATATTCAATTTATTATGATAAGTTTCAGAGCTTTTGAAAATTAAAAAATTCCATCTGATCTGCAGACTTCAAAACTTACCGTTCCAAATCAAAACCATGCTCGTTTCCAAACCGGAACTCGTTGTTAAGTCATAGCAGACCTGGGTCTTATTAACCACAATAATATAAAATTACAATAAAAGCTACTTAGACTCACATATCTTAAAGATAAGCTATAAAAATTCTGTAAGGAAAAGGAAAAAACAACTGCCTAAAATAACCGTTATAAGAACATTAAAATGAGTTGTGTGTTTATAAATATCAGTATTTAGAAAAAATGAACAGATGAGTAATTTTCTGTGATGTTGCACTGCAGTACGTGCACTTGCAGACAAATATAAAATGCTTGATGCCCATAAAATTGTGATTTGTGTGCATTTAACATTGGGCTTGAAAAACACTGTATGCACAAGTGTCAGACAGGTTTAATATCCATTGCCATGCAGATCACAGACGTATGTAAATCAAAAAAAATTACCAAACTTTATGGCAGGCGGCATAGCCCTATAACACAGTGTGCCCTTCACGGTCTCAAATTCTCAAAAAGAAATACTTTATTGAAAACACACGCACAAAACAATATGACCCGTAAAATAGTACTCAATGTGACAACAATCAGGGAGATTCAATAAAAGTTCTAATTGTTAAAAATGGTGCTAATTTTGCCCCCACCGATTAGATTTATGTAGCATAATGAAAGTAAACATCTGATTGGTTGGGGCCAAAATTAGCACATTTTAACTATAAAAACTTTTATAGAATAACCCTGAGTCTTCCTCACATTAAAACACTATTTTGTTTTAAAGATAATATGCTCTCTCTAGTTGAAATGTATTTTAAAAATAATAATAATTGAGACATTTAAATAAAAAAAACTATGCTATTGAAATGACAATAAATAAATTAGATTTGCATTTGCTGACCTACTTAGAGTATTTCTAATCCCAACACATTTCGAGTAAAATCGCTAGATCTGGCTATGATGGCCTATTTACATGTTTATGTTCCAAAGTCACCGGCTATCATTTATAATTAATGAAGCAGTGTGCTAGCCTACACATCTATTGGGATCAGGCAGGTGAATCTCACACACTAATAAGGTTCCGATGTTTAAGTCTATATGTGATAGTGTGGTTTAAAGAATTTGTGCAATCAATCAAAACTACATGAAAAAATAAAAAAAATCCCTTTGATGTATGACTTAAAAACACAGAGCACCCTATAAGGAGAATGGCCAGGGGTAAAGGACAAGCCAATGCATTATTCTGCCCTATAAATGTCATCCCATATCACCTACCTGTGCTTTCTAAACCAAGAAAATATGTATATATGGTATAAGCAATACAAAAAGTAGAAATTCATTATTTAAAAGAAAACATTTCCTAAATGTAATTTATTAGCATCAAAGAAATTAAAATGGGGCAGTAAATCAAGTTAAATTTTAGAAAACAAACGTCATTTCTGCAGTCGGATTTAAGTATCTCTGTTACTTTTAATTGTCACTGAATGGATTTCATTTGCTTTATTGTGATTTAAACCAGATACATCTCATCATTTGGTCACGTATCTAAATTATTGTATGGTGGCTTTTTGCAGCCTTGATCAAAGATCCAATCAGACGAACGAACAATCGGACAGGTCGGAAAATCACAAACGATCATGCTGTCTCTATGGACCACACGATCAGTGCGACTAGCTGTTGGACACCGCTGGTTTACCCTTTACCCCTCACCAACAGACAACCCCCCACTTGCGGGGTGGCTTGTGGTGGGGTTATCCAAGCTGAGGGAGAGAATACACAAGAAAGCGGGAGCGCAACAGGCAGACAGGGCACAACCAGATCAAAGCTGGACCACAGCATAGTACCGACCGTATCCGAATTAGAGTTAGGGACAGAGGCAAAAGGGGTACAGAGTGTCAGTCAGCGAGGCGAGGTACAAAGGGTAGAGAAAAAAGTGTACTCAGGTCAGGCACAGGTCAGGACAGGTGGAAAACAATCATTAACAGACAGGAATCAAAAACAAGATAACAACCAGGTCACCCATGAGACAAGGGAGAAACCACAGACTATAACAGGCAAGGAACTGAGAAGGCTGGATCTAAAATAGGGAACAGAAACCACAACAGGAAGGACAAAAAGAACCCTGATAAGCAGCCCAGAATCGAATCTGCTGCAAAACCCGAACCACCAATAAAACGAACGTCTGAACAAATGTTTGGAACTAACTGACCTTTTCGCAGAAGAGCCGCGAGATGAGCCCGAGGACGCAGCATGGGACCAGAGGCACATAAGGAGCTACATAGTTAGAGTTGGGGGTAAATATTGGTTGGTATAGTGGTTAAAAACTATATTGTCAAGCATCAATGTTTATTATCAAAGCGTGCCTATAAAACTAGCTACTAAAGTTCTTAAACTGCAAGAAGATAGACTGCTCGGATCATTGCGACTCTAGGACAGCACTATCTCGCTGTGCAGGTATAGCCACAGGACCATTAAAAGAATTTCTAATTACCTTTGACATGTTGTCAAAAACTCTATAAAAAGCATTCTACTAACTCAGTTGATTTCATACCATTTGCTGTGTTCCTGTGCTGTTGACATTAGTGAGCTGACATTCAGGTTCTAACGTCCCTTCTTCTTCCCAGGATGCACCACATCCGTGGATGTTCCTAACAGTAATCTCTACTGATTGGCTGTTGGATGGTCAAAGATGCTCAGATCTCTACGAGCAACTGAATCAACCAAGGTGCTGGGTCAAGGGCAAGACCTAATGTTCTCTACTAGGGGTCAGTAAAGTAATAAAGTCAGTATTTCGGTTTGCCCTTATTTACACACAGACACAATGTGAATTGGCAGAAGATAAGGTCATTGGGATTGGAAATACTGCTTTTTATCTGAAAAGAATATGTATTGCATTGAACTTCCACTTTAAGCTCGTACACACGCTCGATTTTCGAGCAAGGGACGACCCCGATGGCAGGCGGTATACACCGACAAATGGTCATTTCACCGAGAATAGTCCATGTGAATGCACTCTGTTGGGGTGGGGCATTCGTTGATCTCCTGAAGATCTATTTTTTAAAAAGGAGTTTTCAGTTCAGCCATAATTTGCAGATGGTGCGGAGGTAATGTTGTCAAGCTCCCTGCCAATCAAATGTGAATAGGGGATGTGTGGTTCTCCTTTAAAATCCAGGATTGCCTATTTGTCAAGCATTTAAACCATTTACTAATGCGTATAGGGAACTAGTAATCATGGGGGTAGGTGTTGTGGGTTGCATGTTATAAATTAAATAAAATTCCTTTCTCACTTTTAAACCCAGTGTTATGTTGGGTTTGTCTTTGTTCGGGTCTGTGTACTGTTTTATTAGAACATGTTGCATTAAAATGTCAACACCTTGATTCTCTTACACCCAATGCTAATTTTATGAAGTACTTTCAAAGATTAAAGAAAAGATGGAAGGGTTAATGCTATACAATACCTAACAATTTTACAAGAAACTGTAGTACAACTTTTAAGAGTCCTTAAACACTAACTCAATAATAGTATTCTCTTGGGCAAAGTGTTGTAAGTATTGGTGTGGCGATTAAGTACAGGAAAATAAACTAGAAAGGGAAAGTTAAACTTTGAATTTGGCTTGAAAGACTGCATTTTGGGAGGGAATTGTGTGTGTTTGTGTTGCAGATTTTAAAACTCATAATGCCAATGATGAGGAAATTGTTGTTTTTTTATTACCCTTTAAATATGTTGCATGCATTAAAGGTAGGTCAGTTGGGTGTGTGTGTGTACTCATATCAGGTTGGGGGATAAAATACTAACTTTTTTGATGATTGGCCAAAGTGTGATTTTTTGACTATAGTACACCTTTAAATATGGCTGCCATGGAAATGGAAAGGGTGGGTCAGTAGGTGTTTGTACCTGGATAAGGTTATAAAAAAACAAACTTTTGATTATAGATCAAAATTAGTTTTTTTTTACTTTAGTTAACCTTTACGTATGGTTTCCATAGTAAATAGATAAGTAGATCATGTAGGTGTGGTACCTTGTCGGGTTGGGGTTAAAATAAAACAAACTTTTTGATGATTGGTCAAAATAAGTTTTTTTTCTTTAGTTACCCTTTAAGTATAAAACAGCAAGTCACAGCGCTACTCACGGAGGTAGGTAATGTTGAATTATAGTAACAAATATAAAACGGGCAACGCACTCTTTCAAATCTTGCTCAATTTATTTGTGACATGCTGGTTCACACAACGTTTCGGGGTCCTCCCCCTTCCTCAGGTGCAAAAATACAACTCACACTGTGGCAGTATAAATACAAATTATTCCTCCCCCTTGGAGGTGTGGTTTAAAACAAACATATGGTATATTAAAACATTTTCTATATATGTGCTAATCCTTAAGTTTCACATAAGTACACTTTATAAACCTAATTTAAAACCAATTATATTGTGCTTTTTAAATAATTAACCATTTCTTAAAACTCAGGTTTACAAAGTTAACTATCCTTTCTCTCTGTCCTATGAAAGTGCCAAATGCTTGCTATTAAATACATTTTTAAGGCTTTGTGCTTTGTTTTAAAGTGCTACTTAGTCTTTTAAAAGTGCTTTAGTGAAGTGTTACTTAGTTTAAAATTGTTAAAACACCTGTGGACTAATTAATTTGATACTTTTTTTTAGAGTCTATTCTGTTGTCTTAACATTGTTCTTATTCATTTTTTCAGATGTTCTTCATCTCTGTTATCCTGTGGATCAAATGAGTAAGGTAAGTTTATACAGAAGATTATGACTGATTTATTTATTGTTTACTGTTTTTCATTTTCTGTTTTTATTTTCTTCTTGTAAAACATTACTCCTTAACTTTTCTACAAGAAGCAACCAAAATTCATCTCTCATTTATCCCTTTCGGATGCATGGTGCTAGCGGGTGAATCCAACATATTCTCTTTGGAGGAGTTTTTTATGTAATCCCCACCTCCTGGTTATTTACCACCTCTAGCACCATCCATCTAACTTGCTGGCATTATGTCCATGTAGTTTAAGTGTTTCGAGACTGATGTTACTCTTCATTTTTTTTAAGTTACATCTAGTGATGTCCCTTTTATGTTCTCCAATACGGGTCCTAATTTGTCTTTGGTTTTACCCACGTATGCTTTCCACATGGGCATTTCAAACATGTATATGACCCCCATGGTAATGCAGCTAGCAAAATGTTTTAATGGTATAAATTACCTTTAGGGGGATGGGCTACTTTTTCCCCTTTGATAATAGCAGTACACGCCTTGGCAATTCAAGCAAGGGAATGTGCCTATTTTTTTGGTGCTATTTTTACACATGTCGTTTCTTTTTTTTTGTAATCAGAGTGTACTAATTGGCTTCCCAGATGTATTGCTACTATTTTGTAAGCAAATATGGGTTGCCTTTAAATAGTACCCCCCACCTTTTCATCATTACTCAATACATTCCAATATTTTTTACAATCCTTTTAATTTTCCCGGATTGTGTATTATACGTGGATATGAATGGTATCCTCCATCTTTAGTCTGTTTTTGATTGTGTATCGAGTAGTGTGTTTCTAGGTGTCTCTATTGCTTGTTTGCTGCTTCACTTATTGTTTTTTGGGGGTAACCTCTTAGTTTAAAACTTTTGTGACATTTGTTCAATTCTTTTTTACAGGTTGCCTCCTCGACAATTTCTTTCACCCTAAGAAATTGAACCCAAAGGTATTCCCTTGATAGTATTTTTTGGAGGAAGCTAGATGCTTCCAAATTATTATTTTATCAGTTGGTTTAAAAACAATCGGTACTTAGTGAAGTTTGTCCTTTTTTCACTTCAAATCTAGAAACGATATTTGCGCTGCTATGGTACGCACAGTAAATTTTAAATGAGGATGCCATTATTTATATCTTGTGAGATATTGTAAATCCTTCTCTGTGCCTGACCATAGCAGAAAACATCGTCTACAATCTGGCATAGAACATATCTGAGCACTATAAGGTTGCATTTTCTAATACAATTCTTTTCAAATTCTGAGACATATATGTTGGCATAAGCCGGTGCGAAATCGCACCCATACTGTCCCACACATTTGATTATAGTACGTGTATTGAATCTAAAGTAATTCTTAGTAAGTGCTATATTTAATAAGTCCAAAATAAAGTAGACTTTTGTGTGCTCATATTAAGTTCTAATAGTCTTTTCGACTGCTGTAATTCCTTCTTCGTGTGGGATACAAGTGTAGAGGGATTGTATATCCATGTCACTAAATAGTGCATTTTTCTATGGTGTGACATCTTGTAATCTGTTTAAGAAGTCTTTAGTATCTTTGAGGCATTCTGTGATTGTTTTAGCAATGGGCTGTATATGATGTTCTATGTATGTACTATGGGTTCTAGGATTGACCCTAACCCTGCTACTATGGGTCTTCCTGGTGGATTAACCATGTCTCTATGAATTTTAGGTACTACATAGAACACAGGGGTGATTGGATTGTCCTCAATCAGATATTCTTTTGTTCCTTATCTATTATTCCCATTGTCCAAGCATCCATCACTGTATTCAAAATTATTTGTGAAATAGAATGTACTGGATCTGCTGGTAGTTCTCTGTAATTCATTTCATTACTTGTTGTGCATCACTTCGCCTCATAAGCTGTCTTTTTAGGATACTATTGCCCTCCTTTGTCTGCTTTTTTAATGATGATATTGTCCCTCTTCTTTAGTTTTTGTACCGCTTGCCATTCTTTGTAAGTTAAGTTTTTCTTATACTTTTATTTTCCCAATTTATTGTTGGAGATCAGCAAGTATCAGCCTATGGAACCATTCCACTGCCTCCACGGTATGGTAGGGGTATAATTACTTTTTTTCTTAAACGGAGAGTATCTTTAAATGGAATCTTATCTTGAAACTGTACTCTTAGTTTTAATTTCCGTATGAACTTATATAAATCTATTTTAGTGTCCAGCAGGGTACCTGGGTGCGTGGGTACCATAGTTTTACCCCTTTTCTTAACTCGTATTTCATCTGGGTCCAATTCTATGCCTGAAATGTTAATTACTAATGTTTCTAGTGAACTAGAGTGCTCCGGTTCCCATTTTACTGACCTTGGAGGATTCAATATCGTCTCCTTGTCTGCTTGGCCGTCCTGGCTGGGGGGACTTTGGTGGTTTTGCCCTTCTGTCCTCTCCGGATCCGTCTCCGTTTTTTGTTGTCTCCTTGTCCTCTCCTTGGACGTTCGTCGGTATCCTAAAAAAGTTTTCCCGATGTGTAGACCTATCCAGCGAGCTTTCTGACTCAGTTGCGAGAGACCTCGCGCTTTTGATGAGTCCTAGTGCGGACTTCTACCTCTCCGTCATCTCGCTTTACCACCGGGGTCCATGTGTACACATGGCCGCGCTCATAATCCAAGGTATCCCCTTTTGTATTTTCTTAGTTTAAACTGCAACAGTTCTCTCTGGAACTCTTTCTAATTTGGTGTTTGTTTCTATTTGAAAGCTTCGTTATATTCGGTGGGGGATTTTTTATGTTTGTTCCTTTGTTAGCTGTAGTAGCCGCCATTTTTATTGCCGGTTGCAGGTGATTATTGTCAGCAAAATTAGGTCAAAACTACATCTATTTAAGATGCGGGTACCATTTTTCCACATATTCTGTGTCTTCGTACAGAGTACTGGCTTCTTTATATCCTCAGCCCCCTTGGAATTCTTTCTGCTTTTACATATTCCAATATTGTGAGCTGTGCAGTGCCAAGCTTATTTCCTTTCGTTTTTGATTCAATAAATCTTTATATAAGTCCTGGTGGTTAATGCTCTCCATATCTGTTGTTTGCCTCTGCTGAATCTAATATCTCCTTCGATCCACATCAGATAATGTTAAGGTTTCTGCCTTGTGTGTGTTGTTCCTGCAATGTCATTGAACGACATCCTTGCGTTTTTGGGTGCTATAGGGTTGTGGTTCAATAACTCAAGTCGTGTTTTATTATTCCCCGCACTCCGTTTTATTTTGTTGTTGATGGTGCTGTTTACCCAAATTCTGACTCACCACTGGCAGTTATGTACTATTGTAAACATATAACCGGGCAACGCACTCTTTCAAATCTTGCTCAATTTATTTGTGACATGCTGGTTCACACAACGTTCGGGGTCCCCCCTTCCTCAGGTGCAAAATTACAACTCACACTGTGGCAGTATAAATACAAATTATCTCCTCCCCCTTGGAGGTGTGGTTTAAAACAACATAATGTTTAATTAAAAAATTTTCTATATATGTGCTAATCCTTAAGTTTCACATAAGTACACTTTTTTACATCCTAATTAAAAACCAATATATTGTGCTTTTTCATAAATTATTAACCATTCTTAAAACTCATGTTTTACAAAGTTAACTATCCTTTCTCTCTGTCCTATTGAAAGTGCCAAATGCTTGCATTAATAACATTTTAAGTGCTTTGTGCTTTGTTTTTAAAGGTGCTACTTAGTCTTTTAAAAGTGCTTTGAGTGAAGTGTTACTTAGTTTAAAAAATGTTTAAAAACCACCTGTGGACTATTAATTGATACTTTTTATCTTAAGCTGGGTACACACGATTAGATTTCGGTCGAAGAACGATAGTTCAGTGTATCGGTCGATCGGACCGAAATTATCGAATCCGAATGTGCCCATGCGATCGACCGTTCGTTCGAATCGGACGAAAGGACGATCGGACAGGGTGGAAAACCTCGTCCGATCGTGCGGTCCTCTATGGACCGCACGATCGGTCGCGGTGGACTATCGGACGCGGCTGCTTTTGCCGCGACCGACAGTCCTTCCTCCTGGCCGACCGTTCGAAAGTATCGAACGGTCGGTCAGGAGGAAAAAATCGCTAGGTGTGTACCTAGCTTAGAGTCTATTCTGTGTCTTAACATTGTTTCTTATTTCATTCTTTTCAGATGTTCTTCATCTCTGTTATCCTGTGGATCAATGAGTAGGTAAGTTTATACAGAAGATTATGACTGATTTATTTATTGTTTACTGTTTTTCTATTTTTTCTGTTTTTCATTTTCTTCTTGTAAAACATTACTCCTTAACTTTTCTACAAGAGCAACCAAAATTCATCTCCTCATTTATCCCTTTCGGATGCATGGTGCCTAGGCGGTGAATCCAACATATTTCTCTTTGGAGGAGAAATATGTTGGATTGGTGCTAATTTTGCCTCAACCAATCAGATGTTATTTAACATTTGAAAGCTAACATCTGATTGGTTGGGGCACAATTAGCACCATTTTAAACGATAAGAACTTTTATTGAATTACCCTGTTTTTATCTTACTGTGGCGGGAGATGTGATGTCAAGCAGACACAGGCAGGTTTTTTCATGGACACACATGCTGATGCTCGCCCTTCTCCCACCACAAAGTCCTTTTGCTTATGCAGAGGGTAGGGGGAGATTTTCTCTTTGTTTGTCTGTGTCTTTTGTATACTATAGTAGACACAGACTTCCTACCTGAAAATGAAACTTTAGTTTAACTGACTAGGGGGCATATTTATAAAGGGCCTTTAACTTTCCGCTCCCATTTTTCCCGCCATTTTCCCCAAAATCGGAATTACCGCAATTGATAATAACGCGATAACATTGCATCAGTTACCGCTCGCTTCTATTTCTAAAGTGGCAGTAACTGAGTTCTAGTGTTAACTTCGGCCGTTTTATTTGGCCCAGAGAGGGCAGGGGTGTATGCCCACCTGGCCGCAGGTGGTCGCATCTTCCACCAGAGAGGGCGGGGACGTACGCTTTCCCCGCCGCGGGTGGTCGCATTCGCCAGAGGAGCTCCCCGCAATGACCACCCGAGGCGCAATCCCTTCCCAGCAGCCCCTACCGGCCCCCTGCCCCGTATGATCATGGGGAGGGAACTGAGGGACCCCCAGGGGGGGTGGCAGGTAGCTGAAGCTACTTGTAACTGTAGCTCCCCAGTGCCAGTACTTGCGGTTAATTGCATGACCATGATCGTAAAATCTGAGATTGTTACTGCGATAAATATGGACCATGGTTCTAGTAATCCATGTCTTTAGTCTGCTTGTCTTCTGCAAACTGTTTGTGTGCTTTCTAGGGCAACATCTATAGAAAATGCGACCGCTTTAACCTATGCAGCAATGGTGGCAGCACTCATACGTCTTTTTGCAGAGGACAACCCATGGATATGACGCTGAGCATGTGCACTCAGCTTCTTTGGTTGTCCGTGGCAAGGCCTGTTCTGAGTGAACCGCTATATGGTCTTTACCACCGTGCTGCGGCTCAGTTTCAGGGTGTTGGCAATATTTTTATATCATAGACCATTCTTTTTTTCATATCATTAGAATTTTCTTTAACATGAGGTGCCTTATTCAACTAACAATATAATAGTGTGAGAACTATACCACATAATTTAACATACCTACTCTCCATTCACACCTGAGACTTTGTAACACTCACAAGTTACATGACACTGGGGAGGCGAAGTGGCTCTTTGGGCACAATTTGGAAATTTTTCACTTATGTACTCACTAATTCTTTAGACATGAATGGCTGTCTGTTGGGTTATCTTATCTATACTAATAAAAGGCAAAGCCCTCACTCACTCGCTCACTCACTCATCACTAATTCTCCAACTTGCCGTGGAGGCAGACGGCTTAAATTTGGCAGGCTCATTCATTGCACCTTACTTAAAAAGTTAAGCAGGTTTCGTTTCGAAATTACCCTGTAACGGTGAGTATCTGACCTGCACAGACTATGGCTACCTAGCTTTCAAGCTATACAAATCTATATGGTTGGTCCGATTTCAACCAAATTTTGTATGCATATACTCCTTTACCAGTAAAAGGTTAACGAAATATTTTTTTAGGGTGGGGGTGAATGGGGGGGGAATAGAATTTTGAACTCCTGCACACTAACGGCTGGACCGATTTTTATACTATATATTTTTTATTCAACTACGAAATTTTGTGAAAATAACCCCCACTGCCCCCAATACCCCCACTATTCCTCTCTGTCCACCCTCCAAACCCTTCCCCTTACACCTCAGCCAGTCCCCACTCACACCCTGAAATTTTGGTAAAAATCAGTCCAGCGTTAGTGTTCAAAGTTCTATTCCCCCCCATTCACCCCCACCCTAAAAAAATATTTTGTTAACCTTTTACTGGTAAAGGAGTATATGCATACAAAATTTGTGTTGAAATCGGACCAACCATATAGATTTGTATTTTAATTTAAGCGTTGCCTCCTCCACGGCAAGTTGGAGAATTAGTGATGAGTGAGTGAGCGAGTGAGTGAGGGACTTGCTTTATTATATAGATATATTATACTATATATACTAGCAAAAGTGTGCTGTTGGTGCACAGTGGGAAATATGTGAGGTATGTTTAGCTATATGTGGATACAGATGATATAAAATCTTTATACACTACTATAAAATTTAGGGATTTGTACAAAAAAATAAAGGCAAGATGTTAAAAAATAAAAGAATCTTGGTTCTATTAGTCTCAATCCCATAATAATATTTCATCTATTTTGTAACATTGTATAGAGTATTATAGCTCAGTAGAAACAACACAGTGAAATAACTGTTGTGCAGAGCTTGAATCAATCTCCCCTTTACATTTCCAACCAATAATAGATCAATAGGAGATCCATTGGATCATTCTATATTAAAGTTATCAGTCTGTCTCACTACTCACCTCTCCATTTACTCACAGCTGTCACCAGGGATTTGTAGAGAGGATCACTATGGTAAATGTGTTAGAGAGGATCACTATTGGTAAATGTGATAGAGAAGGATCACTATTGGTAAATGTGTTAGAGAGGGATCACTATTGGTAAATGTGTTAGAGAGGGATCACTATTGGTAAATGTGTTAGAGAGGGATCACTAATGGTAAATGTGTTGAGAGGGATCACTATTGGTAAATGTGTTAGAGGGGGATCACTATTGGTAAATGTGTTAGAGAGGGATCACTATTGGTAAATGTGTTAGAGAGGGATCACTATTGGTAAATGTGTTGAGTGGGATCACTATTGGTAAATGTGTTAAAGAGGGATCAATATGGTAAATGTGATAGAGAAGATCACTATTGGTAAATGTGTTAGAGAGGGATCACTATTGGTAAATGTGTTAGAGAGGGATCACTATTGGTAAATGTGTTAGAGAGGGATCACTAATGGTAAATGGGTTGAGAGGGATCACTATTGGTAAATGTGTTAGAGGGGGATCATACTTGGTAAATGTGTTAGAGAGGGATCACTATTGGTAAATGTGTTAGAGAGGGATCACTATTGGTAAATGGTGAGTGGGATCACTATTGGTAAATGTGTTAGAGGGGGATCACTATTGGTAAATGTGTTTAGGAGGGATACTATTGGTAAATGTGTGAGAGAGGGATCACTATTGGTAAATGTGTTAGAGAGGGTCACATTTGTAAATGTGTTAGAGAGGGATCACTAATGGTAAATGTGTGAAAGGGATCACTATTGGGTAAATGTGTTAGAGGGGATCACTATTGGTAAATGTGTTAGAGGGGGATCACTATTGGTAAATGTGTTAGGAGGGATCACTATTGGTAAATGTGTTGATTGGGATCACTATTGGTAAATGTGTTAGAGGGGGTAGGGATCAATATTGGTAAATGGTTAGAGAGGGATCACTATTGGTAAGTGTTAGAGAGGGATCACTACTGGTAAAGTGTTTTAGAGAGGGATACTATTGGTAAATGTGTTAGAGAGGGATCACTATTGGTAAATGTGTTAGAGAGGGATCACTTGGTAAATGTGATAGAGAAGATCACTATGTAAATGTGTTAGAGAGGGATCCCTATTGGTAAATGTGGTAGAGAGGGATCACTATTGGTAAATGTGTTGTTAGAGAGGGATCACTAATGGTAAATGGGTTGAGAGGGATCACTATTGGTAAATGTGTTAGAGAGGGATCACTATTGGTAAATGTGTTGATTGGGATCACTATTGGTAAATGTGTTAGAGGGGGATCAATATTGGTAAATGTGTTAGAGAGGGATCACTATTGGTAAATGTGTTAGAGAGGGATCACTACTGGTAAATGTGTTAGAGAGGGACACTATTGGTAAATGTGTTGAGAGGGATCACTATTGGTAAATGTGTTAGAGAGGGATCACTATTGGTAATGTGATAGAGAAGGACACTATTGGTAAATGTGTTAGAGAGGATCAATATTGGTAAATGTGTTAGAGAGGGGATCACTATTGGTAAAGTGTTAGAGAGGGATCACTATTGGTAAATGGGGGGAGAGGGATCACTATGGTAATGTGTTAGAGAGGGATCACTATTGGTAAATGTGTTAGAGAGGGATCACTATTGGTAAATGTGTTGAGTGGGATCACTATTAGTAAATGTGTTAGAGGGGGATCACTATTGGTAAATGTGTTAGAGAGGGATCACTATTGGTAAATGTGTTGAGAGGGATCATATGGTAAGTGATAGAGAAGGATCACTATTGGTAAGTGTTTGAGAGGGATCACATTGGTAAATGTGTTAGAGAGGGAGATCACTATTGGTAAATGTGTTAGAGAGGGATCACTAATGGTAAATGGGTTGAGAGGGATCACTATTGGTAAATGTGTTAGAGAGGGATCACTATTGGTAAATGTGTTAGAGAGGGATCACTATTGGTAAATGTGTTGAGTGGGATAATGATCATATGTAAATGTGTTAGAGGGGATCACTATTGGTAAATGTGTTAGAGAGGGATCAACTATTGGTCAATGTGTTAGAGAGGGTCACTATTGGTCAATGTGTTAAGAGAGGGATCACTATTGGGTCAATGTGTTAGAGAGGGATCACTATTGGTAAATGTGTTAGAGAGGGATCACTATGGTAAATGTGTTGAGAGGGATCAATATGGTAAATGTGTTAGAGGGGGATCAATATTGGTAAATGTGTTAGAGAGGGATCACTATTGGTAAATGTGTTAGAGAGGGATCACTACTGGTAAATGTGTTAGAGAGGGATCACTATTGGTAAATGTGTTAGAGAGGGATCACTATTGGTAATGTGTTAGAGAGGGATCACTATTGGTAAATGTGATAGAGAAGGATCACTATGGTAAATGTGTAGAGAGGATCACTATTGGTAAATGTGTTAGAGAGGGATCACTATTGGTAAATGTGTTAGAGAGGATCACTAATGGTAAATGTGTTGAGAGGGATCACTATTGGTAAATGTGTTAGAGGGGGATCATATTGGTAAATGTGTTAGAGAGGGATCACTATTGGTAAATGTGTTTAGAGAGGGATCGCTATTGGAATGTTGAGTGGGATCACTATTAGTAAATGTGTTAGAGGGGGATCACTATTGGTAAATGTGTTAGAGGGATCACTATTGGTAATGTGTTAGAGGAGGGATCACATTGGTAAATGTGTTAGAGAGGGATCACATTGCGTAATCCCTCTCTAACACATTGACCAATAGTGATCCCTCTCTAACACATTTACCAATAGTGATCCCTCTCTAACACATTTACCAATAGTGATCCCCCTCTAACACATTTACTAATAGTGATCCCACTCAACACATTTACCAATAGCGATCCCTCTCTAACACATTTACCAATAGTGATCCCTCTCTAACACATTTACCATATGATCCCTCTCTAACACTTTACCAATAGTGATCCCTCTCTAACACATTTACCATAGTGATCCCTCTCTAACACATTTACCAATAGTGATCCTTCTCTACACTTTACCAATATGATCCCTCTCTAACACATTTACCAATAGTGTGCCCTCTCTAACACATTTACCAATAGTGATCCCTCTCTACAACATTTACATAGTGATCCCTCTCTAACACATTTACCAATAGTGATCCCTCTCTAACACATTACCAATATGACCCCCCTAACACTTTACCAATAGTGATCCCTCTCAACACATTTACCAATAGTGATCCCTCTCAACACATTTACCAATAGTGATCCCTCTCTAACACATTGACCATAGTGATCCCTCTCTAACACATTGACCAATAGTGATCCCTCCTAACACATTGACCAATAGTGATCCCTCTCTAACACATTTACCAATAGTGATCCCCTCTAACACATTTACTAATATTGATCCCACTCAACACATTTACCATAGTGATCCCTCTCTAACACATTACCAATAGTGATCCCTCTCTAACACATTAACATAGTGACCCTCTCAACCCATTTACCAATTAGTGATCCCTCTCTAACACATTTCCAATAGTGATCCCTCTCTACACATTTTACCAATAGTGATCCCTCTCTAACAACTTACCAATAGTGATCCTTCTCATCACATTTACCAATAGTGATCCCTCTCTAACACCATTTACCAATAGTGATCCCTCTCTAACACATTTACCAATAGTGATCCCCTCTAACACATTTACAATAGTGATCCCACTCAACACATTTACCAATAGTGATCCCTCTCTAACACATTTACCAATAGTGATCCCTCTCTAACACATTTACCATAGTGATCCCTCTCAACCCTTTACCATTAGTGATCCCTCTCTAACACATTTACCAATAGTGATCCTCTCTAAACATTTACCATATAGTGATCCCTCTCTAACCACTTACCAATAGTGATCCTTCTCTATCACATTTACCAAATTGATCCCTCTCTAACACATTTACCAATAGTGATCCCTCTCTAACACTTTACCAATAGTGATCCCTCTCTAACACATTTACCATAGTGATCCCCTCTAACACATTTACCAATAGTGATCCCTCTCTAACACATTACCAATATTGATCCCCCTCTAACACATTTACCAATAGTGATCCCAATCACCACACATTTACCAATAGTGTCCCTCTCTAACACATTTACCAATAGTGATCCCTCTCAACCATTTACCATAGTGATCCCTCTCTAAACACATTTACCAATTGTCCCTCTAACCATTTACCAATAGTGATCCCTCTCTAACACATTTACCATATTGATCCTCTCTATCACATTTACCATATTGATCCCTCTCTAACACATTTACCAATAGTGATCCCTCTCTAACACATTTACCAATAGTGATCCCTCTCTAACACATTTACCAGTAGTATCCTCTCTACAACTACTTCATTACCAATAGTGATCCCTCTCTAACCCATTACCAATATTGACCATCCCCCTCAACACATTTACCAATTGCTCCCATTCAACACATTTACCATAGTGTCCCTCTCTACACATTTACCAATAGTGATCCACCCCTCTAACACTTTACCAATAGTGATCCCCCTCTAACCACATTTACCAATATGATCCCTTTCAACACATTTACCATTAGTGATCCCTCTCTAACACATTTACAAATAGTGATCCCTCTCTAACACATTTACCAATAGTGATCCTCTCTCACACACTTTACCAATAGTGATCCCTCCATAACCATTTACCATAGTATCCCCCTCTAACACATTTACCAATAGTGATCCCCTCAACACATTTACCAATAGTGATCCCTCTCTACACAATTTACCAATAGTGATCCCCTCTCTAACACATTTACCAATAGTGACCCCTCTCTAACACATTTACCAATAGTGATCCCTCTCAACACCATTTCCCATTAGTGATCCCTCTCTAACCACATTTACCAATAGTGATCCCCTCTCTACTACACATTTTACCAATAGTGATCCCTCTCTAACACATTTACCAATAGTGATCCCCCTCTAACACATTTACTAATAGTGATCCCACTCAACACATTTACCAATAGCGATCCCTCTCTAACACATTTACCAATAGTGATCCCTCTCTAACACATTTACCAATAGTGATCCCCCTCTAACACATTTACCAATAGTGATCCCTCTCAACACATTTACCATTAGTGATCCCTCTCTAACACATTTACCAATAGTGATCCCTCTCTAACACATTTACCAATAGTGATCCCTCTCTAACAGAATCCCTGGTGACAGCTGTGAGTTAATGGAGAGGGTGAGTAGTGAAAGACAGACTGATAACTTTAATTATAGAATGATCCAATGGATCTCCTATTGATCTATTATTGGTTGGAAATGTAAAGGGGAAGATTGATTCAAGCTCTGCACAACAGTTGTATTTCACTGTGTTGTTTCTACTGAGCTATAATACTCTATACAATGTTACAATAAATAGATCGAAATATTTATTTATGGGATGTGAGACTAATAGAACCAAGATTTCTTTTATTTTTAACATCTTGCCTTTATTTTTTTGTACAAATCCCTAAATTTTATAGTAGTGTATAAAGATTTTATATCATCTGTATCCACATATAGCTAAACATACACTCACATATTTCCCACTGTGCACCAACAGGCACACTTTTGCTAGTATATATATGTATATATATATCTATACTAATAAAAGGCAAGTCCCTCACTCACTCGCTCACTCACTCATCACTAATTCTCCAACTTGCCGTGGAGGCAGACGGCTTAAATTAAAAATACAAATCTATATGGTTGGTCCGATTTCAACCAAATTTTGTATGCATATACTCCTTTACCAGTAAAAGGTTAACAAAATATTTTTTTAGGGTGGGGTGAATGGGGGGGAATAGAACTTTGAACACTAACGGCTGGACTGATTTTTACCAAAATTTCAGGGTGTGAGTGGGGACTGGCTGAGGTGTAAGGGGAAGGGTTTGGAGGGTGGACAGAGAGGAATAGTGGGGTATTGGGGGCAGTGGGGGTTATTTTCACAAAAATTTCGTAGTTGAATAAAAATTATAGTATAAAAATCGGTCCAGCCGTTAGTGTGCAGAGTTCAAAATTCTATTCCCCCCCCATTCAACCCACCCTAAAAAAATATTTCGTTAACCTTTTACTGGTAAAGGAGTATATGCATACAAAATTTGGTTGAAATCGGAACAACCATATAGATTGTATAGTCGAAAGCTAGGTGCCATAAGTCTGTGCAGTCAGATACTCACCGTTACAGGTGGAATTTCGAAACGAAACCTGCTTAACTTTTGTAAGTAAGGGGCAATGAATGAGCCTGCCAAATTTACGCGTCTGCCCCACGGCAAGTTGGAGAATTAGTGATGAGTGAGTGAGCGAGGGAGTGAGGGCTTTGCCTTTTATAGTATAGATAAGATAACCCACAGAAAGCCATTCATGTCTAAAGAATTAGTGAGTACATAAGTGAAAAAATTCCAAATTGTGCCCAAAGAGCCACTTCGCCCCAGTGTCATGTAAAGTGAGTGTTTACAAAGTCTCAGGTGTGAATGGAGAGTAGGTATGTTAAATTATGTGGTATAGTTCTCACACTATTAATTGTTAGTTGAATAAGGCACCTCATGTTAAAGAAAATTCTATATATGAAAAAAGAATGGTCTATGATATAAAAAAAATTTGCCAAACACCCTGAAACTGAGCGCAGCACGGTGGTAAAGACCATATAGCGGGTCACTCAGAACAGGCCTTGCCACGGACAACCAAAGAAGCTGAGTGCACATGCTCAGCGTCATATCCATGGGTTGTCCTCTGCAAAAAGACGTATGAGTGCTGCCACCATTGCTGCATAGGTTAAGCGGTCGCATTTTATAGATGTTGCCCTAGAAAGCACACAAACATTTGCAGAAGACAAGCAGACTAAAGACATGGATTACTAGAAACATGGGCATATTTATCGCAGTAACAATCTCAGATTTTACGATCATGGTCATGCAATTAACCGCAAGTACTGGCACTGGGGAGCTACAGTTACAAGTAGCTTCAGCTATCCTGCCACCCCCCCTGGGGGTCCCTCGTTCCTCCCAGATCATACGGGGCAGGGGGCCGGTAGGGGCTGCTGGGAGGGATTGCGCCTCGGGTGGTCATTGCGGGGAGCTCCTCTGGCGAATGCGACCACCCGCGGCGGGGAAAGCGTACGTCCCCGCCCTCTCTGGTGGAAGATGCGACCACCTGCGGCCAGGTGGGCATACACCCCTGCCCTCTCTGGGCCAAATAAAACGGCCGAAGTTAACACTAGAACTCAGTTACTGCCACTTTAGAAATAGAAGCGAGCGGTAACTGATGCAATGTTATCGCGTTATTATCAATTGCGGTAATTCCGATTTTGGGGAAAATGGCGGGAAAAATGGGAGCGGAAAGTTAAAGGCCCTTTATAAATATGCCCCCTAGTCAGTTAAACTAAAGTTTCATTTTCAGGTAGGAAGTCTGTGTCTACTATAGTATACAAAAGACACAGACAAACAAAGAGAAAATCTCCCCCTACCCTCTGCATAAGCAAAGGACTTTGTGGTGGGAGAAGGGCGAGCATCAGCATGGTGTCCATGAAAAAACCTGCCTGTGTCTGCTTGACATCACATTTCCGCCACCAGTAAGATAAAAACAGGGTAATTCAATAAAAGTTCTTATCGTTTAAAATGGGGCTAATTGTGCCCCCAACCAATCAGATGTAGCTTTAAATGTTAAATAACATCTGATTGGTTGAGGCAAAATTAGCCACCAATCCACAATATTTCTCCTCCAAAGAGAAATATGTGGATTCACCGCCTAGGCACCATGCATCCGAAGGGATAATGAGGAGATGAATTTTGGTTGCTTTGTAGAAAAGTTAGGAGTAATGTTTTACAAGAAGAAAATAGAAAACAGAAAAATAGAAAAACAGTAAACAATAATAAATCAGTCATAATCTTCTGTAAAACTTACCTTACTCATTTGATCCACAGGATAACAGAGATGAAGAACATCTGAAAAGAATGAAATAAGAACAATGTTAAGACAACAGAATAGACTCTTAAGCTAGGTACACACCTAGCGATTTTTCCTCCTGACCGAACGTTCGATACTTTCGAACGGTCGGCCAGGGAAGGACTGTCGGTCGCGGCAAAAGCGCGCGTCGATAGTCACCGCGACCGATGTGCGGTCCATAGAGGACCGCACGATCGGACGAGGTTATCACCCTGTCCGATCGTCTTTCGTCGATTCGGACGAACGGTCGATCGACATGGGCACATTCGGATTCGATAATTTCGGTCCGATCGACCGATACACTGAACTATCGGTCGATCGGACCGAAATATCTAATCGTGTGTACCCAGCTTAAGATAAAAAGTATCAAATTAATTAGTCCACAGGTGGTTTTAACAATTTTAAACTAAGTAACACTTCACTAAAGCACTTTTAAAAGACTAAGTAGCACTTTAAAAACAAAGCACAAAGCACTTAAAAATGTTATTTAATAGCAAGCATTTGGCACTTCAATAGGACAGAGAGAAGGATAGTTAACTTTGTAAAACATGAGTTTTAAGAAATGGTTAATAATTTATGAAAAAGCACAATATAATTGGTTTTTAATTAGGATGTATAAAGTGTACTTATGTGAAACTTAAGGATTAGCACATATATAGAAAATGTTTTAATTAAACATTATGTTGTTTTAAACCACACCTCCAAGGGGGAGGGATAATTTGTATTTATACTGCCACAGTGTGAGTTGTAATTTTGCACCTGAGGAAGGGGGAGGACCCCGAAACGTTGTGTGAACCAGCATGTCACAAATAAATTGAGCAAGATTTGAAAGAGTGCGTTGCCCTGTTTATATTTGTTACAATAGTACATAACTGCCAGTGGTGAGCAGAATTTGGGTAAACAGCACCATCAACAACAAAATAAAACGGAGTGCGGGGAATAATAAAACGACTTGAGTTATTGAACCACAACCCTATAGCACCCGAAAAACGCAAGGATGTCGTTCAATGACATTGCAGGAACAACAACACACAAGGCAGAAACCTTAACATTATCTGATGTGGATCGAAGGAGAATATTAGATTCAGCAGAGGCAAACAACAGATATGGAGGAGCATTAACCACCAATGACTTATATAAAGATTTATTGAATCAAAAACGAAAGGAAATAAGCTTGGCACTGCACAGCTCAACAATATTGGAATATGTAAAAGCAGAAAGAATTCCAAGGGGGCTGAGGATATTAAAGAAGCCAGTACTCTGTACTGAAGACACAGAATATGTGGAAAAATGGTACCGCATCTTAAATAGATGTAGTTTTGACCTAATGTTGCTGACAATAGATCACCTGCAACCGGCAATAAAAATGGCGGCTACTACAGCTAACAAAATGGAACAAGACATAAAAAAATCCACACCGAATATGGAGTACGAAGCTTTCAAAATAGAAACAAACACCAAATTAGAAGAGTTCCAGAGAGAACTGTTGCAGTTTAAACTAAGAAAATACAAAAGGGATACCTTGGATTATGAGCGCGGCAATGTGTACACATGGACCCCGGTGGTAAAGCGAGATGGACGGAGAGGTAGAAGTCCGGCAGCTAGGACGTCATCAGAAAGCGCGAGGTCTCTCGCAACTGAGTCAGAAAGCTCGCTGGATAGGTCTACACATCGGGGAAAACATTTTTTAGGATACCGACGAACGTCCAAGGAGAGGACAAGGAGAACAACAAAAAACGGAGACGGATCCGGAGAGGACAGAAGGGCAAAACCACCAAGAGTCCCCCCAGCCAGGACGGCCAAGCAGACAAGGAGACGATATTGAATCCTCCAAGGTCAGTAGAAATGGGAGACCGGGAGCACTCTAGTTCACTAGAAACATTAGTAATTAACATTTCAGGCATAGAATTGGACCCAGATGAAATACGAGTTATAGGAAAGGGGTTAAACTATGTACCCACGCACCCAGGTACCCTGCTGGACACTAAAATAGATTTATATAAGTTCATACGGAAATTAAAACTAAGAGTACAGTTTCAAGATAAGATTCCATTTAAAGATACTCCGTTTAAGAAAAAAAGTAATTATACTCCTACCATACCAGTGGAGGCAGTGGAAGTGTTCCATAGGCTGATACTTGCTGATCTACAACAAATAAATTGGGAAAATAAAAAGTATAAGAAAAACTTAACTTACAAAGAATGGCAAGCGGTACAAAAACTAAAGAAGAGGGACAATATCATCATTAAAAAAGCAGACAAAGGAGGGGCAATAGTAGTCCTAAAAAAGACAGCTTATGAGGCAGAAGTGATGCAACAACTAAGTAATGAAATGAATTACAGAGAACTACCAGCAGACCCAGTACATTCTATTTCACAAATAATTTTGAATACAGTGATGGATGCTTGGACAATGGGAATAATAGATAAAGGAACAAAAGAATATCTGATTGAGGACAATCCATTCACCCCTGTGTTCTATGTAGTACCTAAAATTCATAAGGACATGGTCAATCCACCAGGAAGACCCATAGTAGCAGGGTTAGGGTCAATCCTAGAACCCATAGGTACATACATAGAACATCATATACAGCCCATTATTAAAAATATCACAGAATGCCTCAAAGATACTAAAGACTTCTTAAACAGATTACAAGATGTCACAAACATAGAAAAATGCACGTATTTAGTGACAATGGATATACAATCCCTCTACACTTGTATCCCACACGAAGAAGGAATTACAGCAGTCGAAAAAAGACTATTAGAACTTAATATGAGCACACCAAAAGTCTACTTTATTTTGGACTTATTAAATATAGCACTTACTAAAATTACTTTAATTCATAACAAGTATACTAATAATCAATGTGTGGGACAGTATGGGTGCGATTTTCGCACCGGCTTATGCCAACATATATGTCTCGAATTTGAAAAGAATTGTATTAAAGAAAATGCAACTTATAGTGCTCAGATAATGTTCTATGCCAGATTTGTAGACGATGTTTTTTCTGCTATGGTCAGGCACAGAGAAGGAATTACAATGAATTCTCACAAGATATAAATAAATGGCATCCTCTCATTTAAAATTTACTGTGCAGTACCATAGCAGGCAAATATCGTTTCTAGATGTTGAAGTGAAAAAGGACAAACTTCACTAATGTACCGATTTGTTTGTTAAACCAACTGATAAAAATAATTATTGGAAGCATCTAGCTTCCATCCAAAAAATACTATCAAGGGAATACTTTGGGTCATTTTCTTAGGGTGAAGAGAAATTGTCCAAGGAGGCAACCTGTAAAAAAAGAATTGAACAAATGTCACAAAAGTTTTAAACTGAAGAGGTTACCCCCAAAAAACAATAATGAAGCAGCAAAACAAGCAATAGAGACACCTAGAAACACACCTCTACTACCACATCATCACAACCACTCAAAGCAGATCAAAGTGGTAGGATACCATTCATATCCACGTATAATCACAATCCGGGAAAATTAAAAGGATTGTAAAAAAATATTGGAATGTATTGAGTATTATGAAAAGGTGGGGGTACTATTTAAAGAGCAACCCATATTGCTTACAAAATAGTAGCAATCTGGGAAGCCAATTAGTACACTCTGATTAAAAAAAGAAAGAACGACAGATGGTAAAAACAGCACCAAAAAAATAGGCACATTCCCTTGCTTAATGCGCCAAGCGTGTACTGCTATTAATCAAGGGGAAAAAGTAGCCCATCCTCTAAAGGTATTTAATACCATTAAAACATTTTGCTAGCTGCATTACCATGGGGGTCATATACATGTTGAAATGCCCATGTGTGAAAAGCATACGTGGGTAAGAACCAAAAGCACAATTAGGACCCGATTGGAGAACATAAAAGGGACATCACTAGATGTAACTTAGAAAAAAATGAAAGAGTAACCATCATCTCGCGAACACCTTTAAACTACATGGACATAATGCAGCCCACAGTTTAGATATGGGTGCGCAAGAGTGGTAAATAAACCAGATGAAGGTGGGGATTACTTAAAAAACTCCTCCACAGATGCAATCAGTTTGAATTCACCGCCTAGGCACCATGCATCCGAAAGGGATAAATGAGGAGATGAATTTTGGTTGCTTCTTGTAGAAAAGTTAAGGAGTAATGTTTTACAAGAAGAAAATAGAAAAACAGAAAAATAGAAAAACAGTAAACAATAAATAAATCAGTCATAATCTTCTGTATAAACTTACCTTACTCATTTGATCCACAGGATAACAGAGATGAAGAACATCTGAAAAGAATGAAATAAGAACAATGTTAAGACAACAGAATAGACTCTAAGATAAAAAGTATCAAATTAATTAGTCCACAGGTGGTTTTAACAATTTTAAACTAAGTAACACTTCACTGAAGCACTTTTAAAAGACTAAGTAGCACTTTAAAAACAAAGCACAAAGCACTTAAAAATGTTATTTAATAGCAAGCATTTGGCACTTTCAATAGGACAGAGAGAAAGGATAGTTAACTTTGTAAAACATGAGTTTTAAGAAATGGTTAATAATTTATGAAAAAGCACAATATAATTGGTTTTAAATTAGGATGTATAAAGTGTACTTATGTGAAACTTAAGGATTAGCACATATATAGAAAATGTTTTAATTAAACACTATGTTGTTTTAAACCACACCTCCAAGGGGGAGGGATAATTTGTATTTATACTGCCACAGTGTGAGTTGTAATTTTGCACCTGAGGAAGGGGGAGGACCCCGAAACGTTGTGTGAACCAGCATGTCACAAATAAATTGAGCAAGATTTGAAAGAGTGCGTTGCCCGGTTTATATTTGTTACTATAATTCAACATTACCTCCGTGAGTAGCGCTGTGACTTGCTGTTTTATACTTAAAGGGTAACTAAAGAAAAAAAACTTATTTTGACCAATCATCAAAAAAGTTTGTTTTATTTTAACCCCCAACCCGACACAGGTACACACACCTACTGATCTACTTATCTATTACTATGGAAACCATACGTAAAGGGTAACTAAAGTAAAAAAAAAACTAATTTTGATCTATAATCAAAAGTTTGTTTTTTTAACCTTATCCAGGTACAAACACCTACTGACCCACCCTTCCATTTCCATGGCAGCCATATTTAAAGGGTAACTATAGTCAAAAAATCACACTTTGGCCAATCATCAAAAAAGTTAGTATTTTATCCCCCAACCTGATATGAGTACACACACACACCAACTGACCTACCTTTAATGCATGCAACATATTTAAAGGGTAAGTAAAAAACAACAATTTCCTCATCATTGGCATTATTGAGTTTTAAAATCTGCAACACAAACACACAAATTCCCTCCCAAAATGCAGTCTTTCAAGCCAAATTCAAAGTTTAACTTTCCCTTTCTAGTTTATTTTACTGTACTTAATCGCCACACAATACTTACAACTTTGCCCAAAGAGAATATCTAAAGTTGAGTTAGTGTTTTAGGACTCTTTAAAAGTTGCTACAGTTTCTTGTAAAATTGTTGAGGTATTGTATAGCATTAACCCTTCCAATCTTTTCTTTAATCTTTGAAAGTACTTCATAAAATTAGCATTGGGTGTAAGAGAATCAAGGTGTTGACATTTTATGCAACATGTCTAATAAACAGTACACAGACCCGAACAAAGACAAACCCAACATAAGCACTGGGTTTAAAAGTGAGAAAGGAATTTTATTTAATTTATACATGCAACCCCAACACCTACCCCCATGATTACTAGTTCCCTATACGCATTAGTAAATGGTTTAAATGCTTGACAAATAGGCAATCCTTGGATGTTTAAAGGAGAACCACACATCCCCTATTCACATTTGATTGGCAGGGAGCTTGACAACATTACCTCCTGCACCATCTGCAAATTATGGGCTGAACTTGAAAACTCCTTTTTAGAAAAATAAGATCTGCCAGGAGGATCAACGAATGACCCCCAACAGAGTGCATTCACATGGACTATTCTCGGATGAAATGACCATTTGTCGGGTGTACCGCTCTGCCATCGGGGGTCGTCCCTTGCTCGAAAATCGAGCGTGTGTACGAGGCTTAAAGTGGAAGTTCAATGCTAATACATATTCTTTTCAGATAAAAAGCAGTATTTTCCAATCCCAATGACCTTAATCTGCCAATTCAGCATTGTGTCTGTGTGTAAATAAAGGCAACCGAAATACTGACTTTATTACTTTACTGACCCCTAGTAGAGAACATTATGGTCTTGCCCTTGACCCAGCACCTTGGTTGATTCAGTTGCTCAGTAGAGATCTGAGCATCTTTGACCCATCCAACAGCCAATCAGTAGAGATTACTGTTAGGAACATTCCACGGATGTGGTGCATCCTGGGAAGAAGAAGGGACGTTAGAACCTGAAATGTCAGCTCACTAATGTCAACAGCAAGGAACAGCAAATGGTATGAAATCAACTGAGTTAGTAGAATGCTTTTTATAGAGGTTTTGACAACATGTCAAAGGTAATTAGAAATTCTTTTAATGGTCCTGTGGCTATACCTGCACAGCAGATAGTGTCTGTCCTAGAGTCGCAATGATCCGAGCAGTCTATCTTCTTGCAGTTTAAGAACTTTAGTAGCTAGTTTTATAGGCACGCTTTGATAATAAACATTGATGCTTGACAATAATAGTTTTTAACCACTATACCAACCAATAATTTACCCCCAACTCTAACTATGTAAAGCTCCTTACTGTGCCTCTGGTCCCATGCTGCGTCCTCGGGCTCATCTCGCGGCTCTTCTGCGAAAAGGTCTAGTTAGTTCCAAACATTTGTTCAGACGTTCGTTTATTGGTGGTTCGGGTTTTGGCAGCAGATTCGATTCTGGGCTGCTTATCAGGGTTCTTTTTGTCCTTCCTGTTGTGGTTTCTGTTCCCTATTTTAGATCCAGCCCTTCCTCAGTTCCTTGCCTGTTATAGTCTGTGGTTTATCCCTTGCTCATGGTGTGACCTGGTTGTTATCTTTGTTTTTGATTCCTGTCTGTTTATGATTGTTTTCCACCTGTCCTGACCTGTGCCTGACCTTGAGTACACTTTTTCTCTACCCTTCTGTACCTCGCCTCGCTGACTGATCATCTCTGTACCCCTTTTGGCTCTGTCCCTAACTCTAATTCTGGATACGGTTCGGTACTATGCTGTGGTCCAGCTTTGATCTGGTTGTGCCCTGTCTGCCTGTTGCGCTCCCGGCTTTCTTGTGTATTCTCTCCCTCAGCTTGGATAACCCCACCACAAGCCACCCCGCAAGTGGGGGGTTGTCTGTTGGTGAGGGGTAAAGGGTAAAACCAGCGGTGTCCAACAGCTAGTCGCAACTGATCGTGTGGTCCATAGAGGACAGCATGATCGGTTGTGATTTTCCGACCTGTCCGATTGTTCGTTCGTCTTATTTGGATCTTTGATCAAGGCTGCAAAAAGCCACCATACAATAATTTAAGATACGTGACCAAATGATGAGATGTATCTGGTTTAAAATCACAATAAAGCAAATGAAATCCATTCAGTGACAATTAAAAGTAACAGAGATACTTAAATCCGACTGCAGAATGACGTTTGTTTTCTAAAATATTTAACTTGATTTACTGCCCCATTTTAATTTCTTTGATGCTAATAAATTACAATTTAGGAAATGTTTTTCTTTTAAAATAATGAATTTCTACTTTTGTATTGCTTATACCATATATACATATTTTTCTTGGTTTAAGAAAGCACAGGGTAGGTGATATGGGATGACATTTATAGGGCAGAATAATGCATTGGCTTGTTCCTTTACCCCCTGGCCTATTTCTCCTTATAGGGTGCTCTGTGTTTTTAAGTCATACATCAAAGGGATTTTTTTTATTTTTTCATGTAGTTGATTGATTGCACAAATTCTTTAAAACCACACTATCAGCATATAGACTTAAACATGCGGAACCTTATTAGTGTGTGAGATTCACCTGCCTGATCCCAATAGATGTGTATGGCTAGCACACTGCTTCAGTAATTATAAATGATAGCCGGTGACTTTGGAACATAAACATGTAAAATAGGCCATTCATAGCTCAGATTCTAGCGATTTTAACTCAGAATGTGTTGGGATTAGAAATACTCTAAGTATGTCAGCAAAATGCAAATACTAATTTATTTTATTGTCATTTCAATAGCATAGTTTTTTTTATTTAAATGTCTCAATTATTATTATTTTTAAAATACATTTCAACTAGAGAGAGCATATTATCTTTAAAACAAAATAGTGTTTTATGTGAGGAAGACTCAGGGTTATTCTATAAAAGTTTTTATAGTTAAAAATTGTGCTAATTTTGCCCCAACCAATCAGATGTTAGCTTTCATTATGCTACATAATATCTAATCGGTGGGGGCAAAATTAGCACCATTTTTAACAATTAGAACTTTTATTGAATCTCCCTGATTGTATCACATTGAGTACTATTTTACGGGTCATATTGTTTTGTGCGTGTGTTTTCTAATAAAGTATTTCTTTTTGAGAATTTGAGACCGTGAAGGGCACACTGGTTATAGGGCTATGCCGCACTGCCATAAAGTTTGGTAATTTTTTTACACACAGTATAAGGGGTACGAGAGTCATCACGGATTACCCAGAACGCCCACGCACAAGAAGCGCACTAAGAGAGGCAGAAGGGGACGTTCCAAGATCCAAGAAGGACCTGACCCATCAATATCGGAGGAACAGATAGGACTATATTACAATCTGTCTCAAGGTATTTCTGAGGTAGACAACAATCATACTGACAATGTTATTAATTTACCCTCTACAGTTTTGTCCAAAATGGAACTAAGAGTATTGAACAAGGGGTTAACTTTTGTCCCCTCTATCTCCATAGACAAGTTTGAGACTCTAGTGGACATCAACAAATTTGTTAGGAAACTTACATTAATGCGATACTTCAATAATTGTAGTCTTCCAACAGAAGACGAGTCTAATTATGATATTAATGATACTAATATTGATTGTGTGTTTGACAATAATCTTTATCTTCCAGGTACATACAACGATAATACATCACCGATTGAGTTTATCGATACAGACATATCTATGGGGAATACTGATGGGTATCTAGATCCTACTGATCGTATGAACATCGAGACTTTGTGTAACCTGTACAATGGGCCTATTAACTCTATAGTTAAAAATTCAGGTTTAAAGAAAAAATCTACCTTCTACCCCTTTCACAGTAAGAGTATACATATTGACAACTTTTACAGACTAGTGGTGAGAGAACTAGATTCTTTAAATTTATCCCAAAAAATTAACTCGAATATGAACTCCTTGGAACGTAAAGCTATGAGAGATCTATCCCAAAATAGGAACATAGTTATACGCCCCTCGGATAAGGGGGGCTCAATAGTCGTATTAGACTCTTCTTATTATATTTTTGAAGCCGAAAGACACCTAACAACAGGATACTACATACCCTATTCACTATTGAAAAATGATCCCACTTCTACATTCTCCAAACTATTGAAACAAATTTTGGAATGGTATGCGTAACACTATTATACTCAATAATTTGAATATTTATATGTTGACAACCAGTTCACACCTATCTTTCACTGGTTCCCCAAGGTGCATAAAAGCATCGATATGTTAAAGGGAGACCTATAGTGGCGGTATTGGTTCCCTTAATGAACATTTAAGCGAATATGTGGACAAGATGTTGATACCATTCGTTTTCAGATTACCTAGCTATATAAGATACCACCGACATTATAAATAAAATAAGTGAATGACCTGGAAACCCACATATAGATGGCTCACTATGATGTGTCCTCTCTATATTCATCCATACAACATCACAAAGGTATTGAAGCCATAAGTTTTGGCTATACCATCATATGGAATATCCCAATTTACAAAACGAATTTATTCTATCCAGTTTGGAATACCTATTGACCTCCAATTTCTTTATGTTTGATACCCATTACTATAAACACTAAAGGGGAGAGCGATGGGGGCGAAATTTTCCCCATCGTATGCCAACCTATATATGGGCCTATGGGAACTCAAATACATCTATAACAAGACAATCCTTCTTGCACAATATAGTGAAATATTATCGCTATATAGACGACATATCATAATTTGGGAAGACTCCATTGAATCAAACTAGACACTTTTGTTTCCTACTGCAATGACTGGATTCTGACATAAATTTCACGTACAATCATAACACAACATGAAATAGAATTTTTAGACGTTAAATTTGTCATTAGTGGCAATATTATAAACACTGGACTTTATCGTTAAACCAATTTCTCGCAATACTTTGCTACATGCCACCTCTTGCCATCCACGCACCACAATTAGAAGTATTCCATATAGTCAATTCGTTAGACTTCGCCGTTAATTCTAAGACCTACTTGGGAGAATTTCAATATGGAAGCCATGGACCTATGGGATAGACTCACATCTAGAGGCTATAAGACGTTAGATATTAAAAAAGCATACGATAACGCTGTTCTTTTGAAACGGGTAGACCTACTAGATGTTACTAGTAACAAAAATAAAAACAAAAATAAAACTAATAGACACAGTACTTTCAGACAATCACCAGGCCTTTCACCATATATGACGACTACTTTCACCACACATAGTCATAAAGTAAGACACATTGTATCCAAGTATTGGGGTATTCTTTTGGACGATCCGATATTGGGTCATCTTCTGTCTGAAAAACCCAAATTTTCATTTCGTAAAGCACGGAGCATTGGCTCCATAGTATCACCCAGCTTATTCAGATCCTCATCACCAACTAAGACATGGCTATCTACAACAGGGTGTTTTAGGTGCAATTTGCCTAGATGTAAGGCTTGTAGATATATGAAACCATCAAAAAAGTTTAAAAGTAATGTCACTGGAGAGGAATATACTATAAATTTTTTTGCTAATTGCAAAACTAAGGGATTAGTATATATGGCCTCTTGTATTTGCGGCCTTCAATACATTGGCAAAACGATCAGGACTTTTGGTCAACGCATCACAGAACATATGAATGCGATTCCTAAATGTGACCTACGGTCCGCTATAGCCAAACATGTAGTTTTAGACCACTTTGGCAAGACAGATATCTCTTTCCAGGTCATCGACATCTGTAAGAGAGATGTCAGGAAAGGAGATATAGATAGAAAACTTCTTAAGAAAGAAGCCAAGTGGATATACACTATGAAAACCATATCCCCTCAGGGCCTTAACAGAGATTTTGAATTATCAGCTTTTTTAGACTAATCCTATCTTTATAGCACCCATTGTTGTTCTTCCCACTTCTATATTCACATAATGTACAACCACTCGAAATAGGAGTTTGACACTATACAACTCCCTTCATGTGTCATCAGACACACAGTAGTGGTACTAAGTACACTACTGTGCTACTGAACATATATATTTTGGTGTTCTCAGTATCATATATGCATTGTTCTTTATATTCGTGTTTAGATCCTCTATATTGACTACAGATATTTTTCAAGTAATGATGTATTCCCATTCCAATCATGTTCTCCTGTATTGATCCAGTACTGGACTATTAGGGACTCCAAGTTCTATTTATACACATATATGTGTCTTTGTTCTAAAGTATTATATGTGGAAGAAGGATTTTTGCCCACTTTGTTTCTTAGTCTTGTTATTTATGACCCATTATTGTTCAGTTTTTCCGGCTCCCTTATATATATACATTGTCTACACACATTATATGTGTTTATGTTGTGCCGTATATTGAACTTGTGTTTCTCTCTGAACTCTGTAGTTAATTAACCATTAGAATGAATTTATAGATCGTTATTTATAGCAATGATTTACATGAGTTATTAGTACACCTTTAGAATTTTTGTAAAAATTCGTTAAAATATTTATAATCTATTTAGGAGGGTGGGTCCTCCCTATACGTCTCCGCCTGCTTTCCTTTTCTGATCGTTAATACACATATTTTGATGTTTTTAATAGAGTCTATTGGCTACACATGTTTCATCATTAGTGGCCCCTCCCAGGTTTCACCCTTAAATACAGACTTACTTTCATTGGTGGTTTGCCTCTGATGAAGTGACGGACGTCACGAAACGCGTCAGGCATCACCTGTGTCCTCCTTGAGTATGCCTATGTATTTGTACCCAGCACTACGTGTGTTTTTTATGGTTTTTCTTCAATAAAGCGATGTTTTTAAGTCACTGATCGTGTGCAGCCTGCTTCCAGCTCGTTTGTTTTGATTTACATACGTCTGTGATCTGCATGGCAATGGATATTAACCTGTCTGACTACATTGTGCATACAGTGTTTTTCAAGCCCAATGTTAAATTGCACACAATCACAATTTTTTATGGGCATCACAAGCATTTTATATTTGTCTGCAAGTGCACAGTACTGCAAGTGCAACATCCACAGGAAAATTACTCAGTTCTGTTTCATTTTTTCTAAATACTGATATTTATAAACACACAACTCATTTTAATGTTCTTATAACTGGTTATTTTAGGCAGTTGTTTTTTCCTTTCCTTACCAGAATTTTTATAGCTTTATCTTTAAGATGATGTGAGTCTAAGTAGCTTTTATTGTATATTTTATATTATTGTGGTTAATAATGACCCCAGGCTGCTATGACTTAACAACGAGTTCCGGTTTGGAAACGAGCATGGTTTTGATTTGGAACGGTAAGTTTTGAAAGTCTGCAGATCAGATGGAATTTTTTAAATTTTCAAAAGCTCTGAACTTATCATCAATAAATTGAATATTATAATATTGAAAACATAATAATTAGATTGAAACGTTTGAAAATCAAACATTTTAAAATCTTGATCAAAATTTAGATTCGAAAACAGATTTTTTAACTTTAATAGGTTCAGTGGAACTGCTGTGGGAACAAAACTTGTCCATTTCATTCATCTCTAATGAGCCGTAATATTATTATTTACTCTCTGTAATTATTCCCATGCAATGTTTTTCTAAATTCAGCTGAATGCGGATTCTCCATAATTTCCTCAGCAAGTGAGCTTATTGCTTACAGGATCCACAATGGATTTCCAATGCATTGCTTAATTCCTAACCATGGCCATCTGTCTACTTGGTGAGCATAAGCAGAGACCTCTTTTTTAAAGGCAAATGTATAATACTGACTAGCAAACAATTTGCAAAGCTAACAGACTAAAAAGTGCCAATGAACTAAATGTTTCTAGTGTGCACACTCAGCATTTAACATGAAAGTATCAAACTTCTGTAATCATTTTGACTGAAACAATATTTCTTTTAACTCTGGGGAATATATAATCTATTATGGGATCCTTGTGATGTATTATTATTGTTGATGCAAAATATGTTTTATCAGCACGTCAGAGTTGTTATTCAAGGTTAACATGCACATACATCGCAAATGGAACACAGAAAGTTACCAGTAATCAAAATATTTTCCCTTGTTAATCTCATTTTGGAGCTTTACACAAAAGCTGATTTATATATAGCATGCCTATAAGTCAAAAAGTAGGTCAGATAACCAGTGCTTCCTACAATTTAATATTTTAAGCTATGTAAGTATTAGATTATTTACGATTTGTTTCATTAGAAATGATTAAACCAATGGCTTTCTGGTTAAATCATCAGACCCTGGATACTTTGGAACTCTTGCCTTATCTGCTTCTGACCATGCACAAGTCATTTTGCCTTCCAGTTAAGTTTACATGATGAAGTAGATGTCAATTAAGCAGTACAGTCACTTATCATGACCCAAACATGCTGTGGAACTAAGTAGCATTTCTTTCTGTGTAATAAAAAAGTGGTTGAATCCCAATCCCTAGTCATACATTACATTACACTACATTACTCCACATTACACCAATTAGATATTTGATCTGAAAAGAAAGGCAAATTGATTGTTATATCAGATGGAGCAGCAATTTTACCTGCCGACATTCCCAAGACAGGGAATTACGATCCTGTTTAGAATCGTAATTAAGATCAATATTATGATCAAAATATCAATCGCAAAATGATCAGGCAAGACGGTTGTTGAAACATCACTCGAACATCAAGAGGTACATTTTTTAGTGTATGGACAGCATTATTTTTCAAACAATTAATTTAAAATAGTCAGCAAATCTGCACCAATAAATCTATATTTTGATTTGTAACCTCCCATACCACAAACTGTGGATAAATGAATAATTAGAAATAGATTAACTTTAAAACTGATATTAGTTTTAAGTGAACATGTACATTGTGATAAAGGTGATTATATTTTTCCTACTTTGTGCTCAGAAACATTTAACGAGTATCTCTGCCCCAAAATAAACTTTTTTCCCCCTCCAAACCCTAACCACCATGTTTAAATCTTAAAAAATGCAGAGAAACTTACTTACCAAACTTCGTTCCCTCTGCCTCTAGTGCTACTTCTGGGAACGGAGTAGAATTAGGGGCCAGACCAGCAGCCGCCTCTGTGATGGTCTGAGAATCACACCATCACAGAGGTGGCTGCTAGATATGGAGAGGATTATGCACATGCCTCCGGGAGGATAGGGAAGGGGTAGATACATGTCTACATACAGGAAGGCTCCTACTTTTCAGTTTCTTGGACTTTGAATATTAACTACATGACAACCATATGGAGCAGAGGAGAAAGGTAAGGATTTTTTTAACACTACACAGTGGGGCCAGCAGTGGGTTAAATTTTATTTTTGGGGGTGGACATGCCATTTAAATTAAGCAGCCTTTCATATGTCATTCTAAGAACCACAACAAACTGCTGAAAGATAATCCTTATCTAGAACAAGCTCATATAATGCCTGGAGATGGCACAATTGAGCCTTCCTTAATTTTACATTCATAAGGGGCTAAATATTTCCAAATGCATTAAAGGGTATGTACACTGTAAAAACAACCTTATCTTACTGGATAGCTGTGGCTATTGTCCTATTACCCTCCCATGCCCTACCTTTAGTGTTTGAATGTTGCTGGCTCCCTCCTCCACTATAAACCCATTTTAAGGACTACCCCCATAAGAATCTCTAAATCTCCAACATGCCATTTGCCAGATAATAGTGAGCGCATGTGCGTCAATGTGTGTGTGACATGTTGTCACTGCTGCAATGGCCCAATACCTGTCTTAACTTCTGGTTTGCATTTCTTTTTACACTCCAATAGTAATATCAAAGTGGATGTTTGATATCCTCACAGCTTAGTTTGCTGTGTCGTTAAATACATCTGGTCTTCCCCCGCCCCTACTTAAGCCTTCCTCATTACTATCAGGATTGGCAAATTAAAATGAAACATGGGCACCTAATAACAAAACACATGTCTGTCAAAAGTAATTGTCAACTGTAGGAAAACTCTTTATAAGCAAACAGCTGAAATAGAGATTGAGCAGTTATTATTGGACTCCACTTGCCTTGCCCATAATTGTTTTTTTTATGTAAATATATATATAATAATGTGCATTCACTGTTCTGCATCACAAATATAAAACACATTTTAATATTCAGTTCTCTTGCCAAACTCTAAAATAGTAACATTGATTTTATGATCTTGTATAAAACATTTGATATAAAACTATTTTACAAGTGCAGAGTTTGCAGCTACAGCATTTCTTCCTAAGGATGTAATAATTAATGCAATTTCTCATTTGACCCCGCTTTATCAAACAGGCCTCTAAAAATGCCCTAGAGGATAGCATGGATGAATTAACAGTTTACATGCAACAGCAAAAAATGTGTAAATTTGCATTATAATGAATCAAGCAGTGGAACAGAAATATTAGAATTTTATCCTGTACGTTGTTTTTGTTATAGCAGTGACTGATCAGTTTTTATAACTAGATGAAGCATATGCAGGCTTTTAAATGGCAGTAAACTGCTGTCTTATAGTAAAGGAGAACAAAATATAAAACTTTTATCCAGAAGCTGTATATGTGTATTACTCAAGTACCATGGATTGCTGTCTCATAGTTCTGAATATTTATATTAGCTAACAGTCTTAAAAGGCAACTTTACTAAAAAAAAGCAGTACATGTTTTGCTTAGTATCTCCTCCTCTTTTTTTTTAACTACTCCATCTAACCAGACTTTTTTTTAGGGCAAGCATGCTCATAGAGAATCAGTGTAAACACACCATTAATTAAGTGTGGCTTGTGTACACATGTCCCAAGCCCTTTGCTTGATTCAATAAACCAGTGTATCTTTCAAGTAGATTCACTCACCGCATCTCACAAGTGGCCTGGGTGCCACTGCCCCAGACCCATCACTTGGTTCAAACTACAGAAAAAACACAGCAGCATGCTTCTCCTAACAAAGATGGATGCCATAGGTAACTATTGGTGAGTTAAAACAAGCTTTATTCACAATCACAAAGACATTTTAGCTTATTTTTCAAAAGGCAGATACCACAAGACACGTTTCTGCTTACTGCACTTAGTCATCAGCAATGGGAGAGGGAATTTCCCACAATTTTTAAACTGCATATAGCACACAACATACGAACTGTCAAACTCCCCCCCCCCCCAAAAAAAAAACTCTGTCACTATTCCAGCTACAGTAAAACTGCTCATGGCAGGAGAGTTAAAGGGTAAGTCCAGCCCTAAAATGAAAGCTTACATACAGGTAAATCACCCCCCATAAACCCTAAACGGTAATATATTGAAATCTGAAATATATAAGTCTAACCTGAAATCCTGCACAATGTCCTGTTTCCCGTTTCTGCTTCCTGGTTCCTCCAGTTAGTAACTGTCATTTATGTATTTGACAGTTGAAATCACAGCCAATGACTGAATGTTAATCCCCTGTCTACCCTTTCTGCATGCCCAGGCTCATACAGGTTTCTAAATTGCTCGGTTTCCATGAGGCATCCAGAAGCATAGCAGGCATACAGTAATGAATTCATAGGACAAACTATGATATATCCACATATTTTAAAGAGGCCATTCTTTCTAAAATATGTTTTTATGAGGGTGGAGTTGTCCTTTAAGGATACAAATATGGCATTTGGTTGACAGGTGAAATGTAACATGGTTCAGATTGGATAGGGGAAAGATCAACAAAAAATGGTACAGTGGTAGTTGGGAGAATTATTGTTTCCAGTAATAGGCAACTAAAAATATTTTTTTCAGTGGCTGATTAGACTGTAAATTCTCTTTCTGCTCTAAAAAATTGAGTACAGGGGCGTAACTACCAGGGGAACAGACCCTGCAACCATAGGGGGGCCGGGAGCAAGGGGGGCCCGGGGGCAAGGGGGGCCCATCTTCTTTTTTTTGACAGATATAGCCTCCTCCCAGAAAACTGTAGATGAAGCACAAATATTGGCCCCATAATAGATTTGCTGGGGGTCCGGTTATTCTAAGTTATGCCACTGATTGAGTATGTCATTTTGCACTGATATAAGGGAGGAGACTTAAAAAGTGATTGGAGGGCTTGGATTTCCCACCTTTATAAAGGGATTACACAGATAGACACAGGGCCGCATCTATAATGAGGCTCACTGAGTCATGTGACTCAGGCGGCACTCTGCCAAAGGCGCCAATTTCAAAAGAACACACAAAAAAAATTCATTGTAGATGTACTAACCGGCGCCGCTCGCTGGCGGCGCTAAACATGCGCCGCGCATGCACGACCGGCGCACGTCTGGACAGACAGTCACTGGTGGTCTGGTCAGCACAGCATCTGTGCGGCCGCGCGCGCAACTCCGGGACTTGCGCCCGGCGCCGGATTTTCCGCGCGGCAAAATCTGGAGGGATGGGCCAGCCCAGCACCTCACTCTGCACAAGCCACAGCACGCACTCGGCGCTTCACACTCACTGACACTGACGGTCTATCACTCGGTGGTGTCTGTGTGTGAGTGTGACAGACAGACAGACAGTGGACTGTGTCTGTGTGAAAAAAGCCTGGGGAGGAGCGAGAGCAGTTGCAGACCGGAGACCGACCGTCCACCAAGTCCACAGCTGCCTGGTGGCCCTGCACGAAGTGCAAGACAAGTTGTAACTGTAAGTAAGTGACAAGTGTACTTTAAAAAAAAAACTAAACTAACTAACTAGTGTCTTCTATTATTCAATCTTCTACTACATATGACTCACAGGACAGCCAGCCAGGTCCCAAGTTTGGGGGGGGGGGGGGCTGGCTGGATTGAATCAGTGGCCTCATCCCTCATCATGGCCTTGGAGTGGGGGGGGGGCTGGCCTGGTTAGATAAGATCAGTGGCCTGTACTGTAAAATCTTAAAATGTTAGCCACGCCCACCGACAAAGCCACGCCCACCGACATGCGCGCGCCGCAGTACGGTCAAAGGCGGCATTCTAAAGTTTGCCTCAGGCAGCAAAAACCCTAGAAGCCCCCCTGGATAGACAACTTAAACATTGTTAATCCGCCTTTTCTGGGTAACCTAAGCTTTATATTTAGAGTATATAGTTTCAACAATAAATGAAACATGGTTCTAGCCATAATGCATCTTCTAAGATTATATATTCAGATTATATACCACACTATAATATACCTTAAATGTCTATTTTATATGTTAATCTTAAACAAGCCATAGTTGTTCCCTGACTTATCACAAAAACTTACTAACAACCAACAACCAGAGCATGACTGTCCCCCAGGCAGATCCATAGATCCACATCAGCTATAGCAGTCAGGTGTAGGTTCTATTCCTACCGGAAAATTTACATATGCAATGAAAAATCTAAATGTAGACTGAGGAAATGTCCATTTCCCATGTGATGATTCCTATGGATTCATTTACTCATTATAGATGTACTGAAACCTTTATAGATTTGTCTGAAACTAAGCTTCTAAGGCTGGCTTTATGGCTAATAATGAGCATCCACACAGCTCCAAGGCAGCAATGTCTACTGAGGGAGAAAAGAGAAAAGGAGTTGAACTAACTATGTGTAATTTTCTGTAAGAATATAAGGTCATATGTATAATATGACAGGATCAGAAAAGACCAATGCTGCTATCGTCGCATTATAAAGTACCAATTGTTAATTGGTACTTACCAATTGCATCATTAAAGATGGCTGCTGTATACTATGGCTTATACTGAGCAATATTTTGCATTGCGGTGCAAAATAAAGGCCGGTTGTTATCAGTATGTTACAATATTGGTAAAGGTAAGGCATTGCAAAGTTACGATACACAATACTGCGTCTTCCTTAATATGTCTAATAGTCGTTTATTCATGAACTCTCAGGGTTATTCAATAAAAGTTCTTATCGTTTAAAATGGTGCTAATTTTGCCCCAACCAATCAGATGTTAGCTTTCAAATGTTAAATAAGTTCTGATTGGTTGGGGCAAAATTTGCACCATTTTAAAAGATAAGAACTTTTATTGAATCTCCCTGTCTGTTTTTAGCTTGGATTTAAATTTGCTGCCATTAACCAATACACACAGAGCAATTCACAAAGAGTGCTTTGTGCACATCAATGCCTTGCGCTGTGATCCCTGTCATTTTCGGGGATCGAAAAGCACGCGAATCGCACCGAAAATAGTGATTGCATGTGCTCTGATCAAAGGAACCCAGTGCACCTAGTATGGCCATTTAAATTGGGCCACACTAGTGTGCAATTTTTAACACATGATCGGATCGCAAACGAGATTAGATTGCGTGTTAAAACAGCCGGATGTGGCCTAGCCTTTACAATACTTTGATGGCAGACTGACTGTCAGTGTATTTTATTAAATTCCATCTGGACACTGGATAAACTCTACACTTTTTTCCAATACTTTCACCCCAACTAAACACTATCTAATATAACTAGGGATTCACAAACCTGCCCGCAGCTAATGCATGTCGATGACGTTTAAAGCTGTGCAAAAGTTGCGATGCATCGAAATACACAAGGATCCACTATCAGCGTATTACATTGCTATTGCTTCGCCCTATAGTTTGTTTCACTACAATCTTATATTTTTTTTACATCATTTTGATTCTATAAGCCTCTGTGTCATGCTGCAGAGCTAATTATAAATCAGCAGAGATAGAAGGCAATACAGCAAATTTTTTTGCCCCGACGACCATTTGTCAAAAGTGAGTAATCGGCCGGGCGAAATCGCCACAACCGATTTTGCAGTCCATAGGCATCCATAGGTGATTTATCACTGCGCCCAATCGCCTTTCACCCGATCCGGGTGAACAGGCGACAGACATTGGTCGGTGACTTTCAGCGATTTTTCAGGTGAGTATCCAGCTTAAGGAGCTACGTGGCAGGCCTTTCCAAATGACTACTAATGATTACTGACTACTGATGCTGCAATCCTATTTATTTATTATACTTCTCAGCATTCATCCTGAAAGAAATACATTTTAACAAATGTGTCTTTCAAAGTTATGGTGGGCGGATTAAACTGGGTGCAAATATAAATACATTTTAGAATTTCTAATAGGAGTGGAATTAGTTTGATTAAACTAAAGACTTAAACTGCTGCCTTTTTTTCAAAGAAGTGTTTGTAACTTTCCCAGACACTTTAAACATATACAAATGGAACGTGTTAGCTTACCCATTAAAATCAAACACGTATCCTATTAGCATAATGAATGGTTGGTCAGTATTACCATTGAAAGCATTGTGCAGGCTGAATCAGTTTCAGAGTAGCAATAGAGTGTGCATTTAATGTACTAGAAAAAAGACCCTCAGCAGGGAAATCAAAAGCCCCCACTATATACAGTATAAAGCAAGCAGGAAAACAGATGCAAAGTAACTTATCTGCATTGCCCTGGGCCTGGGGGTGTTGGTGCAAACAGACGACAAACACAGCAACAATGCCAGAACAATATGGCCATGTGGCCTGCACAAGGGTCTCCCACACAGCAGGAGTAAAGCTTGGTATCCTGCAACATTGATGGGGTGTAAGCAGGGGTGCTCCTAGGGTTTTTGGCACCCGAAACACATTTTACATGCCGCCTATCAGAAGATGGATTGTGTGTGTTTACGTGAAGTGGGCATGGCTTTGTCAGGGAGCATAGGCGTGGCTTGTGGGGGTGGGTGTGGTGGGCTGACTAACACTGGTGCACTGGTGATGAAATGCAGTATTGCAGAAAGAAGGATTTTTTTTAACTGACCCCTTTTAAGTGTTCTACAGCATGCGCCCTGAGCAAATGTTTCAGTTTGTTTCATGGAAGGGGCACCCCTGGGTGTAAGTTGAACTTTCTCTGCAGCTCATTGAGACAAGACTTTCACACTTTTAGACAGAGTGGGTGACACAGAGCAAAGGTTATCACAGGGGACAATCCATTGTGTAAGGAAGGTAATTAAAGCTAAAATTCTTTATTTCTGAACATTTTCTGAGGTCATGCACATATTCAGGGCTAGGTCACACTATTGCACTAGTAAGCGTAATACGATTGCACTATAAAAGCGCACGCTAGTGTAAGGCAATGGGGCTGGCCACATAAGTCCCCTGTACTGCACTCCGCTTTTGGAAGCGCATGCATTCACCATTTCTTAGCGCAATTGCATGCGCTTCCATAGCACAATATTCAGTTAAAAAAAAGGGAAAATGTGCATTAACGCGTGCGGTAGCGTGCACGTTCTGGTGCGTTGTATTGTGGCCTCCCCCTTAGGGTTTAAAATATTCTATGATGTACCTTGAAAAGCTCAAACTGGTAGCCAATAGGTGAACACTTTTCTTCTCCTGGGGAAGACTTAAAAAAAAAACAGGAATTGCGACAGCTGTGCGGGTTTCAATATTCAATATTGAGGCTATATTGGCATTTCCTTAGAACAATTCTATGGCAATTTACAAAGAATTGCAATATTGAACTACCCAGAGCCCAGCAATTGTAGCTCTGTCTTTTAGTGTATACCTTCAATGGGACTCCAATGAACTATCTTCCTGATTTTCATCCCACTTACCCATTTCCCCATAACCTGTAGTAGGGTCCAATTAGATCAGGTTAATGGCATCACTTGCAATTTCTTAGCATTAGTAGCATTAACTGGGGTAATAAAGCATACAGATATATGTTATGAAGGCTGTGGATACAACCAATCACGACTAATGAATATACTAATGTCATACTAATTTCAAATATAGGATTGTTCTTATGGTCTATTTTTTGAACTATGCAAAAAAATGATTATCAAATGTTGTGGATTCTCTTCCTCATACCCATATACATTTATTGAAATACTAGTTCAAACCCCATTAAGTGTAAATCATGCGAACACAACTAAATGTTTAAGTTTAGTTACTTACTTATAAAGAAAATACATCATTTTATTTGGAAAAGGCCAGATGAAGCAGAGCAGGTGGTTTATACTGTATTTGCACTGTCATCATACTGTATGTTTCTATGTCATGCATTGTACAGTTTGGTGCCAAATGTGCTGTGTTACATCTGGCAAAGCAGGAAGAATTGTTTCTGCTAGGCAGATTCAATCAGAAAAATGTAGCCGTTTTTCATTTACAAACCACTTTATTGGCTTAACAAGGAAAACCTTGACATCGCAAAGGTGTATACAATGTTCATATTAAAGGGTATCTCCACTCGTTTTTATAAGTTTTGTGAATCCAGTTCTATTGAAGAACGGGAGGTAAAGGAGCATAGAAGACAAGGTCTGCCGGGACCTGTCAGACCAAGCACCGGGGGAGCGAGCGAGCGGGTAAGTTTCTTACCTTGTCGCCTGGCTTCTGTGTATTCTATTGAAGAATGGAAGGTAAGGCACAGCTCCTTTACCTCCCGTTCTTCAATAGAACTGGATTCACAAAACTTATAAAAACGAGTGGAGATACCCTTTAATGATGACATTGGATGGAGGTCAGTGTTTATGAATAATGTATATAATACGCTTAGTAACATTCTTCTTTTATTTCATAACAGATTCTACATGAGACTTTCCCGCTTAGGAATCATCTTAATAATTTAACCATTATTTTGTGTTGTACTAAGAATGAACCAATGATAACTGTTCTGTCAGTCAGCATAGATGGTTTGCCTTTACAATCTATTTTAAGAGAGAGAGAGAAAACACAGACTTGACACATCACCTCAATGCAATCAAATAACTTCAGTGGTTTTTCATCATATCAAGTATACAATAGTCTCCAGTATACAATCAAACCCATAGTATGCATTATAGTTTATCTATATTGGGAGATCCGATTTTTGATCGGCTGAGTAGTCTCCCCAACGTAGATCAGCAATTAAGTACACACAATCATATAAATAACAAATGAAGAATTACAGGTATAATAATCCTTAAAGGGGAACTGTGGTCCAAAAATGACTTTAGGTAAATTGATAGGAATTGCTCCCCTGAGAATTTTTGCAATTTATTTCCATTGTTTATTTTGCATAGTTTTGAAGATATTTACATTTTTGTGTGTGATATGGCAGCAGCATCACCAGGTCCACTACCTGCTTCCTGCTCTGAAACTGTCAGTCAATCTGTCCTGTGTCTCCTCCTCCCCTTTGCAGCCCCCCGGGTCCCTCCCACTCATGGACCCCATGGTCCCTCCAGTTGCAGGCCCCCAATGGCCCATTATCTTACAGCTCCAGGTGGCCCCGCCCACTCTCGGATGCCTAAGCCCCGCCCACTCTCAGATGCCTAAGCCCCGCTCACTAGTGGATGTCTAAGCCACGAGCGGGTGTCTACTCAGACCCCCCCCTACGGAAAACTCTGTGGAAACAGCCTTTTCAGGCAGAGTGAGAACTCTGCCTGAAAAGGCTGTTTTCACACAGTGAAAGAGCAGGACTGTAGATTCCCTTACCTTCTCTGTCAGGACTTCACACAGCAGAGAGGAGGAGGGACTTCCTGTCTCCCTTACACACTGAGGGAGTCTGAGGCTGTGCTCGCTGGCAGCACTGTGCAGGAGAAGCCTCAGGAATGTCACATATCAGCCTCCCACCCATTAACTTTCTGGTCAGTAATTTCTGTATATCTTGGGCTGTGGAGCACGTAGAGAGGTGGTTGATGGCTCATTTTAAAGGTAGGAAACTAGCCTTTCATTTAAACTTAACTTGTTTGGAGACCACAGTTCCCCTTGAATCCTAATTTAATGTCCTGTTTGTACATTTATATATAGATCCCTTTTTATAACATGTTTACATTGTACACAAGAAAGGCAGAGAAACATTCTCGTCCTTTTTTTACCAGTCAAAGTACCCCCATCAAAAGATGATCAGCTGTAACATGAGAATTGTATAAAGTACATCCCCCTCTGTAAGGGATTTACAATTAGATGATACTAGTGGGATCCTAATAGCGACCCTAGATGTCTCCAGTCTATACACGTCCATACCACATGTGGATGGATTAGGAGCATACCAAACATCATTACATTTGAGTCAATTATACTCAGACAATCAAATAGAGTTTTTTCTACAAGTACTTAAGATTGTGTTCTATCAAAATTATTTTTGATACGATAACATGTACTACCTCCATCGCCATGGCACGGCGATGGGATCGAATGTCGCCCCATCGTATTCCAACTCATGTATGATTTGGCTAGAGGAGGAGCACCCTTTTTCATCATATATCATTCACCTGCAACTGTGTGGCGTGGTGAAGATACATAGACGATGTGTTCATCCTCGCGGAGCGAATTCGATCTCTTATTGAGCTCCATGAGGTACTTAATAGTATGCATAATAATATACAATTTACGATTTTCAATATTAAAGTAACTGATGATGGTAAGGTGCTGACTGAATTGTACACGAAGCCTACCGACCGCAATCAACTATTACGATTTGATAGTTATCATCCCAGACACGTGATCCACTCAATACCTATCAGCCAGTTTAGCAGAGTAAAGAGGGTGGTAAACCAGGACTCCATGTAAAAACAACATTTGTTTGACATGTATAATAAATTTGAACAGAGGGGTTACCCCGTTGGGGTTTTGGATCAGGCCCTAGTTAGATCACAAACTATAGTGAAGTCTGATAGAAAGACTAAGAGAACAGACAGATCACGCATACCCTTTGTGACACAATTTTCGAATATTAGTCATCTGGTCAATAGAACTTTGAAAAAACATTGGAACATCTTACAATGATCATACCCAGACATTAAGGAATTTAAGTCACCTCCCCTCCTGCCTTACAGAAGGGGACGTACAATTCTCTTGTTACAGCTGATCATTTTAAGACATCTTTTGATGGGGGTACTTTGACTGGTAAAAAAAGGACAGGAATGTTTCCCTGCCTTTCTTGTGTACAATGTAAACATGTTATAAAAGGGATCTATATATAAATGTACAAACAGGACATAAAATTAGGATTAAGGATTATTATACCTGTAATTCTTATTTTATTTATATAATTGTGTGTCCTTGCATGCTGATCAATTTTGGGGAGACTACTTAGCCATCAGGATCTTGATGACGGCCGGGAGACACGGCTGAAATGCGTAGAAAGTTTGCTTCTTGTGTATAGAATAAAGCCCCAATCTGTTGTTTTAAAAGTCCAGCTGGTGCCTCAGATATCTCTCTCTCTCTCTCTCTCTCTCTCTCTCTCTCTCTCTCTCTCTCTCTCTCTATATAATATATATATATTATATATTATATATATATAAAATATTGTAATAATAATTTTGCCTATTGCATATGTTTTTAATCATCTTCAGTAAATTTTTTAGAAACTTTTGCAGGAAATGTGTGCTGAAAATGTTGTCTCCTTTTTCTGTGTCCTATATTTACTGCAATGATTTATTATAGCAATTATGCATTTCAATTCTTTGTTAGATGAATAGGCTGAAGCAGCCTCTTATTCTTTCAAGGAAGAATGCAAGTAGATAGGATTCCACTATGGCCTATTGTTTTTGTAACAATGGGACATAAAAATAATCTACCTTGGCTTACATATTTGAAACAGCCCAAAATGTCTGACTGGACTTATTGGTCTGTTCTCAAACTTATGTAATAAACGTTCTTGGTGGATGATTTACTTCCTTTTTTAATTATGTAGCAGTCATACAATTTAACTATTTCAACACACACCTGTCATTTCTAGAGCTCATTCAGGCTGTGTACACACTATGCAATTTTTTGGCCTGATCAACCACTACTTCAGTGTATCGGTCAATTGGGCAAGGCCTTGTGGCAGCCACGCCCAAATCGGATAAATGGGTGATCAGATATGTTGGAAAATTACATCTGAACGTACAGTCCTCTACAGACTGCATGATGTTTTTTGCCACGACCGGCAGTCCTTCTACCTGGCCGACTGGACGTTGCGAGCGGTTGGTCAATATGAAGGATCCCAGTGTTTACCCAGCTTAAATTTTCAAAGTGACAGGTTTTTAAATGTCACACAAGAGCCAGACGCGTGATCTTGCAGCCGTCCACTACCATACCATGGTTTCCAATGCCCTTGACTCTGTTGCTCCCTTATCCACCCGTTGCCTTAGTCGCAAGAACACACAACCGTGGTTTACAGATCAGATTAAAAAGTTGAAAAGGCAATCCCATATAGCCGAACGACGCTGGCGCAAGAGTAACAATAATAGAGACTTTCTTAAATTTAAAAGTGCCCTTTATCGGATCAGAGGTGCTTTATCCAAAACTATTTCTCTTCACTCATATCCACACAATCCCATAACCCCAAACAGCTCTTTAAAGTATTTAACTCCCTGCTCTGTTCGCCACCTCCTCCGCCTACCCCCTGCTTATCGGCTGATGAAATAGCCTCATATATCACAGAAAAAAATGAAAATATCCGAAATGGCTTTCCTGTACACCCTAGCTCCTCCCTACAGGTTCCAACTCCTACCACTGCATCGGCTTACCTCCCTTCATTGGTTAATCTCTTTAATTGTACCATAACGAGCTTCACCACTATTATTGAACAGGGACTCTTATCTCTTCTATCCAGGACACGTCTCACCACCAGCCCCCTTGACCACATTCCCTCTCATCTTATTCCCCCTCTCACCTCTTCATTCATACCAGCCCTAACCTCTCTCTTTAACTTGTCCCTCTCCACTGGTATTTTTCCCTCTTCATTTAAACATGCTGTGGTAAACCCTCCCTGGACTCCCATTTGCTTCCAAACTACTGGAAAGACATGTCTATGCTGAACTGGACAGCCTATCGATTCCCGCAACCTTATGTCTCACCCCCATTTCCTCTAGACTGTAAGCTCTTTGGGCAGGGTCCTCTCTCCTTGTATTATGGTATTGCTGTAAGAAACCCATCACTCTGTTTACTTTTATTATGTATTACCTGTGTATGTAATATGTATGACTTTGTATAACATGTATTACCCTGTATGTAATGTATGACTATGTAATTGTAAAGCGCGACGGAAGATGTTGGTGCTATATAAATCCATAATAATAATAGTGCTTCTTGTGATTTATTGTAGATACAGCAGATGTTTCAGACCTGCATGTTCTTTCAGCAGATATTTTAATGTAGATTACCGGTATTACATTTTACAATTAACAATAATGTATTTTTCTTTCCATTATGTACTAGCATTAGATAATTATCAATCCAATGGATGCCTTTTTTTTGGCACACATAACATACACCTATATTACTATAATGTTAAAAAAATTGAAGAAATAATAATACATTGGTCTAACACACAAGTTTTTGTCTTTGGGGGAAGTTTGAGGAGCAATGCAGAACATTATCAGTGTTTGCAACATCACTAAAGCTTCACACACACATGCGATCATGGGGAGCTGACCGGCAATGCACAAAGTGTATGCATGCCCATTTCGGGCCGTGTATAGTCACTTTGACAGCCAGAGGGGGATTGTTGCATGACCGGCAGGGCGAATCATCCACCGAATGCCATTTGCGGCCGTTAAAGTACCCACACACTGCATGATTATCGCCCAAAACAAACGTGCATACACATTGTGCATCGCAGGTCTGCCCCCCATGATCGCATGTGTGTATGAGGCTTAAGGCACATCAAGGGTGGACAACTAGTAATATTAAATGGAGAAGATTATCTTCAGTAGATTTACATAATCAAGTGAATTAAACGAAAAGCAGCTCTTAAAAATCCTTCTGAAGATTATCCAAAATAAATAAAACACTCAGGGAAGTACTTGTGAGGAAAATAAACAGTGATATTCTGCCTGTTCCATAGAATAAAACTGCTTGTCTATATTGTAAAAATGGGGATTAAAACCTATGAAGAAAAAAAGCTTTTAATGTAAGACTTTTTTTTACAGGATACTGTATATCCATATGTCCCTGATGTTATCATATTTGAAGAGTTTAAAATATATTAACTGTTTGCTGGATAAGCACTTAAAAATAAGACAACTTTGCTAAATGGCATAGGTTTAGACTAGCACGAGAAAATGATCTGATCTTACATACAAGGCTGTCACTGGAGAAGTTAAAGTATTATAACTGTAAAAAACATGTTGACTGGGGCATGGCCAAGACAGCAAAAAAAAAAAAAAGTACAACTAGAAAGGGAAAGTTTAAGTATAAACTTTGAATTTGCCTTGAAAGACCACATTTTGGAAGGGAATGTGTGTGTTTGTGCTGCAGATTTTAAAGCTCAATAATGCCAATGATGAGGATATTATTGTTTATTACTTACCCTTTAAATATGGCTGTCACATGAATTAAAGGCAGGTCAGCTGGTGTGTGCACTGATGTCAGGTTGGTGGATAAAAGACAAACAGGGTTATTCAATAAAAGTTCTTATCGTTTAAAATGGTGCTAATTTTGCCCCAACCAATCAGATGTTAGCTTTCAAATGTTAAATAAGTTCTGATTGGTTGGGGCAAAATTAGTACCATTTTAAACGATAAGAACTTTTATTGAATCTCCCTGAAACTTTTTTGATGATTGGTCAAAATGTGTTTTTGTTACTATACTTACCCTTTAAATATGATTACCACATGGATGAATGGGTACCTCAGTTGGTGTATGTACCTGTGTCAGGTTAGAAGTTAAAAAAACAAACTTTATGGATTATTGATCAAAATGTATTTTTGACTATAGTCACCCTTTAAGTATGTCTGCCACAGAAATGGAAGAGTAGGTCAGTAGGTGTGTGTACCTGTCTCAGGTTGGGGGTTCAAAAAACAAACAATTTTGATGATTAGTCAAAATTAGTTTTTGGGACTTTAGTTACCCTTTAAGTATGGCTGCCACAGTAATGGACAAGTAGATAAGTATGTGTGTGTACCTGGGTCTGGTTGATGTCTTTTTTTGTTTACAACCATAAAACTATCTTTTATTGAGGAAAAAATCTAAATTAGTTTTTTTTTACTTTATTTACCCTTTAAGTATGGCTGCCAAAGGAAAAAAGGGTAGGTCAGTAGGTGTGTGTACCCGTGTGAGGTGGGGGGTATATATTTGCATGTATGACCATATAACTAACTTTTATTGATGATTGATCAAAATTAGTTTTTTGCCTATAGTTACCCTTTAAGTATGGCTTCCATGGGAATGGAAATGTAGGTCAGTAGATGGGTGTACCTGTGTCTGTGTGGGGGGTTGGGGGTACAAAACAAACTATTTTGAAATATTCACATTTGAGGATTGTTACTATTATAGTCTATGGGAAAAAATTTAGAAATTCGCCGATTACGCCGTAATGCTTCAGCGGATTCCTTAGCTAGAAGATAGCACACTTCTCCTATATGCCCTGCACATCATGTCTCTAGCTCAAAAACTGTGGGAGGAGATACAGTCCAAAAAAGCGGAAGAAGAAAAAGAAGAGGAAGAAATAGAAAGAACAGGAATTTGTCTTTTTCAAGCCAAATTAATAAGAGCATCAGTATAAAAGTTAACGGGCTTCTATCAACTAGATGAGCAGTCCTCCATCAGTACACAATTACAAGAATATCGCCTACATACGTTCTACCACCAGGTATCTCCAGTATGATCTACTCCTGTGTCCAATACTGTAGATAATAAGAATGAAGAATCAAGTATACCAAAGCATGCTTTTATTGTACTATGTATGTACTGGCATACTTGATTGGTGTCATTTAATCCACCAGGATCTTCATTACTCTATCCTTATTATCTACTCCATCAGTACACCCAGGTACCACTGATATTACCCATGCTGGATACAGAACCTGTTTATAACATCAGCAGCTCCTTTTAAGGGCATCAATAGTGAAAAAACATGATCTCCCCTTTTGTGACCCATGGCCATTATCAGTGAGAGTTATCAAGAAGGGGGGTCAAGTTCATCCTTATCTCTGCATTCAAAGCTACCTCTCTCGGAGAGTCTCTCCCCTCCTAATGTTCTTATCTTTAATGTTCAAACATAGCAGGGAGGAGGGAGAGACTTGAGCAGGGAAGAAGGTCATATCACAGGGATTTGATTGACATTACAAGCAGGAGTAGAGGAATTAAATCATATACTTTTCTAATTTGTGTATCACAGAACAGAGGGGGATAGTGAAGAAAGTAAAGACACTCTGGGGGTGTAGTGGAATTATAGAACACACAGAAAGAAAGAAAAATAAGTTAATTTTCCCAGATATGATTTTAAAAAACTTTTTTTTTTTATCCTAATCATTTTAATTTATTCTTTAAAACATACAGTGGATAACATAGGGACCAACACAGACCATCACAAATAGAAGATGGGGCTTTGTGGAGGCATCATAAAAAAAACTACTTTGCGGGTACGGTCTACTAAAGGTAGATTACCTCTGCACCACCCTTTAGGGAGAAGGACTCCAGCGGACATTCGGATTGGTTAAAACATTTCTTTATTTTTTTGCTATTAGAACACCGGTAACAGTAATGCTGTATACATAACATCATCTTACACGTTTCAGGCACTCAGCCCCTACTCATAGACTCAAATGTTTTAGACACCCATCCACCTTTAAAAACAGAACATCAATCAATTAATCAATTAAAATCTTTCCAATTTAACCCCAATGTTACCTTTATCGTTAGAGGGAGAAGACATTCATACATATTTGTACAACTTAAGGGGGAGGAATATAATATTTTTACATTTCTAAAAACGAGAGAAAATAACCCATTTAAAAGCAAGCACAGTAGGGGATCCCTAGTAGGTTGCTAACATATTGTATCTATTTAGGGGGTTAATTTTCAACATGGGTACATAGGTCTCCCAACTGGAGAAACATCTACATCACTGAATTACATGTAGATTAGTAGTATAGATAGGAAAATAGTATAAATAGGAGATATCCCACCTCTAATTTAAACCTTTGGGAGTGCGTGGCTATAGGTTTAAAATCCAAAACCCCTCCCTTAAATTGATATAGTTTCTAGTGTGGGTTCCAGACAAGATTACATTTCTGCACATGCTCAGTGTGGTCACTAGTCCCGTTCTCTCCCCTTGTCAGAGCTTTCAAACATTTTTGTAAAGAACTTAAATAGCTTTTTCAAACATTCCAAACACAATTACAACATGGCGCACACATAGGAGCCAATTAAAGTTAATCTTAAGGGTTTCTCTTTATCTTATAGTCGATCCCAGGAAAGGACAAAGAGAATAAAATAATATTAATATAAGAAATATATTATATGCTTGAAATAGGTCCTACTGTTTTGCAATCAAGCCAAGCTGTAGTATAACACATTGCTATAGGTGCCAATACCAATAGATTTGTATTTTCTGAATATCTAAAATACTATTGAGCCCTCTCTTTACAACTGCCTATTAACCTAACAATGTGACCTGTGATGAAAAATAAAATCCTGTTACTCTTTCCCTCTGCCAAGAACAGAAGAGACAATCTTTCTACCACAACACTTTAATGATTTATATAATACATTTGCTTGCACAGTAATTCGGCTTCTGAAACTTCATATAGAACTGATCATGGCTAGTCATGGTTTGCAGCTTTTGTTTTTTCTAATCTACAGTCCTCTGTGGATATTGTAGTATAGCTTCTATTACTGATACATTTTTATGGATAAGTAACTATATGTGTTGACCAGTAATCCTTTCATTGATCTACTGTATAAAAGGTTAAATGATGGATATTCAACAACAGATTTCCCTGTGCAGATGAGCTTTAGTGGTTACAACAAACATTGACCAAATAGGTCTTTATTAGGTACAGTATGAATATTAGAGACTTTCAAGTGCCATCTTATATCAATTAATATTTGAAGCCTTTACACAAAAATCAGTCCTTTATTTATTAACCTAGTTGGTGCTTAATGTTGTAGAAATGATTTTCTTGACCAAAACATTGCAAAAAATATAAAGCCATGCAATATGGAACACGTGTTCTGTGTTCTGCAAAGCTATTCCTTCGCTTGCACACTAGAGTACACCAGATATGACTGGAATGGTTTAACACAGTTGTGTAGCCTATTTGGATATTTCTATGTTTATTTTGACTCTTTTTGCTGATCTGACAGTCATGGTCTGTTCTATTTAGTTGTAATGTATTTTTACTGAACTGAAATAGGAGATCATTTATTTATAGCCAGTTTCTGTACTTCTTACACCTTTATCTGGATGCTTGTGACTTGAGGAAGACACATGAAAATGCTCACATAAGCAAATTATTTGCAAGGCACAGTGATTCTATGTTAGCCACAGGCAGAAAAGGAGAGTTAGTGTGAGCAATTTAAATAACACCAATCCCTTTACTGCAGGTGCTGCCCAAGGGGACATGGCAATAAATATACCATATAGTTAAAAATATGCATGTGCTCAGTCTCAGATATCTATTGGAGTATAAATTATTACATGATATTCTTTTATAATTTAATGTATTTCATATATTGTTCTGATGAAAGAAAAATAAAGTAACATGCACATGACAAGATAATGTCAAAAGTGAACCCTTGTAACAAGCTCTTCTGTGGATAAAGACTATTCTTTCCTCCAAGTGTTCCATCTCCTCTGCCACAGCCATGACAGCGGAAGTGACATCATAGCCATCGTTATATGCTTTGTACCACCTGTTTGTATGCATTTTTTAAGATAGAAATGTGTGAAGCAGTGCGAATTTTAAAACGCAATGGAACACAAATGGACTGGATCAGTAAGCATGAATGTGAATAGTAACAAGGAAATGAAAAATACATGCCCTTGTGTTTTTCAGAAATGGGTGTGTTCAGAAAATTGGATGGAAATGCAGTTAGTATAAACAAGCTCAGGTACAGGTTTGCGATTTTGCACGAAATGCTCGACCCTTTGACTGCACAACGAACTGCCATTTTGGTTGATATTTGTGTGTATGGGCAGACAGGCGTCTTTTATGTTCTGACCGTCCATACACAAACAAATTATTAGCCGAAACAGGCCTTTAACATGCAGTCAGAGGTCAAGCATTGGGTGCTAAATCGCATGCCTGTACGTAGCTTTCATCTTCATTTTTCATTTCATAACTCAAACAGGTCTTTTTCACAAACTTTCAGGGTTATTCAATAAAAGGTCTCATTGTTTAAAATGGTACTAATTTTGCCCCAACCAATCACATGTTCAAATGTTAAATAAGATCTGATTGGTTGGGGAAAAATTAGCACAATTTTAAACGATAAGAACTTTTATTGAATCTCCCAGATGATTTCTTTGGAAGTCCTGTATTTTTATGTATTTACAAAGTGTATTTTTAAATGGACAAAGGAAATCATGGATGCTTACTGGCAGTTTTTGTTGAATGTTTGTTGGCTGTCTGCTTATCCAGATCATTTACATAACAGGTCACTATGGAATTCTTCTGCAAAGGTATTATAATGGTCAGTGTCTCTTGTAATCACATTACTTTTCATCTGTTTGCTATGGGCAAATACAAAAGCTTTTTTTTGTAGAAATATGCATGAAAAAAGTAAAACATGATAATCCATGATCCTTTTATGTCACTTTATATTCTACTCAGGTTTTAACAACTTTAATAATTTGAAACATAGGAATATTTATAGAAAATAAATCTTGCAGCAAATACTGTACTGTACACAGCTGATAAAAATGCAATTAAACATCTACTGTTAGACAGAAGATAAGAAAACCTCATTTCATAAAGACATTGCAGAATTCTAACAAAGACTTTTTCTTCAAGGCTAAATTTGGCAGCATTAATCAATGTGACTTTTTAGATTTTTGGAATTGTTTTTAACTGGTAACTAAAATAATTTCCCTTCCAATCATTTAACCCTTTTGTATTACAGTTTAATGAGTATCTGATGCCCTTGACAGGCAAAATATTAAGTCAAAATGGCAAAATGTGGATTTAGACTAGATAAAGATTAGACAGAACTATGAACCAACAGAATGAACAGACACATGAATTATTGATGTCATATAGTTTGTATTACTATTCGGGTAAAGAAAAAATATGCAAAACCCCTCATTGATTTGTAATTTTGCCCTTTTATGAATCAGAACAATGATCAAAATGGTCTTTGTTTTGCAATAACATGCACACAAATGAATCTGCAGCCAAATCCCTGCAGTGAAAACAAGGCAATGTACTTTAGAGCTTGAGGGTTGAATACATTTATTGCACATGACAGAAGAAACACATCGGGTTTCTCTATAATCTTTTTATTTCAAAGTTTTCTCTGTCATTCGGAATTTGATAATATACTCGGAATGAAAGAACAGTTATCAAAAATGAGATAGTGAGCATGTTCAAATGTCTTGCTGCTTTCAGCACTGTCACTGGGTGGAGTTTTTTTAGCAGTAATTTAACAACTGTGATGATTTAGACCTGTGATGTCGAACCTTGGCAAGGGGACACCGAAGGGGCTTTAAAAAAGGTTTACCTGTGCTAGAAGCGCACAAATGGCATCTCCTCTCTATACCCCATAAGACCCATCAGGGGATCACAAGAAAGTAACGCCTGAATAGCCAGATTGTATAGGGAGACGGTTTCCGATTTCTATGCAGAGCTGCAGCAGACCTCCCTGGATCTTCCTCCAAATGAGCCTTGGTGGTCAAGAGAAGGAACTAAACTTGCGATCAGTACTGATCACCAGTTCACTTCTTTCTATAGTAAGCTAATGTTGAACACCAGCTGTTTGATCATAGTTCAGTACCTGTTATAGTAAGGTGCCATAATTATGCAATAATTATCATTAAATTATAACTCTCTGTGTGTGGGTGATTTGTATAAAAATTCACTGTGTGGGGGGCACTTCTTTTCTTCTGTACTTCCCAGTTATCCACCAGTGTCTCTTTCCCAGTTATCTATTATCTATCTATTATCTATCATCTATCTATCTATCTATCTATCTATCTATCTATCTATCTATCTATCTATCTATCTATCGGCCTGTCTAACTATCAATCTATCTGTTTATCTATCCATCTAACCATAAATTATAGCACATACCTGCATCTTGGCTCTCATTCTTTAAAATCCCCTTTATGACACCCCTTGAACTTTCTGATGACCTCAAAGTGCAATGCTAACTATAAACAAGCAGAAAGGGGAGATTCTGGGCACCTGACCCCCCCCCTTTAAATTGCCCTGGAAAGTATTGCTCTTCCAAGGTTTAGGGAGGTTCTCATGTTATATACAAACTTGAAATACAATATGCAGTTGGACATGACCTCAGTGAAGTTTTGTTCTTGCCCCACTGTCTCTCTGTTGGGTTTTATTCTCCTGCCAGTTTAATTTTATGTGTACATAACCTAGATGTGCCAATGAGAAGGAATCCAGGCTTCATTTAAATGTTTTGTATAGTAGATGTGCAATGATTGTAAGTGCAAACAAGAAAAGACTGCTGGGTGAGATCTTTGCAAGGTAACCAAAGCTAGAGGTGGTAATAACAACTCCTTCCTCTTTAATACCTTGCACATTATGCATAATTATATAGTGTACTCGCAATTAGCAATATTGCTCCTTTAGATTTTCAGAGGGCTTGTGGATGAAGGTGCATGAAGCAGTGGATGTGTGTGTGTAGCAGGGCCAAACCTACTGTTCTCAAGGGTCGGATTTTTCAAAGTATTAATGGACAGTAGCACAATCTGTAACACACACCCATCAACTTCTAACCAGCCAGCCAAGCCTTAAGGTATACCTTCTGTTTTTTTTCCTGGACTGTCCCGCTGGACCAGGTACTATTGGCAGTGACACCTGTAAACAATTCTGCTTCCAGAGATAAAGAGTAAAATAGTGTCCTATCTAGAGATGTAATAGAACCCAGTTTCGAATCGAATCTGAGGGTTTCGAAGTCCCAATGAAACTTTAGGAAATCCTGAATTTCACGGAACCCGGATTTTTTTAATTTTTATTTGTATCGAAAATCAAAAGTAGATGATTTTCAAAAATCGAAAGTAGACGATTTCAGAAAATTTAAAATCGAAAGTAGACGATTTCAGAAAATTGAAAATCGAAAGTAGACGATTTTCAAAAACCAAAAATCAAAAGTAGATGATTTTCGAAAATCGAAGGTAGACAATTTTCAAAAAAAAGTAGAGGATTTTTCGAAACTTTTTCATACAATGCTAGCATAAAATATTGTCCTGTGTATGCTTGTTCCTTTCTGTCCTTGTATATTGTCCTCTGACAAAATGCAGGTATGTGTGAAGCAGGATGGTCATAACAAATAAATGAAGGGTTGATTAATGAATCTTTAAAGGGGAACTGTGGTCCAAAAATGACTTTAGGTAAATTGATAGGAATTGCTCTCCTGAGAATTTTTGCAATTTATTTTCATTGTTTATTTTGCATAGTTTTGAAGATATTTACATTTTTGGGTATAATATGACAGCAGCATCACCAGGTCCCCTGCACTTCCTGCTTCCCCAAGTGGAAACAAATTCATCCCAGTGTAATCAGACTTCCTGAGTCTAACAAAGCCTGGAATAATTCTCCTTCTACTTTCAACAGGCAATGCTGTCTCTCATTCCCCTGGCTAGGATAGGCAGCACATGACAACCTAGCAAACAGATTAATTTGCCTTCCCTCATTACACCCCATGGGTTCCTGGTTGAGGGGACACTGTGCAGCCATATGGCCCAGTCACTGGCAACACCAACATACAATTGGTCTGGGTCCTTTAAAGCGAATGCTTGGGCTAGGACTAGAGGGTCTTGCAGGTTGTTTCTGCAGGGTTAACCCTGTGGCGGCTTACAGTTTCTTCTGTCCCCACACAGTTTATTCAAACAGAAAAAAACATTGGTTCATCTGAACCACCAGCCAGTGTTTAGAACAAAACAAAAAGTCTTTATCTTCCAGATATAGGAAAGGCACAATAAAGTCCAATGTTACTCACACAACCAGGGTATCAGTTAGTGTTTCACCGTGAGCACAGTACTTTCAAGGATATTGTCTTTTCCTCCAATGCTGCTAGATGCAGAGGTCACACCAGCAGCCTGCAAGTCAGAGAGAGAGATCCTCATTAACCAGCTGAACCTATTAAAACTGGTCAGTCAGTTGGAATCATTGGAATGGCCTAGGAATTGGGAATCTGCCCCAGTACACACTTCTACTAAAACCAGGAGAAAACCTGTTTCCTCCATTCAGATTACTGGTTTCAGCTTACAAATTATAGGTAAGATACCTAGGGGAAATATACCGACCATCCACAACTTTCCCAAGTGCTTTCTCACAAGATACACACTTGATCGTTGTCCCTGCATTGTCCGAGCAGAATAGTGACCTAATACAACAAATAATATACAGCAACTTTCATGCCTTGGATTTGGATCTGGTTTTGCCAACGGTGCCAATAGAAAATAATGTTCAGAAGGAGGAGGAATAGGGGTAATGTAAGGGAAATGTAGGTTTAGGATAACAGGGATTGTTAGTAGTGGAGAAAAAGAGTGAAGGTAAAAGGAAACTGATTGTTCCTGGTGGGGTGGTGTCTCTCAAACCATCATGGCTGCATGATCTGCATCAAATGTAAGACAGAGGTCATATACTTTATTGTAATTGTTCAGGCACTTTCTGTAAATATATAGTTTTGATATGCTGTGTCAGTGTTAACCAGTCATATCCATTGTTTTTGTTTAGGAGCATGGGACCTGTTCCTAGCAAATGATAACGTTTGTAAATGTACCTTTTCATCTATGTGTATGCTTTGCTGGCTGAAGTGCTTGTTTGATAAACACACAACCCATGAGGACACAGGCTCAATTCCCAGACTTACTTTTATTTGTTACTAAATTGTTAATATTCCTTTCTTAAATCCATGCTTGCTAAGAAATAAACTAAAATAAACTACACTGAAATCCCGGTTCTGAGTCAGGGAGAGTGAGGATCTCTATGCTGTTATATGATTGGCTGAAAGCTTTTAGGTAGCAAGGCTGCAGCTTCTTTGTTTTGATCTGTTGAGCATTACAGAACATGTGAAGTTTACTGGGTAAATTTTAATTTTCTACTAGGTTTTAGCAATTAAGGTCCATACACATATTCTGGACAAGAATTGCACGTGTATGGGTGCTCAGTCTTTGTGTCCATACACATGTGTTCTTGCCCGGAACACTTGGTCAGTGGTCAGCCTTCGGGTGTTATGGCCAAGCAAAACACCCAAATAATTTTTCAAAATGATTTTGCACTTTAAAGGGGGTCTTTAGTTACATAGAAAATACATCCATTAAATAGAAACTAAAAGGAGAAATATAATGCAAATAAAGTGGGGTGAGAAGGTTTTGGTAAGGCTTCATTCACAGGGAGATTTTTCGTAAAACACACCAAACGCTCTGCTCATAGGAACAAACGTTACTGTCCACCCCTATGAGCGGCGTTGCAACGCACTGCATACAGCAGTTTGATGCATTAGCGGAAACAATGAACAGCGCTATGCAATAGCTCAGGGGAAATTTGTGCAACACCACTACATACAAAAATGCATAGTGTGAACAAAGCTTTAATGTTTTGGTGAGGATCACCAGCACTAAGAAAACTGCTTCTTCCAGGCTTCATTGGTGCTTCAGCACTATCTTTAATGCAGGAAAGCCAAGGACACTAACCTGGCGATAAAAACTGTACATGCTTGTGCTCCCCAACGAAATGATATTGGGAGGTGGAAATAATCAATTCTGCCCCATGTATATTTTTTTTACATTTTAAAAAGCTAATTTTTATAGTTGTAGCTTTAAAGGGCCAAGTCCAGCCCTGAAATAAAAACTTACATACAGGTAAATCGCCCCATAAACTGTAATAGTTTGAAATCTGAAATATGTAGGTCTAACCTGAAATCCTGCATAATGTCCTGTTGCCCTTGATTCTGCTTCCTGGTTCTTCCAGTTAGTAACTGTCAGTTATGGATTTGACAGTTGACATCACAGCCAATGACTGAATGTTAATCCCCTGGGTTCCTCTTCTGAGCATACCCAGGGCTCAGTACAGGTTTCTAAATTTCTCAGTATCTATGAGGCATCCAGAAGCATAGCAGGCATACAGTAATGAATTCATAGGACAAAGTATGATATATCAATATATTTTAAAGAGGCCATTCTTTCTAAAAGATGTTCTTATGCGGGTGGAGTTGTCCTTTAATCCAAAATCCTTTAATGCAAGGGGACAATTTTCCCCACCTTTTTAAAGGCTTTTCAGTTATAAATAATTGAAAGCATTAAATTCAGAAAATGTTCCATCGCTGCTGCTTGTACCGCTTATGAGCTGCACTTTGTAAATATTTTTATTTATTCTTTTAAAAGGAAGTAACATATTCTCCAGTGTGGCTTGTTTTAATGCATGATTAACAAGAGAAAGCAAAAGTCAGCAGTCTTCATTGTGGCCTATCAGAAGCAAAAGAAAAGGAAAATATTCTACTTTACTGACTACAATAACAGCATATTGTAAATTGGCATTCCTATGTTTATTACGATATGTGAATTTATATAACTTCTTAAAATGAGATCTGTTTAAAGTGTTTCTTGGAATGCTAAGAATTGCTTTACTTGCACTAGAGTTGAGATGGGCATTGGTAGGATTAAAGCAGATTAAAGCATACTAGTTCAATGCTACTTTCCACCCTGCTGTCATTCTCATTGAAAGGTGCAAAAGGCAAAGGTTTAATTTAGCACAAGCAGAAAAAGGTTGATGGAAGCGCACACTGTTTATCAGAAGATATTCTGTTTATTGCATCACACAAATACACAAGATTTCGGAGAACGCTATGTCTCCTTCATCTCCTACACTGTTGCTTGATAAAGAGGCAGTGTGCCTCGAATCATTGTACATGTATACACTGTGACAATAAAGATAACTGTTGCAAGAAGCGGAGTGTTAAATAGCTTTTTTCTATATTCGTGGCCCTTCAGCATGGCCGCATCGAACACCGGCACACACGCAATTGACTGGAGGAGTGCGGTCAACTTTCTACATATATGCTTGTCACTAGGAACTATCTGTTTTCATCCATCTTCATATAGTTTGAGATTTTTTTTTTATCATTCATTGATAGGGTGATGCCATCTAGTGGACCATTCAACTAAAGTAAAACAATTGTTGCGACAAGCGTTAAAATCTTTATTTGCTTGGATTAAAATAACACACGGGTAGATGTGTTTTATTATTGTCTGCTTCAAAGTTAAAGGGTATCTCCACTCGTTTTTGGAAGTTTTTGGAAACCAGTTCTATTGAAGAACGGGAGGTAAAGGAGCTGTGCCTTACCTTCCGTTCTTCAATAGAACACACAGGAGCCAGGAGAGAAGGTAAGAACTTACCCGCTCGCTCGCTCCCCCGGCGTTGGTCTGGCATGCGCATAGAAGACAAGGTCCGTCGGGACCTGTCAGACTACGCGCCGGGGGAGCGAGCGAGCGGGTAAGTTTCTTACCTTCTCTCCTGGCTCCTGTGTGTTCTATTGAAGAACGGGAGGTAAAGGAGCTGTGCCTTACCTTCCGTTCTTCAATAGAACAGGATTCCAAAAACTTCCAAAAACGAGTGGAGATACCCTTTAAAAGGGCATGTCCACAAATTTTTTAAGTATGTTTTATTCAGTTTAACTGAAGAATGTGAGGTAAATGATCTATGTCTTACCTCCTGTTACCTTACCTTACCGCTGATCCTGGAGGTTGTAAGTTAAATTTCTCTGTATGGGAGCATTATTACACCATTTAAGCAAATGTAATTGTTTAAATAACACCCGTTTAAACATTTATTACGGGTGGACATGCCCTTTAACTAATTTAATTATAAATTTAAAAGTTTAAACAGATTAGACAGGTTTGAAGATATAACCCTTTCAATAGAATTTTTGATTTGTGTCAGTGCCAGAGGAATTTTTAGAATTGTGCCTCAATCAGTTTAGACACATTTTACAATGGAAATCCCCCAGTAAATAAGGAATTTTAACAAGATTACAGCATTTTGTAAATGTTATGAAGAAATTAATGGATTTTTGGGTAAAAATAAATGCACAATTTGCTAGATTTGATTGATTTTGATTTGCAGATTTTTAAAAATTAGATTATTTATTATTTGTTGATTTTTATCATTTTTGGCAGCTGATAAACAAATGTAAAGTTAAACAAATATTTACTGATTTCTGTTACATGGGACCATTTCACTGTTTGTTCCCAGCTGATATACATCATTTATATACTTTTGATGCCCATACTTATTTTTAAACTTCAGATAGGCAGCACTAAATCTGCAACAACAGTAATTCTGCAACAAACTTTTATTGAAGTATCTTCATCATACACGGCGGCCACAAAAAATGGCCAGAGGGGTCGGATTCGGCGCACGGGCCTTGTGTTTGACATGTGTGATCTAGAGAATGAGTATATAACTTTTTTATTTAGAAAGAAAAGGACCTAAGGGGTGGTATTGAAAAAGATATAGATCGTAAGCATTATTGAGGCCATTGTATTTAGTTTTTGACCCACCAGACCTTTGTTTTAACTTGAGATCCCTATCCTCTCAATGTTGTGACATCGGAACCATCTCCAAAACCATGAACTGCAGCAAGTGTGACTGAACGACAACTCTCAACCTCAGGCCGAGGGTAGAAATTGACTACTGCTACCTTCTAATTCTATATTGTTTTGAGGCTGTAGTTGCCCTTTAAAAGGAAAGCAGAATTCCCAAACAGGAGTCCCATACAGTAATAGCCAAATCCAGTATAGCTATTACTGTATGGGACTACTGTATGGGAATACTGCTGTCCATTTAAAGGGCAACTAAACTGTATTGCTTTAAAAGTTTAGTTGCCTTTTAAATGATATTGCCTTTTAAATTGTAATCCCACACAGTAACCCAATTAATTGCCACTCCATATGTTTGGAAACTACAACTCCCAGCATGTTAGTTTTGGGAGTTGTAGTTTTCAAACATCTGCAGTGACAATCACTGCATGACCCCCAAGATCACTGGAGAGGACTTGCCTTGTGGATGAGAGAAGTGGACTTCCTTGTGGATGACTTGTAAGGAGGAGAAGGAGAGGACTCCGGCTGCATCGCTCTGCATACACTGTCTCCTGGCACCTGGCGTCACTACTCAGCGCTGGGAAGTGAGACCGGTGCCGAGTAGTAACATCAGCGGCCAGAAGAGTAGATGCGGAAGCTGGACAAGTAAGTGACTCGAGTATAAGTCGAAGTTTGATTTTTAGGCTATTTTTATAGCCTAAAAACCTTGAGTTATACTCGAGTATATACGCGTAAATTCCCGTGATTTCCGATGCGCATGCGATTGCGCATCTGTTTGCGTTTTGGTAACACATGCGTTCACCATTTTTGGTGCATTAACGCATGCATTTCCATAATGGAAAATGGCAAAATCGCATGCGCAAAACGCATGCGCAAACGCAAAACATACAAGAATCGCGTACTACAATGCTCAAGATTGTATGCACGATTCCTGTGCGTTGCAGTGTGGCCTCAGCCTTACCGGGATTATTGTTTAATAAATGGTATTTACAAAAACAATTAACAAGCAAACATAAAGATAATTAACAGTAAAATAAAGGGATAAAATATGAAAATACTTAATGCTGTCAAAGTCCAAGTCTATAAAGTAAGTCCATATATGAAAACTTCCTGTCTCCAAAAAGGTAACTTTGATAATCCACTTTGATGTTTCATAAGATGACAATCAGGAGCTCCTTTCTAATGTTCTATTGCAGCATCTTTTCTACCCCTGACACAGGGTGGTATCCAGGCATCCTCAGCCAATCACCCAAAAGTGTAGGTTGGGCTCAGGGTATGTCCAATACTTTATTACCCTCAGTATGGGCCACTCAAAAAACTAACAATGCTGTCAATACCCATATCTTGGAAAATAAACATCTTCCATATTGTATACCCCAATATTCATGACCCTCACAAATTTATAAAAAAACTACAAAGACCAAACATGTCCCATATACCAGATGTACATTTTCATAACGGTTTAAAGTGGGTTTCTGGGATAGCCTAAGGCTTAGAGTTATGGTGTTTGGGTCCCACCGGATTCTACAGTCCACCAGAATCGATTTTGAATGATATCATGATGGTAGCTGACCCACAAGCCAAGTTATGGCAATTATTAAAAAGCCTGGTGTTTTAATCTCTCCCAGAGGCCAAATTGTCAACCTCATCAGACCACATGCTAGTTCGAAGGCCTCAAGTCTGAAGAGATGCTATAGAAATCCCTGCCCCCTGCTCGGTTTATGGTACCTGAGACATTTGCTAGTGGAAAGTATAGAATGAAACAGAGAAAAAAATGTACAAGTACAATAAAACTAATGGAATCCTACTATTACAAATAGTGTTTAATTGATAAATACACTACATCTGCTTACAGCCCGTTACATAACATGACAAGTATTACAAGTATTATGTCCACTCAGTTCAAATGTTTGGGAGGCACAGGGGTGTTGAAACTTGTTGCCCTTCACCGCAAAACAACTTTGCAGCAGTGAAGACTGGGAACATACCCATGCTCTTTGGACACAAAAATGTTTCTTGACTCTACTTCTCCCTCACTTCCTAACTTACTGGTTACTTTCTAGTTACCTGTCTCCTCCCCCTCACTTCCTAACTTACTGGTTACTTCCTAGTTACTTGGCTCCTCCCCCTCACTTCCTAACTTACTGGTTACTTCCTAGTAACTTCTCCTCTCCCTCACTTCCTGACTTACTTGTTACTTCCTAGTTACCTGTGTCCTCCCACTCACTTCCTAACTTACTGATTACTTCTTAGTTACTTGGCTCCTCCCCCTCACTTCCTAACTTATCGGTTACTTCCTAGTTACTTGGCTCCTCCCCCTCACTTCTTAACTTACTGGTTACTTCTTAGTTACTTGGCTCCTCCCACTCACTTCCTAACTTATTGGCTCCTCACCCTCACTTTCTAACTTACCGGTTACTTCCTAGTTACTTGGCTCCTCCCCCTCACTTCCTAACTTAGTGGTTACTTCTTAGTTACCTGTCTCCTCCCACTCACTTCCTAACTTAGTGCTTCGATATCATTGGACATGAACAAGTGACAATAAGATAATGTTGCAAGAAGCGGAGTGTTAAATAGCTTTTTTCTATATTCGTGGCCCTTCAGCATGGCGCATCGAACACCGGCACACACGCAATTGACTGGAGGAGTGCGGTCAACTTTTAATATATGCTTGTCACTAGGAACTATCTGTTTCATCCATTTCATATAGTTTGAGATTTTTTTTTTATCATTCATTGATAGGGTGATGCCATCTAGTGGACCTTCAACTAAAATAAATAAGTAAAACAATTGTTGCGACAAGCGTTAAAATCTATTTGCTTGGATTAAAATAACACACGGGTAGAGTAGATGTTTTTTATTATTGTCTGCTTCAAAGTTAAAGGGTATCTCCACTCGTTTTTGGAAGTTTTTGGAAACCAGTTCTATTGAAGAACGGAGGTAAAGGAGCTGTGCCTTACCTTCCGTTCTTCAATAGAACACACAGGAGCCAGGAGAGAAGGTAAGAACTTACCCGCTCGCTCGCTCCCCCGGCGTTTGGTCTGCGCATGCGCATAGAGACCAAGGTCCGTCGGGACCTGTCAGACTACGCGCCGGGGGAGCGAGCGAGCGGTAAGTTTCTTACTTCTCTCCTGGCTCCTGTGTGTTCTATTGAAGAACGGAAGGTAAGGCACAGCTCCTTTACCTCCGTTCTCAATAGAACTGGATTCCAAAAACTTCCAAAAACGAGTGGAGATACCCTTTAAAAGGGCATGTCCACAAATTTTTTAAGTATGTTTTATTCAGTTTAACTGAAGAATGTGAGGTAAATGATCTATGTCTTACCTCCTGTTACCTTACCTTACCGCTGATCCTGGAGGTTGTAAGTTAAATTCTCTGTATGGGAGCATTATTACACCATTTAAGCAAATGTAATGTTTAAAAACACACCGTTTAAACATTTATTACGGGTGGACATGCCCAACTAATTTAATTATAAATTTAAAAGTTAAACAGATTAGACAGGTTTGAAGATATAACCCTTTCAATAGAATTTTTGATTGTGTCAGTGCAGAGGAATTTTTAGAATTGTGGCCTCAATCAGTTAGACACATTTTACAATGGAAATCCCCCAGTAAATAAGAATTTTAACAAGATTACAGCATTTTGTAAATGTTATGAAGAAATTAATGGATTTTTGGGTAAAATAAATGCACAATTTGCTAGATTTGATTGATTTTGATTTGCGATTTTAAAAATTAGATTATTTATTATTTGTGTGATTTTTATCATTTTTTGGTGCAGCTGATAACAAATGTAAAGTTACAAATATTTACTGATTTCTGTTACATGGGACCATTTCACTGTTTGTTCCCAGCTGATTACATCATTTATATACTTTTTGATGCCCATACTATTTTTAAACTTCAATAGGCAGCACAATCTGCAAAACAGTAATTCTGCAACAAACTTTTATTGAGTATCTCATCATACACGGCGGCCAAAAAATGGCCAAGGGTCGGATTCGGCGCACGGCCTTGTGTTTTGACATGTGTGATCTAGAGATGAGTATATAACTTTTTATTTAGAAAGAAAGGACCTAAGGGGTGGTATTGAAAAAGAATAGATCGTAAGCATTATTGAGGCCATTGTATTTAGTTTTTGACCCACCAGACCTTTGTTTAACTTGAGATCCCTATCCTCTCAATGTTGTGACATCGGAACCATCTCCAAAACCATGAACTGCAGCAAGTGTGACTGAACGACAACTCTCAACCTCAGGCCGAGGGTAGAAATTGACTACTGCTAACCTTCTAATTCTATATTGTTTTGAGGCTGTAGTTGCCCTTTTAAAAGGAAAGCAGAATTCCCAAACAGGAGTCCCATACAGTAATAGCCAATCCAGTATAGCTATTACTGTATGGGACTACTGTAGGGAATACTGCTGTCCATTTAAAGGGCAACTAAACTGTATTGCTTTAAAAGTGTTAGTTGCCTTTTAAATGAATTGCCTTTAAATTGTAATCCCACACAGTAACCCAATTAATGCCACTCCATATGTTTGGAAACTACAACTCCCAGCATGTTAGTTTTGGGAGTTGTAGTTTTCAAACATCTGCAGTGACATCACTGCATGACCCCCAAGATCACTGGAGAGGACTTGCCTTGTGGATGAGAGAAGTGGACTTCCTTGTGGATGACTGTAAGAGGAGAAGAGAGGACTCCGGCTGCATCGCTCTGCATACACTGTCTCCTGGCAACCTGGCGTCACTACTCAGCGCTGGGAAGTGAGACCGGTGCCGAGTAGTAACATCAGCGGCCAGAAGAGTAGATGCGGAAGCTGGACAAGTAAGTGACTCGAGTATAAGTCGAAGTTTGATTTTTAGGCTATTTTTATAGCCTAAAAACCTTGAGTTATACTCGAGTATATACGCGTAAATTCCCGTGATTTCCGATGCGCATGCGATTGCGCATCTGTTTGCGTTTTGGTAACACATGCGTTCACCATTTTTGGGCATAACGCATGCATTTCCATAATGGAAAATGGCAAAATCGCATGCGCAAAACGCATGCGCAAACGCAAAACATACAAGAATCGCGTACTACAATGCTCAAGATTGTATGCACGATTCCTGTGCGTTGCAGTGTGGCCTCAGCCTTACCGGGATTATTGTTTAATAAATGGTATTTACAAAAACAATTAACAAGCAAACATAAATAATTAACAGTAAAATAAAGGGATAAAATATGAAAATACTTAATGCTGTCAAAGTCAAGTCTATAAAGTAAGTCCATATATGAAAACTTCCTGTCTCCAAAAAGGTAACTTTGATAATCCACTTTGATGTTTCATAAGATGACAATAGGAGCTCCTTTCTAATGTTCTTTGCAGCATCTTTTCTACCCTGACACAGGGTGGTATCCAGGCATCCTCAGCCAATCACCCAAAGTGTAGGTTGGGCTCAGGTATGTCCAATACTTTATTACCCTCAGTATGGGCCACTCAAAAAACTAACAATGCTGTCAATACCCATATCTTGGAAAATAAACATCTTCCATATTGTATACCCAATATTCATGACCCTCACAATTTATAAAAAAACTACAAAGACCAAACATGTCCCATATACCAGATGTACATTTTCATAACGGTTTAAAGTGGGTTTCTGGGATAGCCTAAGGCTTAGAGTTTGGTGTTTGGGTCACCGGATTCTACAGTCCACCAGAATCGATTTGAATGATATCATGATGGTAGCTGACCCCAAGCCAAGTTATGGCAATTATTAAAAAGCCTGGTGTTTTAATCTCTCCCAGAGCGCAAATTGTCAACCTCATCAGACCACATGCTAGTTCGAAGGCCTCAAGTCTGAAGAGATGCTATAGAAATCCCTGCCCCCTGCCTCGGTTTATGGTACCTGAGACATTTGCTAGTGGAAAGTATAGAATGAACAGAGAAAAAAATGTACAAGTACAATAAAACTAATGGAATCCTACTATTACAAATAGTGTTTAATTGATAAATACACTACATCTGCTTACAGCCCGTACATAACATGACAAGTATTACAAGTATTATGTCCACTCAGTTCAAATGTTTGGGAGGCACAGGGTGTTGAAACTTGTTGCCCTTCACCGCAAAACAACTTTGCAGCAGTGAAGACTGGAACATACCATGCTCTTTGGACACAAAATGTTTCTTGACTCTACTTCTCCCTCACTTCCTAACTACTGGTTACTTTCTAGTTACTGTCTCCTCCCCTCACTTCCTAACTTACTGGTTACTTCCTAGTTACTTGGCTCCTCCCCCTCACTTCCTAACTTACTGGTTACTTCCTAGTAACTTCTCCTCTCCCTCACTTCCTGACTTACTTGTTACTTCCTAGTACCTGTGTCCTCCCACTCACTTCCTAACTTACTGATTACTTCTTAGTTACTTGGCTCCTCCCCCTCACTTCCTAACTTATCGGTTACTTCCTAGTTACTTGGCTCCTCCCCCTCACTTCTTAACTTACTGGTTACTTCTTAGTTACCTGTCTCCTCCCACTCACTTCCTAACTTACTGATTACTTCTTAGTTACTTGGCTCCTCACCCTCACTTTCTAACTTACCGGTTACTTCCTAGTTACTTGGCTCCTCCCCCTCACTTCCTAACTTAGTGGTTACTTCTTAGTTACCTGTCTCCTCCCACTCACTTCCTAACTTACTGATTACTTCTTAGTTACTGGCCCTCACCCTCACTTTCTAACTTACCGGTTACTTCCTAGTTAAATAGCTCCTCCCTTCACTTCCTAGACTAGGTATCTTAAAATATTATAGGGTCAGATCATGATAGTTAATAAGACCTATAACATTTGTTAATAGGCCAAGGGGATCCAGCAACAAAAATCAACAGAACATGTACACATCAGTCATTATCATTAGATAAAATAAACATCAGTTTTTTTTATCAAGCCCCACTAAGCTCAGTTTTTCTGTGCTTAAATAAACTCTACATGTCATTACTTCATCACAATGAAATGAGCAAAACTCAAACAGGAGACCCTAATTATCTTCAGGAGGGTTTCTCAAAATGTTTTGCCTTGGTTTTACACATTTCATTCTCATACTACTATTAATATGGATTTATATAGCACCAACTTCTTCTGTTGCTCTTAAAGTGGACCCACTTTTATAGGAACAAAATATCCCTTAACTGTGACACTCCAGATCCCGGTGTATTTTTTAAGTCCTGATCTAACACCACTTTATCACCAATAGACAGCCCCACTTGCCTGGAGGCTTGTAGCTCCTTACCGGATCGGTTGCCCCCTGAATTTAGAGTGCAGGGTATCTGAGCTGAGGCCGGAATACACAAAGAAACCGGGAATTCAACCAGCGGACAGGGCACAACCCGTTCAGAGCTAAACAATAGTGTCGTACCAAATCGTAGCGGAAACAGAACAGAAGTCAAAACACAGAAGATCAGTCAGTGAGGTGAGGTACAGAAGGGTAGCGCAAAAGTGTAGTCAGGATCAGGCAAAGGTCAGGGCAGATGGCGAATCATAAACGGAACGGGCAGAGTCGAAAACCAAGAGCACAAACCAAATCCCACCACGAGCAAGGGATAAAATACAGGCTATAACGGGCAGGAATCAGTGAAGGTCAAAATCTAAAATAGGGAACAGGGACTTATCAGTAACCACCTAAAGCACAGCAGGAACAAGGTTATAAGGGAAAACAAAGGAAGCCAATAGGAGCCGAGCCTGGCATGCTCATGAACCAGTGTGCAAACCCAGAAATGGATCGGCCACTGGAAGGGAGATGCTGCGGGTGCCAGGAGCTGGTAGACCCGTGACAGAGCACTGACATAACATAACGCATTGCAATTACTGGATTGATACTTAGCCTTATAGATGTTCTGTTTCTACATTTTCAATAATCTTATCTTTGATATAGTTAAATCAACAGGACTTGAGGTTTAGTTTCCCTTTCATTAACTTATAAAAATATCTATATTTTTTGGACATTCAGAGATCAAAAATGATATATAAACAATTTCATAACTAATTTAATTAGAATATAGAAATATGCTGTGAAGGTTCTCATTCATCCAGGTCATGGTAATCTGTTGTATTCAATTAGATCAACTGGACTTGAAATGTAGTTCTTGAAGACGTTTCGCTAGTCATCCGACTGGCTTTCTCAATTCAGAATGACTTGTACAGAATCTGTGGCAATTATGTACCCTGGAAAATCCCAATTAGCATATCACAGCCAGGTGTTTAAGGGTGTGATTAGATAGTGGCTAAGAGGTGTTATAGGAACGCCCAGAGTAAGGTGTTAAAACAGCATTGTACATGGCAGACAGTTGGTGTCGAACCCCCCCACCTCTATTTAGGCTGGTTTCTTTATTTTCACATAAATGGCCTCCTTAACACCTCTCTTGAACCAGTCACGTTCCTTCGCCAGTATGTTAACATTACAATCTTCAAGGTATGTCCTTTATCTTTAAGATGCAGATACACGGCTGAGTCCTGACCCGAGGAATTGGCTCTTCTGTGCTGGGCCATACGTTGATGCAGTTGCTGTTTGGTCTCCCCCACACAAATCAGAGCATTCTTCACTGCACTGCACTGCATATATGATGTCGCTTTTCTTGTGTTTTGGTATTGGGTCTTTCGGATGTACCAATTGCTGCCTCAGTGTGTTGTTCGGTTTAAAGCAGACGGGATAACGATGTTTTTTGAAAATTCTTCTTAATTTCTCGGAGACCCCTGCTACATATGGGATGACCATGTTCTTCCTCCTGTCTTGCTTTTCCCCTTCACTGTTGGTATTCGTGTTCTTTTCTTTCCTTCTACTTCTTTTGACAAGGCCCAGTCTGGATATCCACAAGTTTTAAGGGCTCCTCTGAGATGTTTCATTTCTTTAGCCTTCGCCTCTGTGCTAGTGGGGATGTTCTCGGCTCTGTGTTGCAGGGTTCTGATGACCCCCAGCTTGTGATCTAAAGGGTGGTGGAGTCAAACATCAAATACTGATCTGTGTGTGTTGGTTTTCTGTAAACCTCTACTTCCATTTACCATTTTCCCTAACTTCTACCAAGCAGTCCAAGAAAGCCAGTTTGTTGTTTTGTACCTCTTCCCTTGTGAATTTAATGTTTTGGTCCACCGCATTAATGTGTTCTGTGAAAGCTTGTACTTCCTTCTGGTGGATTTTAACCCAGGTGTCATCAACATATCTGAACCAGTGGCTGGGTGCTATGCCCTTAAAGGTATTAAGCGCCTGTGTTTCTACCCTCCATGTAAAGGTTGGCACAATAGGTGAAACTGGAGATCCCATAGCACATCCATGTTTTTGCTTATAGAACTTATCCCTGTATTTGAAATAGGTGGTATTCAGGCACAAGTCCAACAAGGAACACACCTGTTCTGGGTTGAGATCAGTTCTGCTGGTAAGAGTGCTGTCTTGGCCCAGCCGTTTTCTCACCATGTCAACAGCCTCCTTGGTGGGTATACAAGTGAAGAGAGATGTCACATCATAGGACACCATAGTTTCTTCTACACCGAGTACTATATCTTCAATCTTGTGGTGAATCCTGAGAGTTCTGGATGTGATGCTTAGAACTTCCCACCAAAGGTCCTAAGATGTTAGCTAGATATTTTGCCACCTTGTATGTTACCGAGTTGATGCTGCTGACTATAGGTCTTAGTGGGGCCCCTTCCTATGTATCTTTGGGAGTCCTATATGCATGGATTGTGCCTCACCAGGGTAGAGGCGATGATATACATGCTCGGTCAATGGCTTTATCCTTTTGAAGCTGTTGTAGTAAGTCTATGACTCTTTTCTTGTAACGGCTGGTGGGGATCCCTTGTTAAAGCCTCATAGTGGTGTTATCGGCCAGGAGCATGGTCACCTTATCATGGTAGTCTGAGTGTTGAGTCCACTGTGCATCTTCCTTATCTGCCGGTAGAATGGTGATACTGGAATCTTTCTTGGGGATGTTAAGGCTCTTCTTTCCTGTGTAGTCAGGTTAGATGAAGAGTTTTAGCACTGGCTAGGCTGCAGATACCTTAAGGCGAAGTTGTTCTGCCTCACTCTGTGATACCTTATTACTGTGGATAGAGGCTTCTGTGGCTGCTATAATATCCACCACAGGGATGGCTTTAGGGGTGATGGCAAAATTCAAGCCCTTACCAAGGACTCCCATTTCTGGCTGGGTCAGGGTCCTGTAGAAAGTTTCTCACCTATTCCTCCTTGTTTGATGAAGTGACACTTCCCTCCTTTTGTATCCAAGGTAGTTGTTCTCCTTTGGGGCTGTTCTGGGATGACAGAATAGAGAACTTGTTCTGTTCTCTATTCTGTCATCCCAGAACAGCTCAAAGGAGAACAACTACTTGGATACAAAAGGAGGGAAGTGTCACTCCAAACAAGGAGGAATGGTGAGAAACTTGTCTAACAGGACCCTGACCCAGCCAGAAATGGGAGTCCTTGGTAAGGGCTTGAATTTTGCCATCACCCTAAAGCCATCCCTGTGGGTGGATATTATAGCAGCCAAGAAGCCTCTATCCACAGTAATAAGGTATCACAGAGTGAGGCAGAACAACTTCGCCTTAAGGTATCTGCAGCCTTAGCCATGCTAAAACTCCTCATCTAACCTGACTACACAGGAAAGAAGAGCCTTAACATCCCTCAAGAAAGATTCCAGTATCACCATCCCGGCGATAAAGGAAGATGCACAGTGGTATCAACACCTCAGACTACCATGATAAGGTGACCTGCTCCTGGCCGATAACAACACATATGAGGCTTTAACAAGGGATCCCACCAGCCGTTACAAGAAAAGAGTCATAGACTTACTACAACAGCTTCAAAGGATAAAGCCATTGACCGAGCAATGTATCATCGCCTCTACCCTGGTGAGGCACATCCCTGCATATATGGACTCCCAAAGATACATAAGAAAGGGGCCCCACTAAGACCTATAGTCAGCAGCATCAACTCGGTAACATACAAGTGGAAAATATCTAGCTAACATCTTGGACCTTGGTGGGAAGTTCTAAGCATACATCCAGAACTCTCAGGATTTCACCAACAAGATTGAAGATATAGTACTCGGTGTGTAGAAGAAACTATGGTGTTCCTATGATGTGACATCTCTCTTCACTGTATACCACCAAGGAGGCTGTTGACATGGTGAGAAAACGCGGGCCAAGACAGCACTCTTACCAGCAGAAACTGATCTAACCCAGAACAGGTGTGTTCCTGTTGGACTTGTGCCTGAATACCACCCATTTCAAATACAGGGATAAGTTCTATAAGCAAAAAACAGGATGTGCTATGGGATCTCGTTTCACCTATGTGGCCAACCTTTAATGGAGGAGGTGAAAACACAGGCGCTTAATACCTTTAAGGGCATAGCACCCAGCCACTGGTTCAGATATGTTGATGACACCCGGGTTAAAATCCACCAGAAGGAGTACAAGCTTTCACAGAACACATTAAGCGGTGGACCAAAACATTAAATTCACAAGGAAGAGGTACAAAACAAAAACTGGCTTTCTTGACTGCTTGGTAGAAGTTAGGGAAAATGGTAAACTGGAAGTAGAGGTTTACAGAAAACCAACACACACAGATCAGTATTTGATGTTTGACTCCCACCACCCTTTAGATCACAAGCTGGGGGTCATCAGAACCCTGCAACACAGAGCCGGAACATCCCCACTAGACAGAGGCGAAGGCTAAAGAAATGAAACATCTCAGAGGAGCCCTTAAAACTTGTGGATATCCAGACTGGGCCTTTGTCAAAAGAAGTAAGGAAGAAAAGAACACGAATACCAACAGTGAAGGGGAAAAGCAAGACAGGAGGAAGAACATGGTATCCCATATGTAGCAGGGGTTCCGAGAAATTAAGAATTTTAAAAAACATGTATCCCTGTCTGTTTAAACCGACAACACACTGAGGCAGCAATTGGTACATCCGAAAGACCCAATACCAAAACACAAGAAAGCGACATCAATATGCAGTGCAGTGCAGTGAAGAATGCTCTGATTTGTATGTGGGGGAGACCAAACAGCAACTGCATCAACGTATGGCCCAGCACAGAAGAGCCAATTCCTCGGGTCAGGACTCTGGTATCGCATCTTAAAGATAAAGGACATACCTTTGAAGATTGTAATGTTACATACTGGCGAAGGAACGTGACTGGTTCAAGAGAGGTGTTAAGGAGGCCATTTATGTGAAAATAAGAAACCAAGCCTAAATAGAGGTGGGGGGGTTCGACACCAACTGTCTGCATGTACAATGCTGTTTTAAACACCTTACTCTGGGCGTTCCTATAACACCTCTTAGCCACTATCTAATCACACCCTTAACACCTGGCTGTGATATGCTAATTGGGATTTTCCAGGGTACATAATTGCCACAGATTCTTGTACAAGTCATTCTGAATTGAGAAAGCCAGTCGGATGACTAGCGAAACGTCCTCAAGAACTACATTTCAAGTCCAGTTGATCTAATTGAATACAACAGATATAAGAATATAGAAAGTTTAAACAGATTAGAGAGGTTTGAAGATTTAACCCTTCAGTGACAGAATTATTTGTGCTAGAGAAATTTTCAGGATTTTGCCTCAATTGGTTTAGACTAATTTTATAAGGAAGACAGTAAATAGGGAATATTATTATTTTTTTTAGCACAAAGTTATATTTAACAAGATTACAGAATTTTGACTTTAATGGATTTTTGGGTGAATATGTAAAAATACAAAATTTGCTATATTTGATTGATTTTGATTTGTAGAAAGTTTACACAAAAAAATCTTAGACTATTGCCATTCGCTAAGTTTCCAGAGTGGTTCTTTGATGGTTACCGCTAGAGAAATGCTACATGTAGCGTTCTCTAGTGTCAAATATTTGGAACTGCTCAGGATTGCTATTTGTCTATAAAGAGCCTTATTGTTTCTAAAGCTCTGGTTAGAATGACATAAGGAAGGGGTGGGACATTGTAGCTCCAGTAAATAAACTTGGGACCCAAAGTCCACAAGGTACTCCCGCTGTATATAATGGCAAAAAATAAGTAAAACAATCAAAAGGCTAAACAAAAACCTAATGTTGCCCAAACTGGTAGATTGGTGCTGGACACTGTAGAAAATTAAAACGTACATTTTATTAAATACCTAAAAATCTGTATACCTACAACTACACACTAAACAAAAAAACACTAAAAGCAAATGCTCTGGCACATTCTGCCCCAATAATTGTAAAGGAAAAACCTAATGGGGTAATACAATCGCTGATGGAATAAAGTTAGTAAACGGCTGATAAAACAAAGAGGTAGCGTCTCAACCAACCGCTCTCACCGGTGTGAGTCCCACAGCATGTTCATGTCCTGAGACCAAAGGGGCAAACCAAATTATGTTAAAATTGAGTCATCATATTTACTGTATTGGTGGTTCAGACGACTTCACCATAGAGGAAAGTTTAGAAAAACCAACGAGAAGACATCATTTTATTAAATACTAAAGTTGTTATAAATATAACACCTGCAGGGAGGTGTAGACAACTATTTATTTGCATTCTTTATTCCAGTGGCTTATTTCCATACAGTAGCATAACTACCAGGGATGCAGCCTCTTTGACTTTATAGTAAAAGGGGGTGGGCCCACCATACCTCCGCTGCTTAAGACCATGAACAGCCTTTCACCTTACATGCTTTTAATGATTAAATAAAGATTAACTTTTAATACGACCCCACTGTTCTTTTTACCTGGGTAACCCTAATACTTAATATAGTTCCGTAATGTATAACGGAACACAGGGGTAAGTAGGGTGTAGATTGGCCAGTGGTGGTTGGAAAGGGGGGGGGGGCTAGCATAGGCGAGGCTTGTGTATTAAACCCCAAATGCATCACTTTACTTTATCTACATTGAATATCATTGCCATTCTGCTGCCCATTTTGATAATCTGTCTAGGTCTGCTTGCAGCACTTGCACATCATTTGAAGTTTCCAAAGCTCTGCATAGTTTAGCAAAACAAGACCTTGTCTCAATGCCCTTCTAAGTCATTATTAAACAGATTAAGAAAAAGTGGCCCCAGTATGGAACCCTGAGGCACTTAGAACTTTAACCCACATAGATGTAGCTCCATTGACACCACTTTCTGTTTGCGATCCAATAACCAATTCTATTTCCATGTACAAATGTTTTTAGAGATTAAATATGAGATAAATATGTTAAGCACGCGTTACTTACCTTTGCGCAATCTCGAGATACTATACCAGATGTAAACCAGGTTACATTGGTGTTGCATTGTGGGATTGGTGAAAGGTAAGATGTTCCGGTAGCACTGGAATAAAGACCCAATACAGAACCCCATTAAGATTTGGGCTACGAGGTAGAGCAAAATTAAAAAAAGGGTTTTGTATTATCGGGAGCACAGTGCTATTTACAAAACATTTGGAAATGACTTCGGGTTATATGGGTTTTAGACGGATTTGACCCATATTGAATCTCCCTGGTGGTCTTTATTTTGAAAAATATGGTAAAAGGGTATTTCAACGGAGGTTTTACAAACATTAGAATCTAACATTAGTTTTAAAATTGAATAAAAGGCAGGGACACTGTTAGCACTAATAAATTCACAGTTTTCCCTTGGCTAGACATTTAAAGACTTTCAGGGAGATTCAATAAAAGTTCTTACCATAAAATGGTGTAATTATGCCCCAACCAATCAGATGTTTTTAAATGTTAAATAAGATTGATTGGTTGAAGCAAAATTAGCACCATTTTAAACGATAAGAACTTTTATTGAATAACCCTATTTGTATGTTCTACCACAATCTTAAAGACACACACACCCCAAGTAAGCGATACTGCGTATTATCGGTAATGTACGACAGCGCCCGTTAATTGTATGGCCGCGATTGTAAATTTACGACGAACATTTGTTAATTTACGAATGCTTGGTCGTAGGATACAATGCAGTGTAAAATACGTGCCCATAGTCCCATCTAACTAACAGACCCACAGGCTGCAGACTGGGCAACCATGCTGTAACCTCTTCCCCAAGGGACTACATTTCTATAAGCTCCAGTCAGGTTTGACACACACTCACATTCGCTCCATTTCTAATCAGTGTGGTGTTTGACCTCTCAACATTCCCACAATGTTTTCTGCTCTGGCCCATTCTTTTGGGAAAAAATGTTTATTGGAAAAAGATTGTCCCAGACAGTTGTTGAATATCAGATGATATATCTACTAATCTATAATCAGCATAAAAAAGGTACTTTTTAAAGCTGCCCCTGTATCTTCCTGCGGCAGGAAAACATGTATACAGCATGTATACATGTATACAGCAATACAAAAATAGTATTGAAAAAAACAAAAAACAGAGGGGGACAAGAAATATAAATAAATGCAAAAATAATTATGTACATTAATAAATATAGATAAAAAGGGAAGGCTAAACATCTCCTAGATTCGGCTCTGAAAAAGGATGCCACATGGGAACGGAACTTCAAACAGAAGCTTGATTTGTACAATACCAGACACAACATCTTACAGATAGAAATGTAATAATTATATACATATACAAGTGTTTAAATCTTAAAGGAACACTACACACCCCCCTTCTTTATTAAAATGTATAATTTTACAACTATCTTTGTCATAGATAAGAGTGAAGAATCTAGTGTTGGAAGATCTATGGCTCGAAATTACTGGCCCCTTTTTTTTCAATCTTCTTTGCTCTTCTCTTGGTCTTTTTTTCTATCTTTGTTTTTCTCTTGGTTCTCCTCTTCTATCTAAGTTGTAGAAGAGAAGGTAGAAAAAATAAACCCAAATTAATTCTTTACACTACACACCACACACTAGACACATTCCAACATTTGGTGCACATGAAGGCTTTCCTGGATCAATATAATAACATCAGCCTCATTTACGGGGAGGCAATGGGCTCTTTACATTAAACTCATGCTACTCGCTTTAAATCAGTAAGCCCGAGTTTATCTCTTTATCAAATGACAATTTGATAAATGGAGTGAAATGAGGGGCTGAATCTAAGTTCCTGTCTGATCTTCTCCTGAGCCCCTGATGGTGGGGATGTTTTATGTGCCGTCAAGAACCAGAACCAGGTTTGGTGATGGAGTTCTGTAAACTGAGGTGCAAAATCCAAGTTCCTTTCACAGAAAGGAGTACATTGCAAATTCCTCCCTTTTCCAACTGTCTGATACATCTTTAAAACGAAAATACACGAGTCACATTGTTAGTTTTTTAAGAAATATGTTACAAACAAAAATTTTTTGTGAAAAGAGAATAGGTTTACCTGATTTTTTTAATATTATTTTTATGTTAGAGAAATGACTAAACATAGCTTACAGAAAAGGGATGAAGAAGAAACAGTTGAAGAGCGGAGAATGAAATGAAAGTTATGTTTTGCGTGATTCTCCACACATGGCCTATACTACAGTACAGATGTGGATTTTTTAACATCTAATATTGAGAAGGGCTGATGATATTCTTTAAAGATACTGATTATCTCATAACATGATTGTTATATAAACCAATATATCCCTAATTTTCTCACCTTCAAGAGGATTTATGCCTTTGATGAGCAATCCCAGTTGACATTTGGTTCCATTCATTCTTGGCTGCTTTACATTAAATATGTGGTCGAGCAGCTCTTTACATGATGGACGGTCTTCTGGATTCTCAGTTAGGCAACACATTATAAGGTCCTATAATTCTTCGAACTGGAGAAAACACAAAACCACATAACTCTTTACTCAACATTTGCACATTATTTTTTGTCCGTGTTGACAATGGGAACAGTCAAACTTCAAGCAAAATAATATCTGTAAAGCTTTGAATTGTCTGGGACATTTGTGGCAGCAGTTGTAGTGAACACATCCTTCCAGAAAGCATAGTGCATATTATTTAATTCTTAGATCCAATAAATAAAAAACATTATTAAACCATGGCAATCCCAGGGCTCCTCGGAAAAACTAGCAGAGAGAAAGTACATTCCTCTCATCTAAAGAATATTTCTGCTGGATTAAGAGGATCCTTTCTATAAGTGAATATATGTTCTACTGACATATCCCTACAGCTCTCTGCCCCATGTTAGTATCCTATATAACCCTGCTGTGATTACAGGCACACTCCTCCTTCATACTCATTTCGTACATTGCAATGTTTTTTATAACAGTTTTGAGAAACTTAGCAGCGATTCAATTTCAGGCAAAGTGTGTGATAATAGGTTGCCACTTTGATCTTTGAATATATGGAATATAAATTCATTTTTTTTAAGAATATTGTGCATAAGAGCCTCTGAGGAAGTGGGTATGCCCGCGAAACGCGTCAGGCGGGTGGCCGACACGAGAGGGGTTATGTACTATAAGAGTTTTTTCCTTGTTTTTAATGTATTAAATAAAGAGATGTATTTTTACCTATCCAAGTGAGTAGCTGCTCTCAACTTCGGCTTGTCTATACACGAACACCTGCAGCTGGGAGGTAGCAACTCTGGATTTGACGCACCACATGGAAAAGTTTGGTGAGGCTCGAGTGCTGCCATGTTTGGTACTGTACTGGTTTGTGCATAATGCGCCATGTCGAATGTTCTGGTTTAAAGAATGCTAATAGCATATTTAATTAATAAAACCCTAGGTTATTGTATGTAGCATATTATATAAAATGTATTTTTATTTCTGAATGGCTTACTATATACAATGGAATATGGATGATCTATTACTACATTTTTAGGTCATCTACAGAAAGAGTAAAGGTTCAGAACTTACATAGTGAATTGAACATTTTTACTGACTTAATTATCATGTAGATGGAGAGTAAGTAGATTAATAGGATGCTAAACTGGGGAATTTAGTTGTACTTGGAAAATAATGGACAAATGATGTAAAATAAATAGAGAAAAACAAGATGTATTTAAAGCAACATTTGTGCATTTAGAGATTACTGATAAAGATAATGAGTTGCTGGTTGTTGAAATAACTAAAATGTATTATAAAGTTGGACATTAACATTCATCCAATAATATTTATCAGTAAAAAAATATTAACAGAAAAAAGAATTCTACTATTTTGGTAATATAAATATACCTCTGTATTGTATCCTAATCTACCATCACAGCACAGTCACGAACTTCTAGTGCAGACCATCGTAAAGTGCCCATATAGTCCTTAACTGAGTCTTCAGGTCCCTTTTTGTGCAGGTTGGAAAGGCCCTGGGAAATGTATAAAGAATCATAAATAAATATAATGGTACTGTATTTCTAAGATTAACTTGCACATTACACAATCAATGCTTCATTATTACCAGAACAGAATTTTATAGTTTACTAGTATTTAATATTTATATCTCGGCAGATGAAAACGTTTATAACTTTTGATTTGATCTGCTGAAATGAAAGAAAAATGTAACTTTAGAAAATATCTGTTTTCCTTAAAGAAGAACTAAACTTACATTTTTTAAAACCTAATGAAAGTTTTTCTCCCCAGAACATCTATACATTGTAAGATTCTTCTCTGAATGTTGCATTTAGTATATGTGAGAAATAGATTCTTACACAAGAAGGCTTCCATGATGTTGCCAGTACAACCCACAACCCATGTGGGTTCAACTCATCAAAGAACCATACCAACTGACCCCAGTATCACTGTCTCTATACAGATGTCTCCACACCAATATGGAAGTCCCTGATAGGACTTTGAAAGCTGCTTGTTACCCTGCAATTTATTTACCAGTCAGTGTGAGTTGCTAGAAATAAACTGCAGGGTAACAAGCAGCTTTCAACGTTTTTTCAGGGACTTCCATATTCCATTTTTAAAATATTATTTTTCCTAGCAAAAGATAAAGCTTCAATGTAGCTAGTTCTCTGCTTGAAGTATTGTGGGACTCGGAAGTCTCCTTTCGGGAGGAGGGACCTGCACGCTGGAGTACAGCATAGCGAGGATGAAACACAGACGCCATAGGTGAGCACTCCTGCCCTGGACTCGGTATGTTACTTATTGTATTCTCTACTATTCTGTGTTGGCGCACCGGGTTTAAAAAATATGCAGTTCAGAGGTCACAAATTCAATATCCCAGATATACCTTTTTTTTCTATGATATTCATGCAAAAGATACATTTTCAGCTTATTCTGTGGGGGCTCACCATATGTAGACGCCAGGTTTAAACCCAATAAAAGGTTGTGAGTTTGAATCCCCAGACTTACCTTTATTTTTTGTTTCCATTATGTTGCTAGTACAATATTCTACATGTACCAATGGTTTTGTAGTGTTTCTCTTAGCCTAGAGGTACCGTAAGAGCTGATTTTTACAAGACAGTACAAGTTGCAGGTTTTATTCCCCAGACTTATGTAATGTAAGTATTCTGTTCTTACATCCATGTATCTTTGAAATATACTGCAAAGATTACTTTCTTTTTGTAGAAAAGTAAAGGATTATTAATTGAATGAGTTTGAAAACAAAAAAAATGAAATCCTTTTCTGTGTCAGGGAGAGGGAGGATCTCTGTGCTATAATGTGATTGTCAGTTATAGGAGCAAGGCTGCATATCCTTGTTTTGATCTGTTGAGCTCTACAGAGCATGTGCCTGTACTGCAGACACTTAGCTGGGGTTTACCCAGCTAAGGTGGATTGAAGAAGCTGACCCCTAGTGCTCACAGGCTATTTTCATAAATCACCCAATGGCCACAGCAAAGGGAGGGGTGAGACACAGCTTGTTTTATGTTTGGGAATGTGCCTGTCTATTGGAATAATGTTGTCTGGAGACTTTAGTTCCCCTTTAAGCCAATTTTATTATAGGAATTGTGGTGATCAAAAACCTTCACACGATAAATAATCCTGATTATTAAAATTTTTCTTTTAGTCAAGATTATCTTACAATACAATGAGAATACCTAGTAATTCACCAAGCTTATGTAATAAATACAGCCGGCCGGGTACTCACAGTGGCTTTCAGGAGGAGACCCGTGTCTGTGGTTTGGATACTGTAGCAGATGAGGTTGATGGGAATTGTATGCAGGATACTGAGATACCACCGGAAACTGGATACTAAGGGAAGGTGCGGCTGGGAGTTGGGATGTAGAAACAGGTAATGTAGTCTCTGGAGCTGGTGAGGTAAGTATAGACTCAGGAAAAGGCAAGAAGTATTCCTCTGGAACTGGCAAGGTAAGTATTCCTCTGGAACTGGCAAGGCAAGTATTCCTCTGGAATTGGCAAGGTAAGTATTCCTCTGGACTGGCAAGGTAAGTATTCCTCTGGAACTGGCAAGGTAGTGTTGTCTCTGGAACTGGTAAGGTAAGTATGACTCTGGAACTGGCAAGGTGGTTGCTGGAACCAGGAGAGGAAGTTCCAAAGGAGCTGGGGTAGCAAACACTACGATTGGGTGCCGGGTCCAGGAGGACGCCAGCATTTGAACCCCCGCACCGCTAGGCGCGCCGGCGTCGTGATGTCATGATGTCTCTGACGCCATGCACCTGGAAGTGCAGAGCGGTGTGGGACGGAGCAGCAGGTAAGTTCCTGCAAGCTTACTTCTAACAACTGTGTGGCTATATATTGAATCCAGTGTTCAGGAAAGCAGATAGTCATGGTACTGTACATGTTTCAAACAGGGAGCCTCTTGCACAGAATTCCAATTACATCATAATATAAAAAATAGAACAACATATTATAAACAGCATTAAATAGGATAAAGATTAGTTGTGAGCTTTTTGTTATTTTTCTTCTTTACGATTAGCCTAACAATTTTGTGTATAGGATCCCCCTAAAAATAAAACAGCATCAAAACAAAAATTATCATACAGTAACGTTAAAAAGGTTTAGGGGAAACTAAGAAAGATTATTGGATTATGGATTTATATAGCGCCAACATCTTCCGCAGTGTTTAAAAATACATGTTTAGAATTAAATCAGGCCCTGCCCTGAAGAGCTTACAATCTAAGCACACTTTATTTGACACATGCAACCTATCCGTTTGTCTTTATGTTTTGGGGGAAACCAGAGTGCCCAGGGGAAACCCAACCGCAAGCACAGGGAGAACATACAAACCCTGTGTCCAAGGGTGGATTCAAACTCAGGCCTTCAGAGCTGCAAGGCATCAGTGCTAACCACTAAGCCACCATACGTTTCTATTATTATTCTACATCATTACAGGATAAAAGCCACATTAATATAACCATAAATAACAGATAGGATCCATCTTTGTGTTATATCACAAACATCAGATCATAGAAGAGTATTTTGTGAGATTTTCAATAAAACTATTGTTTTAATGTTAAGGAACACTAAATCCAAAAAACAACTCTTTGCCATTTGTTTGATATTCACAGGGAGGTGAGAACGCTTATTCTCACCTCCTGTGAATAATATACAGCTTGGGGGACCTGGAACTTACCTTACCGCTGCTCCACTCGCAGCCGCTCCTTCACTGAACAGCTGTTCTCTCCCGATCGCGTGCCCTATCTTTTGTATTGGCGCGCATGCGCCTAAGATAGGGCGCGCGGTCGGGACAGAGCAGCTGTCAGTGAAGGAAGTGCTGCGAGTGGAGTGGGGGGGTAAGGTAAGTTCCAGGTCCCCCGGCGTAATATTACGCTCAGGCAAGCACGTCTTTGTTTTACCTGGGCGGAAAAAGCTGAAATCGATTATCCGTGCATAGCCCTGTTAGTAATTTACTTATATGAAATCTGCTGCTTGATGGTTGCACTACATCTTCTACCATTCCTGAGTATACAAAGTCTGATAAAAATGCATCTTTTAGGGCAGCAATCATGGCATTTCATTTATATATGAAACTTTTTATATGGAAATTTTTCTGCTCAATTTCATGTCAATTCAATTAAACTAATTAAAAACAGCTGCAGAGAAACCAGTGCAGTATGCCACAAGCTTTAGGTGAGTGAATTTTAATTTTATATAGTCTACAAAATATGTGTAAAGGATTTAAATGCTTCCATGCTCCCTTAAGCATCAAATTCAAAGCTACTGAGCTCGTCTTTAAAGGGACTGTAAACTCCCCTAAACCCCAAAAAATAACTAGTTGCCATTCGTTTGTATTATTCACAGGGAGTTGAGAACGCTTATTCTCACCTCTCTGTGAATAATATTACGCTCGGGGGACCTGGAACTTACCTTTGCTCCACTCCACTTGCAGCCGCTTCTTCACTGAACAGCTGTTCTCTCCCGATCGTGCGCCCTATCTTTTAAGATAAGGCGCGCGGTCGGGACAGAGCGGCTGCGAGTGGAGCAGCGGTAAGGTAAGTTCCAGGTCCCCCAAGCGTAATATTATTCACAGGGACGTGAATAATACAAACGAATGGCAACTAGTTATTTTTGGGGGTTTAGTGTTCCTTTAATTGAAAGTGGAGAGCACCCCAGTGCCCAGGGGTGCCCAACCCACCTTGAACTGCTGGCTGCACTGGCAGCATTTCTGAGAGGAAATGGAACACTCTGCAAGACTGTGCCCACTGCCTAATTCCTGCTACTTCACCTAGGTCTGAGGGCAGCAAGATGTGTCAATCAGTGCTATGCAACTTAAAGCTGGGTATACACAGTAACGATAAAGCCCCGATACCGTCGGATCCGACGGTATCGGGGCTTTATCTTTATGTGTGTACGCTCGTTTCCCGAACGAGCGCACGGCCGCCAAACGATCGGGTCGGCCGTACGCTCATTCGGGAAAGGCTGAAAATTTCCATCGGCCGTGCTAGACTCCCTAGCGCGGCCGATGGAAACACACAGTCCCGAGCGTTCTCCTGTGTTGTGCCAATATGGAGGTTTGTTTTTTTTCTTTTAAATTTTGAAGGATAGTCACTTGTAAAAAATACTTTAGGTAGAATGGAAAGCTGTGAATTTAAAATAAAGTTGCCTAATTTTTTTGGGGTACCTTTAATGCTTAAATCTTGCTGGCTCCCTCCTCCTGATAATGCCATCTAGAGCTCTCCCCCCACGAGATCTCCTGCTCCCTCCACTTTCCTTGGTCCCAAATGGTAGTTCCGGATGTCCCACATCCCACATGTCCGGCATTTGGAACTTACTTTTTGGGACCAAAGAAGCTGGAGGGAGCAAGGAGACTCCGTGGGGGCGGAGCTCCAGATGACAGTAGGGAGAATTTGCACATATGTAATGTCACTAAAGGTAGTTGTATTTAAGGTGTCAAGAAAGCGAGAATTATTAAGGGGTACTGTTATATTGTTTCTTTACCCATATTCTTTATATTGTGTAGGTGATGACATTTTTTTTTTCCTGTTCATCTCCTAGAAATCCATCCCAGTAGTCAGGATCCCCTGCTATTCCACAAAATGGAGCTTTCTCCTGCAGATTTCAGTTCCAATCATCTTCTGGACTCCCAGGTATGCCAGAGATAAATTATGAGAGTGGGTGGTAGGAGTTTCAGCAGATATGGGTCAGCAGATATATGGGTCTGTTTTTGAATAAATAACCTTATTGCTTGAAAGCTGCTATGTCAATCAGTGGCTAATTCAAATCTTTACTGCTTGCCTTGCTCAGGGAGCTATAGCTTCCTGTGCCAAGGTTAGAACTGGTTAAAAGTGCTGCAAAATTGTTGAGACTTGCATAGCTACTATTAATGCCCATAAGTTCACCCTTCAAAACCCTTCCACAAAAAGCACATCACCAATCATCAGTTATTAAAATAAATGTGTTTAAGACCATTCTCTCCTTTAGTACATTGATATATAATCTGAGGAAGCTATGTTAAAGAATAGGAGGCGAAACATGCATCTGCATTCATCTGTGACTATATGACTAGAGATCTTTACTGTCGCAACTTAACCCCTACACTACTTCTTTATCTAAAATATAATAGGGACTAACAAGTAGGCTAATGAGAAGGGTATATCATCTACAAAAACTTCCATGTTGAGCTGTGACTTATAATCTAACGGTATACATGGATTTTTTGATGTATCCAATTACATTATAGTGTTTTTACCACGCACCAAGCCCAATCCATTCCTGAAGCCTGATATTACTCATGTTCTGCTGTGTTCGCCTCTTTCCTTTATAAGGAAGCAAGTATGGCAATTTGGTGTTGGGGTTGGGGTTTGGGGTAAGAATAGGATAATATATTAGTTTTTGTATGCCCCAAAACATTGTAAATTATAAATAAGTATAGTCTGCTGAGCTACGCTCCCTACTCCATCTTCTGTTTCTGACTGACCTCGCAAAGCATTCTTACATTCTTACCCATCAGAGTCAGCTTCTCTTCAACACATGCATACTGCATTAAAAATGAAGCCTAGGTGGGCTATCAGAAGAACTAACCCAACAAGTGACAGCATGAAGAAGAAGGTGAGTTCAAAACCAACGAGAATAAGACCACAGCAGCTCCCACAACCCATACAATGCATGCACAGACACTCTTTTAACAGGATTTCTTACAATTGATGCCTTCTAAGAAAACTTTTGATTTCTTATTTCCGAAAACATTTACAAGAGAATGCAATATTATCTAGAAAAACAAACCTAGCCCTGATATTTTGATATTACCTGCAATTTGTATAAATGATATATGGTGTAGATTTTGTTGAGGAGCTGCTGCTAACACCCTTCCATCAATTTGGTGACTTCCATCTTGATAACTCATATCTTATGCTTGGTGCAAAAATAAAAATGTAAATAAATACTATGTACAGGGTTCTACAGCTGGAAAACAAATATATTTATGAATTCACTGACTGACATCACGCTCTTGTGGCCACACTTCTTAGTGTGTGTGCGGCATTTAATAAATTCTAAATAAAAGGATCTATGCATATTCCAAAGTCCCATAAATTGTCTGCATTGCATTACAAACAAATTACCACAGAGTTAATCTTCTAAGCTGGTACATCCCTTCTTGGTTGTGTTTCATATGAAAGAGGTGTCCCCCATCACTGGCATAGAACAAAGCAAATCCAGTAAAAAAAACAATTATACTACGTTTTTTTTCATTTAAAACCACTAAAGCAAATTTCTTATAAAATCAGTTTAAGGAGCACTGTACTGTGTTTTTATTTTACATTTTCCAAATAATAAATGTTAGTGTAGAACAACCTCACCCAAACCACAAAACAATAGTTATGAATTGCGAACATAAACAGGTTACAATGTTTTTTTTTTAAAGGGTGAATGTGGTCTCCCACACTTGCCCTCTATATTGGAAAGAGCTCTCTCATACCTAGGATGGGGTCTTGAGCTTCTCTGAAAATTAATGTGAAATTAATGTGTTAGCTTTGTAAAAAGCCCCAGCCCTAAAAAAAATCTTTCTAAAGCTAGTTACATAATACACCTACAACCATTCTCTGTCCTTTCATTCTTCCATACCATGGATTCATTAGGGAGAGAAAATAATATTTTTTAAGTTTTTTTCTAGCTTTATAAATAATTAAAAAGTTTGGGGATGAGCTTATGATGCAGGCTGATGATACAAGTGGGCATGCTCATACCTGAGACTTCGGGGCAGAACAGTGTTTCTGGTGATGTCACAGCTTGCAGTGCTAGCAGGAAAAGAAACCCTTTATACCAGGGATTCTTAAACAGTGTGCCTCCACATGTTTAAAACTACAACCCCACAGCGATTCATTAACTACAAAGGGAAAAAAGGAATGCAGGATTGTAGTTTTCAAAATATCTGGAGGCACATGATTTGAGAATATTTTCTTTATTCTGCTGTAACTTTTGATACTGCAGCTAGAGCATATCCTGGATTCATTTAAAGATGGTTGTGTGCACTTTTTAATAAAAACTTACAATAAATACACTTGTATGGAAACAATCTCCGACATTAAAAAAAAGGTATAGATAAGAACCCCCCCCCAGTTAATTTCATTATACTTACCATTTCCAAAGGCATGCTTCCAAAGTAATATAAAGAACCTAATACCCTTTGCTGCTGCTCTATCATCTCTCTCTGCAACTTCTGGTACGCAGAGGTGGTGTGAATCTACCAGGAAGGTTTTCAAGAAGTAATTTAGAGTTCTAGGAAAAGATTACTATATAGAAAACCAGGTTGGGGGATCCGTAACCTATAATTCAATTTGAAGAATGGAAATGAAGAGAGAATGAAAATCCTGGTGGATTGAATGACCCCAATCAAGTATGCCAAAATGCTCGTTCGTATTACACTCGCACAACACTTCATTTTCGATCTAACTGATCTTTTATCAAGTGACACCTTGGCTGTTGGATGGGTCAAACATGCTCAGAATCCTACTGAGCAACTGACAAAACCCAGGCGCTGGGTCAAGGGCAAACACCATAACAGTCTCTATTAGGATTCCTGCAAACAGAGGATCATTATTTCGGTTAACATTTATTTATACACACACACACACATGCTGACTGGGCAGGTTAAGGTCATTAGATAGAAAATATACGCTCTTTGTTATTAAATGTTATGTATTTCCACTGAACTACTCCTACTTTCTTAGAGGGGTAAATGTTTGCCTGCACTATTGATCTGCAGCCTCCAATCAGATGTCATCTTGCTAAGTACCCCAGTAAAAAGCTACCATCTATTGGTAGTTGCAGAATAACAGCACACACAGCCATCCTAGGGGAGGACTGGCCCAGTAGGCTGAGGGGCAAATGCCCCCCAGGCTGGCCCTCTAATTAAAGATTTGGGCTGCCACAGATGCTATTACTTCTTTTTTATTCCTGAAAGGCACCGCAAACTCCTCTAGCTCTAACATGGAAGAACAGAAACCCCTCCTCCTCGTACTCCCATTTATTAGCCATGTTTGTCAGCCCTCTCGCTGCCATCCAGTTCATTACCAGTGTTGTCAGCCCTCTGCTGCGCTTCCAGTTCATTAGCCAGTGTTTTCAGTCTTTTGAAGATCATTAGACAGTGTTGTCAGTCCTTCGATTGTTAGCCAGTGTAAGTCAGCCATCCATTTCATTAGCCAATGTTTAGTCAGCCCTCCAGTTCATTACCCAATGTTAGTCAGCCCTCCAGTTCATTAGGGACAGGGGAAACTTTGGGTAAGTATAACTTGACATATAAAATCTACCCAGGGGTGAGAACTTAGCATTCAGTCATAACCCTGGGTATTTGTAAGGGGGAGGGGGGGAGATTTTAGGACTATAAATTGTTCTTTAACCACATCATGCACTTAAAAAAGTAGCAGGCAACATGTAAAATGGGAATTGGTGTTACCTAAACAAAGTGTCTCGATCTTAAAGTAAGTGGGCGTTGCAAACCGTTTAAAGGGCCACTTGGCTGTATTTGCCCCCCAGGCCAAAAGGTCCCAGTCCAACCCCTGATTCATCCCATAATACCATGTACAGTAAGGGGCCAACAAACTAACTCAAGGCCCTGAACACGAGCACATGTTTAGTGTCTAGGAAAAACGACACTGAGGTTAATGAATGTACAAATGGCGTGTGTAACCTTTACCCCAGACCGACCCAGTCACTTATCAACTGCCTAAAAGGCTCCTCACCCTCCATCTAACCGCTCTTCGTCTGTCTGCTCTGACACATTGTGGAGTGGCGGGGAGTGCTAACAACGTCTCCCTCACAAAATAACTTGACCATCAGAACCGAGAGTTGCCTGCAAAACCGCACTCTGCGCCCGACGCCTATTGGCTCGCTGGTTTCGCCGCTAAGACGCGATTGGTCAGGCGCCTGTGGTTTGGTCTGCCAGCAGTTTCCCCGCGAAAGGTAAATAGGTCGTGTGCTTTCAGTAAAGAGGAATATGAACTGACAATGAAATTGGCCCCTTGTACCCCTTTACTAAAGACTAAAAAACACAATCATTTATAATTTATGATTCTTACCTTGAATGTACCTGTAAATATACAACTCCCGCATGCCTTGGTTCGAATGCTGGGAGTTGTAGTTTCTAAATCTACTCTGATGGTTGGACATTATTGGTATAACATACTGGTCGACCTGCTGTAGTTACTTTCCCTTTTTTGTGGCCACAGGAAGATACAAAATGAGCTCATTAGGATTTTCTAACACTGAGCATGCCTAGACCAGGGGCTTTTGGGGGGCGGCTAGAGTGAACTGTGGCTTGGACCGGGGTACACCCTGTCGGGTTGCCAGACGTCTCTTATTTGGACAGGATTTCCCAGACTGCAGGGGAAAATGCGTGTCCCGCAGTCAGGGCTGAAATCCCATCCTAGAATGGCCCTACCACCCCCCACCTCCTGCTCCGCCCGCCTTCTCCCTACCCACTTGGGTGCCAGAGAATCTGTCAACCCTGCACCCGTGTACCTGTGGTTAAGGTTTGAATAAGCCGCTTCCGATTAAGGATCGTAGCTTCCGAAACACGTCAAGCTTCTCACAATCAAATGTTTTTTATTTGTTCGGTGAGAGAGAGTGTCCCGTTTGTTCTTCTATCTATCCGGTGTGACATATAAATGACAACTATATTCCAATTAATTTAAAAATAAAAACAATAGCTTTTCTACTTACCATACCAGCATCAGGTACGGTAAGTAGCCTTCCTCCCTGCGTGGGAGCAATGTTACTACTTACTGAGCCTGTGTCCCCTTTATAGAAAGCTTTAGTTTGATATTAATTTATATACGTTTTTTGTTTTTAAGTATTTAAAATCTAAAGCCTCATACACACGTCCCCGCTCACGCGCCACGGACAAGGCCTAAGTGCAATAGCCAATGCACTAGGCTTGAGCAGCATTCTTCAATTAGCTGCAGTCGTGTGCACGGACCCAAAGTATAGTTCAATTAATGCTTTATGGAATAGGGATCCAGAGGAAAGCGGGACAGTATCTTTTCTAGGTTTCGTATTGACTATGGCCGGATTTTTAGCCTCTGTCCGCTGTTACAAACAGATTTCAGAAAACTGTCACCTAAACCAATAATTGGTGATCTTTTTGGCTCCAGTTTTAACAACAATGGTAACAAAGTGCGTCAGGACCTGTCAAAAAAAAACAGCAGAGGAGAGTGAACCGGGTAATTTTTCTCTCTTCTCTCTTCTTCTCCTCTTGCTTCTGCAGTTTAGAAGAAACGGGAGGTAAGAACATACAGTCACTTTACCACCTGTTTTTCATTATAATGAACCAAATCCCAGGCAGTTTCTGTGGTAGAAGTTTTAGCATGGGAATGCTGCCATAGACTCCTATTTATATGGAAACCCCAGGGCCTTGTGCATTATTTTAACCCTGCTCTTAGGAGCACGAGGCCCTGGTTTTTCTATGGCGATTATGCACCCTCTCAACCTCTTGTACTAGCTTAAAGGTGGCCATACATATTCCGATATAGACCGATCCTGCCGGAACCACCTTTTCTTCTATGCGACTGTCATGTCGATCGCAAATCCCATTCATTTTGCTATCGCATATCGGTCGCATAGAAGAATGGGAAGGCGGTTCGGGCGGATCGGTCTAATGTCACGGGGTCTCAGTCAGGTCAGTAGAATCGGATATATGTATGGCCACCTTTACTCTTAACTCTTAAAGCAGTACATCACCACCACCTCTTTTATTACTTGATACAATCCACCACCACCACCATGCTGTCACCTCCACATAGCAACTATGATTGAATGTATTACTGTTCATTTGCCTTTGGGTATTCTCAAGCTTGTAACATGCTCATGCAGCAGTGGGTGAGACAGCAAACTTTTCAGAGGAGAGCTGGGGCAGAATCAGGTTATTTGTAGGGCTGGAGGGGGTGAGATTTCTGTTTTGGGGGCAATGTTCCCTCTAACCTCAATTGGCTTGTGCCCAGAATATATTTCTGTGCACATACAAAATGGAATTTTGTGAGCTCCATACGCAGCACACTCATATTCCAGAAGATTTCTGTGTGCGCACCACTTTTAATCTGTGTGCACAGACCTGCAGAGTTTATGTTGAGCGCACAACTTAGAGGAACACTGTTTGGGGGTATACGTCCCTTTAAAATCTGCATTAGGCTACATACACACGGGCAGATAGTTACTCCCATGGCCAGTCAATAGGGTCTCCTACTTGTTTAGCTTGAAAGTGATGTAGGAAATGCCTGCAATCACCTCTTTCCCCACTGCAACGCTAATAATTTTTTCTTAAAAAATGCAGGCATGGATCATCAATAGCGAATTTGTGGAGTTCAAGCGGAGAAGTTGAGTGCACCCCTAAAGTCTGCGCCACGTCAGGTAAGTATCTATATATTGTGTTGTATACCACCTCTCCAAACAAATAAATAGATCAGTACTGATGATATTTGATCTGTGCTTTGTGGTTTCCTCCCTAGGGTTTTAACTTTATTATCAGGTTTCCGAGTATCATTCCCAATTTCCCAAAGATGATTATTGGTTATGTATATATGTATTTTATTTCTTATATAGCGCTACATATTCCACATCGCTTTACAATTATTTACTCAATTCAGGCCTTGCCCCGAAGAGCTTACAATCTAATCACTTTAGTGCACATACAACCTATCAGTATGTCTTTATGATTGTGGGGAAAAACCGGAGTGCCCGAGGAAACCCACGCAAGCACAGGGGAGAACACACAAACTCCCTTGCAGACGTGTCCAAGGGTGAAATCGAACTCAGGACCTCAGTGCTGCAATTTATCAGTGCTTACCACTGAGCCAACCGTGCTGCCCTATTCACAAGCATAACAAAATTTGTGTGCAATTCTGGTGCGATTTACTATGCAATTTCTGTGCGTTTTCTTCTCTTTTACATTGTAAATTACATGCATGCATTGCGCATTAAAATGCTGATTGCAAACGGTGCACAATCACACAAACACGCAACCGAAATAGCAAGATTCCATTGTTAGAAAAAAGTGCATGCACAACACACACGGAAATCGCACTAGTGTGGCCTAGCCTTTAAAGGGATGTTAAACTCTGCCAATCCACTACGTCCTCGCCCCACTCTCTATCAGATGTAAAAAAAAGATTCTCTCTTCGTCGGACTAGTCTAACTCTGCTTTACGACTGTGTCTGCAAGAAGCGCAGCTTCCCACTGGTCAGATTCCAGACAGACTGCAAAGGCACAAATAGAGTAATACTGCTATACACAGGGGTGGGACTTAGCAATTCAAGTCCTACCCTTGGATATTTCAGATAGTGAGAAGAGGGGGAGTGGGAATAGTATAATTGTCCGTAAAGGACAATTATACTCCACTTTTTTTCCCCGATCCCTCACTGCAGCATAGTACCCAGGGGTGAGGACCTAAAATCGCTAAGTCCCTCACCCTGGGTTCTTTCTCTAACTCTCTCCTGCACTACTTACCGCAAACTTGCTTCGGCGATCCAGACTGTTCCACCTCTCTCCTACTGTCAGTGACAGTCGCGAGGCAGCCAATTGGAAGACACGCTCTCCTTGCAGAGCGTATTTCCTATTGGCTGCCTCGCATCTGTCATTGAAGCAGGAAGAGCGTAGGAACGAAGCGATCGGCGAAGCAGATGGGGGTAAGTAGTGCAGGAGTTAGAGAAAGAACCCAGGGGTGAGGACTTAGCGATTTAGGTCCTCACCCTGGGTACATGCGCGCTATGGAGGAAGAGGGGCGAGGGTGAGGTGAGTATACTTGTCCTTTAAATTCCTGTTGTAGTATGGCTGTTAACCACCAGAGGGAGAAGTCACCCAACAATACAACTAACAGCAAACCCTATTTGTAAAATATATATATATTGTAATATTACATAAAAAATACTTAGAAGTACAACCGAGTTTTGCACATTTTAATAATGGCTTGTTTTTAAACCACTGTGTGTAGCAATGGGTGTAAATTTTGGGCCATTGGTGGATTAAAATTTTATTTAAAAACCTATGTAAAATTTGAAAATAAACCCTTAAAATGTATTAGCTCAGAGTTTTGCAAAAAATATTAATATGGTCTGTAATTTGGACAATATTTATAAAGGGGCAATATTGCTCCTTTATCATGTTCACAAAATGGTGACAATTTACAATTTGTCGCTAATTCCGACCATAATGTCAAATTCTGTTACCATGAGGTGTTGACTGCTGTGGACGTTGCTTTATCAGCTTAGTTGTAAAACAATGCTGATGTCATGAATTACTGATAATGAGCAGTATTTACGGCCATTGTTTTTAACACTTGTAAGGCAGAATGGGGTACCCCTGGATGATACCCCAAAGAATATCACTCAGAGGCTAAATTGATAGATTAAAATTGTTTACACATAATCACATTGGGTGTGGCAGACAATACACAGCAATTGTGTATAACCAGCTCAATATAATGGGGACAGTTTAGACATATAGGTAAAAAATGACATCACAATTTTGCGATTACACAATAGAAATACTACTGGCAGATGTGTCAAGGTGATTCTTGGTCTGTGTGTCATCTGGAAGGAGTCCTGAAGCCTCCAATAAGAGCTGTAGCTTTTGGAAATGTCCTTGGCAGTATGTTATCTTTCTGTCACAGATATGCACGAATGTAAGGCTAGGGCACACACAAGCAATATTTTCCAACCGACCATCCACAGCACTATTGGTCGGTCGGAAGGCAATATCTGCTGGTGTGGTTCAGCCTGCCGCGGCCAACTTGGTTAGCCATTCGTTCGCATCTGACAAACGGGCAATCGAGTCTGTTGGTAATCAAGGCCAATCATGCGGTTCCTTTATGGAATTGACTACCAGGTACCCTCAGAATACCATCTATTACACACCCGGCAATAAAAGGGTCAGGGCACGGCCACACTGCAACGCAATCGCTTGTGATTTCATGCGCATTTTGTTGGGTTGCGCATGCGTTTTTCCATTAAGTATTCAAAACGCATGCGATGTGATTTAAAATGCGGAACGCAAATCGCAATTGCACACACCCCAACCGTACGCATTTTCGATGCGTTGCAGCTTTTCATTGATTATAAAAAATGCAAGCGCAAATGCAAAAAAATGCAGCAGTGTGGCCTAGCCCTCAATATCAGAAAAACTCTCAATAATTCCCTATGTTTTTAAACACAAGGGAATCCCCCATCTTTTCAACGGTATTTCTCCTGTATGATCACTGTGATATATCCATGAAAAGACATTACTTTCAATTATACTTTGCTGGCGGTACAAAATCCATTATGTTTTTACAACAGGGCTCGGCCACACTGTGCTGCAAACACGTGATTGCCTGTGTGAATCCGTTTGCGTTTAAAAACATGCGGTGTCTTCTTTTGTGATCGCATGCGATTGCGTTTTGCAAGCTGCGCGCCGCGATTGCTGTGTTTGCTGCGCAAACCGCGAGCACAATCTCAAAAAAAAAGCGCAATAGTGTGGCCTAGCCCTAAGGACCCTTTTAAACACAGTTTGCTTTTAACTAATTGTATTGTGCCTGTAGAATGGTGAAGGGAAACCCTTGGTAAGCAGCCATAAAGTATGTAAGTTCAGCTGGCACTAAAATTATCTATGGTTTCTATGCTAAATTCTGGGTTATGGGAACATTCAGTTTTTAGAGAGAAATGAATTTCCATTCTATTCCCCCATCTGAGGACTATGGTTTTTTCCTTGGAGAGGGTTAAATGATCATACATTTTGGATTGAGTTCCACATGTCTCTTATAAACCCTTCACCTATCCACTCTCCATAGTTATGCTTAGGATCTCCCCCTTGGAATTATTAGCACCAGACAAGTATTCTGGCTATTCTCACTGAGACTGATTTGTGTTAACGTAGTTGTGGGGGGTAGGGGTGGGGGTAGGGGTGGGGTTCGTAGTCCTCCCTTAAATCTCTGTTTTCATTTCTACTTCCTATCTACCCATTCTCTCATTTCTTTTCATTTCCCCATTTAACCTCAGTCCCTTCATATTTCACGTCCATCATATCAGCAATCCCTTAAACAAAATTTACTTTTTTATTACAACGATTTCTACAGTTATAATTATCCAGCGTCGGATTTTTTTCCCAAAATCATTCAGCTATGCTTTCACTAAATAATTGATAAATTAATAATATGATAGGACTGGGACCCAAAAATTGTTCATTCTTTTAATTCTGCCTTGTGCCTTTAAAGCTGGGTACACTGCACCAACATAATGGGTCAGACCCACAGTGGAAGAATTATCACCATTCAGCTTTGAATGAAGTTTCTGTTGCCACCAAATAATTCCCTATATAATGGATGATCGTATCAGGAATGTGTGTAGGTAGGAAAAAGCTTTATTGTTGGTCACACTATTGCAATCGTTTATTCTCATAATTATGTAAAATAATTGACTTAAATACATGTCTTTTAGCACATATTAAAAAAACAAAAACACAAATGTTAGTGGGTTACCCACACTGTTTACCAAGAGACCAGTGAAAAGCAAGTCCCACTTCATCTCATGTCAGAGGGGTTAACCAAGATTCTCAAACCAGTCCAGTGAAAAGCTAATCCACACAGTCTTTGATCCCGCAGGGGGCAGTGGACAAGCACGACTTGACTAGTAGGCACAGATCAATAGTAAGACCAAATGACTGCTCAGTACCATATTAGGTCCATATACGCAAAATTGTTATTCTCAAAATTGGATTTAATATGAATTGGATGTGGGTAAACATAAACATAAATATTTAGTAAATAATCCTCTTCATCACCACCACACACTCCTGTTTTGTTTTGTTTTCCTTATAATCTCAACATGCACATTGATCTGAGTGTTTAATTGAGTAGCGCATTATCTCCTCTAGGGAATTAAGAGACCCAGGATGTAGGAAGACGTGGGATTCGTGTGGGACCTTTAGGCTGAGGCCACACGACAACGCACCAAATCGCACACGCAATCGCGAGCGTTAACGCCACCAACTCACAATTCTGCGCAATTTCTGTGCGGCAGCGCCCGCTGTTTTAACGTTGTGCATGCGTTTTCGGCATCTTCAAAGAGAAAATGCATGTGCATCAGTAAATGCAGAATGTTTGCTTTTTTTGCAATTTCCATGTTAGCGAAAATCGCGGGTGCAAACGCGCGAAAAACGCGCTAGTGTTGCCTAGCCCTTATAATTGCAAAGAACAATCAGCCCTTTGTCTCCTTTACATGGTATTGCAGGATAGTAAAGATTTACACCCCACACATAATAGCACACTGTTTGACAAATGACAAAGTATGACAATGACAAGTATACATGACAAGTATGACAAATGACAAGTACTAGACAAGATGAAATGACAAGTATGACACATACAAGTATGACAAAGAAGATGACAAGTATGACAATGACAAGTATGACAGATGACAAGTATGACGATGACAAGTATGACAAATGACAAGTATGACAAATGACAAGTATGACAGATGACAAGTATGACAAATGACAAGTATGACAGTGACTGACAAGACTTGACAAATACAAGTATAGATGACAATATGACAGATGACAATTACAAATGACAAGTATGACAGATGACAAGTATGACAGATGACAGTATGACAAATGACAAGTATGACAATGACAAGAGTCATGACAATGACAAAGTGATGACAAATGACAAGTATTGACATGCCAACAGATTCAGTACAAAAACTTGCCTCTTTGTTTGACACCTTTTTGTATTTATTTTTTACTTTTAAAATGTAAAGTTCTCTGTTGAAACTTTATAAGGAAACCCATGTCGTTATTAAAGGTCCATACACACGTGCATCATGATGGATCTGCAACGACGCCAATGGAAGCTGCCAGATTTATTGGCCAAAGCAGTATTTTGTTAAGTGCATGTTGGCCGTTTCGGTTGGCACAATCCTATATCTGTACATACCTTAAGGGCTAGGTCCCACTGTCACACAGGGCTAGGTCCCACTGTCACACAGGGCTAGGTCCCACTGTCACACACAACAGCGCATTTTTGCAAGGCACTACTCTGTGCGATGCGTTCTGGCCCAAATAATGTTTTGCGAACCATTAACGGACCTACCTGGTAGCATTGCACTGACAACGCAAAACGGAAAAGTGAACATAGTAGTGGGACCTAGCCCTAATTACAGCTTCCAGCATACCTTACTGGACAAAGCTACATAAGCAGTGTTCATCTTCAGTGCAGTTTCCGTTTTGCGTTCAAGCATTTTTTCGCACAATCGCATGTTTTCTCTTTGAAAATAGCGAAACCACATGTGCAAATGCGAAACAACGCGCACAAACGCACAGAAATCACACACGCGATTTGGTGCGTTGTAGTGTGGCCTCAGCCTTAGAATATTATTGGATGGCCAGCTTTACTGGACAGAGGTATAGGGCTATGTACCGAGAGTCGTTATTGCTCTCTGTTGCCTCCACTAGGCAATGCACTGAGCCGATAGCAGCTCTCAGTCCATAGCATTCCACAACTTTAATGAAAGCTATCTGCTGGCGTTAAAGTTCCTGTTTTTAAAGGCAGGACGGTGGCTCAGTGTTTAACACTGATGCCTTCAGCGCTGAAGGCCTGAGTTCGAATCCACCCTGGACACAAGGATTTTGATGTTTCCCTGTGTTGCGTGGGTTTCCCTGGGCACTCTGGTTTCCCCCAAATTATAAAGACACGATAGGTGTGTGTGTCAAATAAATGTGCTTAGATTCAGTGCCGTAACTACCACCTTTGCCACCCCCGCGGGAGGGGGGGTCCCGGATGGTAGCAGGGCCCGCCACAAGCCCCTAATCTGTGCGGCGACATGCAGGTTTTAAACAGTTGATCGCGCGTATGAATGAAACATACCGCAATCGCTATTTAAATGACCGAACCCGAACGTCCGGATCAGTCCCGGAAGTTCGGTCCAGTTTTAAATAGCTGTTTGCGCGTTGTTTCTTCATACCGCGCGATCAACTGTTTAAAACCTGCATGTCGCCGCACAGATCTTGCAGTCTGTGGAAGGAGGAGGGAGTTTAGGTATGCCCCTGCTTAGATTGTAAGCAGGGCCTGATGTGAATGTATACATGTAATTGTAAAGAGCTATGGAGATGTTAGGGCTATATAAATCCACAATATAATAATAAAGAGACGTTATCGCGCTCGGTACATAGCTCGCAGCGGTTGCGCAACACAGTTTTTTGCGTATCGCCACACCCGCCGTAAGTTATGTCTTTAAGCACGTTTACCTTCCAGGTCCCCCAAGCGTAATATTATTCACAGGGAGGTGAGAATAAGCGTTCTCACCTCCCTGTGAATAATACAAACGAATGGCAAAGAGTTGTTTTTTTGGATTTAGTGTTCCTTTAACATTAAAACAATAGTTTTATTGAAAATCTCACAAAATACTCTTCTATGATCTGATGTTTGTGATAAACACAAAGATGGATCCTATCTGTTATTTATTGTTATATTAATGTGGCTTTTATCCTGTAATGATGTAGAATAATAATAGAAACGTATGGTGGCTTAGTGGTTAGCACTGATGCCTTGCAGCTCTGAAGGCCTGAGTTTGAATCCACCCTTGGACACAAGGAGTTTGTATGTTCTCCCTGTGCTTGCGGTTGGGTTTCCCCTGGGCACTCTGGTTTCCCCCAAAATCATAAAGACAAACGGATAGGTTGCATGTGTCAAATAAATGTGCTTAGATTGTAAGCTCTTCAGGGCAGGGCCTGATTTAATTCTAAACATGTATTTTTAAAGCACTGCGGAAGATGTTGGCGCTATATAAATCCATAATCCAATAATCTTTCTTACAGTTTCCCCTAAACCTTTTTAACGTTACTGTATGATAATTTTTGTTGTGATGCTGTTTATTTTTAGGGGGATCCTATAACACAAAATTGTTAGGCTAATTTAGAAGAAGAAATAACAAAAAGCTCACAACTAATCTTTATCCATATTTAATGCTGTTTATAATATGTTGTATCTATTTTTTATATTATAGATAGTAATGGAATTCTGTGCAAGAGGCTCCCTGTTTGAAATCATGTACAGTACCATGACTATCTGCTTTCCTGAACACTGGATTCAATATATAGCACACAAGTTGTTAGAAGTAAGCTGTCAGGAACTTACCTGCTGCTCCGGTCCCACACCGCTCTGCACTTCCAGGTGCATGGCGTCAGAGACATCATGACATCACGACGCCGGCGCACCTAGCGGTGCGGGGGTTCAAATGCTGGCGTCCTCCTGGACCCGGCACCCAATCGTAGTGTTTGCTACCCCAGGCTCCTTTGGAACTTACCTCTCCTGGTTCCAGCAACCACCTTGCCAGTTCCAGAGTCATACTTACCTTACCAGTTCCAGAGACAACACTTACCTTGCCAGTTCCAGAGGAATACTTACCTTGCCAGTTCCAGAGGAATACTTACCTTGCCAATTCCAGAGGAATACTTGCCTTGCCAGTTCCAGAGGAATACTTACCTTGCCAGTTCCAGAGGAATACTTTCCTTGCCTTTTCCTGAGTCTATACTTACCTCACCAGCTCCAGAGACTACATTACCTGTTTCTACATCCCAACTCCCAGCCGCACCTTCTCCTTAGTATCCAGTTTCCGGTGGTATCTCAGTATCCTGCATACAATTCCCATCAACCTCATCTGCTACAGTATCCAAACCTACAGACACGGGTCTCCTCCTGAAAGCGCACTTGTGAGTACCCCGGCCGGCTGTATTTATTACATAAGCTTGGTGAAGTACTAGGTATTCTCATTGTATTGTAAGATAAATCTTGACTAAAAGAAAAATTTTAATAATCAGGATTATTTATCGTGTGAAGGTTTTTGATCACCCACAATTCCTATAATAAAATTTGGCTTAAAGGGGAACTAAAGTCTCCAGACAACATTATTCCAATAGACAGAGCACATTCCCAAACATAAAACAAGCTGTGTCTCACCTCTCCCTTTGCTGTGGCCATTGGGTGATTTATGAAAATAGCCTGTGAGCACTAGGGGTCAGCTTCTTCAATCCACCTTAGCTGGGTAAACCCCCAGCTAAGTGTCTGCGTACAGGCACATGCTCTGTAGAGCTCAACAGATCAAAACAAGGAAGTTGCAGCCTTGCTTCCTATAAGCTGACAATCACATTATAGCACAGAGATCCTCCCTCTCCCTGACACAGAAAAGGGATTTCATTTTTTTTGTTTTCAAACTCATTCAATTATATAATCCTTTACTTTTCATACAAAAAGAAAAGTAATCTTTGCAGTATATTTCAAAGATAGCATGGATGTAAGAAACAGAATACTTACATTACATAAGTCTGGGGAATAAAACCTGCAACTTGTACTGTCTTGTTAAAATCATAGCTCTTACGGTACCTCTAGGCTAAGAGAAACACTACAAAACCATTGGTACATGTAGAATATTGTACTAGCAACATAATGGAAACAAAAAATAAAGGTAAGTCTGGGGATTCAAACTCACAACCTTTTATTGGGTTTAAACCTGGCGTCTTACATGGTGAGCCACCACAGAATAAGCTGAAAATGTATCTTTTGCATGGAATATCATAGAAAAAAAAGGTATATCTGGGATATTGAACTTGTGACCTTCTGAACTGCATATTTTTTAAACCCGGTGCGCCAACACAGAATAAGTAGAGAATACAATAAGTAACATACCGAGGTCCAGGGCAGGAGTGCTCACCTATGGCGTCTGTGTTTCATCCTCGCTATGCTGTACTCCAGCGTGCAGGTCCCTCCTCCCGAAAGGAGACTTCAGCGAGTCCCACAATACTTCAAGCAGAGAATCTAGCTACATTTGAAAGCTTTATCTTTTGCTAGGAAAAATAATATTTTAAAAATGGAATATGGAAGTCCCTGAAAAAACGTTGAAAGCTGCTTGTTACCCTGCAGTTTATTTTCTAGCAACTCACACTGACTGGTAAATAAATTGCAGGGTAACAAGCAGCTTTCAAAGTCCTATCAGGGACTTCCATATTGGTGTGGAGACATCTGTATAGAGACAGTGAATACTGGGGTCAGTTGGTATGGTTCTTTGATGAGTTGAACCCACATGGGTTGTGGGTTGTACTGGCAACATCATGGAAGCCTTCTTGTGTACAGAATCTATTTCTCACATATACTAAATGCAACATATCAGAGAAGAATCTTACAATGTATAGATGTTCTGGGGAGAAAAACTTTCATGTTAGGTTTTAAAAAATGTAAGTTTAGTTCTTCTTTAAGGAAAACAGATATTTTCTAAAGTTAACATTTTTCTTTCATTTCAGCAGATCAAATCAAAAGTTATAAACAGTTTTCATCTGCCGAGATATAAATATTAAATACTAGTAAAACTAATAAAGTCTGTTCTGGTAATAATGAAGCATTGATTGTGTAATGTGCAAGTTAATCTTTAGAAATACAGTACTCATTATATTTATTTATGATTCTTTATACATTTCCCAGGGGCCTTTCCAACCTGCACAAAAAGGGACCTGAAGACTCAGTTAAGGACTATATGGGCACTTTACGATGGTCTGCACTAGAAGTTCGTGACTGTGCTGTGATGGTAGATTAGGATACAATACAGAGGTATATTTATATTACCAAAATAGTAGAATTCTTTTTTCTGTTAATATTTTTTTACTGATAAATATTATTGGATAGAAAATGTTAATGTCCAACTTTATAATACATTTTAGTTATTTCAACAACCAGCAACTCATTATCTTTATCAGTAATCTCTAAATGCACTAAATGTTGCTTTAAATACATCTTGTTTTTCTCTATTTATTTTACATCATTTTGTCCATTATTTTCCAAGTACAACTAAAATTCCCCATGTTTAGCATCCTATTAATCTACTTACTCTCCATCTACATGATAATTAAGTCAGTAAAAATGTTCAATTCATCTATGTAAGTTCTGAACCTTTACTCTTTCTGTAGATAGACCTAAAAATATGTAAGTAATAGATCATCCATATTCCATATGTATATAGTAAGCCATTCAGAAATATTGAAAAATACATTTATATAATATGCTACAATACATAAACCTAGGGTTTTATTAAATTAAATATGCTATTAGCATTCTTTAAACACAGAAGCATTCGACATGGCGCATTATGCACAAACCAGTACAGTACCAAACATGGCAGCACTCGAGCCTCACCAAACTTTTCCATGTGGTGCGTCAAATCCAGAGTTGCTACCTCCCAGCTGCAGGTGTTCGTGTATAGACAAAGCCGAAGTTGAGGAGCACTACTCACTTGGATAGGTAAAAATACATCTCTTTATTTAATACATTTAAAAACAAGGAAAAAACTCTTATAGTACATAACCACTCTCGTGTCGGCCACCCGCCTGACGCGTTTCGCGGGCATACCCACTTCCTCAGAGGCTCATTATGCACCATATTCTTAAAAAAAATGAATTTATATTCCATATATTCAAAGATCAAAGTGGCAACCTATTATCCATACACTTTGCCTGAAATTGAATCGCTGCTAAGTTTCTCAAAACTGTTATAAAAAACATTGCAATGTACAAGAAATGATTATGATGAGGGAGATTGTGCCTGTAATCACCAGCAGGGATTATATAGGATACTAACATGGGGCAGAGAGCTGTAGGGATATGGTCAGTAGAACATATATTCACTTATAGAAAGGATCCTCTTAATCCAGCAGAAATATTCTTTAGATGAGAGGAATGTTACTTTCTCTCTGCTAGTTTTTCCGAGGAGCCCTGGGATTGCCATGGTTTAATAATGTTTTTATTTATTGGATCTAAGAATTAAATAATATGCACTATGCTTTCTGGAAGGATGTAGTTCACATCAGACTGCTGCCACAAATGTCCCAGACAATTCAAAGCTTTACAGATATTATTTTGCTTGAAGTTTGACTGTTCCCATTGTCAACACTGACAAAAAATAAATGTGCAAATGTTGAGTAAAGAGTTATGTGGTTTTGTGTTTCTCCAGTTCGGAAGAATTAAAGGACCTTATAATGTGTTGCCTAACTGAGAATCCAGAAGACCGTCCATCATGTAAAGAGCTGCTCGACCACATATTTAATGTAAAGCAGCCAAGAATGAATGGAACCAAATGTCAACTGGGATTGCTCATCAAAGGCATAAATCCTCTTGAAGGTGAGAAAATTAAGGGATATATTGGTTTATATTAACAATCATGTTAATGAGATAATCAGTATCTTTAAAGATAATATCATCAGCCCTTCTCAATATTAGATGTTAAAAAATCCACATCTGTACTGTAGTATAGGCCATGATGTGGAGAATCAGCAAAACTGAACTTTTCATTTCATTCTCCGCTCTTCAACTGTTTCTTCTTCATCCCTTTTCTGTAAGCTATGTTTAGTCATTTCTCTAACATAAAAATAAATATTAAAAAAATCAGGTAAACCTATTCTCTTTTCAACAAAAATATTTTTGTTTGTAACATATTTCTTAAAAAACTAACAATGTGACTCGTGTATTTTCGTTTATAAAGATGTATCAGACAGTTGGGAAAAGGGAGGAATTTGCAATCTACTCCTTTCTGTGAAAGGAACTTGGATTTTGCACCTCAGTTTACAGAACTCCATCACCAAACCTGGTTCTGGTTCTTGACGGCAGCATAAAACATCCCCACCATCAGGGGCTCAGGAGAAGATCAGACAGGAACTTAGATTCAGCCCCTCAGTTCACTCCATTTATCAAATTGTCATTTGATAAAGAGATAAACTCGTGCTTACTGATATTAAAGCGAGTAGCATGAGTTTAATGTAAAAGAGCCCATTGCCTCCCCGTAAATGAGGCTGATTGTATTATATTGATCCAGGAAAGCCTTCATGTGCACCAAATGTTGGAATGTGTCTAGTGTGTGGTGTGTAGTGTAAAGAATTAATTTTGGGTTTATTTTTCTACCTTCTCTTCTACAAGCTTAGATAGAAGAGGAGGAACCAAGAGAAAAACAGAAGATAGAAAAAAAGGAACCAAGAGAAGAGCAAAGAAGATTGAAAAAAAAGGGGCCAGTAATATTCGAGCCATAGATCTTCCAACACTAGATTCTTCACTCTTATCTATGACAAAGATAGTTGTAAAATTATACATTTTAATAAAGAAGGGGGGGTGTGTAGTGTTCCTTTAAGATTTAAACACTTGTATATGTATATAATTATTACATTTCTATCTGTAAGATGTTGTGCTGGTAATTGTACAAATCAAACTTCTGTTTGGAAGTTCCGTTCCCATGTGGCATCCTTTTTCAGAGCCGAATCTTAGGAGATGTTTAGCCTTCCCTTTTTTATCTATAATTATTAATGTACATAATTATTTTTGCATTTGTTTATATTTCTTGTCCCCCTCTGTTTTTGTTTTTTTCAATACTATTTTTGTATTGCTGTATACATGTATACATGCTGTATACATGTTTTCCTGCCGCAGGAAGATACAGGGGGCAGCTTTAAAAAGTACCTGTTTATGTTGATTATAGATTAGTAGATATATCATCTGATATTCCAACAACTGTCTGGGACAATCTTTTTCCAATAAACATTTTTTCCCAAAATGAATGGGCCAGAGCAGAAAACATTGTGGGAATGTTGAGAGGTCAAACCACCACACTGATTAGAAATGGAGCGAATGTGAGTGTGTGTCAAACCTGAACTGGAGCTTATAGAAATGTAGTCCCTTGGGGAAGAGGTTACAGCATGGTTGCCCAGTCTGCAGCCTGTGGGTCTGTTAGTTAGATGGGACTATGGGCACAGTATTTTACTACTGCATTGTATCCTACGACCAAGCATTCGTAAATTAACAAATGTTCGTCGTAAATGTACAATCGCGGCCATACATTTAACGGGCGCTGTCGTACATTACCGATAATACGCAGTATCGCTTACTTGGGATGTGTGTGTGTCTTTAAGATTGTGGTAGAACATACAAATAGGGTTATTCAATAAAAGTTCTTATCGTTTAAAATGGTGCTAATTTTGCTTCAACCAATCAGATCTTATTTAACATTTAAAAACTATTAACCCTGAAACTATTAAACCCTGAAAGTCTTTAAATGTCTAGCCAAGGGAAAACTGTGAATTTATTAGTGCTAACAGTGTTCCCTGCCTTTTATTCAATTTTAAAACTAATGTTAGATTCTAATTGTTTGTAAAACCTCCGTTGAAATACCCTTTTACCATATTTTTCAAAATAAAGACCACCAGGGAGATTCAATATGGGTCAAATCCGTCTAAAACCCATATTAACCCGAAGTCATTTCCAAATGTTTTTGTAAATAGCACTGTGCTCCCGATAATACAAAACCCATTTTGTTAATTTTTGCTCTACCTCGTAGCCCAAATCTTAATGGGGTTCTGTATTGGGTCTTTATTCCAGTGCTACCGGAACATCTTACCTTTACACAATCCCACAATGCAACACCAGATGTAACCTTGTTTACATCTGGTATAGTATCTCGAGATTGCGCAAAGGTAAGTAACGCGTGCTTAACATATTTAATCTCATATTTAATCTCTAAAAACATTTGTACATGGAAATAGAATTGGTTATTGGATCGCAAACAGAAAGTGGTGGTCAATGGAGCTACATCTATGTGGGTTAAAGTTCTAAGTGCCTCAGGGTTCCATACTGGGGCCACTTTTTCTTAATCTGTTTAATAATGACTTAGAAGGGGCATTGAGAGCAAGGTCTTGTTTTGCTAAACTATGCAGAGCTTTGGAAACTTCAAATGATGTGCAAGTGCTGCAAGCAGACCTAGACAGATTATCAAAATGGGCAGCAGAATGGCAGATGAGATTCAATGTAGATAAATGTAAAGTGATGCATTTGGGGTTTAATACACAAGCCTCGCCTATGCTAGCCCCCACCCCCCTTTCCAACCACCACTGGCCAATCTACACCCTACTTACCCCTGTGTTCCGTTATAACTATTACGGAACTATATTAAGTATTAGGGTTACCCAGGTAAAAAAGAACAGTGGGTCGTATTAAAAAGTTAATCTTTATTTAATCATTAAAGAGCATGTAAGGTAAAAAGGCTGTTCATGGTCTTAAGCAGGCGGAGGTATGGTGGGCCCACTCACCTTTATACTATAAAGTCAAAGAGGCTGCTACCCTGGTAGTTATGCTACTGTATGGAAATAAGCCACTGGAATAAAGAAATGTCAAATAAATAGTTGTCTACACCTCCCTGCAGGTGTTATATTTATTAACAACTTTAGTATTTAAATAAAATGATGTCTTCTCGTTGTGTTTTTCTAAACTTTCCTCTATGGTGAAGTCGTCTGAACCACCAATTACAGTAAATATGATGACTCAATTTTAACATAATTTAATGGTTTGCCCCATTTGGTCTCAGGACATGAACATGCTGTGGGACTCGCACCGGTGAGAGCGGTTGGTTGAGACGCTACCTCTTTGATTTTATCAGCCGTTTACTAACTTTATTCCATCAGCGATTGTATTACCCCATTAGGTTTTTCCTTTACAATTATTGGGGCAGAGATGTGCGCAGAGCATTTGCTTTTAGTGTTTTTTTGTTTAGTGTGTAGTTGTAGGTATACAGATTTTTAAGGTATTTAATAAAATGTACGTTTTAATTTTTCTACAGTGTCCAGCACCAATCTACCAGTTTGGGCAACATTAGGTGTTTGTTTAGCCTTTTGATTTGTTTTACTTATTTTTTGCCATTTATATACAGCGGGAGTACCTTGTGGACTTTGGGTCCCAAGTTTATTTACTGGAGCTACCATTGTCCCACCCCCTTCCTTATGTCATTCTAACCAGAGCTTTTAGAAACAATAAGGCTCTTTATAGACAAATAGCAATCCTGAGCAGTTCCAAATATTTGACACTAGAGAAATGCTACATGTAGCATTTCTCTAGCGGTAACCATCAAAGAACCACTCTGGAAACTTAGCGAATGGCAATAGTCTAAGATTTTTTTGTGTAAACTTTCTACAAATCAAAATCAATCAAATATAGCAAATTTTGTATTTTTACATATTTCACCCAAAAATCCATTAAAGTTACAAAATTCTGTAATCTTGTTAAAATATACTTTGTGCTGAAAAAAACAATATATAATATTCCCTATTTACTGTTTCCTATTATAAAATTAGTCTAAACCAATTGAGGCAAAATCCTGAAAATTTCTCTAGCACTAATAAATTCTGTCACTGAAGGGTTAAATCTTCAAACCTCTCTAATCTGTTTAAACTTTCTATATTCTTATATCTGTTGTATTCAATTAGATCAACTGGACTTGAAATGTAGTTCTTGAAGACGTTTCGCTAGTCATCCGACTGGCTTTCTCAATTCAGAATGACTTGTACAAGAATCTGTGGCAATTATGTACCCTGGAAAATCCCAATTAGCATATCACAGCCAGGTGTTAAGGGTGTGATTAGATAGTGGCTAAGAGGTGTTATAGGAACGCCCAGAGTAAGGTGTTAAAACAGCATTGTACATGGCAGACAGTTGGTGTCGAACCCCCCCACCTCTATTTAGGCTTGGTTTCTTTATTTTCACATAAATGGCCTCCTTAACACCTCTCTTGAACCAGTCACGTTCCTTCGCCAGTATGTTAACATTACAATCTTCAAAGGTATGTCCTTTATCCTTAAGATGCAGATACACGGCTGAGTCCTGACCCGAGGAATTGGCTCTTCTGTGCTGGGCCATACGTTGATGCAGTTGCTGTTTGGTCTCCCCCACATACAAATCAGAGCATTCTTCACTGCACTGCACTGCATATATGATGTCGCTTTTCTTGTGTTTTGGTATTGGGTCTTTCGGATGTACCAATTGCTGCCTCAGTGTGTTGTTCGGTTTAAAGCAGACAGGGATACGATGTTTTTTGAAAATTCTTCTTAATTTCTCGGAGACCCCTGCTACATATGGGATGACCATGTTCTTCCTCCTGTCTTGCTTTTCCCCTTCACTGTTGGTATTCGTGTTCTTTTCTTTCCTTCTACTTCTTTTGACAAAGGCCCAGTCTGGATATCCACAAGTTTTAAGGGCTCCTCTGAGATGTTTCATTTCTTTAGCCTTCGCCTCTGTGCTAGTGGGGATGTTCTCGGCTCTGTGTTGCAGGGTTCTGATGACCCCCAGCTTGTGATCTAAAGGGTGGTGGGAGTCAAACATCAAATACTGATCTGTGTGTGTTGGTTTTCTGTAAACCTCTACTTCCAGTTTACCATTTTCCCTAACTTCTACCAAGCAGTCCAAGAAAGCCAGTTTGTTGTTTTGTACCTCTTCCCTTGTGAATTTAATGTTTTGGTCCACCGCATTAATGTGTTCTGTGAAAGCTTGTACTTCCTTCTGGTGGATTTTAACCCAGGTGTCATCAACATATCTGAACCAGTGGCTGGGTGCTATGCCCTTAAAGGTATTAAGCGCCTGTGTTTCTACCTCCTCCATGTAAAGGTTGGCCACAATAGGTGAAACTGGAGATCCCATAGCACATCCATGTTTTTGCTTATAGAACTTATCCCTGTATTTGAAATGGGTGGTATTCAGGCACAAGTCCAACAAGGAACACACCTGTTCTGGGTTGAGATCAGTTCTGCTGGTAAGAGTGCTGTCTTGGCCCAGCCGTTTTCTCACCATGTCAACAGCCTCCTTGGTGGGTATACAAGTGAAGAGAGATGTCACATCATAGGACACCATAGTTTCTTCTACACCGAGTACTATATCTTCAATCTTGTTGGTGAAATCCTGAGAGTTCTGGATGTGATGCTTAGAACTTCCCACCAAAGGTCCTAAGATGTTAGCTAGATATTTTGCCACCTTGTATGTTACCGAGTTGATGCTGCTGACTATAGGTCTTAGTGGGGCCCCTTCCTTATGTATCTTTGGGAGTCCATATATGCATGGATGTGCCTCACCAGGGTAGAGGCGATGATACATTGCTCGGTCAATGGCTTTATCCTTTTGAAGCTGTTGTAGTAAGTCTATGACTCTTTTCTTGTAACGGCTGGTGGGATCCCTTGTTAAAGCCTCATATGTGTTGTTATCGGCCAGGAGCATGGTCACCTTATCATGGTAGTCTGAGGTGTTGAGTACCACTGTGCATCTTCCTTTATCTGCCGGTAGAATGGTGATACTGGAATCTTTCTTGAGGGATGTTAAGGCTCTTCTTTCCTGTGTAGTCAGGTTAGATGAAGGAGTTTTAGCACTGGCTAAGGCTGCAGATACCTTAAGGCGAAGTTGTTCTGCCTCACTCTGTGATACCTTATTACTGTGGATAGAGGCTTCTGTGGCTGCTATAATATCCACCACAGGGATGGCTTTAGGGGTGATGGCAAAATTCAAGCCCTTACCAAGGACTCCCATTTCTGGCTGGGTCAGGGTCCTGTTAGACAAGTTTCTCACCCATTCCTCCTTGTTTGATGAAGTGACACTTCCCTCCTTTTGTATCCAAGGTAGTTGTTCTCCTTTGGGGCTGTTCTGGGATGACAGAATAGAGAACAGTGACATCTCTCTTCACTTGTATACCCACCAAGGAGGCTGTTGACATGGTGAGAAAACGGCTGGGCCAAGACAGCACTCTTACCAGCAGAACTGATCTCAACCCAGAACAGGTGTGTTCCTTGTTGGACTTGTGCCTGAATACCACCCATTTCAAATACAGGGATAAGTTCTATAAGCAAAAACATGGATGTGCTATGGGATCTCCAGTTTCACCTATTGTGGCCAACCTTTACATGGAGGAGGTAGAAACACAGGCGCTTAATACCTTTAAGGGCATAGCACCCAGCCACTGGTTCAGATATGTTGATGACACCTGGGTTAAAATCCACCAGAAGGAAGTACAAGCTTTCACAGAACACATTAATGCGGTGGACCAAAACATTAAATTCACAAGGGAAGAGGTACAAAACAACAAACTGGCTTTCTTGGACTGCTTGGTAGAAGTTAGGGAAAATGGTAAACTGGAAGTAGAGGTTTACAGAAAACCAACACACACAGATCAGTATTTGATGTTTGACTCCCACCACCCTTTAGATCACAAGCTGGGGGTCATCAGAACCCTGCAACACAGAGCCGAGAACATCCCCACTAGCACAGAGGCGAAGGCTAAAGAAATGAAACATCTCAGAGGAGCCCTTAAAACTTGTGGATATCCAGACTGGGCCTTTGTCAAAAGAAGTAGAAGGAAAGAAAAGAACACGAATACCAACAGTGAAGGGGAAAAGCAAGACAGGAGGAAGAACATGGTCATCCCATATGTAGCAGGGGTCTCCGAGAAATTAAGAAGAATTTTCAAAAAACATCGTATCCCTGTCTGCTTTAAACCGAACAACACACTGAGGCAGCAATTGGTACATCCGAAAGACCCAATACCAAAACACAAGAAAAGCGACATCATATATGCAGTGCAGTGCAGTGAAGAATGCTCTGATTTGTATGTGGGGGAGACCAAACAGCAACTGCATCAACGTATGGCCCAGCACAGAAGAGCCAATTCCTCGGGTCAGGACTCAGCCGTGTATCTGCATCTTAAGGATAAAGGACATACCTTTGAAGATTGTAATGTTAACATACTGGCGAAGGAACGTGACTGGTTCAAGAGAGGTGTTAAGGAGGCCATTTATGTGAAAATAAAGAAACCAAGCCTAAATAGAGATGGGGGGGTTCGACACCAACTGTCTGCCATGTACAATGCTGTTTTAACACCTTACTCTGGGCGTTCCTATAACACCTCTTAGCCACTATCTAATCACACCCTTAACACCTGGCTGTGATATGCTAATTGGGATTTTCCAGGGTACATAATTGCCACAGATTCTTGTACAAGTCATTCTGAATTGAGAAAGCCAGTCGGATGACTAGCGAAACGTCTTCAAGAACTACATTTCAAGTCCAGTTGATCTAATTGAATACAACAGATATACCATGACCTGGATGAATGAGAACCTTCACAAGCATATTTCTATATTCTTAATTAAATTAGTTAATGAAATTGTTTATATATACATTTTTGATCTCTGAATGTCCAAAAAATATAGATATTTTTATAAGTTAATGAAAGGGAAACTAAACCTCAAGTCCTGTTGATTTAACTAAATATCACAGATAAGATATTAGAAAATGTAGAAAACAGAACACATCTATAAGGCTAAGTATCAATCCAGTAATTGCAATGCAGTATGTTAATGTCAGTGCTCTGTCACGGGTCTTACCAGCTCCTGGCACCCGCAGCATCTCCCTTCCAGTGGCCGATCCATTTCTGGGTTTGCACACTGGTTCATGAGCATGCCAGGCTCTTGGCTCCTATTGGCTTCCTTTGTTTTCCCTTTATTAACCTTGTTCCTGCTGTGCTTTAGGTGGTTACTGATACGTCCCTGTTCCCTATTTTAGATTTTGACCTTCACTGATTCCTTGCCCGTTATAGCCTGTATTTTATCCCTTGCTCGTGGTGGGATTTGGTTTGTGCTCTTGGTTTTTGACTCTGCCCGTTCCCGTTAATGATTGTCTGCCATCTGCCCTGACCTTTGCCTGATCCTGACTACACTTTTGCGCTACCCTTCTGTACCTCACCTCACTGACTGATCTTCTGTGTTTTGACTTCTTGTTCTGTTTCCGCTTACTGATTTGGTACCACACTATTGTTTAGCTCTGAACGGGTTGTGCCCTGTCCGCTGGTTGAATTCCCGGTTTCTTTGTGTATTCTCGGCCTCAGCTCAGATACCCTGCACTCTAAATTCAGGGGGCAACCGATCCCGGTAAGGAGCTACAAGCCTCCAGGCAAGTGGGGCTTGTCTATTGGTGATAAAGTGGTGTTAGATCAGGACTTAAAAAATACACCGGGATCTGGAGTGTCACAGTTAAGGGATATTTTGTTCCTATAAAAGTGGGTCCACTTTAAGAGCAACAGAAGCAGTTGGTGCTATATAAATCCATATTAATAGTAGTATGAGAATGAAATGTGTAAAACCAAGGCAAAACATTTTGAGAAACCCTCCTGAAGATAATTAGGGTCTCCTGTTTGAGTTTTGCTCATTTCATTGTGATGAAGTAATGACATGTAGAGTTTATTTAAGCACAGAAAACTGAGCTTAGTGGGGCTTTGATAAAAAAAAACTAATGTTTATTTTATCTAATGATAATGACTGATGTGTACATGTTCTGTTGATTTTTGTTGCTGGATCCCCTTGGGCCTATTAACAAATGTTATAGGTCTTATTAACTGATCATGATCTGACCCTATAATATTTTAAGATACCTAGTCTAGGAAGTGAAGGGGAGGGCTATGTTAACAGGAAGTAAACGGTAAGTTAGGAAGTGAGTGGGAGGAGACAGGTAACTAAGAAGTAACCACTAAGTTAGGAAGTGAGGGGGAGGAGCCAAGTAACTAGGAAGTAACCGGTAAGTTAGAAAGTGAGGGTGAGGAGCCACGTAACTAAGAAGTAATCAGTAAGTTAGGAAGTGAGTGGAGAAGTTTGGCATGCGTACTGCAGCCCTTCTCCCCCTCCCTCTCCCTCCCGTTTTGCTATCCCTCCCCCTAGCATTAACCCCCTGGGCCATGTAATAGGACAGCCCCAACCGCATAAAAATTATTTTTAGAAAGTGACCAGAACTGTACTTACCTTCCCTCGCTCCCCTTGCATTCTGAGAAGCCGGCAGCCCCGTCCATGATTGGCTGCCTCTCAGCCAATCATGACGCAGCTGCCGGTCCCGCCCCCTGCTTGCAGTGTCTTGCAAGCAGAAGGCTGGGCCGGGCGTCGGAGGAGAGAGGGAAGGTAAGTGAAGAACTGGGAACTTTCTGAATAATATTTCATATTAAGGGTGGACATGCCCTTTAACTCCCATGTGGTACAGTTACATACACCTACTGACCTACCCCTCCATTACTGTTGCAGCCATACCTAAAGGGTAACTAAAGTCAAATAAACAAATTTTGACCAATCATCAAAAAAGTTTATTTTTTTAACCCCCAACCAGACACAGGTACACACACCTACTGATCTACTTATCCATTACTGTGGCAGCCATACTTAAAGGGTAACTAAAGTCAAATTTTTTTTTGACCAATCATCAAAAAAGTTTGTTTTTTTTAACCCCCACGTGGCACAGGTACATACACCTACTGGTTTCACAGGAAAAAAAAGGGTAATTGAGGGTCGCACTCCAAATCTTTAGAAAATTTTATTGTGAACCACACATATCCACGTCCCAACGTTTCGGGGGGGACCCCCTTCTTCAGTGCAACTGTGCTTGAGGAAAATATAAAGACTGTGATAGACATAGGTCCCTCCCCCTCATTAGGGTGGAACCAACAACAGGTGTCTGTTACATAAATATCAATAAAAAAAAACATATGCAATAAACTTATTCTCCTTAAAAACAGTCTATCAATATTGCAATGTTAGACAGTGTTCAATAATAAATAATTCAATAAAACAATTTTATATACATAAATTGCTACAGTGTGTAAAGTGCTTTGAGTGTGCAAATAAAGTGCATATCAAGTTCCTAGTGTCCTTTCATTGTCTCTAGTTACCATCTCAATGTGGCAAATAGTCTGTGAAAAAGTAGTAAAAAAGATATATAAAAACTGGACATTATTCTGAGGCGAATTCTTGAATCTACATGGTTACTAAAATGTATACCTCAGAATAATGTCCAGGTATGTATGTAAAGGTACCCTGGTGGTTGGGATGACTTATAGGATACATTAGAAGGAATAAATAAATTCTAAAAAATTTTTTTTGAATTTCTCACTATAATTGCCCTTTAAAAGGACTCTGATGACTTTTACACAAGATAGACTCTATCTCCTGCATCTTTCTTTTGTTTTCTTCAGTTCTCTTCTTTTCACATCTCTTTTGTTCTGTTTGCTTTACTTCTGTTCACTTCACTTCACTTCTGTTTTTTAGTATAGTATTAAAGGTTAAATAAAAACATATGTCCATGTAGTCCAACCTTCTCTAGAGTACTCTTTTGTTTTCATCTCTATTGTTCTTTTCATTCTGTTCTCTGTTTAGTTCTCTTATTATATCCTCTTCTGTTTCTGTAATGATGACTTTTGTTCTCTTTTGTTTTTTCTTTTATCCTCACACATGTCTTCTTTGATTCTTTTGTGTTCACTCCTGTTCTTTTGTTTTTTTTTTACTTTAATCCCCCTTTTTCCACTCTTTTCTCTTCTTTTGTTTTATTCTCCTCAAATAGAACAGAAGAGGAGAGAAAATAAAAGAAGAGAAAGGGAATAAAAGAAGAACAATAGAACAACAGGAAAAACAGTAGGAATGGAACAAAAAAGAACAGAGAACAACAAAGAACAACAAAGAACAGAAGAAAATAAAAAGAGAAATAAAAAGAAAAGAACAGAATAGAAGCTAAAAGAAGAGAATATGAAAACAGAAGAGGCAAGAAGAGAAGAGAACAGACCACAAGACAGCAGAAAAGAAGAGAACAGAATAGAAAAGCATAAAACAAGAGTAGAGAAAAAAGCACAAGTGAAAAAAACAGAAGAGTTAAGTTGATGAGAAAAAAACCGAACAGTGGAGAATAAAATAGTAAAGCACAGAACAGAAGAGAACACAGGAGAAGAGAACACGACTACAGAAAAGAACAAAGGAGAAGAAAACACGAGAACAGAAACAATGGAACAAAAAAGAACAAAGAGGAGAAAGGGCACAGAATAGAGATTAATAGAAAGGATAAGAACAGAAGAAAATGTAATATTGGAATAGTTGGAAAGTTTTAAATATCTGAAACTTTTTGGAAACAGAGTTGCATTCCCAATTCAATTCTGCTATTTTGCTTTAAATTTAATGCAGACTGAATTAGGGCATAAAACCCCCACAAACCCCCATATTAGGCTTCTATTTACATCCCAGTTTTATTTTTATCTGGATTAGAGAGGTGGTAGAACGGCTTTATGTGTACCTCACTACTTTGTTGTGTTTGCTAATTTTAATTACATATTTTCAAAAAAGACAAAAAATTGGGAAACTGGATTTTAATTCCAAACTATGGGGGCGATGTAATATATATTCAGGTGTAACTTGCCAGAATGTGATACTGCGATACTTTAAACCTCCCATGCGAGACTTACTGCATTGTGGGATCCTAGCCAAGTAAGCCCTGCGGTTTACGCCTGTATTGAAAAGGTGTTAAATGCTAAATGTTAGCTTAAAATTTAACTTAATCTTTTCTTCATCGGCTGCAAATTGACATTTGCAATAAGATTTGGAGCAGAAATAGTGTTAACCCCACGCTTACTCGAAATTACATATAGTAGCATAGCCCCCTATATCTTTCCTATTTGGCACTACTAAGAACACCTTAATTAGGATCTTTCGATTCTCTCTATCCCAAATTACCCTGTTCTTTGGGTCTAAGGTCTTGTGATTTTTCCTACTCTGTGCATGCTTACCGAGTAAGTACCTAATTGCATGTACTGGAATAAGTCTACCACCATGTGGGCAAATTTCTTCCATAGAAGACCTACTTCTAAACAACATCAATGTGGGGGCTCTCATTTTTATTTATAGCATCTGGTCTGCTTTTGCAATATAAAATCTCAATAAATATAAAGTTTTAAAAAAACACCTTCAACATTGCAAATGGAAAATTAACTTTAAAGGCAGGTTTTTGCTTTAAATCAAAACTTGTATATAGGCAAATCCCCCGTAAACCCTAAACTACAATAGTTAGAAGTCTGTTATACAGTAAAATGATTCTGCTCCCCTTACCCTCTGCCTCTCAAAAGTTTCTGCTTCCTCTTCAAGCTCTTCAAGCTTTCTTACAGGATTTTACATGCTCAGAGGGGGCAGCTAGGGGAATAGCATTCATTATTTGACTGTGATGTTATCTGTTACAGGCATGACTGACAGTTGCTAATCGGAAGAAGCAGGAAGCAAAAAGTTTTCAGAACATCTTGCAGCATTTCAGGTTATACTTACATCTTTCAGTTTTCAAACTATTACAGTTTGGAGGTGATTTACCTATACACATTTTTTCATTTAAGTGGGTGAGCTTGCCCTTTAAACACTGTATGCAATAGGGAACCACACCATGGACCTTCAGAACCATCCCAATGATATATTGAATGTATCCCTTCCCATAAAGTAATATATATATATATTTAAAATAACTTTTTTTCTCCAAAAATCAGTCAAGCAGGAGGAGTACATTTTAAAATTATATATAACATATGACAACATTATTGCCTAATCAAAAGCACATACACTCCTAATGAATTTTCCTAAATTTCCCTTTCAAAAATGTTACTATTTTTGTATTCAATCTATGCACTGTGGTTTTTTAATGGCTTTTTTTTAGGTTTGGTTGAAAAATTCCTACTTATCCCTGGTATTAATACTTATCCATGCATCCATTTGAAACTTTTTGTCTTTTTAACAATAACACTGAATGTTTTTTAAAAGCTATCTAAATTTCTCTTGCAATTCTAATTCTAAATTCTAATCTTGGCTCGGAGAGGAGGCAAGATGATTAAAGGGCTTGACTTTGCATGGGTTTATCTGTGGTTAGGAAATGCATAGAAAGGCAAGTTGTTATATTCAGCAGTTTCTTGACTGAGTTATAAAAAAAATGTTGTAGAACAAATTGCATATTCAACCCCACTTATACTTACTTTTCCAACCCCAAACCCAAACACCAATACTCACTCACCTCAAAGATATTCCTGAAGCCAATCTTTCAATCCAGTGTTCATCTACCTCTTCCTTTGTTGTCTTCTTCATGGTAACAGCAGTGAATCAAGGCCACGACAGCTGCCAATAACTGCTGCAGCCCGAGTCATCTCCTCTGAACATGTATGAGGTCAATGTGAACCTTGAGAGAAGGGGGTGGAGAACACCCAAAAAAAGATTTAGAGTTGTGGCCTTGGTTTCAGGGGTGGAGAAGTAAACGTTTGTGTGGGGGTGGACATACCCTTTAAACTTCTCCTATATTATCCTAATTTATTTTAGATTTGACAGATAAAGCAACATTTTCTATTTAGCCAGCGATTTTTTCACACTCACAAAGCTTGTTGGTTAAAGACAATTTTAAAGGAAAGGAGGAGGGAGTTTAGGTATGCCCGCTAGATTGTAAGCAGGGCCTGATTGAATGTATACATGTAATTGTAAAGAGCTATGGAAGATGTTAGGGTATATAAATCCACAATAATAATAATAGAGACGTTATCGGCTCGGTACATAGCTCGCAGCGGTTGCGCAACACAGTTTTTGCGTATCGCCACCAACCGCCGTAAGTTATGTTTTTAAGGTCACCAGCCCTGCAGCTCTGTAATAATGGAAGACAAGTTTTGTATGAATATTAATTAAAGAGAGACTAAACCACATATTTTTTTGCCCTGAAATCAATAAACCTCTTGCCATCTCTAATGATGCGGTGATGGTTGGATCACAAAATTGTTTATTAAAAAACAAATACTGACATTAATTTTTTATCTATGGAATATATTAATTTTAATCTATCAACCTAAAGAGCAGATAACCAGGGTTTCTAACCCAGTATTATGCCTATACTCTCACTATCTTATGTAGACTCCAGTATCTACACTGAGATTTCATTTTATTTTAACAATTAGATGTAACACTATATATAAGGAATAGCATATATCCTTTTTAATAAAGTATTACATACTATAAACAATAGGGTTAAAGCAGAGTTATTAAATATATTGTTTGTTATCATTCTCTTACACTATTACATTTTATAGAACTACGGTACCGTATATACTCGAGTATAAACCGAGTTTTTCAGGCTGAAAAAAATGGACTAAAAACTCAGACTCGGTTTATACTCGAGTCACAGCTTACCTTACCATTCCGGCAGCCGCACGATCTTTCTCTGCACTGGCGCGCCGGCCTGACGTCACAGGCACCGGGCAGTGACGTCTCAGGCGGCGCGCCAGTGCAGAGAAGATCGTGCGGCTGCCGGAATGCAGAGGAGACTTCAATGCTTCTTCAGGCCTGCAAGGATGCTTCTTCAAGGCCCAAGGATGCTTCTTCAATGCTGGCCAAGGATGATTCTTCAATGCTGGCCCAAGGATTCTTCAATGCTGGCTTGCTTGGATGGAGAAGAACCCACAGGGAGAAGAGCCCACAGGTACTGAACTGGGTGGGAGGGGGAGGTGGGGGTGGCATTCAAGATGTTTGGGAACTACAACTCCCAGCATGCTTTATTAGCTGGAGTTGTAGTTTCCAAACATCTTGAATGCCAAGTTTCTACCCTCGGTTTATACTCGAGTCAACAACTTTATTAGGATTTTTAGCTGAAATTGGGTACCTCGGTTTATACTCGGGTCGGTTTATACTCGAGTATATACGGTATATAAAATGTACCTTATAAACTTTCCCAAATCCGCCTTCTCCTATTAACTCCCAATGTTCAAATACAGCGGTGAGATCCTAACAAAATATAACAAAACCATTGTTACAGGAATAATGTAACGTAAAAGGGGCAAAAGAATAAATGGTACAATATAAATGCCTTGCAGTCCAATTACGGATAATTACTAAAACGTAAGTTTGTTTATTATATAATACCCTGCCAATAGCCTAATAAAACTATTTTATTTACAGGAAATAAGTTTTTTTTTTTAATTACATTAATCTGGATCTCTCCATTATATTCCTTCAAAGGTGCTAATTTTGCCCCAACCAATCAGATGTTAGCTTTCAAATGTTAAATAACAACTGATTGGTTGGGGCAAAATTAGCACCAATTTAATCAGACGACATCACGGCCAATCATACGGTTCCCTATGAGTCTCTCACACTGTCGCCAGCAACAGATCACAGCGAACGCTCGTGTGGGACAAATAATAGCCCTGTGTGTACGCAGACCGGTTTCGGCTTTATTGAGCCATCATCAGTGTAGTGAAGGACTCTATGGTGGTTTTGCAATGTGAAGCGCCTATAGACAGACGTCACTAATAAATTAAATAAAATAGGGAAAGAAAAAGGCATTAAAGCTCCTTTGCAGTCTATGCAAATAAGGAACAGAGACTTTTGGGTAATTTCCATGGCAGCTCATTTATTTATTAGTGATGGTATATGTCTATATGCACTTCTGCTTCACATTGCAAAAGCAATGTTCTGTACTACACTGATGATGGCTCAATAAAGCTGAAACAAGTCTGTAGTTGGCTCTCTGGTTTTGCATTTAGCTTGTGCAACGCTGTAAAAATCTTTTAATATATATAGATTTCCTGAGAGTTGCAATGGAAACATGGAAATTACCCAGAAGCCTCCGTTCCTTATTTAAATAAATGTCTACACATTTTTATTGGGTGTTTAATATCCACCTATGAATATTAAACACCCACGTGACAACAAACCATGTGCTGGTTTTGTTGTCACATGGAGGTACCAATCCTCATCAATAACTGATAAGTAAGAAATATTTTACATCCATTCAGTAAATTTTGTAATTTGGAGGGGGCAGATGCTGAGAGTTATAAGTGTAAATAACAATCTCCAGGCAGATTAAGAAGCAGGACACTAGCCCATGGCATGTGGTCTACTGACTGAGCATTTGTGAGGCAGAGCTATGTTTCACAGAGCATGTCAGGATCAGAATAAAATGGGCTGTACCAGATGAGTGCAAGCTTGGACTCTTACTTCCTACCATGGGAGAAGCTCCTGGGACTACAGGGGGCCACAAATACAGCCCCCATTACAGACAAATGGTATAGATGAAGCAGGGAGAGTGCCCCCATTATAGTTTTGCTGTGATTTGTTTTCACGTCACTGTGTTATGGCCTCCTGCAAAATTCCCCCCCACCTCCCCATCTCTAGGGGCCTGTTTGTCCCTCTTCTATGGATTCCTTCCTTCCATGAATCATCCTGCCATGGGTGGGATTCATAAACAGGAATGGGACCAGCCTATTGCTAGATACAGACACGAAAGATTCAGCCCCAACCAGCAGAGCATCTTGGCTGCATCTTCATGCCTGTACCTACCTTAAATTAGCTGAATATGATTGTCCACTGGTGGAGTTAACAGGACATAGGTTGAAATGGTCCACATCCTGTCTCTATCTCCTGGCAGATGTATGTATGTATGTACAGTATATATGTATAATTTTATTTATAAAGCACCACTTGGGTATGCAGCGCTGTACATTTTAAAATACAGAGTATACAAACAAGGGAATAAATTAAATACAATTTAATACATCGTCTAAAAAAGCATATATATAAATTATGTATAAATTGATATAAGTGGAACATGCCTTGACAAATTAGGAATGAGATCCCCTGCCCCGAAGAGCTTACAATCTAAGTGGGAGGGACAACATACAGATACAAGTGGGGGGGATGGGTACAAAGTGCTTAAAAGGGTTAACAATCATTTGTTGTGCTGATGCTCAGAAAGGTAGGATAACAGTCTAGATTTGAAAGCATTAATGGATGTCACCAGGCGAAGCGAGAGAGGGAGAGAGTTCCATTGTTGACCAACAGTCATTTGTCCCAACCGAGTGCTCGCAGTAGCGAATGCTCGGTCGGGACAAATCATTTCCCCGTGTGTACCCAGCCTAACAACTAATCCCTATGCAACCATAGAGTTCAGTTTGAATGTGTATATCTGAATATTCACAGATTCCATTAGAATCTGCCTGTACTTGACCTTATAATTAACCATGAAGGGGCTAGGGTTAAGCTAGTACACCGATGCAATGTGAGGCTGATGCAAGATGAATAAGCGGTCAAAGGACATCTGTTCCTACCAACATTTGTATATGTGTGGCCACTTGGTCAGGCATTGTTGGTGATCCATAAGGGATCAATGAATAACAACCAACTGAGCGCCACACACGTGCGATTGTTGGCTGGAGCTGACGTTTCGTTTGTGACACGTCAGCCTTTACCATTGCCCTGGGTTGCCAGATCATATGACCTGATAGGGATACACTTGATAAATGTAATTAGCAAGGCTGCATTTATTTCAAATTGATTGCAGGTAACCCACAATTGTAACTCAGCCATGCTGTGAATGTTTTTAATAGGTGTCCCTGCATATTTCACGCTGCCAACGCCTATAAGGCTTAGTACCAGTTAATGAAATGCTCTGTGGCTTCTCAGCCATAACCAGACTGGGACACCCTCATATTACCCAAGGCCAGAACAAGGACTACAGGCCCTTGGGTAAAACATTGTTGAGGGCTAGGCCACATTAACGTTTTTAGCACGTTTGCGCACGCAATTGCGTATGCGATTTTGTTTAAAATGGAAAAATTGCGGGAACACAAAAATGCCTGTGATTTCTGATGTGCACGCATTTGCGTACACCATTACAAAAATGCATGAGCAAATGTGATAAAACATGCGACAACGTACAGAAATCACACATGCAATAATGCTCGCGATTGTGTGTGCAATTCGGTGCTTTGTAGTAAGGCCACATCGCTGGGCTAATGTACAATTTGCCGCATACAAACTAGCCCTAAGAGCCCTTTCTTTAGACACGCTCTTTCTCGCCTAACAACTCGTGTGTTGTCTGTTCACAAACCCTGCCCTTAGATAAAATGTCTGCCTATTATTATTTCCATTAACCAATCAGCAACCTAGTTGGAAAGTTCAGCTCATCACAGCCAATCACGTCTGTATACTTGTAAGCCAACCATGTGGAAGGTTACTCAGCGTTTTGTATCGGCCCTTCGAACCGTGGGCTTTGCAGTTGGTACTGGTGGTTGACCAGCACGATATGGATAAAGATTTAGTTAGACAAAGTCTGAACTATCACGGCCCCGCACTGCTCAACCTGCTGAGGAACGAGCAGCAAGAACATGCCGGATTCAAGCAGCTCCTTGGAGACCTCTCTAAGTGGCCTCAGTACAGGTAACAGACGTTGACAGGCTGGGGAGCAGAGCTGTGTGTGGAGGGAGATGATGTGTAATACGGGGGTTAGAGCTGCAGTATCGAGCTTTGGCTATGGGCAACTACGTGTTAATACGTGCAACATATTCATCTACTGCAGCGAATCAGAAGTCAGTTTTTTACTGGTCTGCAGTTCGATAGCATCTGATTGGTTGCTGCTCTTTGATAGCACTGCCAATTTTTATTTTCCTATTGTTAAATAATCCCATAAGTATCTTATTTAATAACCCAGCGCTGTAAATACGCATGGAAGCCAGATGCGTTTTCTCGAGCGCTGCATTATAATTTGGGAGGGATGGAGGAGGTGCGTGCGCCGTGGGGTTTGTTAGTATTATATATGAGAGAATGTGCCCCTGACAGTGTAATATATGGATATTATTATATGGAGACTGTCACCGAGGAGTTATTAAATGAATACTATGTATACTTTTATAAAGCGCCACTTGGGAAAGCAGATTGTACAATAACAAAATACTAAAAAATTATACAAAGGTGCAGGCAAATACATAGAAAGTTCAGTACATAAACATATAAATAAAGCTAGGTAGCATACAGATACAAAGGAATGGGTATAAGTGCTGAAGTGGGGTGTATGCAGGGCAAATAAAACAATCATATACTGTACTGGTTACCAGATAGGTAGGATGTAAGGCTAGATATAAAGGAGCACTGAAGTTTCCAGACAACATAGCCCCAATAGAAAAAGCACATTCACAAAGATACAAAAGGCTGTCTCACCTCCCCCTTTGTTGTGGATGCTGGGTGATTTAGGAAAATAACCTGTTGAGACTTGGGGTCAGCTCCCAAAATTCACCTTATCTGGGAACACCCAGCAAAGTGTCAACAGTACACCTCACGGGAAGCTTCATCTTTGCTTCCTGGCAGCTGACAGCCAATTATGTTACAGCTCAGAGATCATCCCTCCCGATGACACAGAATATAGATTTATGTGCAGTTTTAGTGTAAACACATTACAAATGCTAAAAACACAAAAGGTCTGAACAAAACACCCCTTATTAACTAACAAGGTGGGTCCTTAACCTTGCAAAACACCAATAGGGGTCAATGAAAGTAAGTAATAAGGGGGAAAAAGATACCAAATATAAATCGGATTATTCCTTTAATAAAACAAAGTAAATAAATAATGAATAAATAAGTAATAAATAAAACACATTTGATCTATAATAATAAGGTGCAATCCCCTACAAATGATGTATAACACGAAGACAGCTCCAATCAGTAATTAGGCGTTCTCTCCTTGGGTACACAGGGGAAGGAGTCTTAGCAGAACACGCGCTCACATGACGAAAGATGTGGAAGCTGGGATGTTTGGAGTCGTGCAGTGGAGGTCTTTTGAGTAATGCGCACTAGGAGGAAAAGCCGGGAGTTTGGTAGCGGTCTCTGGACTTACTGTTTCTTTGTTGGATTTTGGGTGGAGAGAGTATTGGGGAAACTGTGTAGGAGGGTCCAGTACACTGAGGTGGCTTCTGTGGTACACTGTATACCGCTTAAGGTACTTATTTCACTTTTTTGGACTTTGATAGATTGATTGCAAGAGAGAACACCTAATTACTGTCTGGAGCTGTCTTCGTGTTACACATTAGTTGTAGGGGATTGCATTTGTATTATTATAGATCAAATGTGTTTTATTGATTACTTACTGTTTTATTAAAGGAATAATCCGATTTATATTTGGTATCTTTTTTTTTTTTTACCCCTTATTACTTACTTACATTACAAATGCTCCTGTCCCTAACAATGATAGATGCCTTTTGCTTTTAATTTTATTTTTTTGCTAGCATGGCTGTAAGAAACGGAATATTCACATTTCACTAAAAAATAAAAGTATGGGGAATTGGACCTGCAACCTTCTAAACTGTGTGTTGCTGAAAAGAAATCTTTATACTTTTGCCACAAGGGCTAACATTTTTATCTTTTGTGGCTTTTTGAAGCCAAGATGGGATATGAATTGTACTGGCAACAACATGGAAGGCTTCTTTGTTACAGAATCTATTACTTACATATACTAAATGCAACTTACTAGGGAATAACTTGTTCTGGGGAGAAAAGCTTTCACATCCGGATTTTAAAATGTACGTTTAGTTCTCCTTTAAACCAGCTAATTAAGGTTTCTTGAAGTAGAGAGAGAGGGGAATATAATTCCAGAGGATGGGAGCCACAAGAGAGAGGTTTAAGGTGAGAGAAAGCAGTACAAGTGTGGGGTCTGTACAGGAGATTGTTCTGTGATGATCGAAGGATGCGGGCGGGAACATATGGGGACACTAGTCAGGAAATATAAGGAGGTGCAGCAGAGCGAAGGGATTTACATTTTAGGAGAAGGATTTTGTATACAATACGCTCTTACATGGGAAGCCAGGTTGTTGTCTGGTGCAGAGGAAATTTGGGATACTGTTTATTAGAGAGCAAAACAATACATGTATTATTATGGATTTATATAGCGCCAACATTTTCCATGGCGCTTTACAATAACATACATTAAATACAGGGTAATACATGTTATACAAAGTCATACATATTACATACACAGGTAATGCATAATATAAGTAAACAGAGTGATGAGTTTCTTACAGCAATACCATGATACAATAGGAGAGAGGATCCTGTCCAAAGAGCTTACAGTCTAGAGGATATGGGGTTGAGACATAAGGTTGCAGGAATCGGTGTACATGTAGCAGAGTTTATTATGGACTGAAATGGAGAGAGGTGGGAAAGTAAGTAGTAGGTTACAATAGTCCAGGATGAAAGCATAGTGGAGTTCCCTGACCATATAAGAGAGAGACACAGAGAGAGAGAGACACAGAGAGAGAGAGACACAGTAGCACATGTACTGCTATGAGCTGATAAAGAGGGTAGATCCCTCTAAAGCTTGTCAATTATAATAAACTGTTAATCCATAAAAATTACCACAGTACTCTTCTTTTTACTACATATATACAGCAAAACAATTTTTTACACAGAAATAGCAGTACTTTGTCTGTGATAAAAGCATATTTTTGAGAGCTAAAACATGGCTGGACAAATCATCAACATTTCTAGGAGCCAGCAACTTGCATGATCCCGCAATACAATACCAAACATAAACGAGATTACATCTGGTATTGCATTGTGGGATTGTGTAATGGTATGAGGCTCCGATAGCACAGATTTTCAGTCCCCATACAAAGGCCTGCTAAGTTTTGCACTTCGAGGTAGAGCTAAACTTAACGGAAGGGCTTTTGTATCGGTTGCACAGCACTTATTTTCAGAAAAATTTGGAAATGGTGCTATTTCCTAAAATCCATGTAAATCACATTTTAACCCAAAATTACTTCGGGTCAAGGTGAGTTTTAAACGGATTTGACTAATATTGAATCTCCCCCTTTGTATACACAATTTACATAAAAAATATAAAAACCAAACTGCAAATGTAAAAAAGTCCCCTGTATATGGGGATATCATGGACTCCTTAAAGGGCATGTCCATTTTCGGAATTTTGCCCAATAGTAGCTTTCCTTCCCCCAGCCCCAACCGCCATAAAAGATTTTAGAGGAACTCCCCCAATCTTTACTTACCTTGCCTCTTTCCCCCCGGAGTACTGTCCCGGCCCTCTGCTTGCATGAAACTGCAAGCGGGGGCGGGACCTGCAGCCGCCTCCGTGATTGGCTTAGAGGCAGCCAATTACGGACGCGGCTGCCGGCAGTGGAGAATACTGGGGGAGAGAGTTATGGTAAGTAAAGTTCGGGGGAGTTCCTGTAAAATCTTTTATAGCGGTTGGGGCTGTTCTTACGCTAGGGGGAGGGATTGCAAAAGGGGGGGGGGGGGGAGCTGAACTGCGCAGTACAAAATTCTCCCGGAGGAGAGACAGGAGGCAGAGTCCTATATGGACTCTGCATTACTCCTGGTGGTCAGTTTTTCAGACTTTGGGAGGGGATTCCAGGAGAACCATTTGGAGCTGGGATGTAAGGTAATGATTTTTGTTTACTACACAGTGGGGCCAGTAGTGGGGGAGATTATAGTTTTGGAGGTGGACATGCCCTTTAATACCTGTATATCCATCATATATTCTCACACAAACATTAATACAGAGCATACTCGCATGTTCTGACACACACTTTTACATGTACTTACCCAATCTCAAAAAATGTCTTTCAAAGACATTATTACTACACATATGCACACATTAGTAATACTCACTTATTGAAACACTTTTACATGTAATGTCACATTTACTTTACTTTATAAATACATACCCACATAAGTATACTCTCCAACATATACACTTACCTGTTCATTCATACATTCTCCTCTCAAACATGCATACACGTTATCCCCCCCCCCCCCCACACACACACACACACACACACACATTCAGTATACACAGAAACACTGATGTCAATACCATACAGAAAGACTGTTTAATCTTCTCCCTGTGCCTCCAGGTCATATTTATAAAGGTACTGTTAGTAAATAATTATAGATGGGAGAGTCCTAAAGACCCTTCCTGCTAAATGCCGATCCGCAGTTCTTCCTTTGCCTTTGCTTTCCGCTTGACATACAGGTTTCCCACACCAATGCCAAGACTGCTGGATTCTCTATAGTTCCGCTCAAAGTTATGTCCACAAATTGGTACGTTATGAAGCTTGCAAGCAGCACACTCACTCCACCACCTTTCGCACCAGACGTAGAAGGTGCGAACAGGAATGCCAGGACACAGATTCTGCTACATCGTATAGCAAAGGCCGTAATCCGGAACCTTGCTCTATTACATTACACAGCATGGTCCCAGCACCCCTGATTCCACTCGACGAAAGGTGGAAATGAAATTATTAGCGTTCCGCTCTGTCTATCGCCCGCTGGGAAAGGTTAGTGGGGTGGAAAGTGCATAAACATATTTATAAATTTTCTGGTCGCTGGGAAAGATTTCTTAGTCGCCATGGTGACCTGGCGACCGGGATTTGTCCAGCCCTGAGATAAAATGTGATTAGCATGTTACCCCATGTGCCATTAGCTGTAGTTTGATGGCACAATAGATACATAGCTATTGCATGGAAATGTGCGACAGCATTAGTAATAGCCATAAAAAAACCTGCCCATTGTAGCAGGTAATCTGTGTCATTACATCTTTTGACTAAAATTAACATTTTTTTTTTTTCAGAAAAGAAAGGAATGTTGAAAACCCTGAGATCCAGCAGTTCATTGCTAGGAAAGCTGACCTGCTTTTTGCAAATTCATGGACATCAAATTCCCAAGCTAAATCAGAAACTCAAGAGCCTACACAAGGTACAGTGATTCTTAAGACTTATTGCTTATAAATTATTTTTTTAAACTGTATTTATTTAAAAAATGAGTATCCAGAAGATATAAAAGTGTTCATTGTATACATATTTACATATACAGTTTACATCAGATTACAGTTTAAACTAGAAAGGGAAAGTTTAAGTATAAACTTTGAATTTGGCTTGAAGGGCTGCATTTTGGAAGGGAATGTGTGTGTTTGCTGCAGATTTTAAAACTCAATAACGGGAATGATGAGTTTGTAGTGAACGCTTGTTTGGGACAAAAAAGTTTGTGTGTACCCAGCCCAAAGTGATGCTAATTTTGATCCAATCAATTAGAAAGCTAACATCTGATTGGTTAGGGCATAAGAACTTTTATTGAATCTCTCAGTATCTTTTTGATGATTGGTCAAAATTAGTTTTTTTGACTTTAGTTACCCTTTAAATATGGCTTCCATGGGAATGGAAAGGTAGGTCAGTAGGTGGTCTGTGTGGGGGGTTGGGGGCATCACCATTTGTATTTATGAAATATCCACATTTGAGGATTGTTACCATTATAGTCTATGGGAAAAAATGTCCGGAAATTCGCCTGTAACGCTTCCGCGGATTCCTTAGCTAGAAGATAGCACACTTCTCCTATATGCCCCGCACGTCTGTACCGGATTTCATGTCTCTAGCTCAAAAACTGTGGGAGGAGATACGGTCCAAAAAAGCGGAAGAATAAAACGGAAGAAGAAAAAGAAGAAGAAGAAATAGAAAGAACAGTAATTTGGCTTTTTCAAGCCAAATTAATTAAGACCGTAGTGAGTTAAAAATTGACATTCAAATAATTGCATGTAGTATACATTGGATTCGGTTGGATACCAATGACAATATATAAAATGGGAGAAAAAAACATAAAAAGAACTGGGGATATTGAACTTGGGAGTGAAATTCAGTCAGTGTGTTACTATATTGTTCTAGGGTTGAGTTTAAAGGGGAACTGTGGTCCAAAAATGACTTTAGGTAAATTGATAGGAATTACTCCCCTGAGAATTTTTGCAATGTATTTCCATTGTTTATTTTGCATGGTTTTGAAGATATTCACATTTTTGTGTGTGATATGGCAGCAGCATCACCAGGTCCCCTGCACTTCCTGCTTCCTGCTCTGAAACGGTTAGTCAATCAACCTGTGTCTTCTCCCCTTTGCAGCCCCCCTGGTCCCTCCCACTCATGGACCCCATGGTCCCTCCAGTTGCAGGCCCCCCATGGCCCATTACCATACAGCCCCATGTGGCCTCGCACACTGAGGGAGTCTGAGGCTTTGCTTGCCAGCGGCACTGTGCTGGAGAAGCCTCTGGAATGTCACAAGTCACCCTCCCACCCATTAACTTTCTGGTCAGTCATTTCTGTACATCTTGGGCTGTGGAGCTCGTAGAGAGGTGGTTGGTGGCTTGTTTTAAAGGTAGGAAACTGGCCTTTTATTTAGGCTTAACTTATTTGGAGACCACAGTTCCCCTTTAAACATGTGCATTGTCGGGGTGGTAGCTGTTTGGCAGTGCCTTTAGGGATCACATCCATGGGTCGTCTCCTGGGAGCTTTTGCACCCTTAATGTTGTCTCCTTTTATTCATTCCAGCAGTACCATATTTTATTATATTTAATAGAGATCCTCTGTTCAGATAAATCATTCTCAGATAGGGAAGCATTTGGTTAATCATGGTTTTCCAGGTTTTCAGTTTGGGGACTGTAGAGCCATCCATTCCAGTATTATGGCTCTTCTGGCATAGAACAGGGCTTCTCGTATAAATTCTAATTCATGTTTGTTCCAGATATCTAGATTCCAAATATGCATATTTTAGGGTCATGTGGAATAGGGTATGGTAGTGTACAGTTTCTGACAATTCTTGTCGCCTGTGTATTTTGCAGTACCTCCTGCTATTAACCTGATTTCTAATTGATCATTGGTGTTAGAAATAGCTCATATGAAAAGCTAAAGCCCTCCCAAATAATATTAAATGTACTGGTAAAAAATAGTTTCACTGAAAAAAGATTTCATTTAATCCAGACAGAAAGGTCGAAATGTTGCAAGACAAAAGTGTAGTCCCCTATACAGAAAATGATCTACTACTACAGCCAATCCAAAAATATGTCAGCAAATTAAGTAGTGGTGCTGTGAGATCCAAATTGAATATCTTGAATGACTTCCATGAGCTTGAAGTACAGCATCCATGTGGTTTGGCAAGGATTCATACAAGTCTTGCATGCCTCCCAGAGTTCATCAGTATTCTTTGGTTTCTTCTTCCATGCTTCCTCTTTCATCCTACCCCACATATGCTCAATGATGTTCATGTCGGGTGACTGGGCTGGCCAATCCTGGAGCATCTTGATCTTCTTCGCCTTAAGGAACTTTGATGTGGAGATGGAAGTATGCGATGGAGCACCATCCTGCTGCAGAATTTGGCCTTTTTTATGGTTGGGAATATGAGGTAGCAAAGATTTCTTGGTATTTTACACTATTGATGTTGCTTTCCACCCTGCAGATCCCTCGCACACACCCCATACTGGATGTAACCCCAGACCATGATTTTGCCTCCACCAAGCTGTTTTCTGGGTAAATCTTGGCTCCATGCGGGTTCCAGTTGGTCTACTGCAATATTTGTGGCAACTGTGGTGTAATTCAACAGAAGATTCATCTGAAAAATCCACCTTTTGCCACTTTTCCAGCGTCCGTCCTTTTAGCAGGCTGTGGGACTTGGCAAATGCCACACAGGTTTCTCTATTATCTTTTGTTTAGTGATGGCTTATGGGCACTTATTCGACCATGGAGGCCATTTTGAGACAGAATCCAACAAACTGTTCTGGTTGACACAGGGATTTCAGGTGACCAGGTCTTCTGGAGCTCTGCTCCAGTTGGAAATGGGCTTGTCTTGGATTTTTGAGCCAACAAACGGTCCTCTCGAGCAGTTGTCTTGCGGGGTCTGCCTGACCTGGGCTTGTCAAAAACTTCTCCAGTCTCTTAAAATCTTTTCTTTATCTTCTGAAGTTGACGCTGAGAGACATTGAAGGTGTGCACCACATCAGCAGTGGATTTGGTCTTCAGCCTCTTGATAATCAACACTTTAGTCTCAGGGTGAATCTTAGGCATGTTTGCAGAGGTCTATTTGCAGTGGATGTGAAGGTCTAGTGTACTGGGGTTCTTTTTATACACACCTGACACCTAATTGATCCATTATTAGTGACAGGTGAAGCCCATATGACAAGGCGACAACACTTATGTCTTTGCAAAAATTAACTCAATGGGGTTTACCAAGCTGTGAATATTAGAATACTTTTTATTAGTTTAGTTTTGCATTGAAACATTATTTAAAAAGCTGTTTGGGGTAAAATGAATTTCTTGAAACAAAATCTGCATTAGAATTATTGTTAAGCAGCACTTCTGGTCTATTTGTACACAAGCGACGAGACTTTTGTCAGAAACTAGACGAAAGGTAGTTTGTAATCTTGGGACAGTCCCATATTAAATGCTAGAAGTTGGCTTGAGGCAGCAGGGGAATCGGCAGTCAATCATTGGTTATATCAGCAGTCACCACCCTTTATTGCCTCCATTCTAGAAGAGTAAGCGGATTCCTCCCTTCCTGGTGTCAATCATTACCCTTTAATATCTGGCTAGAAATTCATTAAATAATATGCTGACCATCCATTGGGGATTTGGGCAAGTAATGGACATATCACCAGTTTTTTGTTTTAAGGGTGTACCTGCCCTTTAGGATACACTTTAAGCCAAGCCTAAATGTAGGATAATTGGTAAATATTGTTAGCTCCAATGGTATTTGCTGATTATCCGGCATGTGCGTGGATTGAGATCACTAAACTGACAAATTCAGCTGAATAGTTCAATTAATGTAATTTTGTGCTGGTTTTTCAGGGGGGTGCTTAGTGCGAACATAAATTTAGGAAGTCAGATGCCAAGAAGGGAGGGGTTGTTCAACCAGATCAGGGTTTGTAATGATTCCTGTAAACTTCTGGGATTCTTTGCGAGTGAGGGGCACATATATTTAAGGGTGGATGTGACTTCAGCACTATTAGCTATATGTATGAAAGAGGGAAGCCTTGGGGTTTACAATTAACCCATTAAACTCAATGAAGGGGTCGATTATAATGAATGATGTGCCTTTTTCTAAAAATTATAAAGCTGAGTTAGCTTATAACTGGCACAATCCTATGTGGTAGTACGCCGATTATAACACGGTTGTTCCCCATTGTACTCGCTCATTGAGATCCCCCGGTCTGGACCTTTTGCACCTTAAATGAAGTGCCAGACCCATCCTGGTCATGCTGTGTACATTGCTCACCCTTACCATATCAGCAAGGGACCAGCTCTAATTTGTCAAGTGCAGTGTGTTTAAGAACCAGAGGATTAGATGAGTGGAATGTGTTCATGCAGGGTGCCGATCTGCTCCGCTATTTGTATATCTGTTTTACATTTTATGTGGAATATTGAATCCTTTGCTTTTTAGATAGAAAAGAAAATGTTTATATTTTTTTTTCTTTTTCCTGCAGGTTATTATGCTGTGATGCCCCCCATGGAACAGTTTATGGAGGTTCCCAGTGCACACAAAAAAGAGCTTTTTTTCCGAGATTTAGAACGTGGCGACATTGTAATTGGAAGAATTAAATCTATCCGTGAATTTGGATTTTTCATGGTTCTTATCTGTACAGGAAGTGGAGTTTTAAGAGATATAGAATCTTTAGAAATAAATGTAAGACATATTATATAATACATAAGGCTAGGGATTTAGAATGGGGAGGTGCAGTGGCTAGAATCCTTATTAAAGTCACTCAGTGATGTCACTGAGTGACTGTATTCTCCACTGCACCTTCCCATTCCCTGTGTAGACATGGACTGTCCCCTCTTCCTGCCTGCAGTATTATAATCTACCTTCTTTTACCGAGCTTCCTTTTATGACTACAGTTGGTTAACCTCTGTCTCTGTGAACCAGAAAAAAGTTCCGTTCCGCTCACCCCGACAGATTAACTTCCCGATACACTTCAATCTAATGCACAGAATGTAGAGTTGGATTAAAAAAAACAATATTGCTGGTTTCTCTTTGCAGCTCCACTTTCCTCGATAGGCTCAGTAAATCAGTGGGGGGAAAATGTCACTGCCTGCGTTGGCTCCCCTGGTGGCAAGTTTGCAGAAAAGAGAAGGGAAAGCAGGCAATTGGGAAGTGAAGAGAGGAGGATTGGTGCTGCAAAGGGAAACTCATTCAGAGGTGGCAATAAGTAACACAACTAATCCTGCTATTATTTTTTTTGTCTAAATGTTCTTCTTTATATGTTTCAGGCTTTATGTCCTCTCAGAGATGTGCCTTCACAAAGTAGTCATGGTGATCCATTGTCATATTATCAAATTGGAGACCTAATACAAGGTAATATGTAGTCTTAAAATGTTATAAATTGCAACAGAATGTTTACAATTTTTTTTTTTTTTAATTTGGGCAAGACATTTTAAAACTAAATGTGCTTCTTAATAAAAGGGAACAAAAATAATATTTTCTTTCAGAAAATAAGGTAGAAATACAGCACAACTAATCTCTTTATTATTCTTCTGAAAGTGTTTTGGAGCTGGTTGCTCCAAAAGACAGTGTCTCTGCTGAAAGGGTTTCCTTGCTTCAATGCTATATTCAGACCTCCAGGAAGTGTGTATCTGATGGGTGGTAAGGGGGGGGGGGTCTCCCCTGCCTGTCAGTCTTGTACTTGACTTAAGCAGATTAAGTGATCCAATGTAATCCTGTTCCATAAACCGAAGCAATCTTCCATAAGCAAACTATCGTCGATCCAGGGTTTAAATAAGGAACAGAGACTTCTGGGAAATTTTCATTTTTTCATGGCAGCTCTCAGGAAAGCTATGCGTACTAAAAGGTTTTTACAGCATTCCACAAGCTAAATGCAAAACCAGAGAGAAACCAGAATTAAATAAAATGATTCAATGTTATCCTGTTTCATAAACCGAAGCAATCTTCATTATGCAAGCCGATCCTGCTGTGCGCTTTCTTTTCTCTGTGAATAAGCCAGGTTTGTCTGTATAACAAGTGTTCTTTAGTTTTCGTACCGAATTACATCCAATCACTTTGCAATTTTATTGCTTTTTTGTTTAGAATGGCGAGAACCGTTTAAATAGTTCAGTGGCTAGCTAGTTTAATGGGAGCAAAAGTGGAATATAAGTTTTTTTTTTTTTTTTTTTTTTTTTTTTTGTAGCTAAATGTTATAAACATATTCCACAGTTTCTACCATTATAATTATGGCCACTTGTGTATCTTGTGTGAGTGTGTGCATACAAATGGGTGAACAGTGGATTAGCAGGCTGGCGCACTATAGCTAAGGGTTAAACGTGCCACCTGCACCATATAATCCCAAAAAATTGCGAAATTCAAAAGAAATCTTTTATCAATTGGTTCAATTGGCGGCGGCAATGTGCGATCGCTAGAACTCTTAGCTAGAAGTCCTTTTGCTTAGGTCACCTGATCTCCCTTCTGCAGACTCCTCCTTAAGTGACAGAACGGAAAGTGAATGGAAGAATCCTGCCTCTGAATTTCTGGCACAAACTGTAGAATTTCTAAACATACAAGAAGAATAGGGCCCATAGAGATTGCTCACTCAAACAGGTATGGCATGTTAAAAAAATTCAATCTTTATTACTCCAAAAGAGGCAGAACAGCTTTGTTCAGCATAAACCAGAAAGGTAATACTTAGGGGATCGAGAAGACCGGTCCATGGTAGGACCACCCAAGTATTGGGTATCCCCTAAGTATTACCTTTCTGGTTCATGCTGAACCAAGCTGTTCTGCCTCTACCTAGCTGCTGAGACAATTGACTGAGACTGGATGAGGTTGTTTTTACGTACAGCTTAGTATAGGATCTTTACACTATACCACTAGGCACTTTATACCTTGTATGTATAGGGTTGTCTGGGGAATTTATATCAAGGGCTTTACCACAGGAGGGTTTGGTTTATTGCTACTTTTAAATGTTTTTAATTCTCTTATGATTTTATTCACTTGTGTATAATTTTTTATTGTGTATAATTTAGCAGTAATAAAGATTACATTTGTTTAACAGGCTATACCTTTTTGAGTGAGTGATCTCTATGAGCAATATCCTCCTTGTATGTTTAGTTGTGCTTTTTTACCCATACGCCCCTCCCCTAAGTGTACTGTGGGTCTTGTACAACAGGTATTCTAATCTGACTCTTATTACTTGGTGCTCCTGTATTTGTTTATTTGGTTCAATTGTTACAAACTGGAGAATTTGAGGTTATGCAGCACTGTACTGGACCATGGGTGAAGCTGTTGTATTTTAACTGTATGTGTGTATCAGCCACAGATGGGGTGGGGGGAAAGAGCATTGTCAGTAACTCTTTTTTATGATATTTGTACAACGTGTTGGGGGGAAGAAGGTCCATTTTGTACTGGGCTGGGGGATCCATGTTTTACTGGGGGTCTATATTGTGTTGGGGGACCATATTGTATTTGGGTGGAGGTACATATTGTACTAGGGGTCTAAATTGTGTTGGGGGATCATATTGTATTGGGGTGGGGGACCATATTGTATTGGGGCGGGGGTCTATATTGTGTTGGGGGACCATATTATATTGGGATGGTCTGTTTATCGGAGTGCATGCGCTCTGATCCCCAGAAATGATGGGTCTCAGCGCAAGCGTCCACCAATGCGCACGTTTAGTGTGGCCCCAGCCTTAAAATGCAAATCCAGTTTCAAAGGTATCACCCCCCCAAACCCCACTTTTGTTCTAATCTACACCCGACGCTACCACGCTGAAGAATAAGACCTTACAGAACCACAATCCCTGCGTGGCATTTCGTGTTCGCTAGAACTTAGCTAGAAGTCCTGTGCTAAGTTCATCTGATCTCCCTGCTGCAGACTCCTTCTTTTAAATAACAGAACAGAAAGTGGATGGAAGAATACTGCCTCTGAACTTCACTCGACGCTACCACGCTGAGGAATAAGCCCTTGCAGAACCACATTCCCTCACTGGAAGTCCTTCCTCCTCTGCTCCTGGTTATGAGCGCACTCGTAACAGCTTGATGGCAGTTAGTCATTTGGCAGGACCTCATCATCGCAGACATGAATAACAGTCATTACCTGGAAGCAAAGAGGGGACCGGGGAGGCATTTGTGTAAGTTCTAATTCCTCAGCGTAGGAGCGTCTGGCGATGGTAATTTTTTTGGGCTTGAGTTACCCTTTAATCAGTTGGACATAACAGATGGATGTTCGACTGCAAAAAAAAAAAAGGCTTTAGTTTACATATATAATTTGATTGAATTAGACATCTCTCCCTCAAGTCAGTGGGCTGTTTGCAATGGAGCTTCAGTAAGAAGAGCAAGAGGGGACGACAATCGGTCATCATGAATAGCATACTGATGAGTTTTTGTACAGTAAATAAATAGGTTGGGGAGGGGATACGTTCAAAGTGAGCTACTGAGATGCTGCTAATTCATGTGAAATTTTTTCTGGGGGGCAGGGCAGATAGATGGGAGTTGGAGGTTGTTGCATAGGCAGGATCACTATCAATAAAACTTGCATTAAAGGGACAGTTCAGTGGAAATTATCATTATTTTGTTAAATTGTTAGTTTGTGTAATGCCTTTTCTCTCCCATTTTGAAAAATCAGTTGATTTCATACCCTTTGCTATTCCCTGCTGTTGACATTAGTGAGCTGATAAGGTTCTAACGGTCCTTCTTCTTCCCAGGATGCACCACATCCTTGGAATGTTCCTAACAGTAATTTCTACTGATTGGCTGTTGAATGGGTCAAACATGCCCAGATCTCTACTGAGCAACTGAATCAACTCAGGCACTGGGTCAAGGGAAGACCATAATGGTCTGTTATAGGGGTCCTGCAAACAGGAAGTCAGTATTTCTGTTGCATTTATTTATACACAGACAAATGCTGAATTGGCAGATTAAGGTCATTGGGATAAAAAAATGCTTTTCAGAAGAAAAAAAAAAGAGCAATATATGTATTTTCACTGAACTTCCCCTTTAACTGCTGTGAGTGTCCTCAAAAGTTTTCACACATTTGTTCATGGACCTTTCTTGTAGTATGAGACTTACTGTATGGAAGTGTGAAAGCTTTTAAATATGATTAGGTATTTAGACCAGTTTGACTGACACTAAAGCTTCATAGACACAGTCGATTGATATCTGTAAGCCATTCGTCGGACGATTGTTTGTCATGGATTGTGGAAAAAATTGCTCCTGTGTACAAAGCTTTTAAGCTGATTATAAACTGCGACTTTCCATTCAGAATCTATCAAACATTTTAATGAGAGTTTTTCTTATGGCCGTTTGTATTACCTTCCGATGTTCACTGCATTTTCTTCTTCCAAAATTATAAATAGCTGGGTACCCAGTGATTTATATAGCTCTGTACCCAGTGATTTATATAGCTCGGTAGTACCCAGAACAAACACGTTAAAATACTTAGGCTTACAAATTTCCCAAATGCCATCAGACTATATAAAACTAAATATAGAAGCACTTATCGCCATGACAAAAAACAAAATTCAATATGGAGCACATTACCTTTCTATGGTGGGTGGGAAGGCATCGATTGGAAGGATCTGTGATTTATCCCAGTTAATTGCGAGTCTGGAGTATTGGCCATATTCATTTATGATTGTAAGGGTTCTGTTCAATGATGTTCCTTGGTCAGGTAAATAAAAGAGCATACTGTATCATCTGCATATAAACTGATAATTTCTTTTTGGGAACCAATCTTCAGGCCTTCTATGTTTGTGTCGTTTCTCAATTTAATCGCTAGGGGTTCAATGACCAAGGCATATAGTAATGGGGAGAGGGGGCAGCCCTGTCTCGTACCCCTAGACAGGGGAAAGGAGTTTGATGTCCATCCGTTGAACTTTGCTTTGGGAGTAGAATATAGAGTATGAAGCCAATGCAGGATATTTGGGCCAAAGCCATATCTGGAAAGAACTTGCCATAGGAAAATCCATTCTACAGAATCAAATGCTTTGGCTGCATCTAGGGAGACTATACATCGGCGGCCTATTAGATCGTGTTGTGTTTTCAGGTTTAAAAATAATCGTCTGGTGTTAAGGGAGGTGTTTTGTTTGGGATAAACCCTGTTTGGTCGGGGTGGATAAGTGATTTTATACATGTATTGATTCTGAGTGATATTATTTTAGCTAATATTTTCAGGTCCACTTGTAGTAGAGATATAAGACGGTATGATATAAGGCAGGTGGGGTCCTTATCGGGTTTTGGTATGATGAGGGCTTCTGACATTGATTGTGGTACGGTGCCGGTTTCAAACATTGCGTTGCAAAGGGTTAGCAATTTGGGAGCTAGGGAATTTATGCAATGGGAGTAGAATTCGATTGGAAGCCCGTCTGTTCCTGGTGTTTTGTTATTGGACATTTGGGATATAGTTTGTCTTATCTCTCTTTCTGTTATGGGTGCTTCTAGTCACTGTAGATCTTGAGGGGAAAGTTTGGGGAATGGGATTTTCTATAGGAGATTTTCTATTTCTATATGGTTATGTTGTAGGGTTGTAGCGTAGAGGTTAGAGAAGCAAAAAAACTAGATACTTTTTCTGTGTTTTCAATGTTGGGTGCTGAGTCTCTTTTTAAGGAGATGTTGATTGTGGGTTTGAGCTCATAATGAGCTAGGAACACTAGCAGCTTTCCACATTTTTCTCCGTATTCATATATTCTGAATGATTTGAAGTGTAGTTTTTTGGTTGTTTTTGCTAATAAGATTTGGTCGGTGTTTTTTGTTTGTATTTTCAGTGCTTGCGCTGTTTCAGGGGATGGGTCGGATTGAAAGCGTGTGTTTTTTATATGGTTTTTTTTGTGTATTTTGAATGTTTCCCAAACTATAATGGGATTTGCTGTGTATGTGTTAATGTGGAAGAATTCTTCCCATTCTGTGTTCAAGTCTATTTCTTTTGGAAATAGTTTGAGTCAGTATGGGTTTAGTTTCTAGCGTGTGGGCTGTTTGGGTCGTTCCCAGGTGAGTGTCATCCAGCATGGTGACTGATCAGAGAGCACTCTTGAAGAATATCCCATATCTTCTATATCAAATAATTATGAATTTACAATGATTAAATCAATTCTAGGCATTGTGTTGTATGAGGTAGAAAAACATGAATATACCAGGGTGTGTTGGTATTTTGCTCTCCAAACATCATATAAATTTAGAGATGTTAACATGTTCTTCCAAATCGTGTCCAGGGGTTGGCCGGTGGTTGCCAGGTGCATGGGTGGGTTTTGTCTAGAGCTACATTTGGCACCATGTTAAAATCACCCAGCCACACCACAGGGATATCACGATGTGATGCCATATATTCTATTGTTGTAACATTCCAGCTGTGTATGGGGGTGGTGTATATATTGCTATCAGAACCAGGGGTTTGTTAAATATTCTTGCAAATATAAAAACATATGTGCCATGGCGATCTAGCCTCAAATCCAGTAGCTCAAACTGCACTGATTTGCCTATTATCACTGCCACCCCTGTTGTGAATATTGCATGATAAACCCATCCCACCCATGTTTTTTTAAGAGCTCTTTGCTAATATCCAGTTAGGTGGGTTTCTGTAAGTATTACATCAGCATGTAGTTGTTTTAAGTGGCGCATTACTGCCAAGCGGCTTTGTTTTGTAAGCCCCTCACGTTCCATGTTAAGAATTTTATTTGTTTATTTTGTGTCATATCCCACTGGATTTGTGGCTTTACCGGAGTTTCAAGTTTCTGGACACATGAAGCATATTTAAAAACATTGACTTATTTATATAAGCACATTAAGAAACATTTCTTTATACAAAAGGTTTAGTTATTAACCAACTATTTACAAATAATTCCGCTTTCCACATTCTAACTTGTGTAAGCATAAAACCCCGAACAAGTCTTTATGCGGTGATGTATACCACATGCTTATACTTACCTGTGAGAAAGTTTAACATAACTTGGATCCTTTATATTGGAACGGTTTCTTTATCATCCGCAGGATATATTTGCTGATGTTTAATATATGTTTATACTGTGGGGAGTGGGGATCTCAGGGGCTCCTGTTTTTAGGGTATAGGGTATACACACATCTTTGTATATCGCTTTATATAATTAAGATTGCACCTTCCCATTGTGGTTTGTTTAGCTAGTGCCCTGCATCCCTCTTTATTTTCAGTTCACCATTATCCCTGACTTCTACCAAGCAGTCAAAGTTGTTTTGTACCTCTTTCTTTTTAAATCTGATGCTTCACAGCATTGATGTGTTCTGTGAAGGCTTGTACTTTCTTCTGGTGGATTTGATCCCAGGTGTCATCAACTTATCCCGACCAGTGGCTGGGTGCAATACCCTTGAAAGTATTAAGAGCCTGTGTTTCCACTTCCTCCATGTAAAGGTTTGCCAGGATGGATGAAACTGGAGAGCCAATAGTACATCCATGTTTTTGCTTGTAGAACATATCCTTATATTTGAAATATGTGGTTATCCGGCACAAGCCCTTTCTAATGATGTTCTAATCATCTGCACTGTTCTTTCAGGTTTATCATTTAGAAGTTTAATTACTTATCCCATACGCAAATTTTGTGTTTATGTTTATTGTTAAATAGTAGAAATTGGGCATTATATTTTGTTATTTCACCTATATTTTATTAATAATTTTGAATTAAATATTTGTATGTTGAAATATGCTGAAACAAATCAAATTATTAAAAATTCCGTTTAAGACCGTTCTGCATAATCAGTAGTCAATATAATCAGTACTATAAATCAAAGCCAGTTAATCTAGTACAGCCATAAAAAACATACATAATGAGGAACAAAACAAGAGCTTAAAACTATGCACACATGTAATATACGGTAAATCTTGTTTGGAGCAAACATTAGATGATTATTCCAAACAGGATTTATCCAGCAATCCCCCTACAGACAGGCTGCAGCCGAGCAGCCTGTACATTACTATGAGGGGAGTGAACGAGGACTTTCCCTCAATGCAGGATAGCAGTGCTTGATTCTCCCTGACATTATTTAGCAATCTAGCAGGAAAAAAAAAAAAAGTGCTAATATTTTCCCTTACACAAAATCATACCTGGAGTTTCTTGTGCTGAGTATTCAATATATCCATTGCAGCTTTTCGCTCATCAAATACTTTAGTAAGCTGGGAGACTTTGATTTCCAAGGCATGCTTCTCATCAGTATTCACCTCACCTTTTAAACGTGATAACCTGCGTTCTAATTGCTGAATCTGAAAATCCTGTTTTAAAAGTTACAGTTAATTTTGGGTTAAAGAAAGACAACAGTCCATCAAACGTTTCTTTTCCCTGATGGATTATGTTTACCATTTTAAACGATAAGAAATAAGTTTATTGTCCACAATAACTGCCAAGTCCTTTTCTATTGAGTAAACTTCGAACACTATTTAATTAAGGCTATAAACACAGGATTATATTAAGCCGAAAACTGTATATGCTATTGATTGTTATTGACCCAGACATTACTACATAGATAAGGGGATCTAAAGGCACAAACTTTTTACTTTTATTCACAATATGTAAGGATTCTATCTGCATTGTAATATAAAATAGCACTAAGTAAGGCAAGTCAAAATCCCTTTGTTGGTGGCCTGTTAGATGCACAGACTGGCATCAAGTGGTGTAAATGTGCAGTGTACAAGTGCAAACCCTACGTTTTGCATGTACCAAACACCATGAAATCATAACTATATTGGGAGGTGGGACCAGTAAATAAGCTGTACATTATTACTATTGTTGTTTTTTTGCATTAAATGTAATTAAACAAATATGTTTAAGAGTCCCAAGATTGTAGCATAATCTAGCTCTTTCAATTCTAAGACCTAGCATTTGAAAAACTAATATAGTGCTATAATACAGTACATTTAAATAAATGTAATTAAGGCGTACCTGATTATAAATAATTCTCTGTTGCTTTAAGGCATGTAAGTCAAGTTTCTGAAGTTGATTATTGAGATTCCTTATTGTCACTTGGCCTCCACTTATGTCCGATATAAAATTCTTTTCTTTTGTCTTGCACTCATGTAACTCTTGAGATTTCTTGAAATGTACATCTCTTAGCTGCTTTAACTGCAGTTCAAGATCCTGTGCAAACAAGCATTACGTTTATTGATGTCTGAATTCTATTTTAAGCTGGAACCTTTGGCAACTGCAAAAGTTTGCTAATCGTAATTAAAGTAAAGAAATTAAAAAAGGTTAGAAATTAGGACCTTCCAGACTGGGGTTACCTTGATGCAGTTGGAAGGCTTTTCATTCATGTGATCACGGTAATGTATACTAAAACCCCTTTGTTTAAAATGTATTCTAGTGTGCAGATAATATGATATTGTATGGGGCCTAGGAATGTGCATTGATTATCTTTTCTATGTTTGTATAAATGTTTGACCAGATAAGTAGAACTTCCTCAAAATGTAGTTATAATTTAGCCTAAGGAGTGCTTCCACAACCCTTTTATTGTAGGCATCTTAATTGGAGTATGTACACATGAAAGATTAAAGCTGGATACACACAGTGACGATAAAGCCCCGATACTGTTGAATCCGTCTGTATCGGGGCTTTGTTGTCATTGTGTGTAGATCTTTTGAAGAATGATCACGAGGACAATGAAAGTTTGTCTGCCTCGTGGTCTTTTGTGAAATTTCCCTCGGCTGCTGGTGTCATCCTATAGGGGAGTCGGCCATTCGGGAGTTAGGTCATGCAGTCCCGAACGTTCTCCCTATGCTGTGTATAGGGAGAACGCTTGGGACTGTGTGTACTCTAATCTTTGAAAAATAACAGACAGGATCTTGTTTGTCATATTTCAAAAGTCTACCACGTGTGTACCTACCTTAACTGTCTTACAATCTATTACCATGTTTGCGCTACTTTTAACGCAAGATTTCAATGCTGGCTAATAGCAGGCATTAAAATCACGCTGTGGGTAAATCCCTTTTGGGATTTTTGAGATTCACCCACGGACTCAAAACAGGATATTGAATTGCGTACAGGAGATTTACCTAGAGCAATAGCGGCACTGTGTAAATCTCCCCCAAAGACTGCTACAAAAGGTTATTGCAACCGATAATTTGATACAGATATACAATGTTAATTGTAAGTAGATGTACCATACAAATTGTTCGACATTCAATTCACTGTACTATTAATGTCTAATGCTGTTTATTGTGAGGTTACTTAAACATTTAATTGGAACTTCATAAAGTACTACAATTATTTAACCAATTGATTTTAATGCTACAGTATAATGGCTGTTACAATCTAATGTCAGCAGAATAACATCAAAGAAACTTACAATTTTTGGACCAATCAATGGAAACCTTTATTTGCATGTCATATTGATTGTAATATCGTCCCAGTGTAAGGCCAACTTTATGCTGATCGTTGACCCCAATATCATGCATATACCCCCCCCCCATTGTTAAGCAATCTGACAGGACAATTCACTTAATAATGTCAAGAAGAGACTAAACATATTACATTGTTGCTTAAGCAGTCGTTGTCACTTGCTTTGGCAAGTGACAACGACTTAGGTTTACAAGTCGTGCAGGCCTGTTCTGGACAATAATTGACTGTGTATGGCTGTTCACGCAAGTTTGTCACTTAAAGTGCAAGTCCAGCCCTAAAATGAAAACTTATATACAGGTAATTCACTCCGCAAAACCATAAAGGGTAATAGTTTGAAATCTGAAATATATAATGCTAGCCTGAAATCCTGCACAATGTCCTGTTACCCCTGTTTCTGCTTTCTGGTTCTTCCAGTTAGTAACTGTCAGTTATGGATTTGACAGTTTTCATTACAGCCAATGACTGAATGTTAATCCCCTGGCTGCCTCTTCTGAGCATGCCCAGGCTCAGTACAGGTTTCTAAATTGCTCGGTTTTGATGAGGCATCCAGAAACATAGCAGGCATACAGTAATGAATTCACAGGACAAACTATGATATATCAACATATTTTAAAGAGGCCATTCTTTCTAAAAGATGTTTTTATGAGGGTGGAGTTGTCCTTTAAACTACCTTTATCATTTAGTGCCACTGTATTAGACATAGACCCCATTTTAGACATGATACCTTAACAGTTTTTTCTTGTTCCTTGAACATTTCCTCCATACGTAATGCTTTCTCCTCCAAACTTAGGGCTGAATTAGTAACAAACTTTAGTTTGTCAGAGAGGCCTTCATTATAATCTTTTGCCATTAGTACCCTACAGAATGAAACAGATATTAGTATTAAGCAAGTTATAAGAGAGAAAAATAAATCTACTGCGGTCCTCCCAGCATATCTATGTTACAAGGCCCGACCAAAGGCATACACACAGGGATAGTTGGCCATTCATCAGTCATTCTTTAACACAGATCCCAGGGGAAATCGCCCATGTGTATAAACCTTTAGAAAGCAACATAAATATTTTACAATTGGAAATGGTGCAAGTAGTCACCAAATAATTTAGGAAGAAACAAACCTTTTAATGGTAGTAAAACATAAGAATAAGAATAAAATAAAAATAATGAAACCATGTGCCTTTTATATCCACAGTGGAATATATACTCTTTTTGTGTAACATAAAAAGATTACTCACTGGCAAAGTCCAATAATGAATCTTTTTTTATGATTGGAAAAACTACCGCTTGTGTCAGTAGTTTTTCCTAAATGGCCACTGCAGCGGTAAAGTCGATACCAATTGCTATTGAACTATTGTCCCATATAATTTAATGGCAGCAGCGATTTACTGTATTTTGCAGCATCTTTGCCCTAAAAAAGTATTGCCAGAAGCCCCATGCAATGATGGCCAGAAATCCATTGTAAAATCAGCATTTTTAGTAACATTGTTTACAATTTAAAATAAATGGGTTCCAGTGCATTACTTGTTTTTGAAATTTGGCAATACTTTTTTGGATGTCAGAATATCAATTTAACCTCAACCTCATCTCAACCCCCATAACTAAAATTTAACCAGTTACTGGCCCCACTGTGTATTGTTAACAAATCTTTATCTTACTCCTCTGCTCCAAATGGTTCTCCTGCAGTGCTTGTCCAAAGTCCCAGAAAGTGAAGAGTAGGAGCTGTCTGTGTGTCACCCAGTCCCTGCATTTTCCTTGTTCTCCGGGAGGACACTGGCATGCGCAGGGAATCCCTTCATCCCTCCCACCCTACGGATTATTTCATTGATGCATTTTCTCTACCATTAAAAAACTTTTCTGTAGTGTAAGGTACCCCAGCCTGCCTCCAACCGCCCTGTTAGATTTGTAAGACAAGCCCCAGAAACAGACTTACACAACCCCATTCCCTCGGGTCTTCACACAACCGGCAGCTGTGTCTGTGATTAGCTGACTCTCAGCCAATCACAGACGTGGCTGGTGGTGCGGCCCCTGTTTGCAACTTTTAGAAAACAGGGAGCCGGGAGCAGAGCGCTGAGGGAACGATGGCTGGTAAATCTGTTTCTGGGGCTTGTTTTAAAAATCTAACTCAGTGGTTAGACTACAGAAAAGTTTTGTATATGGGGTGTTTCTGTTTAAAAGTAATTAATCAGTGTTTTACCTACTATACAAACCTGTGTTTTTGTGACTGATACATTTTTTTAACATTAAAAATGAATGTAAAAACATATACCTGTTTTGTCTGTCCTGGATATCTTTCTTTAGATTGGTAACTTCTGTCCTCAAAGATTCTACATCACTAGCTGTTCTATCAACAATTCCTTTCAGAGAATCCAGCTGTCAATCATGAGAAACACAGCATGTCAAAGTAATAGTCATCCACCACACATTTTTTTAAATCAATTGTAGGACTTCTATTTAAACCTTCAACATTTTTTATACACACAATCTTGCATAACACTGTTACCATCATATGACAGCCAGCAACACATTTTAATGACCAAATGTCTATTCTAGAACAACTTTATTTCTAGAATTCACATCTTTAGTAAATGGACATCTGGTACCTCATCTTGTAGTCGTCCTCTAATAACCTCTTGTTCCTGTTTCTCCAATGCAAGTTTGGCAGCCTGACGTTCTGCAGCGGAAATTTTTTTCTCAAACTCCATGTTATTGTTAATTTCACTCATTAGAAACTGATTTTTCTCTTTGATTATATTTTCTTTCTCTCTTAGTTCCTGTTTTACCTGGGCTAATGACTAGAATAAAAGAAAAATTAGTACATGACCACATATACACCTTTTTAGTTTCATAAATGTTTTAAAAAGTTTATACCAATGCACATTGATCAATCTCGCTATCTCTTTTCTGCATCTGATCTATAGTGTTCTCCCATTGTGTTATCATTTGCTGTCTTTCAGCATGAGCTTTTCGGAAGTCTTCAGCCGCTCTATCCAGTTCTATCTGTAAAACAAAATAGTTAATTTCACTGCAGTTCTTTTGGACAGTCTAGCATTATCTAAACCTATGTTTTTGTTTGGGGGTAGGCATACCCTTTAATAAAATAAATAAAAATAAAAGGAAATTTTATAAATCTAAAAATGTATCAGAACACACCTGTGCAGTGATTGTCTCTGTTAATTCATTGTCCATTAGTTTACGTTTATGACCAGCTTCAAATGTACATTTTTCAATTTGCAGGAAAAGCTCCTGAAGGGGTAAAAAAAAGGAGCATATTATCTTTTATATCTTTAATCACTCATTAAATTATTAAAGTGCATAGTTTATACAATATAACAGATAGATCAATAAATAAATATATCTATAAATAGTTTTTTTTAAATGCACTCAATATTCATCCCAGGGTGTCACTCTTTGGAGGAACCCCTAGCAACCTAAGAAGAACCAGAAGAAAGCGATTCCCTCACAACGAGCAGAGCAGGTTCAAATACTAGGCATATTTAAAACATAACTTTTACACATTTTTTAACACAATATATGAAAGTTTTAAAATTAACAAATCCTCAGTCTGTCATGAAGGAAAATGAAGTAGCAGGAAAAAGACCTATAGTTTTCCCCATTTTATATATATATCCCTGTGGATCTTATAAGATGCACTATAGCACTCCTAATACTGTATATTGGAGTGAACCCCTGAGAATTTCCAGACTAGGATGCATTGGTCCACCTCTTTTTTAAAAAAAATTCTGTAGTGTAGGGCACCCTCTCCCACCCCCAACCACTGTATTAATGTCAATATGGTTATACCACAGGGACCAAACACTGACAAAGTTTCTTTCCATTTTTAATTTTAAGGGGCTGGGGTGCCATCCAATTTAGCATAAAAGAATAGCATCTGCGGTTAGAGCTATGCTGGTTAAGTTGCTGTGGAGGACAGAATCATCCCAAGTCTAGATCATCCAAAGTATAAATATCCTAAGTACATTGGAGTTTAACAAGGGAATCTTCTGATCTGACATTTTCCCTCTCTCTCTCTTCCAACAATGATTTGTGTTAAAATCATATCTGGTACGCATTCCATTGCCTTTCCTAAGTGCAAAATTCTATTAAGTGGGTGAAAGTAGTTTTCTTTATTTCCTTACAAACTTCATATTGCCCTGACTCCTGAGATGGTATCTTCCCTGTTTCAGCCCTTGCATCGCAGCTGGAGATCACTTTGTTGGGCCATGTAATATCTCGGTCTGTCATTGTTCATGCCCTGTCTCACCTTCTCTCACCCCCTGTTGTGGTTCAGTTCCCGCCAACCTTCTATCTATTCCTCTGACTTCGCCATCTTTTCTGCCTTTCTCCTGTGCTCTGCTTAATGTTGGCTCGCTAGTTAACAAATCCACCTTCATCCATAATCTCTTATTCTCTAACAATTTTCACCTTCTTGCCCTTACCGAAACCTGGCTTTCCCAACATGACTCTGCTATCGAGGCCTCACTTACTCTTGGTGGGCTCAGCTTCTCCCATTCACCTCGATCCTCAGGTCATGGTGGGGGTGTTGGTCTTTTACTTTCCCACTTTTGTCGATTCACTAACATTACCCCCCTGCTTGACCTTTCATTCACATCTTTTGAGGCTCATTCAATCCAGCTCTCCCACCCTTTCTCACTACAAGTAGCTGTGGTGTACAGACTGCCGTCTACAGCATCTCCGATTGCATTCCTCTCTGACTTTAAAACTTGGCTTACTTTCTTCCTCTCTGCTGACTGTCCTGTTCTGATTCTGGGGGACTTCAACTGTCACACTGACGACTCCTCCCTCTCCTGGCCCTCTCGCTTCCTACACGTAACATCCTCGTTCGATCTTCAGCAATGGACTAACGCTAGTACTCACAAGGATGGCCATGTCCTGGATCTAGTGTTCACTAAAAACCTCTCTGTCTCATCTTTTCAATCTAACACCTTCCCACTTTCTTATCACCATCTGATCACTTTTCAGGCTCAACACATTCTCCTCTATCTTGGTGTGTCTGTTCATAATACTAGATCCATAGATCTCCTGGCACTTGTCTCATCCCTGTCCTGTAGTCTCTCCTCCCTTTTGACAGTTGATGACCCTGACTCGCTTGCTAATTCCTAGAATTCTATCCTGACTAACATGATAGACTCTTTTGCCCCCTTGCATTCCCTTAGACGAGGAACCTCTAATACTCGTCCTTGGCTCAACCCCACTTCCTTTATACACAGGTGCACGTGTGCTGCTAAACGTGCATGGAGAAAGTCCCAAACAAAGGCTTACTTTCTCAATTACAAGTTCATGCTGCATTGTCTCTGCTCTGGGCTCCTGCTGACAAAACAGAACTATTACCGGAAACTTGTAAATAACAACAAATCTAACTCACGTCGCCTGTTCTCAATCCTCAACTACCTTCTTCACACCCTCAGCCCCTGACCCTCTCCTTTCTCCGCACTCTCCCCAGGACTTTGTGCATTAGTTTCAACATTAAGTGGAGTCCATCTGCGTGCAGATCTCTGGTCCTCGGGATGATTATCAGATTATGTTGCCCTCTCCTACCTTAGCTATTCTTGGATCTTTTGCTCCTGTGACCCATTCAGAAGTCTCTCGCCTGCTTCTATCATGTATGCTCATGACCTGTCCACTTGATCCCATGCCCTCTGGATTACTGAAGCACTGTATTCATGTGCTTACCCCTATACTCACCCACATATTAAATGCATCCCTTACATCTTGAATTTTCCCTTCCATCTTTAAGCATGCCCATGTTAAGCCCATACTAAAAAAGCCCTCGCTAGACCCCTCTTGTTTAGCCAACTACTGCTGGTCTCTCTCTCTTACCTCTACACTGCTAGAACGATTAGTCTTCTCTGGTATTGCTAATTACATTCATGCTTATAACCTATTGGATCCTTTGCAATCTGGATTCCACCGAGATGGCTCTTTGTAAGGTTGTGAATGATCTGTAGGTTGCAAAGGCCAATGGTCACTTTTCTATTCTTATCCTCCTTGACCTCTCCTCTGCTTTCGACACAGTTGATCATTCCCTCCTAATGCAGATACTTCACTCTTTGGGCATTTGGAATTAAGTGGCATCTTGGTTTCTATCCTATCTCTCTGACCAAACCTATTCTGTATCTTATGCTAACAACACCTCTTCTCCGTTTCCGGTGTGGGGGCGCCGCAGGTAGTCTGTTCTTGGACCCTTAATTTTTTCCCACTCTACACTATTTCCTTGGAAAAACCTGGTCCTGTCCCATCTTTATCTCTGTTGACAGTACACCCATTTTACCTATCCAATCGGCATGCTGTCTAGGGGTAATTATTGACTCCTCTCTCTCTCTCCTTTTCTAACCACATTAACTATGTTGCGAAAAACCTGCCGCTTTTTCCTACACAATATAGCCAAAATCCGCAGTTTCCTTTCTCTCCCAACCATCACTATGCTTATGCATGCTCTCTTCCTAAAGCGCCTGGACTATTGCAACCTACTACTTTCTGCTTCCAACCTCTCTCCCCTGCAGTCTATACTTAACTCTGCCACATGTATTGTTTTGCTCTTTAATAAATCCGATCCCAAATCTCCTCTGTACCGGACAACAACCTGGCTCCCTGTTAAACAGCGCATTGCATAAAAAATCCTTATCCTCACATTTAAACCCCTTCACTCTGCTGCTCCTCCTTATATTTCCTCTCTATTCTCCCCATATGTTCCTGCTCATACCCTCTGCTCATCTAAGAACCAGCTCCTGTGCAGACCCCCCACTCGTAATGCTTCCTCTCGCCTTAAACCTTTTTTCTCTTGTGGCTCCCATCCTCTGGAACTCTATTCTCCTTTCTCTGAGTCGAGAAACCTCAATTAGCAGGTTTAAATCTAGTCTTACATCCTACCTATCTGGAAACCAGCCCAGCACAGTATATGATTGTTTTATTTGTACTGCATTCGTCTCACTCCAGCACTTATACCCATTCCATTGTATCTGTATGTTATCCACCTAACTAGATTGTAAGCTCACCAAACTAGATTGTAAGCTTTGGTTCCAATAGGACCTGTTAACCCAGTATCCTGAACAACATTGTAACCCAAAAACCTGGCAACTGGGGGGAAAAGCCCAAAAAATGCTAGAAATCAGCTAGGGGTGCATCTAGAAAAGTCAACCGTGTGAGGTTGGGACATTTAAGCTAGTCTATGTGGAGTCAAATAAACCTGATGAAGAATATAGAATTGCTACTTGCAACCCCCTGAAATGTGACTCATCCTCCCAATCTTCCATCATCGCTTAAGGAATACATCTAATCCAGGATATTGGAAGTTCCTGTAGCTAAATTTTCCCATACGAGACATGAGTATATCCTGGAAACTTTTCCTCCCCCCAATTTCAATATTTGGAGAATTGGGTGAGAGGCCTGGAATTCAGAAAAGTAACAGTATCTCAACTTTATATAAAGGAAAACACAGCAATTGTTTTAGGTCTGAGAAAGGCATCAGTTTGTCATCAGCTACAATTTTAGAGAACTAACAAATGACTCTGCAGTATGACACCTCTAATGTAGCAGAAGATGCTAGCATGGAATATTCTGTGGGAAGTTACCAAGGACACCATCACCTTTAACAGCTTAGAAACTATCTACCAGATTTTATGATGTTGGATATGAAGCAATACTATTATTGTATTGCGTGTTTCTTCCAGAAATACAATCGGTTTGGTAGGCAACTATGCATGTAGCATAAATTCAACATCATACATCGAGGGTGGTTTAGCAAGCAGATATTACTTACTTTAATCTTTCCATCATCTTTCTGAGCATATTTTTGTATAGCCACAGAATCTTCATCTTTGCGTGCAGATTCTTCAAGCCAGGCTTCCAAAGCTTGCTGATTCCAGTTACACTGTCTCTTAAGGTTTTCCAGCTTTTGAGTAGTTTTAAATATACTGTTCTAATGTATATAAAGAAAAAAAGATAAAAAGCACTTGAGATGACAGAAAAACAACAATTAAAACATTTTTTACTAGACCAAATTCATTATCCTAATTTAAAAAAAGTGGAAGCCATAAATCTTTGTATATATTTTAAAGAGCAACTAAATTGAGAAAAATAAATTTGGCTAGAAATTAGACCACAGTCTCCAAAAGCACATACATACATAGGAGCTTGCTTTGGTTGCCCTAATTGTTGTGCCACTTTGCTGGCTGAACAGATAAATCATACACTCTTTTAATTCAGAAAAAAAGGTTTACAACCGCAAACCCTACAGTCAATTCCACAACCATCTGCCATTTGGTACTGACATGATCAATGCACTTTTTTAAGGCAGAGAGGAAGAAAAGCTAGATATACAATCGGCTACTCCATGTCTTCTTGTTGTAAGGGGTGGGGAAAATGAAGAAGCAAGGCTGTAATGGCTGTTAATAACAGAAGTGTACCTTTGGTTAGATGTATAGAAATGCAAATCGTCTGTTGTAAATATCAACACTCAGACTCACTTTACAGAAACCTATAGTCACAAAAATTTTAAAACTTAATATCAACAGTATCAATTTAAATACATACTTCTTGACTATTTTTCTTTTCTCTTAGGGACACCAAGTCATTTTCAAGTCGTTGAATCTCTTGCTTAAGGCGTCCAATTTCTCTGTCAGACAGTGTCTTAAAGTGTTCTTCACTCTCAGTTTCATTGGTCCTGGCCCTACACAGGGACTGAGAAAATACACAAAACCTTGTTTTTCTCTTTTCCACAGGGTATATAAAGCAATCTAGAAACACAAAGCTCAGCAAATAACGGTAATTTCTCTGAAAAAGATGGGCAGCATGGAGGCTCAGTGGTTAGCACTGAATCCTCCCTTAGACACATCTGCAAGGAGTTTGTATGTTTTACCCGTGCTTGCACGGGTTTCCGCTGGGCACTCCGGTTTCACCCTCAATCATAGGGACATACTGATAGGTTGTATGTGTCAAATAAATGTGCTAAGATTGTAAGCTCTTCAGGGCAGGGCCTGATGTGAATGTATACATGTAATTGTAAAGCGCTACAGAAGATGTTGGCACTATATAAATCCACAATAATATTAATAATAATGATGATGAATGTATAATTTCTGTTTGTTATAAGGAAAGTTATACTCAATTAAAAGAATTGTAAAGCCTCATTTCAATCTATAAATTAATACATGTAAGAAGAATGTTAAGGGACAGATGAGTATACTTAACTATACCAGGTTATATTTGGTAGCACCTATAGGATAATTATGTCTGGGTACTCTTGGTCACTGTACCATAATATGCACTTCATACATGCTGCTTTCCCTATGATGCTGCGAATTGAAGAGTAGGAGATGTCTGTGTATAATGCGGTGCCTGCTACTTGTCCTCCTTGAGGACTCTAGCATGCACAGGGGAGCCCCCCCTCCAGATCCCTCAGTCCTGCATTCAACTTAATACACCTTGCTATAATGTAGGGAACCCCCCCCAACCCTAAACACTAGGGTTATAACTTTAAAATGAGCCCAGAAATAGACTTACCTGACCTTGTTCCCTCATCTCCATCTTATTTACCTGCCCCCAACCCCAACGGATATATTCAGCATATTAGTAGGTGTATGATTGACTGCTGATTCCCCTGCTGGTTCCTCTGCACGTGCTCAAGCTTACAAAAGCTAATTGAGCAGAGAAAGGAGGCAGATACTTTTGCCAGAACAAAAGAGAACTTATTGTTAGATATCTGGTTACAAATGCATGCAATAAACCCATAAAAATAGCAGTTGGGGTTGCGGACAGGTAACTGACAAGTCACCAGTTTTTTGTGTTAACTGTGGACATGCCCTTTAATAACATTCTAATCAGATATTGCCCATAAAAACATAAAACTAGTTCCTAAGTTCAAAAGGGCTGTAACTAACTTGAGCTAACTTTGGTATTTTATAAAAAAAATTTGATGGAAAATATCAAAACATTTTAGACAGGACTAGGCCACACTTTCTTATATGCTTCTGTTTGTATTTCCGAGTGAGAATTGCATGCGAGTGCACTAAGATGTGGGTGGCCATATTGTATGCACTGTGATCTGTTTTCGGAGTGCATACGATCACCATTTTTTTGTGGATCGTGTAATATTGTCAAAATTGCAGCGCAAATGGATGGTAATGCAATGTAATGCAATGTGAAACGTGCTGCATTGTAATTACATTTTCACGTGTTACCGTCTGTTGTAGTGTAGCCACAGATTTAACTAGTACAAAATCTTATTGTATCCCCTGATTTCCTGCTCTCAGTAGATTCTAGGTTAAGAATACAATAAAGTTACAGTACCTTACCTGAGTGTATGTCAGTTCTTGCCTCACATTTCTGAGATGGTCAGACATTGCCTGGATGCGGTCGTAATATTCTTTTATTTGGTTTGACAAATTAAACTTTTCTTTATGTTTCTTTTGCATCTAAAATTAATTGATTAAAGTTTAGTTTTAGTTTTTAACTCAGCAGCATCATACACATTGCTATGAAAACTGAGGTGTTGGGCTGGGTACATATGAGCAGATTGTTCATGCCGACCGACCAATATTTTCATGTTTTGGTCAATGTTCCCTCTGTGCGCAAACAAAATGAAATTGTTTGTGCTACATACCACAGCACTTACATTCCAGCTGATTTTTGTTAGCACAAGCGCACAGCTTAGAGGGAACACTGTCTCAGTATGTCTCCCCAGTGCCCCTTTCCTCACAGGCTAAAGCCAGAGATGTGATTGTCGGCTTATTTTAAAGGAAATACTGCAGGCTTTCATTTAACCCTTATTTGTTTTGAGCACACAGTTGCCCTTTAATATACAGAACACATATCTATTGGCTTTAGGCTGTGTAAACAAATATTTTAACTGCTTTGACCGCCCTGTGTGGTATTTCAGTAGGTTGGGTTGAAATATTGTCCTAATCACATTTTTCAATTGGCCACACAAAATTTCAGCAGTACCGCTGTAATTCCTATCAAGCAAAAAGGGAAATTTCAGGCCTTATTATATTTTTCTATGTTGACAATGGGGGAAAAAAAAGAAATATGACAGACCCTTTACAAAAATAGATGGCACTCCAGGTGTTCAAAAACTACAACTCCCATATTGCTTGCATAAGGAAGTTGTAGCTTCCAAACTTCAGGAGTGCCCCGATTTGACAGTAGCAGTGCACATTCTATCACATAGTAGTGGTAGTAATAATAGTTATACATCAGTGCAGCTGGGTTCTATTCATCCCCATGATACACACAGTGAGGACCATAGAAGTGTTGGGATAGTAACATGATAGAGATCCTTCTGGTTCGGGCCCCTGGTGGTTAATGTAAATGTGGTAATAATGATAGTTAACCCGTGGTTTGTTAGTAGGTATATCCCAGCCATATACACTGTATACCTTACCTTATCCTCCAGTGCGGTGTTTTCCGAATTGGCCATAGGAATGGCAACGCCATCGTTCCATTTTAGCTCATCTAAGACCGCGCGACTCATTTTAACACCAGTGCAGTGGTGACACCGCCAGGTCAGGGGGTTCCAGACGGTGCAGTGCGCTCTGTTTTCCGCTGTAGCAGTTCCAGCCGCCTGTTGTCTAAAGCAAGTGTTGTCATTGCCCCTAGCAACCGGTCTCGGCTGTAACCAGGAAGTTTAACGAATGGGGGTGGACCCTAAGGATCCCGCAGGCTGCAGGTAGTGAGAACTGAGACATGGCTGCGTCTGCGATCAGGGCCAGATTTATACTTTTTGCGATCTGGGCCAAATTTATACTTTTCCCCCTAGGCCACCTTCAGGGTGATTTACCCAGAACCACTATGACTCTTGGTAAATCTTGCAAACGCGATTCAATATATCATTTGTGCGTGTCGGTAAATCCCCCCAAAAATGATGTTCTAAAACCGTCGCAAATGCGATATTGAATCACTGGTGCCGAAGGCGCGGGTGACTTTCACGTAACTTACACTAATAAGGAGTTAAAGTTGCGCTAATCGGTAGCTTACTTAGCGTGACTTTAACTCCAAATCCCTGTCCAGCACAGCTGGGTAAATCGCCCCAACTGACTACTATCTAGTTTAACACGAGCGCCATGTTTCGTACAGGTGGTGTTTTCTTAACATTTACCAGGTGTGTTTAAAGTGGTTACCATTGTCATAACGCTACACATAGCATATTTCTGATGCTGTGGCCACACAAGGTACTGAAGCAAGCACATTATCACATGTGATTCTGATGCGTTGCCTCGCGTTTGCGCGTGTATTTTCGCTATTTTCCATAATGAAAATGCATGTGTTTGCACAAAAAATGGTGAGCGAAAAGCAGATGCGCAATCGCATGAAATTTTTGCATTCCCGCGATTTCCATTCTAACCAAAATGCGGGACAGTAAGAAATGCATTTTAATGAACAATAGGAGTCAGTAGGAGTAAGATAAATCATTGGGTTTGTAGGGCTGCTCGGTGGGACTGCTCACTGTTTACTGCTTCTTTCTTTGTACAGTCTGATGATTTTAGGGGGAATCACACCTTAAATATAATAGGCCAATAGCAGTTCCTTTTGCATTTTGATTTGCTGTAAAACTTTTGCATGTCCATATAGCCATTAGCTGACATTAAAAATCTTCCATTATTGTGTCTGTGGGCAGCACGTGGCTTAGTGCTTAGCACTGATGCCTTGCAGAGCTGAAGTCCTGAGTTCGATTCCACCCTTGGACACATCTGCACGGAGTTTGTATGTTCTCACTGTGCTTGCGTGGGTTTCCTCCTGGCACTCCGGTTTCCCCCAGAATTGTAAAGACACACAGATAGGCTGTATCTGTCAAATAAATGTGCTTAGATTGTAAGCTCTTCAGGGCCTGATGTGAATGTATACATGTAATTGTAAAGCTCTATGGAAGATCTGTTCACGCTATATAAATCCACAAAAATAGTAATAAAAAAATATTGTGTCTTTTGAGATACCTGTGCAGCCCCTGCAAAAATCCATCTTTAAGTCATGCAACATTTTTCATTATTAGCAGTAGTATAGGAGCCAGCAGTGCATTTTCCTGTAAGTACATTAAGCTTTTGTATTGCATTCTATATAGGATTGGGACCTCATGTCTGAAGGCCAGGCTTTTCATAAGGTGCATTACATGGCACAGTGCAAAACTAGAGTCTAGCACCATCCATCCTTACTCTGCTGGAGCTTTCCAGTATCAATCCCCCTATATACATGCCACTTTAAAGGGTATGTATACCCCCCAAACCAAAATTTAGGGGCTCCATCGGCATCCGCTCCTCTGATTGGCTAAGGCGCGATGCCTTAGCCAATCACAGGAGAAGATGCCAGTCGAGCTCCTCCTGCTTCACTTCCGTGCTCGGAGAAGGCACGGGAGTTAAAGGGCATCTATAGTGGGAAAATGAACTTTTTTTTCTTTCTTTCCATGTGTTCTATAATTCCCCACAATCCCCAGAGTGTCTTCACTTTTTTCAGATTCCCTCTCTGTCCTGAGATACACCAGTTAGAAGAATATGAGATTGCATTCCTCTACTCCTACTTGGACTGTCAACCAAATCCCTGTCACGTGATCCCCCCTCCTTGCTCTGTAATAAACAGAGATAAGAACATTAGCAGGGGGAGAGAGATAGCTTTGATGGTAGATATAAGGCTGCACTTGACCCCCTTTCTTAATAGCTTTCACTGATTGATGATGGGTCACAAAGTGAGAGATCCATTTTGTATAGATGCCAAATGATGTTCTAACCGTCTAACTTTATTAGCTGTGAACTTATGTATCATGTAAATGGTACTCAATTCACAAAATGGGTAGTTTCACAATAATATGTGTTAAGTAGAAAATCATTGGTGAAACAATGTTCATAATCCTTTCTGATATGCAGAATGACTTCATTAACTTAAGTGTTAATGACGTGGCAAATAAGGAAGGAAAATGAAACTCTAGTTTTAGATAAGATAAATATATTCAGACACTTTGGACGGACACTATATATCTATCACTTCTACTAGAGCAATGTACTGTCCAAAGCAGACAAATCCCAACTCTTTTAAGCCACCACATCTTTGGAAAATGCCTTGAGGCACCAGTAGTGTGTCTACTGTAAGACAGTAACTCTTCTGTTCCTAGAAAAGATTTTATTTTATTGCAAAGTTCCTTAGTTAATATATTTCCTTAGTTTAGTAATTTTGTTGTAATTAAGGCATTCAAATTCAGACAAAGACAAGCAGACAGAATATGAGTTCTCTCAGAGCACCAATTTCTCTAGACATATCAATCATACCAGAGATTTTCTTAGTTTATGGTATAAAATACTTGCTGACTGCAACCGTTGGAAATGTCCGTTTTCATTGGTATTTTGTGAAGTGAGCATACACATTGGTAGCATGGGCTGTTTTTGTTTTCTATTTTGCATCCTGTGTGTTAAGAAAACTCTGTATTTTGATCGCATGATCATGTCACTGAATTAACCATTTCATCAGCTCGTCAAAATACATGTTGTGTGAAATGAGTAGCACAACAGTCTCATTGTTTGCACGAATGTTGTAGATTCATAGATCATCACAATGTGACTATTGTTTTCAGTGCAAACATTTTAGACAGCTCCTAATTAGAAATGTTTAGCATAAGGCAAACTATGTAATGAATTCTGTTGCCATAAAGGCACATTTTCAGTGAGCTCATTTTTTAGAAATAGCTTGCAGTTTAAAATGGCCAATCAGAATGAGAAAGCTTTTCTCCCCAGAAGACGTATACATTGAAAGATTCTTCTCTAGTAAGATGCATTGAGTACATGTAAGTAATAGATTCTATAACAATGAAGGCTTCCATGTTGTTGCCAGTACAACTCATAACCCATGACCCCAGTATGTACCAGTAGTCATGTTTGAGTTGCTGGAGGCGCACCTTGTAAATGCCATGTTTTTAGGGGGACACAGCCAAAGAAGTCTCAAGTTCATAACGCTAGTTTACTTATGAAGCAATACAACATAGTCTACTGCCCGAGTTCATTGCTTGTCTTTTTTGTTTCTAGAAAAATATATACAGGGTTATTCAATAAAAGTTCTTATTGTTTAAAATTGTGCTAATTTTGCCCCAACCAATCAGATATTAGCTTTTAAATGTTAAATAAGATCTGATTGGTTGGGGCAAAATTAGCACCATTTTAAACGATAAGAACTTTTATTGAATCTCCCTGATAGTTTCTTCATAGTTTCTTTACTGACCTTTACTGAGTTGTACTTGCATAGATTGTAGTGGTGCTCACTGATTAATTGTTGGCCTTGGAAACAAACAGATCATTGGGACACAGGTTAAATTTCCCAGGCTTCCTATTTTTTGTTTCTATTATGTTTCTAGCAAAAGGTAGATATTCTACATGTATTGATATTCCACCTAGTATCTCTTGTGGCATAGAAGTAGAAAGCTTTATTTTTAGCAAGACACAATGAAGAAGGTTGCAGGTTAGATTCCCTATACTTACTTTTTTACTGAAATGTTAATATTCCGTTTCTTACATCCATGCTAGCAAAGAAAAAAACTGCAAAGATTACTTTTCTTTTTTGTATGAAAAGCAAAGGAATGTATTATTGTTAGGCTGGGTACACATGGAGGGAAATTTTTCCCAAGCGATCGGTCGGGACAATGGTTGAGACGGCCGTCCGCCCCACACCAGCCAATATTTTCGGTCGAAAGTGCCGTGAAACGGTCGATCGGCCGAAAATATTGGCTGGTGTGTACCCAGCCTTAAGGATAGGAGCATTTGTATTTTGTTATGTGTTTACACTAAAACTGCACTGACAACTGTGTTCTGTGTCAGAGGGAGAGATGATCTCTAATGCTATAACATAATTGGCTGTCAGCTTCCAGGAAGCTAGGCTGTAGACTGCGTACATTTAGCTGGGTGTTCCCAGATTATGGGAGCTGACCCCTAGTACTCACAGGTTATTTTCATAAATCACCCAGCATCCACAGCAAAGGGAGAGGTGAGACACAGCTTTTTGTATTTGTGAATGTGCTCTGTCTGTTGGGACCATGTTGTCTTGGGACTTTAATTCTCCTTTAACAATAACCTCGATGACCAGAGGATTTCTTACCACCTGATGGGAACCTGATACCCTGTACTTTTATTTATTAATTTGATTTTCTAGCTCTTTTGCTTAAAACGAGGGGATGTTAATTTTAGGACATGTACTCTTCAAAAAATTGGTATTTAATAGAGTTTTATTTATAATAAAGAGTAACAAGAAACAAACTTGCTTAAAATGTTGTGCATTACAGCAAAAAATGTGCAGATACAATATAGAATAGATCTGTATAATAGTAACAAAATAAGTGGTAATACATTATGCACAGTATGTACTCGTTTATCACTTTATTGGGTTAACTGCAGTCCAAACCAGAATGTTGGAATATACAAATTAGTAATTCATTTTGTCTTTAGTAATTAGATGAGTCTCACAAGATATTCGTTGCTTTAGCTGGAGATCCACATTATTCAAAAACCTTTTCTGATAGGTTAGCCTGTAAAATGCTTGTAGCCTAGCAATAAATATACATATAAATGATAAATCCAAAAACAATCAGGGTTTTTCAATAAAAGTTCTTATCGTTTAAAATGGTGCTAAATTTGCCCCAACCAATCAGGTGTTAGCTTTCAAATGTTAAATAAGATCTGATTGGTTGGGGCAAATTTAGCACCATTTTAAATGATAAAAACTTTTATTGAATAACCCCGTATATGCCTGTGCTATAAATGGTTAATATTCACATTTCTTTTTGTTTCAAGCTGTAGCTTTCAATAAAATTATCCAATATTAGTTTAAATAATTTGGCATGCAGTGTGTTTAGATTAGTGTTGTAAACCTCCCATATTTTTTGAAGAAGACAATCTGTCTCTACATTCCCTGCAGTACAGTCCTTAATGTTACACAACTGCTAATCTCCCCAGTGTAGATCCAGCTTCCTGCAGCTGGCCAGTTTGCTTTGCTTCCCTCAATTCTCTCTGTCAGTATGTTTTGTTATGTAGAAAGTTAGATTGCTTCTTTCTCCAGTTCACTGAACAAAAGGCCACATGCGCTGTCCATTTCCTGTACAAAAAGACCAATTTAACAATGAAATAGTGGAGGAAGGAACTAATGGCAAGAAAAATGAGGGTTGAGGGGACAGTACAGTATAAATAAAAACTTGGCTTCTTTTGCCCGCTTTGTCTTTTTCTTCTTTATAAATGGCACTTTTCAATCTGCTCGCGTTTCTATTACTTGTATACTAACGTGGTATATGCTAACATTCATCAAAGAATGCTACATATAGCTTTAAACCAAACAGTAGTCTAAAATTTTGTTTCAATAACATTTTTGCAGCAATCTGAATTTTTTGTAGCCATTGTATCAAGATCACATGATTACATACTGAGGTTAGTCTAGTATTGATTGTTGTTAATAAACATTAAGGTGTGACCCACTGAAAAAATAATTGTATTGATATACAGTATGTATACGGTGAAATGGCAGAACATGATACATTTCTTTGTTGTACCACCTTTTTTTCAGAAATTCCAGAATGAGTTCAATATTAAAATATATTACTGCACAATTGATCAAATAGGAGCACAACACTATACTTATTGTTATCATTCTGTCTGCACAGATTAAACCAGGAATATCTATTATTATTCTATGTAGGGCTGGACATATGCTGGGATGGCCAGGTGGCCAATGTTCCTAGAAATTTACTCCTTCCATCTTCTAGGCAATTTTTTTGTTAACGTCAGTGGTGCTTTCTACACAAAATTTAGATTTCCTGATAACGTTTCTAACTGGCTAATAATTTAAATTGTAATGCGTCCACCCCTGCCTTGGTCCTATTGCTTTATAAGCATCCCTGGCAGCTTTACATACACTGGTAAAGTACAAATGCAACAAACCCAACTGTATCTTAGGAATATATAGGAGTAAAATAAAAAAACAAAGTTTTTGTTTTGATACACAGTAGGCCATGTGGCTACCATAAGTTCACTGCAGGGTAAGTGAATGATTGAAGGGTTTCTATATAGACTTTGATGTAAAAGGTGGAGCCACCGGCTGCACAGTGTAATGAATGTTTTTATTTATCACACTATTTTATTTGTTACTTAACTGATCTAGGAAGCAGTTGAAATATGTGAATGAATGTGTGAATTATGTACTACACATAAACATCCTTTGGATTGCATTTTGGCCATGAATCATTGTATTGATAGTTCAGATATTTCATTGTGTCGATGTTCCCATTCCCATTTAAAATACAGTTTTTAAGGAAACAGTGATTGCACAGTTTGTAAATTGATTTTGTTTTTTTGTTTTTTTATATGATTTTTCCACTATTTTGCGCTCACATTGCAGAGGACCTGCAGCTTTGGTGGATTCGACTTGTCTAATCGTTCACTGCATGTTGGGAACAATGATGACCAGTTGGTAAGTATTCTAAACATTAAAATAGGCAGTTATTAAAGAATAAAGCATATTGGATAAATCAAGTATAACAGAGAAGTACAGTAAGCTGAAAATGTTGTACGTAATGAATAGTGCTTAAAGTATAAATATACCCTTGACTGTAGTGTAAAATTTTTTTTTAAAGTGCTTACCAATACCAACTTTTGTTCGCTCAGCTTCTGCCTCTAATGCTACTTCTGGGAAAGGAGTAGCATTAGGTTCCAGATGGACAGCTGCGTCTGTGGTTGGCTGAGAGTCAGCCAATCACAGGCGTGGCAGACTAGAGAGCCAAAGGAACGAAGGCTGGTAAGCCTTTTTCTGGACACTTTTTAAAGTTTTAAACATGGCATTTAGGGTTGGGAGTTGGTCCCCTACAACTACAGAAAAAAATATAGTTTTTTAAAAGGAAGTGCAGAGACAAGGGATCCAGAGAAGGGAGGGACAAACACCCCCTCCACACAGGAAGGATTCTACTCTTCAGTTTCCTGGACTTTAAATAGGCATTGCAGGAGAACCATATGAAGCAGAGGAGAAAGATAAGTATTTTTTACCACTACACAGTGGGGCCTGCAGTGGGTTAAATTTTAGCTTTGGGGGTGGACATGCCCTTTATTTTGCCAGAATGTTCTCAGCAGCCATTAAAGATTAAAGTTTTTTAATGATCAATATAATTCTTAATTTTTCACTCTTGCAGGAAAAAGATGAAGTTATCTACAAAGAAGTTATGAAGTCTCCCTCCACTCCACGGATCTCGCTTGGTAAAAAAGTAAAGTCAGTTAAGGAAACCATGAGGAAAAGGATGTCAAAAAAATACACAAGTTCTGTGTCAGACCAGGTCAGTAGGATATTCACATCTTTTTTCTGCAAAATATTTATTGAATTTAAGCCATGTTAAAACAAACTGGGCTTTCTGAATATCAGAAGCCCAGCTGCTCTACAGAATGTCCAGCAGAAGTACATAGTTGACACAGCAAAATTCTTGCCTTTTGATTATAATTAAACTATAGAAAACTGTGATTTCATTTACGTGGGAACCCTTTTTACTTAAATAATCTTAATGATTTGTTGTAGTGGGAAAATTAGTATTTGCATTATTTACAGTGATTTTAAAGGGCATGTCTACCCTTAAAAGAAAACACTGGCGATATATCCATTACCTGCCCCAAACACCAACTGATATGTTAAAAACATTATCACATGCATTACAGATATTTAAAGAAATAGTACACTACCAAAGTGATCATTATGCATTGATTGAAGACCGGGAGGATAAGGAAGACCGGGAGGTATTGAAGAGCAGGAGGTATAATCTGGATTACTTTGCCAGGATGGAGGCAATCATTTTATTTAAAGGAATAGTTCATTACCAAAGTGAACTATTCCTTTAAGCCATTGATTGAAGACCGGGAGGATAAGGAGCCATGCCTTACCTCCCGTTCTTCAATCAATGCAAGTGGAGCCAGGAAGGAAGTTAAAGCAAAGTTACCTGTTACGCGATTCTCTGCAGCAGCACTGAAATTCCCGACCGCTTCTAGTTTCTGTTTAACTATAGTGCGCATTATCGCACATGTGCGCTATAGCTGTACAGAAATCGGAAGCGTCGGGACCTGTTAGAGCTGCTGTAGAGGATCGTGTAACAGGTAAGTTTGCTCCAAGTTTGTTACTGGCTCCACTTGCATTGATTGAAGTATGGAAGGTAAGGTATAGCTCCTTGTGCTTCCAATCTTCAATCAATGCATTAAAGGAATAGTTCACTTTGGTTTACTTTTTGGTATAGAATAGAACGCCATATTCAAGGGTTGTGGATTTGAAAATTCAAAAATCTTCGAATATTCAAGAATTTTTGAAAAACAGTTTGCGAGTTCGAAATATCCAAACTAGTTCATAGTTCGGAAAGTTCGTAAAGTTCGAGTTTGTACGACACGAACTCGGGTTCGGGACCATCTCTACCCTGTTTTAGTTTTATGCCTCTACATATTGAGACAAAATCAGAGGCCTCTTGCAAAGAGTATGCAAATAAACCATTATTTAGCAAAAACTAAACAAGAAACATACAACCCAAACTGTCTCACTGATTTCGAGAAGCTTTGCTATAACAACCCCTTGGGTAAGGGACACCTAACAATATAACAATATACAAAGGATTATTCCAACCAATCTTGACCAGAAAAACATAAATATCAACAAAAATGGGAAATTGATCTCAAAACACAATGGAAAGAAACATTTTTAAAACGTAATAAAGGCAGTCTTAACATTGCTTTGAGGGAAACGGTTCTCAAAGTACTGTACCGTACACATAAGGTCCCACTAACCTTGCATAAGATTTATTCCACAATAAACCCAAACTGTTTTAGAGAGTGTGGACAACAGGGAGATATGTACCACACATGGTGGACATGTCCAAAAGCCTCAGAATATTGGCAAACAATATTTGAAATTTTAACAGAGGTCATGCTGATAGACCTAAAACCAGAACCAGAAGTGGCCTTAATAAGCAAACAATTAGACACCCTCAACAGACACGGCAATAAGTTTGTCCAATATGCAATGTTGGCCGCAAAAATCTTAATTGGAGCACAGCGGAGAACCCTATCCCTCTCAATAAATAGGTTTATTGAAAGGTTGAATGACATATGAATAAATGAAAGGTTATTTTATGTGATAACAGATACGGTTCCATTATTCCACAAATGTTATTCTATGTGGCTCTACAGCAAATATGCATCCCATCTGCCAGATTGGATGAGGGAACCATAAAAACATAAAATGTTTATCTGATAAATGAAGTATATCTATAACTACTGTGAAAGAAAGTAAATGATTGTGACAAATTTAAACAAAATCTGAAATCTGTACATATATGACTACCAAACAATGACAAAGTATATATTGTATTTATGATTTTTTTTTCCTGATAATATATTAAAAAAAAAAAAGAAAACAAAAAAAATTATTGAACACTAAAGATGCAGTTGTTGCCATCAATGTGCCCATCAGTATGTCAGCAGCATGTATAATCCTTGCAGTTCATGAAACTCACTATCCACTACATAGAATCTTCGGTAGCATGGTTTTAGTTAAGCTATTTGTTAAGTGCAAATAAATATTGACAAATGCTGCCCTCTAGCTGTTACACCACACCACTGCTGAGCAAGTAGAAAGATGTTTTTGCCACAACTACTAGCAGTCTAGTGTTTGTTGATGCACAATGTGGGCACATTCCCATTCCCTATAAATAAACTTTTGTTTAGTAATAATCTATTTTCCTTTCACAATACACTATACTACCTTACAGAACTACAAATAATCCAGGAAAATAGAGGTAGCACTGTATTTATTATTTTATTGTTACTGTAGTTTTACCTTTAATACCATTCAATTATACAAGCCATACTTTATTTCAATTTATTACATTCCTGCTCTGTCTGTTTTATTAAAACAAATTCATAACCATATTTTCATTTGATAAAGTACTCTAGCATTCTGTCCTTTCCAAATGTCCCGCCAAACAAAATAACTCCTTATTCCAGTCATGTGGCATCTTCCTGAATTTTAGTTGGCACATTACTGAGGATATTTTCTGATGCTGCACTTGCAAAATTGCAAATTACAGGCTTCATTTTAACAGTTTTATGGTTTGTAGGACATTCCATGTTCTCAACCTTACAGTTTTTCCTGGCATCATTCTACTGGAAAGCTGATATTTTAGATCACATCTGCTTTCGCAAAGGGAAAGTAAAAACTTGTAGTATGATGGGCACATTGGCATTTAGCTGTTTTCCCCTAAATACTAATGTGTTTGTGGCAGCTATGGTACACTGCAAGCAGGCAGTGTGAATGCTATATATAATTGACAAAGGTGGACCGTAAAAATAAATAAACACCACAAAATAACATTTAAACATTGTCATTTTTTTTCTGGTAGATCGGGTCAGTGACAACTTTTGTTGTTTTGTACTTTTACAGGTTGATACAATGAAAAAGATGCATTTTTACTTTTACATTTACTTTACAGAATTCTTGTATCACACAGTTTGGTCCATTATGTTCTACACATGCTCAGTCCTTAGCTATGGCAGAAACTTGTTACAGTTGGTCACACCCACTAATAATCTATAGCCAATCCTTTTACAGGACAGATAAAGCAAGGAAGCATGTGATTGAAGTCAGGAGGTGTGGTCTGACACTGCACATACACACTGATACTTCATCCAGTTCTTAACAGGCTTATATTTACTTTAATACAATTTACTGAAGTGGGAATTTATAGCTTTTTGGTGTTTTTAGGGGGGTTGTTTTCAGATTCTGGGGTATAAAAAATTGGGTTTAGTTCTCCTTTAAGGAGAGAGAAAGGGATATTTTCAGGCTTGTGGTTAGCATTAAAAATTATTAAGAATTTCGGGACAGGGCTTATGATACAGCTGATAATTCAACCCTAAGAAAAACTGAATAGGTAGGTTTAAAAGATACTTATTAGGTGCCCTGGATCCCTGTCTTATTTCTAAGTAGAATTCAAATGATACAGGTCTTTTAACATTAACCAGTGTAGCTGTAGCTTGTACCTTCTCCTTCAGAGGCAGGTCCAGTTAAAGAGGGGGCAGAACTGCTGTCCAGGGAGCTGGATCATCTTTCAAAAAAGTTAATAGAACTATAACTGCAATTTGAAATTTCAGCATTTCCCATAATTCCAGACACCCTACATACATTGACACAGGTAGCTTTGAATCCTGCTCACCTCCTTCTTTGATAGGCTGATGTCGAAAGACTTTTTTAATCTATTTTTGAACATATTTTTTAAATGTCTTTCAGGACTCCAGCATTGATGGAATTCCAGCCTCCCCTGAATCGCCTCTGCCACCACTCAACACTCTAGAAAAGCCTAAGCTAAAAGCAGGAGGGTCTGTAGAAAGTCTGCGAAGCTCATTAAGTGGACAAAGTTCAATGAGTAAGTTCTGTTTCATGTAATATTTTTATTTGTAACGTTGTCTTATTAGGTTCTTATTCTAAATGTATAGTCTTGTACAGTGGGCATTATAACCCCAGTATATATTTTTAGTATTTTAAAAATATTGTATTTTGTAGGTGGACAGACGGTAAGCACAACAGATTCTTCTGCTAGTAACAGAGAGAGTGTAAAGTCGGAAGATGGAGATGATGAGGAACCACCATACAGGGGACCTTTCTGTGGGAGAGCTAGAGTCCACACAGATTTCACACCCAGTCCATATGACTCTGATTCCTTAAAACTTAAGGTGTGTACAATGATGCATTCCATAAGTCCCTGTTGCAGCTTAATTATACTGCAGTAGTGTTTAATATTAGAATTTTCATGGTGTATTGATAAACAGTCTACTTTATTTGGCTCTTATTTTGCTATTGGACATTGGACTTTTGAGGGATTTTATATAATTTAGGAGCTAGAATACTGCACTGCTTTCCTGAGTTTTATTACACCCTTAAAGATCATGTCCAGCCATAAAATGAAATTTTACATATTGGGGCAGCATCCCCCCAAAACCCATTTTTGATTTACTTACCTTCCCCAAAGATGCTTGTGAAGATACTTACAAGACCCAGTCCCTAGCCAACAGGTTATTTAAAAAAAAATAACAAGAGAGATGCAAGCTTATATACCCTGTATTAAAAGTCCTTTGTAGATGCAGAGCATGTTTGTGACTATTAGTAATTATTACTTTCTTTTTGTATGCAGAACGGAGACGTTATTGATATCATAAGCAAACCTCCTATGGGAACATGGATGGGCCTTTTGAACAATAAGGTTGGGACATTTAAATTCATTTATGTGGATGTCATTAATGAAGTTGAAGAAAAGCCAAAGCGATCAACAAGAAGACGACGGAAAGGAAGGCCACCAAAGCCTAAGTCTGTTGAGGATCTTTTAGAGCGCATCAACTTAAAGGTAAATAAAACATCATTAGACTATTTAATATACAGCAAATCAGCTATTGTGGAAATATTGATCCTAGTATTTTTTCCAATTAAGGCTATTAGTGATGCCGGCATTTGTAGCTACATGAGAGGAAATGGCATTGTATTGGTGCTGCCAATGAAACGCTTTTACTTACCAGAATTTGTCTATATTAATGTATAACTTGCCACAGATAGGTACAAAATAATCCAAGCCTCTCTCACTCACTTCATATATTAAACACTGAGAAGGCCTCAATCTGTGTCTTGGGGGATCAGAAAGGTTTAGAAGTGAATAAAAGGGCTGATCTCACCTAAGTCTATATTTGGTTAACATTTGCTTTACAAGGCAATAATTATATTGGTTTACAGCAGTTTGCTGTAAAATGGTAAAAAGGAGTTATGGCTGTACTTATTTAGGGGTATGGATTCTTGCATTAAACTAAATGCAATAAGCATCTTAATGTGGGTCAATGAAGGCTCATAAAGTGACTTATCTCTCTTTCATTTCAATTATATAGTTTTAATTTGTAAATAAACCACCACTAATGAACTTCTGAGAAAATATCAATACAAATTTTACTACGGAACGCTCCAACGCCACTGACATTCTCAAATGCATCCATAGTCCTTTGCATTGTGCGTGAATATGTACACAGTGCGAGGGAGTGTGGATGCATCAGGACCTGTCAGTGGGAAGCCCGCGTTGGAGCGATCCGCAGTAAGTTTCTTCTTAAGACATAGGTCATTAACCTCCCATTCTTCAGTTAAACTGAATAAAGCATACTTTAAAAATTGGTGGACATACCCTTTAAGTTAAAGGGTAACTATCGTGTGTATAAAGTTGTTTTAAATACAATTAAAATGAAAAGTACTTGGGACAGGGATATAGGATTGGTAATTCCTACCTTCTGATATTGTTTCTGTGAGGAGCACCAGCCCAAAGAAAACTGATTCTGCCAGTCTTCCTCCTGGCTTTAGCAATATCTTCAGGACTAACCTGTCAAATGAAAACTGTACATGCTGTAGCTCCTAAACATAATGATATTGTGAGGTAGGAATAATCAATCCTACCTACTGTTCCTGCCCCAGTTACTTACCATTTTTTAAATAGTTAATTTGTAGAGTATAGTTATCCTTTAAGAGAACAATTAGAATATACCATAATCCTTGTGTACATTGTGCCTTGATATGTAAATTGTTGTGGCAGATTTTTTTATTCTTAGGCTGAGGCCACACTGTAACGCACTCGTGCACGCGTTGCCATGCGATTGCGGTTGCGATCCCTCCTTGATTCGCAATCGGAGCACATGCGATTGTGCAAAAAAACATTTTTCTGGCTTGTGCTCCAATTTACGAATCGCAGCGCTCCCTAGCACCCTCGTGTGGCAACATCAACTAGGCCACAATAGCGTGCACTTTTAAAAGCGCAATCAGATTGCGCTTAATAGCACTTCAGTGTGGCCTATTCATTACTGTTAAAGCACCCCTTGTTTTAATAGTGGGATATTTTAAGCATGGAGAGGATAGTTCATAAATGGGATAGTAAATGATATAAATCTCTTGATCTGCCCAGTCAACTACTGGTCATAGAATTAAATTTATAAACCTTCACCTCTGTAATAAAACCAAGAAGCAAGATATTCATTGCTTATTGCTGTATTTAATTGAATAGTTGAGCATTCCATAATAACGCATGATCATTAGTTACGATTCTGTACATATGGGGTGCACATTATGTTAACATATTGGATTGCCATAGAATAATGCATGCTGTTAGGGAGTATGTCGCCCCCTGAAAAAGAGTGTTTGATAAATATGAAGAAGAGACAGACGTGCTGAGCTCTGATGTGTGTTTTCTTCAGTAAAAATGTATTTTTAGTTGATAACTGGTGGCATTTAAATTTAGAACCCAGGACCTACTACAGTATGTGAACTTTCAGTAGTACAAAAAATCATTAGTTACTTATCATGCTGTCAGTTTTTCTATCTTGTTACACTGCATGGTTGTAATTAGTCAAATTAGCTTTCAAATACATTTATGTACTTAAAGGGCATCTATAGTGGGAAAATGAACTTTTTTTTCTTTCTTTCCATGTGTTCTACAATTCCCCACAACCCCCAGAGTGTCTTCACTTTTTTCAGATTCCCTCTCTGTCCTGAGATACACCAGTTAGAAGAATACATGATTGCATTCCTCTACTCCTACTTGGACTGTCAATCAAATCCCTGTGACGTGATCCCCATAGAGATAACAGCATTAGCAGAGGGAGAGAGGTAGCTTTGATGTTAGATATAAGGCTGCACTTGACCCTCTTTCTTAATAGTTTTTACTGATTGATGATGGGTCACAAAGTGAGAGATCGTAAACTGTACAGAGCTCCTTCCATGTCTCCAGAACAGCTTGCTTTCTATTGGCCACTGTGTGTGGGTGTGTTTTTCAGGATGTTGAACTTTTAACTCCTACTGCACATGATAAGCTTGTCGGTTAGCCGGAGTTGAGACATGGAGGAGGTAACAGAGGGGAGGGGGAAGGGGGGAGTGCTGCACACAGATCTGACACCATGGTTAAACAGAGTCACTGACAGGGATAGGATTAAGGCAGCACAGAGTACATGAATTTAACTTTGCAAAGGGGCAATGTGTTTTTTTTCACTATAGGTGCCTTTTAAAGGGCATGTTCACCCCTCAAACGAAAAATTAAATCTAGGTAAATCACCCCTCAAAATCCAAACTTCAAGAGTTTGAGAGCTGACAGATGTAGGGCTAACCTAGTTATGTTCCTCTTATGTTCTCTCGGACTAATATAACAATTAGAATTAAACGATAAGATATAACTTATTTATAAGTAGGATTTGGTTTCTTAGTTGTTTTTTTTTAATAGAATATGTTACTGTTGAAGTACTTTCCCTAATGTAATTTCTGGTGATTAAAGGCAGGGATTCTCAAACAGTGTGCCTCCAGATGTTTGAAAACTACAAGTCTCATTAACTACGGAGGGAAGCCAGGGAATGCTGTTTGTAGTTTCCAAACATCTGCACTACACATCATTACATCATTAGTTTAGTTTCCTGTACATTGATCATGTATAGGTTAGAATGTTGTGCTGAACGCATAACTAAGACATTAACAGAGAGATTTAATAAAAGTTCTTATCGTTAAAAATGGTGCTAATTTTGCCCCAACCAATCAGATCATATTTAACATTTAAAAGCTAACATCTGATTGATTGGGGCAATATTAGCACCATTTGTAACTATAAGAACTTTTATTGAATCTCCCTGTAAGATTATTATGACATTAAAATACCTTATAAAATATTATAAGAAATATTGTTCTTTGTAATCTCTCGTAAAGTGAAGTGACAGCAATAAAACCAATTTGAGTGTAAATAGTGCTAATGAGTAAACAAAGCTTTTACTTTGATTTTGCTTTTTCAGACACAAAATTATTGTCAATCGAAGATGAATTATAAGTAGTGACTATTATCTGTTTTTTGTGCTGAATTGTTTTCTTTTTACAATGCGCTAAGAACAATAATTTTGATTTTCCAGGAGCACATGCCAACCTTCCTTTTTAATGGTTATGAAGATTTGGACACCTTTAAACTTTTAGAGGAAGAAGACTTGGATGAATTGAACATTCAAAACCCAGAACACAAAGCAGTTCTTCTTACAGCTATTGAGCTGCTGCAAGAATATGACAGTAAGATCATTATTTCAATTTCATAGGAAAATGTATGTTCTGTAAACTTCATTGCAATGCTTAAACAGAACTGTGGTCTCCAAACAAGCTAGGGTTAAATAAAAACCTTCATTGTTACCTGTAAAAGGAGTCCTGCATCACATCTCTAGGCAAAACCAGTGCTATAAAAGTTCAGCAATGTAACTTCCTAAACACTTTCGGTCTCATGTAGGGCCAGGCCATACCAATGTGTTTTAACGCTCAATCCAATCACGATCCAATCACCTGTTAAAAATTGCACACTAGTATTGGCCCTGTGTTGTGCTGTGATCGCTATTGGGAGCACATGCGATCAGCATTTTTTTGTGCAACCACATGTGCTCTGATTGCACAACATTGTGGAATAGCAATATTGATTGCACAACATTGGGGAATAGCGATACACTTCAGGGCGCACTTACGTACAGGAGACACATACACCATTGCAGTCGTTAACTATGCATTGTAGTGTGTCCTCAGCCTTACCCAGTTGCTATTGGTAAGAGCGTGACTTTAATTCCATTTTGCACTGACTGCGCAGGTTTTGCAAAAGAAACATCTCTGCAACCAGTGTTAGCGGTTTAATATCTATTTGTACCACTGTTAAAATCATGCTGTGGATAAATAACTTTTGGGAATTACCCAGTCACAAGCGGCTCTGGGAAAATCTCCCCGTTTCTGTTTTTAGTGCTTGTAGCCTTGTGACCAGCAAATCTCTCTGCCTCAACTATCAAATCTTTTTTTTTTTTTTTTACAGCTGCAATTCTTGTATCTGCCTGTGTAAACCTTAAAACAGCAGCAGATTGACATTTTATTGACTTTTTTTCTGTATTTTATTCTGTATTAAAAACTCCAGACGTCTGGGGGCATGCTCTGATGACATCACTCATCAGATGTGTGTAGGCACTTCCTGTCTTTCCCAAAAGTCTGTTACCAAGCTTGAACCCCAAGGACATTGGAAAAGCAGGAAATGTGACTCAAGCTGGAAATAATAACATTTTATGCAATATAACTTCTCACAGGATGCTGTTAGAAATATGGTCCATAGCTTATTTAAAAGGTAGGACTGTATGCTTTTATTTCACCTTGACTTGTTTGGAGACAAGAAAAAGAATTGATAGCTAATTAACTTAATATTGATATTAACTTAAGCTTAAAGGAGAAGAAATACATATGCTTTTCAGAAAAAAGAGCATTATTTTTTCATCCCAATGACCTTAATCTGCCAGTTCAGCATTTTGTCTGTGTATAAATAAATGCAACTGAAATACTGACTTCCTGTTAGCAGGACCCCTAGTAGAGACTATTATTGTTTTGCGCTTGACCCAGCGCCTGGGTTGATTCAGTTGCTCAGTAGAGATCTGAGCATCTTTGACCTATCCAACAGCCAATCAATAGAAATGACTGTTAGGAACATTCCAAGAATGTGGTACATTCTGGGAAGAAGAAGGACCGTTAAAACCCTGAAATGTCAGCTCACTAATGTCAACAGCAGGGAACAGGGTATAAAATCAACTGATTTTTCAAAATGGGAGAGAATATGTAGAATAACTAAGAAGGCATTACACAAACTAACAATTTAACATATATTGATAATTTCCACTGAACTGCCCCTTTAATATTCCTTGTAAAGGAAATTTCATGTGTGCTTACAGATATATGTTTTATAGCAGAAATTGTGTAAAGCTGGAAATGAAGATGATTTGTCAAATAAAAATTAGTACATTTTAGGAAAACAACGTGTGGATGTGTTTTTAAGGTTATTTCACTTAATCATTTTAGTTCTCTTTTTGAATTATGTGACATGCATTATGTTTTTTTTAAATAGTCCGCTTTCTTTACAATTAGTATTTCTGGTTACAGTTCATTCCTTTCTTTTTCTTACTAAGGTAACAGTGACCATTCAGGGTCTCAGGAGAAATTGCTGGCAGAAGGGGAAAGAACAAGTGGGTGCTCCCCCAGGGACTCAGGTTGCTTTGAAAGCAGTGATACCCTTGAGAATGGTAATGACGACTCTTAGGCACTAGCTTCACATGCTGAGATATGTGTGCACAATCATTCCAACCAGTTTCATAAATCTCAGTCATTTGAATGTAAGAAGACATCTTCACTGACTTCCATTTCTAGTGAATCAAATGGTGCACAAAGTTCATCTGCTTTAAAGATCTTCCAGATTAATTGCTCTAAATATTGTTTTCTATGGACTTTTTGCTGACCATAATCATCTCATTTTCACTAACTTGGATATCCATCATTCTATAACTGCTATGATGCCAACTTGCCTGCTCTTCCTTCCATCTTTCCATTCTTTATTAAAACTTTCATCAGGAACAAATCAACAATAACTCTTTAATTTTATAACCCAACTTCCTGTGCAGTATAAATGTTTATATTGGATGTTTGCTGCATATTAATGTATTTTTAGATTATCATTGCAGTATAGCTTTCATTGGTGATTAAAAATGGTCCATGGGCTACTGCATATCACAAAAAATTACAAATCTATATGTTAAAGGTGTTACAAACATAGACTCTTTTTTTATATACTTTTTTAAAAAGAAGTATAGGCCAAAATAAAGGTTTTATTATTCTTCTATGTATTTTTCTCTGTTGCCTCTTAAAACCCTTTCTATCCAACATTTTAATTTTTAGCACATTGTATTGGATCCACTTGCACCTTGACAGTCATCTTCTTGTCAACAGTTGAGAGCCAGGTTGAACAAAAGTATCATAAGTTGTCCTTAAGAAAGTCCAATATCCCAACTTCTTGCTACATACAGTAGTAGTGATAGCTTTTCTTTAAACAGTGCCCTGAACATTGGAGAAATGCCAAGTTCTTTGCGGTTCAGGCTTCAAAAGTGCACTATAAAATACCTAAGCAGGCCATAGACTATTTGGCAATACCTTTTAAATTCCCTTGGCATTCTGATAGACTGATTATTTTGCGATCAGTGCAAATTATTGGTCTGGGCTAGTGGGACAGCCCATTATTTAGACTTAGTGAACATTTATGACAAGTCAAACATCAAATCAGTTTAATATTTGGTCTGCATTATGTTGTTAAACATAGGCAAAAAGTCACTCCTCCAATACATCTAGGGCCGCATTTATAAAGGCACGGTACAGATAATGATTGGACATTTCTGATATAGTTGGTTTATAAATATGTATAGAGTTCTATATTTTTGGGGCATAACTAGAAATTATCAGCTATCTTATTTTCCATAAGAGCACATACTGTAGATTTCAAATGTTTGTAAATGATACTAAAACTTCTTTGGCAGGAACATTATGTTCTGTTAACCACAGGTTTCCATTAAAGAACATAAAACTGTTGTAGATTACCCAAATCATGTTGCATGTAAATGTATGGGAATGTGAGACTGGTGACTCAACAAAGCCTCTGTAATGTATAATAAAACTTGTAATGTTTGCTTGCTTGTTTTGGTTCTAATAGCCATGCATTAACTATTTTTTTTTACCGCTTTCATTCTTTCTATCTGTATGCTAACATAATAATATATGGATATCTCTCTCATCCATAAAGGTTAATCCACTGCCTAAATGAAGTTTGGGTATTTCAGTTTTATTGAAGAACTGGAGGTAAAGGGAGCTATGCCTTTCCTCACGTTTTTCAATAAAATTTGCAGGAGCCAGGAGCGAAGATATTGAACTTACCAGGCCTTGCGCTCTCTGCTGATCTTCTGACAGGTTCAGACAGAGTGTGTACTGTATGAGCATGCGCATTCTGTACAAACTCCGTTGTGACCTTTCAAGTTCCCTAGCTTCGTTCCTGGCTCTTGCAGCTCCTCCACTGTTCTTCTGACAGGTCACAATGAAGGGGTAAATGTTGTGATATGGTGGTTCACTAGTTAATAAATCTACATTTGGAGTGCAACTTTCTCACCTTGTCTTTTGATATATCGTATTGACTAATTACTATTTTTTAGGTGTACAGTTAAATTAGGGTATGATTGTTTGCTCATCCCTTTGAATACCCAGAGCTGCAGCCTTATTTATTTTCAACCTGCCACAAATCCCACATAATTATTTATAACTAAACATTTCTTTTAAACAAGACTTAAAAACACTAAAGTGGTTATTTAATAAAAGGTGCAACATTTTGCCTGTGCTCTTAATCTGCCCTAATTGACCTAATATAGAGCAGAATATAATATAAAGCAAAAAGAGCTTATCACAAACCTTTAAAAAAGCTGAAAATTTTTGCCCAATCTGGGAGAACATATCTGTTTCAAAGGTACATACGGGGTTATTCAATAAAAGTTCTTATCGTTAAAAATTGTGCTAATTCTGCCCCAACCAATCAGATTTTAGCCTTCAAATGTTAAATGATATCTGATTGGTTGGGGAAAAATTAGCACCATTTTTAACGATTAACAGGGTTATTTAATAAGAGCTCTTATTGTTAAAAATGGTGCTAAATTTGCCCCAACCAATCAGATGTTAACTTTCAAATGGAAGCTAACATATGATTGGTTGGGGCAAAATTAGCACCATTTTTAACGATAAGAACTTTTATTGAATGACCCTGAAGAACTTTTATTGAATCTCCCTGATAATTTCTAATATATATCCTCTCAACCATAAGCTAGTTTATGGTTAATAATAATTATTAATATAGGTTACTGTTTTCCTCAGCATTAATGTGCTATAATTATTGATGTCCTCCCAGATCTTTATTAAAACATACCCCTAGAACAGAAGGTACTGATATATATCATAATATAAAATAACATATTTTACCGCAGTATCAGGTTTCCTATTCATATGGGGTTTTTTTTGTGGTCAGTTTTGTGCTATTTTCTGCCAAATTAAACCAATTTAAGTGGCTTTAAGATTGTAATATTTTATGCTTTTCCCATCTTATCCCACCTTGAAAAATGCTATTCCTATCAGGTAGCTCATCATAAAAATATAAATAGCCTGCCATCCAATTAAATGGGGAGTTTAAAAAAAAAATCCTATTAATCTAAACTGGGAGGTTTGAACAGAGCCAGCTAATTCTGCAGCACTATATACAACATAAGGGTAAAGATCCACATTCTTACACAACAGTTGTAAAATTACACAATATACTTTATTGTTGTTTTTATACCACTTAAAGCCTGCAGAGGGCAATGATTTAAGAAATGCACTCTTAAATGGGAATATACACTGTAGGTTTTTTTTTTGTTTTTTTTTAATTGCGCATTGTTGGAAACTATAATTTTTTCACCAATTAACCATTTTGTTGTTGATATGTCCTCTATTTCTTTAGATATCCAATCTGAAGCATCTTATATTTCCGCTGTCATTCAAATGCCTTATTATAATCTGTTATTTTGCTGTAACTGGAATTGTGACAGTTGGTATATGTGAATTGCATGGTGGTAAATTCCCTCTCCCAGCAGTGTCTCATAGTTATTACTGCAATACAAGGATTGTGGAAGCACTCCAATTAGGCTAATTTACAACTACATTTAGCGGAAGTGCTACTGATCTGGTCAAACATTTATACAAACATAGAAAAGATATTCAATGCACATTCATTAGTGATTACTGAGCATGCTTGCCCTCAGAATGTGTGAAGCAACACACACACCTCAGAGTAAATGTTTCTTGTATTTATTTATAGATTAATATGAGGTAAAGTATTTTTTTTAGTATACATATCCTTCAAGACATTCTGGCTTATTTAAATAAAATATTGCTTTTTTTGAATAAATTCTGAAGCTGCAAAAACTTTAAAGGGCAAGTCCAGCCCTCAAATGAGAAAAAATATATACAGGTAAATCACCACCCAAAACCCTAAACTGTAATAGTTTAAAATCTGAAATATATAAGTCTAACCTGACATACTGCACAATGTCCTGTTGCCCCTTGTATTGCTTCCTGGTTCTTCCAGTTAGCAACTGTCAGTTATGTCTTTGACAGTTGACATCACAGCCAATGACTGAATACTAATCCCCTAGCAGCCTAGTCTGAGCATGCTCAAGCTCCGAACCAGGTCACTAAATTGTTCGGTTTCCATGAGGCATCCAAAAACATAGCAGGCATACAGTAATGAATTCAGAGGACAAATAGGGATATATCAACATATTTTAAAGAGGCAATTCTTTCTAAAAAAATATCCTTAAAGTTTGAGTTATCCTCTAAATGCTTATTCAATACGAGATGCAACCAAATTCCCTGAGCTGTTCATTTCCCTAAACTAAGTTACTTTTCTACTGGTCTGTTACAGTAAGAAAACATTTGATACCATCTGATTAGTTTCTGCAGATTAAGAACATCTTTTGAATAAGGCCCAAAGACACTATTTGTTAATGACATTCTCACTGGTGATCATTCCCAGTTCAGATAGTTTTCACTTTTAACTTTAAATTAATTAAGAATGAAAGTCTAATAATAAATTAGGTGATTCCAGATGTAATTAATGAGATTATCTGCAATATCTTTAAAATCTAGCAAATATTTTAAAACTGTTCCAATCATTTCTATCAGTCAATTCTAGTTTACTGAGGCCAAATAAAGGTTTGTTTTAAAGGGAGGTGGTACCAAAAGTAGAGGAGCCTTGGGAGTAGTGTAGGAGAAATACTAACAAACAAATATATTTTTAGGCAACAAGTTTTAAAATTTTATTGATCAATAGCCATTGCACTTGTTGGCCAAAGGGCAAACTTGTGAAGGGGAAGAGTAACTAATGGAACTAGTTTCCTGTTGTGGCATTCCTGGGATTCTTACACCAACAAGGTTGTTTCGGCGTTAGTTCAGCGGCTTTGCCGCCCATCCATAGACATTGCCGATATTCGGTAATCCCATAGGATCCGAAGGGATTTTCAGAATATCGTCAATGTGTGTGGGCTCCTTAAGCAAATGAGTCACATGAAAACAATCTATGTGTACTTCTATTCTTGTAAGGTCATAGTTCTGTGTTGTTTTAGAAAATCTCAACTATTTAAGTTCTGTGAAATGATTTTAAAATCTTATCATTTTAAAGCTGATAAATGTTGATTTTAAAACATTCCAGTGTATGCAGGTGAATCAGTTTTCAGTAAATGAAATGTTTTAATTTTAGGAAAGAGCCAGAAGATTTCTTCTGCGCCTCATGATTCTTCATCAAGTCGTGACTGCAGTAAAATCCAGCTAACTGATCAATCAACTGTACCAAGAGAAAATGTCCGACAAAATGAAAATGGAAAAATGCCAACGCCTCACACAATTAAAGGCTGCACCAATTCAAATTACCTTACAGGATCAAAGAAGAACCGGAGAAGTTTACCAGTTGTTTGTAGGAGTTGTGAGTCGGATGCTGGTCTGCCTATGATGATTTGGCCAAGGTCACTCTCAATGGACAATTTACAAGGAGATATTGATAATGGAGGAGTTGTCACGGAAAACAAATTAATTTCACCAGATGGGACATCTAATAACTTTAATAAGAAAGGGGCAGATGAACATAGCACATTTACTTGTGCAGTGGAACCTGCAAAAGAGTCTCATTTACAATCTACTGATTCTATACAATATTCAGAGACCATAAAAAATAAAGAACAAAATAATCCCATGATACAAATTCAGATTCATTCAAATGAATCTTCTATGTCAGTATGTCCTACAGAAACCAGAGCAAAAAGTCCTGCACGGCCTCCACCAGTCCCAGCCAAAAAATGTAGAGAACGTTTCACTAACGGGTTGTTTCACCCTCCTCTCACTGCTAGCGTTTCAAATACTGAAGAATGTAGTCTTCCGATTGCAAAAATTGGGCCGTTTATCCCAGATGACGGTTCCAGGTTTTCACCCACTGTTTATGAACCCACTAGCCCCTCTTTTCCAAAATCCACTTGGTTGCCAGATATTCCAGAACCTTCCAGCATGCCCCATGTAGTAAAACTAGGCCCTGTGTCAGCGAGAAAGATTGCATGTGTTAGGGGAATGGATCATGAAGTTTTGATAGAAAACAAACTTCAGTATGAAGAGATTGATCTCACAGAAGAGCCATATTCTGATAAGGTAAGAGCAGGACGTTGGATCTTTTATTTTTTATTACATTTTTTTATTTCTATAGTGTAGATTAGGCTTACATTCTCAATAAAGCCTAATATAAAATGGCCTAATATCAAACTAAAATATTTTAGGGCCAATTTCTTTTTCAAAAGATACAAGGTAGACTGCACTCCAAAGTAGAACCTTTATTGTGAGCCAAACATCAACATAGAATACGACGTTTCGATGGTAACACCCCCTTCATCAGTGTGTGTTTGAGGGTGTTATCCTCGAAACGTCGTATTCTATGTTGATGTTTGGCTCACAATAAACGTTCCACTTTGGAGTGCAGTCTACCTTGTATCTTTTGAATTCTCTATTCCCTCTGAAGTAGGGGAATTGGACTCTTTGCACCCACCTGGGGATAGTGTGCATATGGACCTTTGTTATATAGTCCAATTTCTTTTTCACCTAGGTGATATAAATGTTGGCTAAATTCTAAAAATGTTGCATATAAATGTAAAATTATCATAATGATAATTCTAAAAGCTTGTTTACTTAGTTTTCCTTTGTTTAATATCACCTTTTGTTCAGTCAGACATTAAAGAAATACATGACTTGTGTTCGTGGGGAAATCATTTAGATCACTGTTCCGATCACTTGCCTTTGTGAAATGCTGCTAGATTGTTGGACAGCCTGAAATGTAAAAAACTTGGGATTTCCAATTCATGGACTGCATTCTGAGATTAAAATTGCTTAGTTTTGCATTATATATAAGTAGGGGGGGAATGCAATATCTTTGTTAACGAGATAATAAACGCAAAAACAATGCCACTCAATTTTGGGATAGCATGTGTTTAACACTTATTTTGCGGGGCCTGCTCCATTTTCTGAAAAATGGCACAGTGCACCCAATTTTCTGAAAAATGGCACGTGAACCCAATTTTCTGAAAAATGGCACAGTGCACCCAATTTTCTGAAAAATGGCACGTGAACCCAATTTTCAGTGCACTTGGTGCAATGAGTTAAAAGTTAAGTTTTTCACTATTAGTAAATGCAAAACTTAACACTTATTCTTTTGGAATGTAAAAACCCACACAGCTTACTTTCCTTTCGCAAATGATTATTACATCACGGGAGCAGTGTTCGAAAGAAAGTAAAAAATGTTTGCATTTCCCTGTAATGTTTAATGCAGAAGTTCAAGGCAGAATGCAATGCACAAATTTGTCCACCGACCCCCAATCCCCTGCTCCATCAATATGTTATAAGAAACCAGCATTGCTCCTCTCAATCTCCACCAGCACAGGGCTGACAGGTTTCTGCCACCTCTGCAAGCTCAATGAGCTCTTTAAGGGTTCACACAGCCGCAGAGGAGGCATGCCAGAAAGCAGCCGTAAGTCACAGACGTGACTGAAGGCTGCTACCAGGAGGCAGGACACCAGCACACAAAGAGGAGATTGGGAGAAATAACTTAAGATAAAAATTGTAGGGGCTATTGATCTACATTTTAACTTCTTGTGCTATGAAGGGATGAGGGTAAACGCTTTAACTAATTTAAAAAGGTAATTTATACGTTGTTTTAATTAGCAATTCATCTAAAAATTGTATATGCACTGATACATTTTATGTTTATATGGCAGCATGGACGATGTGGGATCCCTGAGGCTCTAATTGAACGTTATGCTGAAGACTTAGGTCAGCCAGAGAAAGAAGTAGCAGCCACAATGGACCAAATACGTGTTAGACAACTGAGGAAATTGCACCGAATGGCTGTAAGTTTACAACTGCTCTTTTCTAAGCTGTTTACATTTTATTTATTTTAGAATAAACATTTTTAAATCAGATTACATTAACTAGCAATTTGTCTGAATCCTCCTTACTATGGAATGTTATTATAGTAGTGGTTAAAACAGGGCTGTTTCTAGGCATAGGCCTCCTAGGCAAAGAACTAGATTGTCCAGTTTTCTTCCTAGTATCTCCCTGTCAGCTTTCAATTGCTGTTTTAGAACTGCTTTCCTCCTTCCTTTCCCTGCAGTACATCAGATGCTTTAATTTTCAACATTGTAGTGAGTAGAGAGCCTGAACTCGCTGAAGGTGAAGGAAGGAGGGGGGAGGATGAGCTTAGATAAAAGAACTGAGTTGAGCAGTTCTAAATTGGCAAGTAAAAGCTGCTGCAGAGTTTTAAACAGTGGCCTCTGTAATTAGTAGCCATGAGATCACTATCCCTGACTCTTTCTTCTTTTAATCCAACTCTCCAATTAGAACTTAGATTAGGTCAGGAGTGAACAATTCAATGGAGGAGACATGGAAAGCCTGCCAGCATTGACATGATATATACAGTACAGTATGTACCATACTGTACAGTATATCGTGTCAGTGCTGGCAGATGAAAGGGATAAAGGTAATACCTTGCTGGCACTAAAAGGGTTAATGGCAATACTCTGGGAAAGTGATGGTACGAAAGCATTAATGGCAATACTCTGGAAAAATGCTGGCACTGAAAGACTTTATAGGAAAGTTACTTTTCCGGCACTGAATGGTTAATGGTAATACTTTGCTGGCACTGAAAGTGGTAATGGCAATACTCCAGAGAAGTCTGCTTGCACTAAATGGTTAATAGCAATGCTCTGGGAAAGTGCTGACACTGAAAGTGTTAATGCCAAAACTCTGGGAAAGTCTGCTGGCACTGAAAGAGTTAAACATCTCATATTTAACCAAACTTCCCTGTTTTGCCCCACCAGGCTAGAACACTGGCTCCACATACCACACATTCACTGAAAACCTATCCTGTCCTACAAATAGGTATTTCATTGGCGGTCAGAACACAGAAACATTCGAATACACGCCAGTCCCACCTGGTGCAGCGTACTTCTCTTGCCAACTTCTAGAGCAGTCCCTCTATAAAGAAGCATCCACATCCCCAGCAGCAGTGACAGTCTGTCAGAAGGAATTGAGTGGGGAAAGTGTTGGGGGCGGGGGGTGAGAGAGCGAATGGATGGGAGGGCCTAGGGCACTAAGATGCTAGAAATGGCCCTGGATTAAACCACTAAACCCCATCCCTCCCCACTAAACCCCCTTTCAATTTTACTGTGGACCCTGTTCCAAATCTAGGTTAAGAAATAGGTACTTTCTACTTTCACAAAAAAACATGTATTAAGTTTATATTTTCTTACTATTTATTTCAGATACCAAGTGGAGGACTTACTGAAATTTGCAGAAAACCCACATCTCCGGTACTAATTTCTTCAGTGTCAGATTGGCTTGTTTCAATTGGGCTTCCCATGTATGTCCGTCCCCTGGCAGAAGCAGGATTCACCACATTGAGTAAAGTGCCGGATCTCTCACAGACTCACCTGCAAAAAGCTGGAATAACAGAGGAGAGACATATAAACAAGCTACTACATGCAACAAGACTCATTACATCCTTGTGCCCAGAGGCAGTGTAAAGTGGGATTTTTAACACACTATGAGCTGATGCTGTTTTCAGACTTGATAAGCAAAATGCAAAGTATGACAAGGATTCCACAAATTATGTCATTATTTGACATAAATGGTCTGACTGCTGATGAAAGGACAAAGAGCATTTGACCAACTTAAAGCTATGGAATTTCTTCAGGAATGGGAAAGTCGGCCAGGTATATAGCCAGTATTGCAGGTATAGGAGCTGAAAGGCTATGGAAAATTACTTATTGTTATTTGGACATATTGTTGGCTGTTTGCAGTTATTCCAACAGTAATGGGCCACTGAACATTTTATGAGGCCAAAGTATTACAATGGATTAAATAACTAAAACTTTTGTGCTATTTCATCAAAATAAAATGAGTCGTTTTGTGGCTTCTCTATAGTAACCAATCTGCAACTTATTTTGCCTTAACTAATTTTGTGAAGTTACACTAGTGATTAATTCCAGTTAACCATTGCGAACAATAACATTCTGAAACTAGACATAGACAGATCTAACATGCTGTGTGTTGTGCATTATCTCCTCATAGGAAATTTTTAACTGAACAGGGTGGGTGTGGTGACAAGATCATGTTATCATGACACTAGTCACAATTCTCTGGACCTGTGAGTTTAGTCTAACTGGGATGAAGGTTACAATGAGGATAACTTCATCCCACTTTAGCAGCAGGAGGTTGAGACTTGAAATGATGTAACTTTATAGAAACATAAGCACAAAATCAGCCTGTTAGCTTCATACCAAAATATTACACACCTTTAGCCTTCCGATTGACATAACTTTTAGAGATCATTTCTTTTTTACCCCCTGGGCTATGGCTTTCATTGGCCTCTCTTTTTTTTACCCTGTTATTCACTGTTTTCTTGTACACGAAAAATCTGAACTGCATTTAAATGTAGGAAGTTCAGCAATAGAAGATGGGATATTATATTTTACTGTCTCTCTCTTTCCATATATAATATTGGGAATTGGATGGAATTTGTGCAGCACCTGAATTACATTGCTGCTATATATAAGCCTCATGGGAGCTTGGGTTTTGAAGAGTTCAGCTTTATTTGATGCACATTAATATAGCTCCAATGTTCTTTTTTTCCCTTTAGCAAGACAGTAGAGAGTAAAGGGGATTTTAGATATCATTGTAACTGTACTTATCAGCCCCTAGAACACATTCACGTCAACTTCCATAACCGCTAACAATGGAGATGATTTTAGCTTGCCTTTAAAGTGTATGTATACTGAAAAAATTACTTTGCACCATCTTAATCTATAAAAAATACATGTAAGTGGCAGTTAATCGTGTGTGTTGCTGCATGCCTTCAATACAATGCTTTTTTTGCTCAGGCTCTGACCACTGACCTGACTATTTTCCCACATACCAACTGTCAAAACTGCATACAGTATACAGCACACCAACTGTCAAACCATTCCAGCTACAGCAAAACTGCTTACAGAAATGCTAAAACGCAAGATGTTTTAGATATCTAATGAAATAGGGGGCAGATCAACAAAAAAAATGGTGTAGTGATAGTTGGGATGAATTATAGTTTCCACTAATGCTTCCACTAATGCTTCCATAACTGCTAGCAATGGACAGTATGATCCCCTCAAACAGAAAATTGGAAACATAAGATGATTTTAGCTAGCCTTTAAGGTCATTTTAGGAAATTGAAAAGTTGAGGGTGTACTAATTCAGCTCTCAGAACATTAGAACCCCCCCCCCCCCAAACACATCTTAAACAATGTAAACTTTCTACTGGCTCATTTGGGCAACTATAACCCCCATTATAAAAAAAAATCTATTCAGACCACTTCTATTTACTCAATATCTTGTTTTGTGCTTTATGATTTGTTTGCCTTGTAATAGAGTTTCCTGTGCCTTGGTGCAGCCACAATAATGTTGTGAATAAAAAATAACACAGATATCTGGCAATGTAAATGAACTGTTGAATGTATTAACCTAACAATGAACAATTAACCTAAGCAGCAATTCCTGATCGATGTGTTCAGTAAGAAGATACATGAAATACCTCTAATGCTTGCACAATAATGTACATCAATACCCCTAAATAGAATAGTCATTTTATACAGAAGTCTGTATAGACCAAACAATGTTTTGTTTTTAGTTAGACCACAAATGAACAAAATAATTTGAACTTTAATTCTAATTTACACAAAAAAACATTCCAGCACCTGTTATTTTCTTTTTTATCATAGTGCAGAAAGGAATCTTTTAAACTACTGTTCTTTAGTTTGTGTGACCAAAAATAATATAACAATAATATATATACATCAATGTAAATACTACATGTGCAAAACAAGATACTGTTAAAATACAAAACAAATCACTCCAGTGATCAGTTGTGCAATAAACCTTAGGGTGTATGTAAATTGGAGCCTTCAGCCTTCTCTGGGCTTTCTACTTGCAGTAGTATGTGTTTATGTCCACTTGAGCAGGTTGGAGGATAGCATAAGGTATGTAGTACACAGATCATGTGTCCAATGTCTTTTTAGGATACATTTTGAATTGTAGAGAGAATTGTAAAGCATACCTCTCAGAGGAAACATCCCAGGTGATCATTATGTATGGAGTAAACACCACTGCACCACTATGGACATTTTGGACCATATAATCAATAATAATGATTATAGCCAGGTTCACAAATTTAGATTCCAAAACACACATCTTTATATTATACAGTGTCTTGCCCCCATAATTTCCATTTCTGCATTGCATTGTGTTACATATGGAATTGCTACAATTTGAAACATTTGTAACAACAAAGTTAACTAAACAAAAAACTCTGGAGCATCCTTTATTGGGGGTAACTATGTATTGTGGCATAACTGTGTAGATAAAACCATAAACCCCATATTAAATCTAAAAAGTCACTGTATATTTATTCTGCTTGTTTCACTGATTACTGCAGATTATCAAACGCATACCATCAACTTGTAATGTACTGTACCATAAAACAATGCACTGTGGGAATATATATATATATATATATATATGTGTGTGTATGTATATTATATATATATAAATATATATATATCCCCTAGACTATGTTAATGTAAAGAAGCTATCCATAGCCGACCTGTCTTTTGCCATCATTTATAAATTACAGTCATCAAGCAGTTACCAAGGAAGGCTCCTTAAAAAAACATTCCTTTTGTATATGCTGAATGGAATCCAACCCAATTGGGTACCATTGTTTATTTCAAATGTATACATATATATTCTTTATGTACAGCTCATTTTGGTTGTGAATTATATACACAGTTTTATTTTTTTTTTCTATGTATAATTGTACAAATTAGCACATTTTAACATATTTTGTGTATCAATTAGAAAGATCTTCTTGATCTTCAAATGACCAGTTGACTGTGTTTCTGGGCAAGTCTCCCAAATGTATTTGCTGCAATATAACTTGAACAAATACTTTAGACTTTTCACAAAAGTATAAATGTATAGTGTCTTCTCAACCAAGCTGTGTTAGGCTTCATTCCATTAAGACAACCCCTTGTTGAAAACTTGACTTGGCCAAGGGATTTTGGTTTTCTTTGTCTTTAGCATACTACAACTAATTTTTTTATCTTAAAAATGTGCTTCAGGCTTAAGCTGTGCACACACGTTGGATAATTGATGATAATTGACAGCCACTGAGTGGAGGCTTCCCTCGACACTGTATAGTAATCCTGCAGGATCTCTTAATTATGTCGGTAATTGCATGGGAGTGAGGTTGCTGGTCATTACAACTTCCCTCTCTATATAACAGAACAGGTTAGATTGTTGGATTGATTTCTTGTGATCAGTCTAAAGGTTCTTACACACGTGCGATCACGGGTGCCAACCCGCGCTGCACGATGTGTATGAACGGCAGTTTCGACCAATAATCGTCTCATGTATGGGCACTTTATTGGCTGAAATGGTTGGTCGGTAGGGGATCCTTGCCCAATCCGATGGGCGGATCTCTGAAGGAACAGTGGTTTCGGCTGATAAAATGCCTGTACACGGGCAATTATCGGACAAAACGGCCGTTCGTACACATCGTGCATTGTGGGTTGGCACCCGCTATTGCATTTGTGTATGAACCTTAAGAATAGTTATCTAACGTGGGTACATAGTTATTTAATGCCAGTATGTAACAAGTGCTTATTTTCTAAAATAAGGGGATATAAGTTCATTCTGTATGGGAAAAAAATTTATGAAAAACATGTTCATGTACCAACTAACAATATTGCACTTTCTGTATATGAAATCCATATTTAAATAACTTATTTTCCTCCATACTCTATTCTGAAATTTTGTAAGTAACTGTAATATACAAGAGGTCATTGCAGTTTGCTTCAACCCAATAAAAATGTGTATTGAAAAAAGGAAGATATATATATATATATATATATATATATATATATATAAAAGGATGTTGAACTTTTAACTCCTACTGCACATGATAAGCTTGTCGGTTAGCCGGAGTTGAGACATGGAGGAGGTATCAGAGGGGAGGGGGAAGGGGGGAGTGCTGCACACAGATCTGACACTATGGTTAAACAAAGTCACTGACAGAGATAGGATTAAGGCAGCACAGAGTACATGAATTTAACTTTGCAAAGGGGCAATGTGTTTTTTTCACTATAGATGCCCTTTAAGAAGAAGGCGTCGGGGGAATTAAGGCTAATAAATAGATTTGGGGGCCTCTTTGGCAGCTGTAAACCTCATGAGGTCGAGGTTTACAGCCTTTTCCTAGCAGATACTACATTTTCATTTGGGGGGTGAACATACCCTTTAAGAGTGGTTGAGTGATCAGGATCACTCTCCCTGCCTGTTCACTGGAATACAGATACTTTTGATTCTAGATTCTTTTAAATAGTGAGCACTGCATCATTACTACAATAAATAGCTTTAACATTTATACAAAATTTATTTTTATAGTTCAAACCAAATAACCTACTATATGGGATCTTTTTTTTAAAATTGTTTTAACAGTCAGATAAAAGGCAGGTCCATTCACTGCTTTTCTTTTTTGTACATTAGGAGGGGACAGTGTAACCAGCTAGAAGATTGGTTACTTTTTGTTTCTTTTTCGATCCCGTGGCAGGTTCAGACTTTACCAGTTGTTATATTTTTATTTTTTACATTATTTGTATCATTTATTATAAAGCAGCAGCACTGTATAAAATACAGTACAGTATACAAACAAGGGGATAAGTGAAGCAATTAATACAGTCATAATATGAAAGCATTATAAGCATGCCAATATAACTAATAATCCCACCCACGAACTAACCTGCGTCACCACCATGTAGGTGTAGTTATAATCCTTAACCCTCACTGCTCCCACTCCATAGGTTTCTCCTGTAGTCCCCCCCCAAAGTGGCCAAAATGCCCACCCGGAGGGAGGCTAGCAGGGTCCCGCTACTACCTTGCTCAGTTAGATTTTTGGCATCGTCCTTGCATCTTCTCCCCCCTACATCCCCCCTCCACCCGTTCTGCTATCCTCCCCCTAGCTAAAACCCCTTTATGTCAGCCTTCCCCCATGTCCCAACCGCAAATTTTATTTTTAGAAAGCTCCCAATCTGTTTACTTACTCTCCCGCTTTCCTACGACAGAAGTGAGCTGCCGGCAGCCGCGTCCGTGATTGGCTGCCGCTCAGCAATCACAGACTCGTGCTGCGGTCCCGCCCCTCTGCTCTGCTTTCCTCGCAAGCAGAGGGCCGGGAGCGCGGCGCAGGAAAGAGGGGAGGTAAGTAGAGTTTGGGGGGCTTTCTAAAAATAAAATTAATGCGGTTGGGGCTGGGAGCCCAGGGGGATCGTATATTCAAATTTTGATTTTAGGGTGGACATACCCTTTAAATACAATTTCATACATCGGTTAAGAAAGCATGTATATAAATTATGTATAAATTGATATAAGTGCAACATGCCTTGACACATTAGGAATGAGATCCCTGCCCCAAAGAGCTTACAATCTAAGTGGGAGAGACAACATTCAGATACAAGTGGGGGTATGTGTACAAAGTGCTTAAAAGGGCTAACAATCATTAGTTATGCTGATGCTCAGAAAAAGGTAGGATAACAGTCTAGATCTGAAAGACTTAATAGAGTAACAGCAGAGAGCAAATACATTTAATAGATATGTTTGCTCTCTGCTATTACTGTAGTAAGGAATTCATGTTTAATTAAAAACTGAGAACTTCACAGACGTCGCCCCTATAGATCCTGGTGCTCTAGGCCATGGCCTATGTGGGCTTATGGTAAGCCCTGTGCGCGATGTGGTGAGTTGTGCAATGTGATGTGTTTGGTCTGATGAGTTAAAGGGGAACTGTTGTCTCCAAGCAAGTTGAAAGGCCAGTTTCCTACCTTTAAAACGAGCCATCAACCACCTCTCTATGTGCTCCACAGCCCAAGATATAGAGAAATGGCTGACCAGAAAGTTAATGGGTGGGAGGCTGACATATGACATTTCTAAGGCTTCTCCTGCACAGTGCCGCCAGCGAGCACAGCCTCAGACTCCCTCAGTGTGTGGGGGAGACAGGAAGTCCCTCCTCCTCCTCTCTGCTGTGTAAAGTCCTGACAGAGAAGGTAAGGGGAATCTACAGCCCGCTTAATACATTACCCCACAGCACGAAACATAATGGGGTACTTTAAAGGGCCATTGCATATTGCATTGCGAGATCTTGGCAAGGTAAGATGATCATCTTTACCCTCCTCCAAAGGCTTCTTTCAATACTTACGGATGTATACTTTTTTCTCCCCTAGGCCAGCAAGAATTGGGGTTGTTGAGCTGTTTATTCTTTTCAATAGAGAGCACTGCATTTCTAGAACAATGAATAGGTATTATACAAAATGAATTTTTATTGTTCAGACCAAATTAAATAACCTACAACTATATGGGATTGTATACATTTATTTATTATTAAGCCACTTGATACGTGATAAAATAGATAGTATACAAACAAGGCAATAAGTGCAAGCAATTATACAGATTTCAATAAAATGCAAATTAAAGGACAATTGTAAACCTTGCCTTCGCTCTTCATCTTCCACAGCCAAATAGTTCCCAGGATGAATACCTAAACATGATTGAGTCCTCATTTCTGGGTACTTTACAGATAATCTGTAATACTTAAAATAAATTAGCAAAACCAAAAATTTCAGGGCACTAACTGACAAAGTCCCAGGTGGGCTGGTGCAAACTGAACAGAGAATATTACATTTTAGAGAGAAGAAAATGAGGTAGAAAAAACACTGTGCAAACACTAGTGGATCAGTGTATGAGATGATCTGTAAAGTACACAGAGGTAGTGACTTAGGCCCCCTCCATCTCCCCAATTAAGCCACACCCACTAGGTACTTAATAGAGATAGACAGAGGCACAAACAGACAGACAAACTGAGAGATAGATACACAGCCAGGAATTTATAAATAGAAAGACAGAAATAGACAGACAGAGATAAGGTGTAGACAGAGATACACAAATTAATAACCAGAGGCACAGTATACTTGTAACAAACTGGCAATTTCAGTATATACTGTTAGCCATGGGAATTTCATCACATACTGGTAGCCATGGGGTTTTCATTGCATACTGGTAGCCATGGAAATTTCATTATACTGGTAGCCAAGGGAATTTCATTACATACTGGTAGCCATGGGGTTTTCATTGCATACTGGTAGCCATGGAAATTTCATTATACTGGTAGCCAAGGGAATTTCATTACATACTGGTAGCCATGGGATTTTCATCACATACGGGCGGCAAACTGGCAATTTCATCTTATACTGGTAGCCATGGAAATTTCATCACATACTGGTAACCATGTGCATTTGATTACATACTGGTAGCCATGGGCATTTCATTACATACTGTTAGCCATGGGAATTTCATCAAATAATGGCAGCAAAAATTTCATTGCATACTGGTAACCATGTGCATTTGATTACATACTGGTAGCCATGGGCATTTCTCATCTGTTACCATGGGAATTTCAATCAATAGGGCACGCAAAATTCAATTTCAAAATATCCTGGAGTAGACTATTTCCTATCCCATGTGCAGGGCAGCATTTCGTAATATTATACTCTGTGCACTACTAGATATGCAGAGTGTAATAATACCAAATGCTGCCACAGCCTGCACTAATATAATAAGTGGATTGCTCTGCACATGTGGTAGGTAATAGCCTACAGGGCTATAGTATCTATAGTATCGTTTTGATTTGAATAAAGACTACATCCATCCAGTTTCAACACACTCGGCATACCCTCATTTCCTTAGCTATCTGGTGCTCTCCAAAGGAAGGCAAAAAAAAAACCCGCAAATTTATGAAGGGGGAAAAAAACATTTTGACTCCAAGTGGCAATCGGAAATATCCCTGGATCAATTCTACTTTATGTATCAATACCAGTAACCTGCAACATTCCTTTCTTTCAGAAACTCATCCAGCTTTCTTTTGAAACTATACAACAAACCTGCCATTACAACATCCAATGGATGACAGTTCCATAGTTTTACCATTCTCAAAGTGAAAAGCCCTTTCTGAACTTGAAGAATAAATTTCTTTTCTATAAGTCTTAAAGGGACAGTTCAGTGGAAATGATCATATTTGTGTTAAATGTTATTTTTGTTAATGCCTTTTTAGTGTTCTTTACATATTCTCCTCCCATTTTGACAAATCTGTTGATTTCATACCCTTTGCTGTTCCCTGCTGTTGACATTAGTGAGCTGACATTTCAGGTTCTAATGGTCCTCCCAGGATGCCCACTTCCTTGGAATGTTCCAAACAGTTATGTTCTACTGGTGGATGGGGTCAAACATGCTCAGATCTCTACTGAGCAACTGAATCAACCCAGGCGCTGGTCCAAGAGACGCAAGAAAACCAATAACGTAGAACCTCCCACGTTCCATATCGGCTCTCTTGTTCTGCAACAGGAAGTCAGTATTTCAGTTGCATTTATTTAATCAACAAAAAAATCTGAATATAGCGATTAAGGTCTTTGGGATGAAAAAATACTGCTCTTTTTTTTCTAAAAAGCATATGTATTTGACACTGAACTTTCCCTTTAAGGAGTCTAATCATATCCAATACAAGGCCTTTCTCTAATGTCATAATGTAAGTACCTTATCCAATCTGTCTTCATACTCAAGCTCCCCCGTGCCTTTATTAATTTAGTTGCCCTTCTCTGAACCCTTTCCATTTCCAAGATGCCCTTTTTGTATACAGGATTCCAAAATTGCACTGCATATTCCAAATGAGGCTTTACCAATGTTTTGTAAAGAGGGAGAGTAACATTTACAGTATTTCCCTTGAATCCTTATCTCTCTTTATACAGGACAATATCTTGCTGGCTCTAGCTGATGCTGCCTTGCACTGCTTGCTACATTTAAAGGGTATGTCCACCCTTCAATAAATTTTTGTTATACAATCCCCCTGTCCCCCCAGCCCCAACCGCTATATTTATTTTATTAGAGAACTGGGTCAAAGGAAAGGAACTCTTTATCATTCAACTGGGCAAAACTGCCTATGACTTTTGGGCAGATACATCCACTCACCTCTTCCTCTTGAATATTTTTTATCAGTACCTGCTTTTTACCCTAACCTGGATCCCCCCCCCCCCATCCTCATACTGTTCAACAGATATAATATAGGGTCCATTAGATGATGTTCTTTCAGCAAACTCGTTTCCCATGCCTGACTAGGCATCCCAGTGTTCCACTCAGCCCTTAGCCTCTGATTTGAACACCCTGGAACATTGCTTCGCTTTAATGAATATTATACTGGCATACCTTTAAATCTAACTTCTCAAGTTACCAGTAGCATAATCACCGGAAGACATGTTGATGATAAGTTTTATAGAATACACCACACTCATATTGTTTTCTACAAATGTAACAGCTTGGTTGGCCACCAATCAGCTTACTAATCTAAGCGCTTACTACTATGGAAAAAATACCAACTTAAAGGAGAACTAAACCCATTTTTTTTTTTTTTTTATACCCAGAATCTGAAAACACCCCCCTATAAACCCAATAAGCTATAAATACCACTTCGTTAAATTAGTAATGTAAGCCTGGTAAAACTGGATGAAGTATCTGTGCGTTTGTGCGTGTCAGACACACACCTCCTACCTCAGTCACATGGCTTCTTGCTTTATCTGTCCTGTAGAAGGATTGGCTAAATTATTAAGGGTGTGACCAACTGTACACAGTTTCTGCCATAGCTAAGGACTGAGCATGGGCAAACATATGCTCGTTGACGCAAACTGTGTGATACTAGAATGCTAGAATGCACAAACCATATGTTCCTTAGATACATTTCCCAGCGCCCATATCAAAATGAGAGGTCAAACACAGATACTGTTTTTATATCAAGGTGTTCTGCCTTTCTGGTTCAGTGCTGTTCGTGACGATCTAGTTTTCTCTTAATGAATGAATTATCTTTCTACAGCTGTGGCCACCTTCCTTCGTACCAATCTCCCTAACTTCTTGAGTCTAATTCAATGCCCAAAATTTAAATAACCCGTAAACTGTCTTTTCTTGGGCAATGTGGATCCCTAAGCCGCTGTGAACTTCTTACATGGTCTCTAACAGCTTTCTACACACATCCAACCCAACAAACAAAAACTCATCTAGATAGTGTGCCAATGATGAAAGACCCGCCTTATGCAAAACACACCTATGTAAAAAACTGCTAAACTTCTCAAAATAAAGCACATGAAATAGAGCATCCCATTGGCAGACATTTTTCAACACAGTATTCTCCCTAAAATTTGCCACCCATTAAGTTATCCGGGTGAAGTGGTAGCAGCATAAATACTGACTCAAAATCTATCTCAGCCACGAGAGCTTTATGGCCGCACTGTTTGACAATATCCAAAGCCCTGTCAAAAAGTTTGATAAAGCACTGAACATTATGCTAAATCCCGTGCATAATTGACTAATAAGCCCTCTGGGTAAGACAGATGCTGAATCATCCTGGACTTTCCCCTTTCCTTAAACGGGCCAGTCATCCTTCCCGTCAAGAATTTTTTATTTTATTTTATTTATTTATTTATTTTTCTTCCCTCAGGTCGCTTGCGTATTGAGCTGCCTATTTAAGATTATTGCATTTCCTAGCTCCTTCCACCGCTTTTACAACAGGAACGACAAAACCAGACTTAAAACCATTGAACAAGAAACTTGCTATTTCCTTGTCTGGATATTTTTCCAACTACTTAGCCTGCCCATTATTATTGGTGTTTGCGACTTTCCCAGTCTTTATAAACTATATTACTGGAGATAATTATTTGTCTTGTGTTTGTATTACTGAATTGGTTTACTGTTATAGTTGCAGAACACATTTTTAAGTAGTTGTGTACCCTGAGTAATGTATGGACCGTTTCATGTATTTATTTGTTTATTTATTTATTTTTATTACCAAAACCTAAAGATATTTACTTAAGGGCAGCGACATTTGAATTTGAGTAAATGCTTATGTGGATATTTGTAAACTTTTCATTAAGAGTAAATATATATAAAAATATAAAAATGTTTTTACATTAATGAGCCGAACTCAGCATCATAATCCAGTTACACAATACCCATTCTACTTATATGCCCTTTACTGCACAGGACATAATAACCAGATGTAACTATAAATGGGTAGTGATGGTTAGATTAATGTATGTGTGATATTATGTGGATATATAATATGCACAAACACTATTACTGTAGATATTTATATATATTAGTGAATATGTATGAAAAGGTTATATGACTAAGTGTCACTCCTCCTCCATTCAAAGCTAAAACATGTCCCCTAATCCTATTATAAGTGCCAGACAGCATTTAAAACTTTCTCACTTCCCCCCTGCTACACCTCATAATAGTTACAAACAATGACAATCCAAATAGTCTTTTAGTGACAATGAAATCAAATCTCACCCGTCTGGATCTATTCTCTTTGTGAATTAACCACAGACAGTATAATTTAAAGATTCTGATATCACTATGCCCTATTCAGACAAAGATATACTTGTATTCTACAATGAGGATTTTTCTAAATATTGCAGTAGGTAATATATCTAAAGTGGGTTCTCTAATTCTAATATCCTGTTTATTATTATGTTTAGGGACTAGAAGGTGTTTCCTATCTCTTTTTCCTGCTTCTATTTTTGCCTTTTTAATTATATCACTTTCATACCCCTTTTCCCGAAATCTTTTTTCTATGAATTCAGCTTGTTCGAGAAACACTTTTTTATTTGTACAATTTCTACGCAACCTCAACATTTGACCTTTAGGAATATTCTCAAGCCAGGCACGTTTATGGGCACTAGTATAATCAATATATGTGTTACTATCCACTTCTTTGAAGAAGGTCTTGGTTACGAGGGTTCCATTATGGGGTTCAATATAAAGATCCAAAAAATCCGCCTTTTCCTTACTACATGTACTTTGAAACTTTAATTGATCATGAGATTTATTAACATATTGTAAGAACCTATCAAGATCATCTACTGTACCCTGCCATATTAATAGAACATCGTCTATGTATCTTCTCCAATATCTACATTGGTTGGAGAAGGGTTGGGTATCCCAAATGTACCTTTCCTCCCAGTATCCAACGAACAGGCCCGCAAAACTAGGAGCAAAAACCGTGCCCATCGCGGTGCCCGTTCGTTGGTAATAGAAGCAACCCTCAAACATAAAACAATTATTATTGAGAATAAAATCAATACACACAGAGAGAAACAATATAATGGAATCTGAATGGGTACCCTCTTTTCGCAAGAAATGTTCCGAAGCTTCTCTGCCTTCTTTATGAGGAATTACTGAATATAATGAGACAATATCCAGAGTTACTAAAATATTATCTAGTTCCCATTTAAAATCACTAATGGAATCCAGAGCATCTACAGTATCATGTAGATAGGATGGTAGTTTTCTAACAATTGGAGCTAGGGAAATAAATATATATTAGCACCATATGTAAATGGTTTACAAGTGGAGATGCTATGGTTTGGAAAGATGTTTTGTAAGTGTCTGGAATAGCCCGATGATGTAGGTACATGGTGCGTGAATAAAGTGCCCTAAAGGGTTTTTGAAACGATTGTGCTGTGATTCAAGGCATGTGTGAAAAGGGATCCCAGGAATAATAAGTATTGGAAATGGACCAATGAAGGTCCGAGACAGGGTCCATTTAAGAAGCCGGTGAATAGATGGGCGTCACTATCTGACGAAGCTCTGAGGAGCGAAACGCGTCATAGTGACGTAAAACCGGAAGAAGGAGTTGTCGGCAGTGAGATTCAAAGTTGAGCAGACAAACTCACCACCACGCGGTCTGAATACCCGACCAAGTCACGGAGTACGTAGCTATCTCAGGATCCCCATACAAGAAATCCCAAGTGCAGAGAGGCCACGGACAGCACCAGCATACGGCAGTCCGGGGGATAGGTGGATCATTGGAAGCGTCGGGAATTTCACTTTGCATCAGAGTGGTGATGTATACAGCTCATACTTATACGCACTGCATCTACTCTTGATTTTGTGTGCACACATTATATGATATAGAACTTTTATATGGACTCTAGAAGACTTCTGGGATCTGTAGTTATATACATACTTTTTGGATTCCCTACTCATCTTGATATCTTTGAACTGTGGATTATACTACACTGCCTTAGAAGATATACGGATTTAGTCCAGATTACTTACACTATATATACGTGTTTTCCTAAGGATTTTACTTCAGATATTTTCTATATATATATATTTTTTAGGTTTTTAGATATATCGGTACCTTTTGTATGGCAGCTGGCCAGCTGTTTATTATGTGTTTTTTCTTTTTGTTTTGAGTTAAATAAATTGTATATTTGGTTTTATCTTGTCTTGCTGTGTACATAGGGTGCATCCTTTTTATTCTGTTAAGAGGGGTCTCTACCTGGGTTGCGACTGTTATTACAGGGACACCCCAGGTTTTTTTCCCTTCTGTTTTTCTGTTTTGCCCGGTAGGGGGTGTTTCTGGGCGCCCCTGTGGGGGATTCGGTGCTGGGACTCTTTTTCGGTTACTGAAGAAGGAGGTAGGCCATAGCGCATTTACCTCCTGTTCTTCGGTTAAACAGTAAAAAAGAAAGATCAATAAATCGTTGGACATACCCTTTTAAGGGTATCGTTACCCCAAAAAAATTCAATTTTCAAAAATTATACCTTTATATACACTAATTTGAGCTGTATATTTTGCAAAATCTTCATTTGAAATCACAGCATTAACAGGGAAAAACCTGTCACTCCAGAAGCAAAAATTATAATATGTTCTCCATTTCTGACCTCTTACTAGTTTGTTTGGCTGCCTGACAGCACATTTTTTGCAACAATTAAGAGAATCGGCAAAGAAAAGAAGACAGGGCGAAGGGAGGGGAACATATGACAGTGGAGCAGTGTCCATGGTGAGGCTGTTAAGAACATTACAAGAAGGCAGTGAGTAAGGGAGGGTGGGGGGAATTAGGACCACTCACTAAACAATTTAATGACAAAGCAAGCACAGATAAATATGTGAGTACCACCATTTTACTTCTCTCAGTTTCAGATAATGTAAAGTTGTTTGAGTGAGTATAGTGACATTTTAAGTTCGCCTATTTAGTGGATCCTTGAAAGGTGTCAGTGTATTGTGGAGTGTTTTTTGATTTTAATAAGGGTCCAGGGGGGATGTTTGATTTTTTTACATCATTTACTCTAATATGCTTGTCGATTTCCATTTTTACCAAGAACGTTATTTTCTATTTTTGCCACAATAGAGGACTTAATGCAATGGATATGTCGTCGGAGCACAACTTCAATGCTACAGCCGCACACTGGCATACTAATCGTTGCCATTGCAATGTCCGGCGATAGTGAAATGGTGATACCAGTGATCGTTTATAAATATGCCCCTTGTACATCCACTGCTATGCCAGAATCAATTTTAATTTTCACATTTTCATAAAAACCAAGCAAGTTAGTTTGACAAGATGCATGATTACTACTAGTATAAAATGAGCTTTTTAAAGTTAAACACCAAACAGAAAAGTGTAGCTACAAAGGCTACCAAATATATTAATATAATATAGACCTGCTTATACTAATTATAAATCCTTACGTCAGTTCAGATATCTTACCCAACAGTATATAACATACTTTTAGCGGGTAGTGCCCCAGTTCGCTCTCTTTTTAACTTGCAGGCACAGTATCATCATACTGACGATTTTATCAATACTACATCAAGCCTAACGTATTGCTAAGGCATAATCGATATCACAATAAGTCCATTTTTAAAGTTAAACATCTTTGTTAACCCAGTGCACTTTTTGTTATTTGCAAAATATATTAAATGATTTAAGGATAGTAATAGGACTTTGTTTATAGAATAACCTCAAGAACGTTATAAGAGATTTGATTTTTTTAGCCTGTGTGTTGCTTGTTTTAAAGGACAACTCCACCCTCATAAGAACATCTTTTAGAAAGAATGGCTTCTTTAAAATATGTAGATATATCATAGTTTGTCCTATGAATTCATTACTGTATGCCTGCTATGCTTCTGGGTGCCTCATGGAAACTGAGCAATTTAGAAACCTGTACTGAGCCTGGGCATGCTCAGAAGAGGCAGACAGGGGATTAACATTCAGTCATTGGCTGTGATATCAACTGTCAAATCCATAATTGACAGTTGATAACTGGAAAGAAAACCAGGTGGGGTTATCAGCAGAAACCGGGGAAACAGGACATTGTGAAGGATTTCAGGTTATGAGGACCTATATATTTCAGATTTCAAACTATTACCGTTTAGGGTTTTGGGGAGTGAGTTACCTGTATGTAAGTTTTCATTTTGGGGCTGGACTTGCCCTTTAATCAAATGTTGGAAACTGTCCTACTTAATGCTCTGATGACGGCGCAGCGAATAAAGGTCCCGAATCACTGTTTATTATGATCACCATTCCCTAAGCTTCCCATTACCTTCATCTCCTAGGGTTATTAGATATTACCAGATCCAACAAAGCATCCTTTCTAGTAGGAACGTCTACAATCTGTGACTGAAAATGCTTATATATAGCAAATTTAGAATCTTGATAACTTTTGAGGTGTTAGAAGTTCCCCCGACTCAGGGTAACTGAAATTATTATTATTAAAATGATTATTATTGTGGATTTCTATAGCGCCAACATCTTCCATGGCGCTTTACAGATGCATTAATATACATATGGAAAACATACATGTTACATAGAAGGGTAGTGCAAGTAATATAAAGTGCAAATAATTTAAGTGTTGGTTCAGCAGCATTCAGTGTTTTAAGTTACAACATTACTGTGGTACAATAGGATGGAAATCCCCCATGAGAAGATGCCCCACACCCGCGGCCTTTTCCCACTGCATATGAAGGTGAATTCCTTCTTTCTCACTAGCATTACTAGTAATTGGTGGCTTGTAACAGATACCAACAATTAATTTACCCAAATCTAAAAACAAGGTTGCCTGGTTCAATTCGGAGGGCTAAACAGTTCCCCAACCTATGTACCTATCCAAATGTACACTTAAGTTAAACATAATAAATAAATGTTTGAGAACTAGCAGGCTCCAGGCAGGAATGCTGCAAAAAGCATCTCAGCTTTATTACCTTATCATCATTATTTCGCTAACAACCCTTTTTTTCTTTCTTACACCAACCTCTTAGCCACACATTAATACTCTTAAGCTAACTTTGCCTCCCTAATGTAGCTCCTTACTTCTGCCCCATTTCCAACCTCCAATTTACTGGTCCCTGCCAGTACGTGCATTCCCCCCTGATTTGCCAAGCCCTGCAATGCTGCAAGTTTCCCCTTTAGATTCTGGACCTCAGATCCCGAATGGGCATCCCACTCACATCTGACACAAACAAAGGTCCCTTGGGACAGCTATTCCAAGCTATTCCTTCTGCCAAGGCATACTTGGCAGAAGGATGTACATTGCATGGCCCCAACGAAATTGTAAGCCCACAATACATCCATTATTTTCTGTGCCTTTATTGTGTGACAAAGAGAGAAAGAGAGTGACCCAATGTGTGTAAAAATAAATGTCCTCTGCTTTTGACGCAGTTGATCAATCCCTCCTTATGCAAATTCTTCACTCATTGGGTACCTGGAATGAAGAGGCATCCTGGCTACGATCCTACCTCTCAAACAGAACCTACTCTGTGTCATATGATAATAAAACATCCTCTCCGATTCCTCTTAATGTTGGGGTTACACAGGGCTCTGCTCTTGGACCCCAGCTGTTCTCCCTTTATGCTGTACCATTTCCCTGGGAGAAGTCATCAGCTCATTTGGTTTTAACTACCATCTGTATGTCGATGATATGCAAATATATTTTTCCACCCCCCGCTTAGTCGTGACACCCAATCATACATCTCCCACTGTCTCCATGCTGTCTCCTTGTGGATGGCGCACCGATTCCTCAAACTAACCCTGATTAAAACCGAACTAATCATTTTCCCACCTAAACTTGTTCGTATCCCACCTTTTTCCATTTCTGTGGACAACACCCCCATTTACCCTATTCTGTCAGCACGTTGCTTAGGGGTTATTATTGACTCCTTTCTCTCCTTTTCCAATCACATTAACTATGTTGCTAAAACCTGTCGTTTTTTTTCTTCGTACCATTGCGAAGATCTGTAGATTCCTTAAGGGTCAGAGATCCCACCCGGCCCTAATCACCTAAGCAAAAATTCTTAAAACCATGATTATACCTTATTTTATTATTAACCTAAAAAAGAAATCCAACTCTAGAAAAACAAAAAACACACAATACAGATTTTACGTGGCAAAATATGGGAGATCACTATATTACATTAAACCGTATATATCAAACAAACACAATTACAGAGTCCCCTGCTAAACTAAATGCGGTCTTCCTCCCCCATGGTCCACTGGTATTACCTGGCTTGATTAGCCCCAATCGCTCACCACCCTTGCCAGCTGAGCCCCCCTGCACATCAGATGGCATTGATTGGTATTAACTGGCTTCTCAGCCCCAATCCTGTTTTTCCCGCCCTTGCCAGCTGAGTCCCCCTGCACATCAGCTGGCATTGATTGGTATTAACAAGCTTCTCAGCCCCAATCCCGTTTTTTCCGCCATTGCCAGCTGAGTCCCCCTGCACATCAGCTGGCATGAATTTATTGGCATTGCCAATCATTCACCACCCTTGCCAGCTGAGTCCCCCTGCACACCAGCTTGTATAACTCGCTCTCCCACCAACTTTTTGCAACCTGAACGCATAGCTCAGTGCTGCCGGTAGGGTTCCATACTGTATTTCCATGGCACCTCTTAACCGCTGTCTGGGGGAGGGGAAGACCGCATTCCACCCTTTAATTGTAACCATTTTTTATTCCTTTTGTCCTTCAGTAACCTCCGAAGTAGTTTTCGAAACTTGTACTTTCACATCGGGATGGTAGAGTGGAAAAAAAAAAACAAGGTTCTGATTTTCACTTTTTCACAATCACCTTATATACCTGAAACTCCCCACTGAATCAAATGCTTTGGCCGCATCGAGTGATAAAATTATATGGTTACTGTTTTGTTGTCGTGATCTATTCAGGGTGCGCAGCAGGTTGATGGAGGTTGGCTTGCCGGGCATGAAATCCATCTGGTCTGGATGGATAATTGAGAGGATTACAGTTTTGATTTGTGACGCTAACGCTTTGGGTAAGATCTTGTATCTGATGTTAGGAGTGAAATGGGTCTGACAATCCATATTCCTTTGGGTCTTTGCCAGGCTTTGGGAGCCCAACCGCTATGTTTGAAGTTTAAAAATAGATTCCAAACTCTACTTACAGCTCCTGGTCCAGCGTCTTCTATTGCTTGCGCAGCCGCAGCTGTGATTGGCTGCCTCTCAGCCAATCCAGCCCTGGCTGGGTCCAGCCCCTACTTGTAGTTCCGGCAGGCAGGGGACCTGGAGCAGAACAACGCGTGGAACCAGGAGCTGTAAGAGTTTGGAATCTGGGATTGGGAATATGGAGTGTAAGGGTCGATCCAAGCATTTTTTGCAAGAATAAATCGGCGGTGGGGGCACCTACCTTATCTTAAAAGTTTATTTTCAGAGTGGAAATGCCCTTTAAGGTTATTTATATAGTTACCAGTATTTTTTTCAACCACAGTGTTGCTTCCTGACCACTTTGGTTATTGAAATACAATCATAGAACTAGAAGGGAAAGTTTAAGTATAAACTTTGAATTTGGCTGAAGGGCTGCATTTTGGAAGGGAATATGTGTGTTTGCTGCAGATTTTAAAAACTCAATAATGGGAATGATGAGTTTGTAGTGAACGCTTGTTTGGGACAAAAAAAACGTTGTGTGTACCCAGCCCAAAGTGGTGCTAATTTTGATCCAATCAATCGAAAGCTAACATCTGATTGGTTAGGGCAAAATTAGCACCATTTTCAATGATAAGAACTTTTATTGAATCTTCTGTATTTTTTGGTGATTGGTCAAAAAACATTTTTGACTTTAGTTACCCTTTAAGTATGGCTGCCACAGTAATGGATAAGTAGATCAGTAGGTGTGTGTACCTGTGTGGGTTGGGGGTTAAAAAAAAAACTTTTTGGTGATTGGTTAATTTTTTTTACTTTAGTTACCCTTTAGGTATGGCTGCCCACAGTAATGGATGAAGTAGATCAGTAGGTGTGTGTACCTGTGTCCAGTTGTGGGTTAAAAAACAAACTTTGATGATTGGTCAAAATTTGTTTTGACTTTAGTTACCCCTAGGTATGGCTGCAACAGTAATGGAGGGGTAGGTCAGTAGGTGTATGTAACTGTGCCACATGGGGGGTTAAAAAAACAAACCTGTTTATTTTAATCAAAATTAATTTTTTTGACTTTAGGTACCCTTTAAGTATGGCTGCCACAGTAATGGATAAGTAAATCAGTAGGTGTGTGTACAGGGTCTTGTTGAGGGGGTATGGTTTTTTGTGTTTACAACCATAAAACTATTTTTATTGAGAATAAATCTAAATTAGTTTTTTTTACTTTAGTTACCCTTTAAATATGTCTGCCACAGTAATGAATAAGTAGATTAGTGGGTGTGTGTACCTGGGTCTGGTTGAGGGGGTATGTCTTTTTGTGTTTATAACCATAAAACTAACTTTTATTGAGGATAAATCTTAATTAGTTTTTATGACTTTAGTTACCCTTTAAATATGGCTTCCATGGGAATGGAAAGTTAGGTAAGTGGGTGGGTGTACCTGGTCTATGTGGGGGGGTTGGGGGTATCACCATTGTATTTATGACATGAAAAAAACTGTTTGAAATATCCACATTTGAGGATTGTTACCATTATAGTCTATGGGAAAAAATGTCCGGAAATTCACAGATAACGCGTGAACGCTTCCGCGGATTCCTTAGCTAGAAGATAGCACACTTCTCCTATATTGCCCGCACGTCTGTACCGAATTTCATGTCTCTAGCTCAAAAACTGTGGGAGGAGATACGGTCCAAAAAAAGCGGAAGAATAAAACGGAGAAGAAGAAAAAGAAGAAGAAAAAAGAAGAAATAGAAAGAACAGTAATTTGGCTTTTTCAAGCCAAATTAACTATGGCCCTAAATCACATTTTTAGAAATGTGTACATTTCTCAAAATATCAAAGGCTAACAAAGAGCTTTTTCATGTAATAATTTTATATGGGGGGGGTTCACTTCACTTTTTCACCTTTTCAGGACCACAAAACCCATCACCCGGTGGTGATATACCAAGGGTTACCAAAGTTGCTTGGGTGTTGCCTGTTATATAAGTCTTAAACGGGATTTTCAGAAAAATACTTGTTTCAGGAACAAAGAGGGCAAATTTCTGAGAGGAGCGTCCGCAGAGCAGAGTGTTGTTGACTGTTTAAATCTTTCAAATAAATTAATCTGCCCATCCACCTATTTGAATTTGGCATAAATAATTGCTTCCAAAAGGATGACTTCCTGTATGCAGGGCACCTAATAAGTCTGTTATGGTTTAGCCCCTTAACTCAGCCCTTGGACGATCTATTTCTTAGAGAAATCCAGGTTTGAATCACCCAACATCCATTTAGGTAAATTTTTTTAAAGAGAAGTAATTACATAACATTAACATGAATTTATTTACACCACCAAATACATGGTTTTAAATGCACACATAGTTAAGAAAGAACTACAATGCATTACAGGCAATTGGCCTCTACATCTTTAGGTCAGTTGATAACAAAATCAGCTCTCTACACACCACCCTGTCTTGTTTAAATAAACTTGGGGTAGGGCCTTATATAATCTATTGGTGCTTGGCAATTACAAACTTTCTATTGGTTGGCTGTTTTTTGTAAAGAGAAAATTAAAAAGCCATCTACAATGTAAATAAAGTCGGCTTTTCAAGTTGTTGATGAATCTGCCAAGACTCCTGCCAGGGTTACTCATAAGCAATTGTATGGTCAGCATCAGGTCACCTTCCTTACTTGTGGGATTGTTCTACCCCAGGGCTGGACAAATCCCAGAAACAAAAGTGCCTAGAATATTACACCTAGCGACCAACTTTTTAAAGAGTTTACTATTGATTTTCATGGGAAAAAAACTACCTACTAAGAGTTAACAGAAGAAAAATCAAATCAAACCATGCAGTGGTCGACCAAGGAAACTTGTAGGATGAAAATCATGCTTACTTCCCTTTGAAATTGGAAGATGATCAGCAGAGCCATCAGTTTAGGACTGACAGAAACTTATGGAACCCAGGCACACCCATCTACTGTCTAGAGAACAGGTCTTCATGTAAGAACTGCAGCCAATGGGTCATATGTCCAACATGGAAACAAGGTCCAGTGACTCAACTATGCAGGTACAACACCTGTGGCTATTTTTTGCAGCCCATTTATGTGTCCATCCTACCATAAGTTTGAGAGCCTCTTGCTTTTTGTTTTTACAATAAAGATAGCTCTTAGTACATTGGATCCAAACAAACTCAAGAGCGCACTGATGAGTCAAATTTTGAAACTTGGCTGTAGCAAAATGTAGTTTCTTGTCAAAGGGCTGGAGAGGGGTACAATGCAGATGACAGTGCATTGTGAAGCATTGTAGATAAAGTTGGGCTACATTTCTGAAAGTGGAGTTGAGGATTTAGTCAGAATTAATGGTGTCCTCAATGCTGAGAAACACAAGCAGATATTTAGGCATAGTCCAGTTCCATCAGGCTTCTAAAAACTAACAATTTATTTTGCAGCAGAACAATGGCCCCAAACATACAGCAATGTATAACAACTATGTTTAGTGTAAAAAAGCAAACAATGAGCTCTGAAAGTGATGGTATGATTCATGTCAACATCATTATGGGCCATATTTATAAACGGACGAAAATAGCGCAGTAACATTACCGCAGCACATTGACGCAGGAAAAATACCGCTATCGCCATATATAAATGGTGAGCGGCATCGTGGCAAAATGTTTGGCTGTCATGATGTGCGGCGGTAATTTGAACTATCTTCACAGCGGTGGTCGCATCCGCCGCGAGGGGGCAGACCCTCCCCCTGTACTCTCGCAGGGAGGATAGGCCGCTGCTGGGTGGGTGGAGGGACCCTCAGCGGGGGCATGAAAAGTGGTCCTGCAGCTCGAGCCGGGGACCCCCCTCCACGGCCCTATGAGGGCCCTTGCGGCTCTAACAAAAGCCCTTTGCGGCTTCGGTGTCCCGCAGCCCCGAACCGGGACCCCCTTCCCTGGCCCTATCAGGGCCCTGGCAGCACTTACAAGTGCCCTTGTGGCCCTGAGAAGGGCCTTTGGGGCTTAAGGGGTCCTGCAGCTCGAACCGGGACCCCCTCCCCAGGCCTTATAATGGCCCTTGCGGCACTTACAAGATTTCCTGATTGGTTATGTAAAACATGTAAACCAAGCATTAAAAATTTGACCAATCAGAAAACGGATTAGGGTTTTCTGCAAAATTGTATAAGAGGTGCACCCACGCGGACCTCAGAAGCCATCGAGTAGATGGCTGAGAGAAGAAGTGGCTGGCAACATCGGCTCCACTGAGGCGGCGACCCAGTGGGGTTGGTGTCGCAACCCGAAGACATCACGATGGTTCAAGGTGCTGGCAACATCAGCCTATTGAGGCCGCCGCCGCCTGCCGGGGGTACCCCTAGTGGCCGCAGGGGTACCTCTCGGGGTCAGCAGCTCTCAGCGGAGCTGGTGTCGCTGGGGCTGGAAGAGAAGACGCTGCCGCCAAAGGGCTCTTTTATGAGACACTCACTGAGGGTCCCGGTTCGAGCTGCGGGACCCCCGCCAAAGGCATTTTTAAGTGCGGCAAGGGCCCTTATAAGGGCCAGGGAGGGGGGTTCCGGTTCGAGTTGCGGGACCCCTTATGCCCAAAAGGCACTTTCAGTGCCCCCGCTGAAGGGTCCCTCCACCCCCCAGTGGGCCCTTCCCTCCCGCGAGAGACAGGGCGGGGGGCTGGGAGGGCTGCTGGGAAGGGTTGTGGCGGTTGGTCGCATCCACACAGGGGGCGAGGGTGGAGTGGGCGTACCACCTTGCCCTCGCCATGGGTGGCGAAGTGAAAACGGGTTAGCGCGGCGCTTCAGTTACCGCCGCTTATAAATAGAAGCAGCGGTAACTGTTGCGATAGGCGAGAGAAGTTAAATGGGCGGGAAAAGCGTCCGCGATAAGATAACGCTCATTTATAAATATGCCCCTAAGTGTTCTTGGATTACATGAAGAGATCGAAGGATAGAGGCAGCTCATATCCAAGAAGCTTTGTGGTGAGTTCTTTAGGCTGGGTACACACCAGCAGATATTTTCGGCCGACCATCCGATCCAGGGCACTTTCAGCTGGTCGGCTGAAATAATATGTGGAGTGGGGCGGCTGGCCGCCCACCGACCTCAGTCATCCGTCCGTCCAGATCAGACAAATGGACGTTTGGACATGTGGAAAATCACGATCGATAGTGCGGGTCCCTGTGGGACGCAAGGTCGTTCACACGAAATGTCAGCCGCGGACATTATTGCGCGGACCGACGGACATTTGTCCCGGCCCGATCGCTCGCTCGTAGTGAGTGCTCAGTTGGGACAAATAGTCCCTTCGTGTGTACCAAGATGCATGGAACAATCTTACTGAAGTTTCATCAAGAACTATGTGCAAGAAAACCTGTTTTGAAGGCAAAGAGTAGTCACACCAAATGTTGATGAAATAATGTAATTGTTATACTTACAATGTAATTTAACCTAGCAATCAACTTAAAGGTTTCAACTGATGTCCCCAGAAAAGGCTACCAAAAAGGTTAGACTGGCTTCTAGAATTATCTGTTGATCTTCCCTTTATTTCTGCTTTAGGTATCGGTCTGAGATATCTCACTGATAACTACTAATCCTGATACTAATCCATAATGCCTGATGCCTGATGAAGTTTTTTCTTAAACGAAACGCGTAGCATGCTTTGGTCAGGGTTAATACTCCGTTTGTAACACAGTTACTTTATTGCTTCTAGTTTGCAACATTTGATATTTGTATTTGTATTTTTGTATTTAATTTTTGTTTGTGTTGTGTATTAGTATTTCCTTCTGTCCAGAGCTCACGATCCAGCGTTAGACACCTGGCCCCTCCCTGCATGGCTGTGAAGAACCTTTCCCCACCTGTTTGTGTTTTCTCGTGATTGGCCCTCGGACCGTGGGACTGTGTCGGTAGTGGGAGGAACGGACTGGTGTTTGGAGGTGTCGGGGCAGTGTGAACTTGGCCATGTGAGTCCGTCTGTGGGAGAGTGTGCGAGCTGCCGAGGCGAGGTACGCTAGTTATAGCCTTGAAACTATCTGATCGTTTGTTTGTACGAAGAGGAGTCCCGTCTTCCGGACTGACTACCATCCGTGCTACGTTGTGGAGGTTTGGGTGTTCTTACCTCTGCTGGTGATCACAAGCTTCCGGACAGGTAGATATATAGTGGTATCTATTGTTGTGGACTGGTTACATTTTATATATTAATGAGTGGCGTTTGTTAATTGTTTATATCGTGTGCTGTGCTATTTTTATTGGGAACATTCCTGGATTTTTATACTACATATTTCTATAATAAATTTTGCACATTGCTTTTATTCCTGCTATTTGATTATAGTGTTAACTACTAATCCACCTTGTGTAAAAAACAAAAAAAAACATTGGTCTTCCCTTCAGGGTGTGTCTCAGTGACCTCTTCAAATACATGCAATGAAAAAATGGATAGGCTTGTATGAATGTGGATTACCATGGAAAATACTTACCTAGGTAAAGAAAAACAACAGCCTAGAACCAGTAAAGGGCAAGAATTACAATAGAATTACATTCAATTTAACTTTGGGGCTAAGCTCGAATTTATTTTACACACATTCGTTATTTAGAGCCAAACTCTTATATACTCTGACAGTGAAGAAATAATGAAATAGCAGCAGTTGAAAAAAAGAAAAATCAGCAATTTAAATTATACATCATCATTCTATAAGAGATAGACACATAGAACACAATTCAGATACTGCATGTTCCCGTGAGATCCCATGTCACTGCATTGCATTTATATATGCTTCAAGTAAAAACATGGAGTGGATGTCACTCACCCAGGTATTTAAAATACATCATAATTAATGGGCAAATATATGATAAAGAGCTTCAAAGCTTCAATTACTGAATTGCAAAGTTATCTGGCTTAAAGTAGAAGGTAAGAACACAATTATATCATAGCGGGCATCTTTCTTTCAAGTATTTTCTAATTTATGTGTAAATAAACTGAATTACGAATTATGTAAAAAAAAAAAAATGTTAAAAAAAAAAATATGTTAAAATATATTAAACACAAATGGGGAAATAAACCGTTTGCCGAATCAGTAGTTTCTGTCGTTAAAGTTGTACTTGCGGCTGGTGAACTGATATCGCAAAAGGCAACTGCCATAAGCAATTCAATATCACTTCTGTGGCTGTTTCTGAATGACCATAGAGGAGAAGTAGGTAAATCAACCCCAAAACTACAATAGCTTGAAAGTTGAATGATATAGGGTTAACCTGTTGTGCAACAAATAATGTCCTTCCCCTCTGCCTCCTCTTTAAGTTCCCCAGGCTTTTATATGCTCAGAGAGACAGCCATGGGAATAGCATTCAGTCATTGGCTGTGATGTCATCTCATCTGGAATTCACTGACTGACAGTTGTAACTGGAAGAACCAGGAAGCAAATAGAGAGGTAAGAGGACATCAGGCAGCATTTCAGGTAGACTTACTATTACAGTTTTGTTGTTGGGGGTGTGATTACCTATATAAAATGTTTTCTTTGTGAGGTGAACTTGCCCTTAAAAAGTCACACAGGGCCTTCTGAATTTACCCCAGCTGCAAAAGGGATATGAATCTCCGTAAGGGAGATTTCCCTGTTAAACATTTAAGTTTGTTTAAAAAACTTTACAGGCCTTTTAACTGCAACCAAACCCCTGTGTTTTTTGGGACATGCATTCTAAAAAAATGCAGTGGCAAGGAATCTGCATAGGGAAAAAAAAGGGATTGCATAGGGAAAACCACTTATGCAATGCATTTGCTGTGCAGTGCGGTGTTTTAAAACACCTGTATTTCCGCTCCATAGATGTGTGTAAAATGCACAGGGAAAACACACACAGAGAAATTACATTGCATTTTTTCCTGTGGGTTTTTATCTGTCTGGCAGTGTGAATATAGCCTTAAAAACATCAGTCAAATTCTCTGGTTTTTTCAAAACCCTTTTCTAAAACTAGTATCAATATACATTTAAAACAAGGGATTCATCACACCATTAAGTGAAAGTTGTCCACCTTTATAAATGTGTTTTCCCTATAAATTGCCTGAAAGCAATTTTATTAGAATCTCCCTCTAATAAACATTAATACAGCTGAATGAAATCTGAATGTTACAGTAATTCTGAGAAAGCTAGAGAATGTATCAGATGGGAAGGGGGTAAGATACTCCTAAAAGAATACCTTGACTTTTATTAATTTAATAATTACAATTACCGGTATTGATTTTTTATGTGATAGGATGCTTTAACTGATCTCCCTAGAAGCTCTGACTAAATGAAATATGCACATTTAGACGTATGTAATATTTATGTTTCTCATCTAATCTACAAATCAAAAACCATAATAAAAATTTAGCAGGACATAGTATAAGTGTTTTTCCCAACAAGTAACTTTATTGCATGTTTCTTTGTTATGTATCCATATATAAGTATGTGTGTAATGCGTTTTCTTCAGAGGGATAAAAAACAGCATATTCACTTAATAGTAATATCCATAGTCAGTGCAATTAAAATACTAGATGGTAGCACATGCTTTAACTTCTACACATGCATGTTACACTTTTGTTTGTATTGGATTATATGTTTTCTCATATTTATGTTGTGAAGACATTTTATATAAACAACATTATTTTACAGCTTTCATTGTGTTGTAAATGAAAAGTATTCAGCTGTTCTTAGTTCTGATAGTTGTATTTCCGACATGCTATAATTGGGTATAAAGAAAAAAAAATATTTAAAGGGCATGTCCACCCCCAAAACTATAATCCCCCCCACTACTGGCACCATCATGTAGTGTAGTTTAATACTTACCTCAACATCAGCCCATATGGTTCTCCTGTAGTCCCCCCAAAGTCCCAAAAAACTGCCCACCAGGAGGATAGCAGAGTCCATATAGGACTCTGCCTCCTACCTGGCCTCGGGAGAAGTTTGGCATGCGTACTGCAGCCCTTCCCCCTCCCCCCTCCCTCTCCTCCCGATTAGGATTCCCTACCCCTAGTGTAAATCCCTTATAGTAACATTCCCCCTGTCCCCCCAGCCCCAACCGCTCTATTTATTTTATTTGAAAGTGCCCCAAACTTTACTTAACTCCCCTCTTTCCTCCGCCGCAATGAACTCCTGGCAGCCGCGTCCGTGATTGGCTGCCACTCAGCCAATCACAGACGCGACTGCTGGTCCCGACCCTCTGCTTGCATTTTCTCGCAAGCTGAAGGCCGGCAGCGCGGCGGAGGAAAGAGGGGAGGTAAGTAAAGTTTGGGGCATTTTCTAATAAAATTAATAGAGCGGTTGGGGCTGGGGGGACAGGGGGAATGACATATAAAAAAATTATTTCAAGGGTGGACATACCTTTTGAGACAGGCTGGAAGTTCTTCTGTATACAATAAGTTATATTGTGATTTGATTAGGAAATGCAACTAAAATTAAACCCATAAATATTTTATGAAAAGTATAAAAGCAATATTGTTCTTATATTAAAATATAAAATTCTAAAAAAAAACATTTTATATACAGTAAGCAGATTGCATATATATTTGTGTGTGTGTGTTTGTGTGTAAAGACAGCGATCAGCAGGGGGCTCCCATCTGACAACATCATTTTAAAAAACAAAAGCCTTAGTCCAATTTGTGTATTTCAATGCAGGCAATAACCAAAGAAAGCCAATTAAGGTAGATCTGCTTTAATAACTTAAAAAAAGGCAATACTTATTCAATTCTTTGGAATATTGTCACAGCGACATGAGTATATGTACTGCCACATTGTGTAGCCTCTTGTTTGCCAGACTTTTAAATGACTTCATTGTTCAAATAAGGATTTTAGGAGTGAAGACAGGGTAAAAAGGCTTTAATATCTATTTGATAATGGATTTTATCCAATTGTCATGTACTTCAGCATGTCCAGGCATAAGAATGAGAGCATGAAAAAAAACCAACAAGCTTTTATATATTAGGTGCAAAATAAGGAATATCTGAGAGCTTAAAGTAATTTGCCTTTGTGCAAATAATACTAATCTAATGCTGTGTTTCCTGTTGCAGAGCAGTCTTTAAAAACATTAATGGTCCTTTTTGTTATGTCTGCAAGCAGGAAGATGCATGGAAAGATAAAAAAGAAATAAATCAAAGTAAGGGTAGAAAGAAGCTGATTTTCTTTTATACTGTAGGCTTGTGATGGACTGGAATCTTTAACCTTCCGTCATCACTCTGGATTATACTGGAAATTCCTCATTTAAAATTGACCTCTTTGTATTCCTTTTTTTTAGTATTCAGTATATATTTCTTAACCTACATTCACTGTAATCTGTTAATATCAGATTAATGCAATCTAACTACAGAATTTGCATAACCATTCGTGTCCTAATAGCAATCTATTATTTTTCTGACCATAAAAGGGTTAATGAAACTTGGGGATTTTTAAGGATACAAGCAGGAAGAAAATTCATTTCACTACCACACAGGCCAATTATGGATAAGAACATCTTCACCTTTCAAGAAAAGTCTGTGGATGGAGGCCAAGTGTCTTCTTGTGAATAAGGTCTTAAGCCATTAAATCAGTGGATAACACAGGATATTGGTCATTACTTTCTACATGAACACTTCATTTTGTGACTTTACAACTGTGATGTGATGTGTTTTGATCAGAGTGTCTGTCTCTTGCAGTCTGATCTCTGTTTTATTTTTTGCATGATGCGCTTTTTTAACTATACGTCTCTAGTCCTTGGCTGCATCAAGTCTGGAAATTCAGCGATGTTCTGCATAAGTAAAGATCTCGGAACTGCCTCTCCAAGCTAAGTGTGTCTTATCGATTGTAGGTAATGTAAAAATAATATTAAGAATTGTAATGAAAAAATTACAGAAATATATCACTTAATAATAATTAAAAATGAAGTAAAGGTTATATGGTAAATCAGGGGCATAACTAACACAGTAGCAGCAGGGAGGGAGGTCTGAGAGGCAGGGGGCCATAACTAAAACAGGGAGGATGGCCCATTATAGTTTTGCTGGGGGCGGGGTGGGGGGCAGTAATTCCTACTTATGCCACGGAGGTAAATTCCAGAATCTATTTACTGTACTCACCTCTACCATCATTAGATTACTATTATTTTCATAAAAACTAAAACTATGGTTATAAAGGATCAGTAATTACGGATATTGGTCTTTTCTAATGGTCGAAAAATACTACTAGCATTGTTTTATTTTTCTTCAGTAGTGGCATTTATTTTTAACCAGTGTCAAAAAATACCTATACTAGGCATAGGTATCATTCTATTGAGAGCCGCAGATGCTCTTTACGATGCCGTCATAAAATAACACAGAGGTGGGTAAAATAATCAATATTGGTATTTTATGATACTGATTCTTTATAAATGTGCCTCTATATTTACCAAAAAAAATAATGTGGGGCTACAATAACCCAAAGATCTTACCTTTCTGCGATCCCACAATTCAATACACAGTATTGCATCATGAGATTGTGAAAAGGTGAGATAAAAGCCACGAAAAAATGACACGGTAAGAAAAAACACAATGCTGACAAACCACCGGCATCAGTCTTACTCTGTACCAATTAAAATGTTTGGTCAGTATTGGCTCCCTTTACTTTAAAGTAACGGTTCACCCCAAAAAAGAATCATTTCTTGAAAAAAGTATAGTTGTAATAGAAACAGGAGCACTTGCTGTTTCCTATAATGCCCCCTAAGCCCTTAAATCAATACTTACCAATACGCGATCCAGCGATGATGCTCAGTCTATCCTGTCAGCTCCCGCTTCCCCTCCCTCTCATGCACGATTAAGTTAAAGATTGGCACAATGCCGCATACAAGGGGATGAGTCCGAGTACTCCTGTCTCTATTTCAAATTTACTTTTGATCAAGAAAGTTATTTTGAGGGGTGAACCATTCTTTTAAGTAGGTTCCATCAATGTTCCTGTGACATTGGGACAACTGCCTTGCCAATTAGATAGCAGTCAAAATACATATGCAAAATGAATTGGACTTCATGAAGAATTTTACAAAAATATTTGGAGATAAAGTTAAATATATTCAATGATCAAACTTCAAATCTATAAAAAGTGTTTGTCCAGTATAACTGATATAAAGCAACAACAATAATAATATTTCAGAAGTAATTTAGATTACACCTGCAAAATATATTGACCTGTAAATCTGATATTTGTAGAAAACACTTTGTGGGCATTTTAAAAGAGTGCTGAAGAATAATCTAGAATTAAAATAAAGAAATACATTAATTTGGACCACGGAAAGAATGTTTTTATTTTGGAAACAAAACTACAAAGGCACCTATAACCAAATGCACTCAGTGCATCAGCATAAGGAAAGGCATATAAATTATGGTTTTGTATAAACAGGGTCAAGACTCAAGATATGCAGATATTATTTTCGCTTTTTTACTCTTACCTTTTATATGTGCCCAGTTTTATGGACTAGTGTACAAAAAAAATAATTACATTTGAATGTGCTCATTGAAGTACAACTAAGTTTATTAAGGGAACTGAGTACTCATGAAAAAGTCTAGCCAAATTGTGTTTGCTCTGGAAAAAAGGTTCCTTTGATGGGATATAATTAATGTGTATAAATACATCTAAGGTCAGTGTAGGGATCTCTCAAGGGAACTCTTTATCCCCTGAACAATTTAAGTAACATAGTGCTGTCCCTTGCAACTAAAGGAAAGGATATTTAAGCATTGACAAAAGGAGAGATTCTTTACAATAAAGTCATTAAAGCTGTTAAATACTTTGCAACTGAAACATAAATGGCTGATTTTGTAGGCACGTTTTAAAAACAAATTGACTTATAAGATACTGGAGGTTATTAATTTAGGGTCATGTTAAATGATTGAGTCTTGGCTGAAATGTGATTGTTAAAATAGCCTAAGGAAGAAATGTATTTGTTTTATCACAGATTGCTTATGAATCAAGTTTTCTTCTTTTTATTAAGGGGGATTTAAATAAAAAAAAAAAAACTTGGGCATTTATGTAAATGTGTTTCATTTTATGACATAGATTTCTGAAAGTAACTAACACACACTAAGCCAATGTGAAAATCTATAAAAATGTGTTATTGTTCAGCTGCCATAAGAATTAGTATAGGCACAGTCTGAGACTTTAAATAGCAAATAAGATGAATCTGCAGAATGATAGTAATGTTTTAGTAGCTACTTAATTATATAAAACAATCTTGTATACAGTCATTAGATTTAGCATTCATTTCAACGTTGAATTGAAATAATAAGCCACTGTATGACCAGCATTAGGCTAGGACAGATGATATTTGAAAGGGGGAGTTCAACATTGAAAGGGGAAGTTCAACACAAAAACAAATGCTTTTGAATAAAAATGGAAGTATTTTCTTACTCCAATGACCATAATCTGCCCCTCCAGCCATTTCTCTGTCCATAAATAAATACTTACTGAGTTTCTTTTTGCAGTCCCTGGGTTGACTCGGTTGCTCGGTAGATCTGAGCAGGTTTGACTCATCCAAGATCAGTGGAAATTACTGTTAGGAAAATTCCAAGGAAATGCACAAGAAGAACCATTTCAGAAACACATAGCACTGGGTATGAAATCAATAGATTTTTAAAAATTTAAGAAAATATATTGAATACATACTACCTAGGTATTTATAAATAATAAGGATTATTTCCCCACTGAATTTTCCCTTTTACTATGCTGCAGCTAAATATTATGCATGCATAATAAACATGCATATTAATACCAAAAAGTGCAGAAGGAGCAGGTGTAACTGGAAACATGTATTGGTGAATTGGTAAAATATTAGAATTATGCTTACCGGATAGTTGTATCAAACAGGGAATTTAAAACATTTTTAATATACTTTTTTTATATACATTCTTGGACTCTTTAGAGATCAAAAAAGTCTACAACAGTAAAAGAGTTAAACCCCATTTGTGGGACTGGGCAGTTTGCCACACTGAAAACCATTGTAAAATAAACTTTGCTTTGTCCCACTGTGCAAAAGCAGAAGGGAATAGATTACAATCAGAAGCATCTATCACTTGTTTTCTATCAGCGAAATAGGTCCATCTGGATATTAGAAGTAAATAATGGACAATTGTGTGATTTAAACAGGCTGCACAATCAGTTGGGAATAAATATCCTCTGTGTCACTTTAACTTTTAGTTGACAGACTACCAATCAATTTATTGGAAGAAATATTCAGGCCAAAGTCTGCCCATATATACCAGGCCTTAAAGGGACACTATACTGAAAAGATTACTTTGCCTCATCTTAATCTATAATTGAAAACATGCAATAGCACTTACTCTGATTTTGTGTGTTGCTGCATGCCTTCAATCCAGCACACATTTTGTTTAGGAGAGTATCCCCCCTCCCTCTTTTAACCACTCCACTTCCATCCGACCTGACTTTTTTCCCCAAACCAACTGTCAAGCCGCACCAGCATACAACATTCCAAATTTCAAAGCTCTGTCACAATTCCAGCTACAGTAAAACTACTCACAGAAGAATAGTTTTTGAGAGCAAGGAACTTGATTGACAGCTGAAATAAAGGAAGTTTTAGATTGGATATCTAAAGAAATAAGGGGCAGATCGACAAAAAAATGATACAGTGGTGGTTGGGAAGAATTATAGTTTCTAGTTATGGTCAATTTAAAATAACCTATTTTTCAGTATAGATGCCCTTTAAGGTGACTGAAATTACTGGTATTAATACATAGACTGCAGTTCTTGTTGATCCAGGGATACTTTCCGATTGCCATTTGGAGTCAGGAAAGAATCCCCCCCACTCTTTTAAGTTGTTTTTTTTTTTTGCCTTCCTCTGGATCAACTGTTAGGTATGGTTAAAAAGGAGGGTAAGTTTGAGTTGATGGACGTTTGTCTTTATTCAACCTCAATTACTATGTCACTATGTAAAACAGAATAATACCCATTACCAATATTATCAATTTTGATCTGAGAAAAACATTTCCAGCATATCAGAATATCTCTATATCATATGATTTGTATCTTTGTTTGTATTGTCATCATTAGGAACCCGATCATTCAACTTCCCTATGTTCCTACCACTCACTAGCCCCGCCCCCTTCTTTTACCTACACAGGTAATGGAATCCTTTGTTCCCTTCCCCTCCCCTATTCCTATTACTGCAACTAAAATGGAGGCTTAAGGCCTTGTGTGATCCTGCCCCTTACATATGTTCAGTCGCTGCAGCCTTTGGCATACCCCCTTCCCTTTTTATTTCTCTTCCAACTACTTCTTATCCATTCTCTTATCCTATTATGTCTGGATTATTGTAGCCTTCTGCTTTCTGGTCTTCCTGCTTCCCATCTTTCTCCTCTTCAGTCTTAACTCTGCCGCATGCATTGTCTCGCTTTTTAACAATCTGGATATTAAATCTCCTCTCTGCCGCACATCTACCTGGCTCCCCATTAAACAACGCGTTATGTACAAAATCCTTCTCTTAACATTTAAATCCCTTCACTCTTCAGCTGCTTCTTATATTTCTTCTCTTGTGTCCCTGCCCATACACTCCACTCATCACAGAACCATCCCTTTATATAGAGATGCCTCCTCTCGCCTTAAACCTTTTTCTCTTTTGGCTCCCATCCTCTGGAATTCTATTCCCCTCTCTCTATGTCAAGAAACCTCAATAAACAAGTTTAAATCTAACCTGTCATCCTATCTCTCTGAGCACAGCACAACATAGGACTGTTGATACTGCACCAGTTATTACTTTAGCACTTCCACCTTCTTCTATCTTTATGTTTCCCACCTAAGTAGATTTTAAGGGACAGGGACCTCTTTTCTCATGTTACATGTTTTAAGCACTTGTATATTTAGTGATGCTCATACTTATATATTTATGTATTTATTTACTGTCCCCCTTGTATGACTTTTTGCATTCTATATTGTACAGCACTGCGTCCCCTAGTGGCGCTATATAAATAAACATTTACATACATACATATTGATCAACAATGAAGGCTAAATGTGACAAATATATGTTAAAATATTTATAAAATATATTATAATAAATATCTTGGATAACAACATACTTTATTAGCTGCTTTTTTCAACTTATATTAAAGATAAACATTTCCTGAATTACATTTTGTTGATGATGAAAAAATAGTAATTTTACAGCTAATCTGCAGTTAATTCAGCCTGCATATAATTTTTTTTCCCAGCAGATGGTGCCAGAAGCCTTTTTAAAATTTTGATCTTAACATAGAAATATCACATTAAAATAAATTCACAATTTCTATCAGATTTAAAAGTATAATTATAAGCTTTTCTGGGAGAAGGACTCATTATTTAATGCCCCCCTTTTCTTACATCTATACATCTTACATCTATATATAAATATAATTTCTCCGTTTTTATATTTATTGTTTTTAACTATGTATTTGATTTCTTGAATTTATTATTGACTGTATCCTTCATATTATTATAAATATACAGTGCTACATATCTATACCTTACATGCTAAATCAAAATTGGATGTGTACTGTATAACCCAAGAGTGAAGACACAACCATCTTATTCCAGTGCTTTATAGTGCATCACACAACATGTTTGGACCTTAAAGGCCTTTCTTAAGTGTAACAGGTACAAGGAAGGAAATACAGGAAGGTCATAAGGGAGGAGTAACTGATACTCCTAGCCCATGACCTAATTTCCTGTCTTCAAACTTAACTACAATATGTAGAATACATAGGTATGCATAATATAGATAAACTAATCATTAAGCCTGTTACAATGTAATGGGTGCTAGAAGACCAGAGTTCCCCCTTATTGTCCCAAGCCCAGATTCCCCCACAGTGTCCCAAGCACAGAAGCCACTCTGTGTTCCAAGCCCAGTTTCCCCCTCAGTGTCCCAAGGCCAGAGTCCCCTCTCAGTGTTACAAGGCCAGAGTCCCCTCTCAGGGTCCCAAGCACACACACCCTCAGGGTCCCAAGACCGGGGCCTCTCCCTCAGGGTCCCAAGCCCAGAGTCCCCCGGCCAGTATTTACCTTAACTGCTGTCCCCCCATGTAACTGCTGTGTCCATGCTTGTTTTTCTCCCTCTAGTTCTAAGCCCATGGCCCCCCGCAGGGTCTCAAGCCCAGGGTCACCACCCTAGGGTCCCAAGCCCAGAGCTCCACCCAAGGTCCCAAGCGCACTCACACCCTCAGGGTCCCAAGACCGGGACCTCCCCCCTCAGGGTCCCAAGCCCAGAGTTCCCCGGCCACTATTTTACCTTGCTGTTAACTGCTGTGTCCATGCTTCCATGTGTGTTTGTCTCCCTCTAGTGGTGAATCAATAGAACCTGCAGGGATAATCTCACTCTCTCCCCCTAGTGGTTAATCAATAGAGATTTACAATTAACTGAACTTTACAATTTAGTGGTTTTCTACAGTTTACTAAAAAAGAATCTGTTTATTTCTTGTAACTTTAAAACAGTTATGTGCATATTTATAATATAATAAATTACTTCACACTAATTATCTCATGTTTACATTTTCTGTTTGCATGTAAAATTAGGAAGCAAAAAGCAAATCTAAAATAGAAAATATTTTTTGTTTATTATTTTGTCTTTTGATTGCAGTTGAATGATCGGGTTCCTAATGATGACAATACAAACAAAGATACAAATATATGATATAGAGAATTTGATATTTTTTCCTATCGGACATGCTGGAAATGTTTTTCTCAGATGAAAATTGATCATATTGGTAATGGGTATTATTCTGTTTTACATAGGGACATAGTAATTGAGGGTTGAATAAAGCAAAACGTCCATCAACTCAAACTTACCCTCCTTTTTTACACTACCTAACAGTTGATCCAGAGGAAGGCAAAAAAAAAAAAACTTAAAAGAGTGGGGGGGATTCTTTCCTGACTCCAAATGGCAATCGAAAGTATCCTGGATCAACCAGAACTGCAGTCTATGTATTAATACCAGTAATTTCAGTCACCATAAAGGGATCTATACTGAAAAATAGGTTATTTTAAATTGACCATAACTGGAAACTATAATTCTTCCCAACCACCACTGGATCATTTTTTGTCGATCTGCCCCTTATTTCTTAGATATCCAATCTAAAACTTCCTTTATTCAGATGTCAATCAATTCCTTGCTCTCAAAAACATTCTTCTGTGAGTAGTTTTACTGTGCTGGAATGGTGACAGAGCTTTGAAATTTGGAATGTTGTATGCTGTGTGCAGCTTGACAGTTGGTTTGTGGAAAAAAGTCAGGTCGGATGGAAGTGGAGGGGGTTAAAAGAGGGAGGGGGGGATACTGCTCCTAAACAAAATGTGTGCTGGATTGAAGGCATGCAGCAACACACACAAATCAGAGTAAGTGCTACTTGCATGTATCAATTATAGATTAAGATGAGGCAAAGTAATCTTTTCAGTATAGTGTCCCTTTAAGGCCTGGTATTATGGTCAGACTTTGGCCCTGAATATTTCTTCAAATAAATTGATTGGTAGTCTGTCAACTAAAAGTTAAAGTGATACAGAGGATATTATGCCCAACTGATTTGTGCAGCCTGTTTAAATCACACAATTGTCCATTATTTACTTCTAAATATCCAGATGGACCTATTTCGCTGATAGAAAACAAGTGATAGATGCTTCTGATTGTAATCTATTCCCTTCTGCTTTTGCACAGTGGACAAAGCAAAGTTATTTAACAATGGTTTTCAGTGTGGCAAACTGCCCAGTCCCACAAATGGGGTTTAACTCTTTTACTGTGTAGACTTTTTTGATCTCTAAAGAGTCCAAGAAGTACCGTATATACTCGAGTATAAGCGACTCGAGTATAAGCCGAGGCACCCATTTTTGCCTCAAAAATTAGAAAAGATGATTGACCCGAGTATAACGAGGGGATACAGTAACCCTAATACCTTTCACTGTAGATGTTTGGAAACTACAACTCCAGCATGCTTGGTGCTGGGAGTTGTAGTTTCAACCACCTATAGTAAAAAGGTAATGTGGGTGTCTGCATGGCATACTGTCCCAGCCCTCCCCCCAGTACCCCCCAGCCCTCCCCCCAGGGCTGCTAATAGCAACCGCTAACAAACATTTATGTCCTTTAAATGAATCTGTAACCAACATCACCATTATTCCAATGAGAAAGTACAAAGTCCTGAATCTTGGGGATTTACAGATTTCTGATCATTTTCAGCCTGCACAGATCAGCAGAATGACCATTGTTGCAGTCTGAGATATCTCCAAAGTGCAGTGCGTTTATAGAAAAAGGGGGACAGTTCCAGATAGTCATTTGCTTGAAAGGAGGTCCTAACCTGTTTGTGAGGCATACAGTAAACAGGCATGGCATACTGTCCCCAGCCCTCCCCCAGTCCCCCAGCCCTCCCCCCAGTAGCCTACCCTATCAACCCACAGGCATCACGATGCCACTACAGCTCAGCCACACAGCTCAGCCAGCTCTTCAGTCTTCCTCTCTCTGCAATCCAGAGGCAGCCGCGAGTCCGGCCGGCAGTTCCCATTACTGCTTCGCGGCTGGCGATGACGTCATCCCGCCGCGTGCGTGATGACGTCATCGCGCAACCGCGAAGAACTACTGGAACTGCCGGCCGGACTCGGGCTGCCTCTGGATTGAAGGTAAGTTCTCTGACTCGAGTATAAGCCGAGTCAAGGTTTTTGGTTAATTTTTAAACCTAAAAACCTCGGCTTATACTCGAGTATATACGGTATATAAAAAAAGTATATAAAAATTTTTAAATCCCTGTTTGATACAACTATCGGTAAGCATAATTCTAATATTTTACCAATTCAACCAATACATGTTTCCAGTTACACCTGCTCCTTCTGCACTTTTTGGAATTATATGCATGTTTATTATGCTGCATAATATTTAGCTGAGCAGCATAGTAAAAGGGAAAATTTCAGTGGGGAAATAATCCTTATATTTTAAATACCTAGGTAGTATGTATTCAATATATTTTCTTAAATTTTTAAAAATCTATTGATTTCAACCCAGTGATAGTGTTTCTGCAATGGTTCTTTGTGCAATTCCTGGAATTTCCTAACAGTAATTTCCACTGATCTTGGATGAGTCAAACCTGCTCAGATCTACCGAGCAACCGAATCAACCCAGGGACTGCAAAAAGAAACTCAGTAAGTATTTATTTTATGGACAGAGAGAAATGGCTGGAGGGGCAGATTATGGTCATTGAAGTAAGAAAATACTTCCATTTTTATTCAAAAGCATTTGTTTTGTGTTGAACTCCCCCTTTCAATATATCATCTGTCCTAGCCTAATGCAGGTATTACAGTGGCTTATTATTTCAATTCAACGTTGAAATGAATGCTAAATATAGACTGTATTACAAGATTGTTTATAAATTAAGTAGCTACTAAAACATTACTATAATTCTGCAGATTCATCTTATTTGCTATTTAAAGTCTCAGACGTGGTATACTAATTCTATGGCAGCTGAACAATAACACATTTTTATAGTTTTCCACATTGGCTTAGTGTGTGTGTTAGTTACTTTCAGAAATCTATGTATAAAATGAAACACATTTAATAAATGCCCAAGTTTTTTTTTTTTTATTTAAATCCCCCTTAATAAAAAGAAGAAAACTTGATTCATAAGCAATCTGTGATAAAACAAATACATTTCTTCCTTGGGCTATTTTAACAATCAAATTTCAGCCAGACTCAATCATTTAACATGACCCTAAATTAATAACCTCAGTATCTTATAAGTCAATTTGTTTTTAAAACGTGCCACAAATCAGCCATTCATGTTTCAGTTGCAAAGTATTTAACAGCTTTAATGCTTTATTGAAAGAATCTCTCCCTTTTGTCAATGCTTAAATATCCTTCCTTTAGTGCAAGGGACAGCACTATGTTACTTAATTGTTTCAGGGGATAAAGAGTTCCCTTGAGAGATCCCTACACTGACCTTAGATGTATTTATACACATTAATTATATCCCATCAAAGGAACCTTTTTCCAGAGCAAACACAATTTGGCTAGACTTTTTCATGAGTACTCAGTTCCCTTAATAAACTTAGTTGTACTTCAATGAGCACATTCAAATGTAATTATTTTTTTTGTTATCTAGTCCATAAAACTGGGCACATATAAAAGGTAAGAGTAAAAAAGCGAAAATATATCTGCATATCTTGAGTCTTGACCCGTATACAACAAACCATAATTATATGCCTTTCTTATGCTGATGCACTGAGTGCATTTGGTTATAGGTGCCTTTGTAGTTTTGTTTCCAAAATAAAACATTCTTTCCATGGTCCAAATTAATGTATTTCTTATTTTAATTCTAGATATTCTTCAGACACTCTTTTAAAATGCCTACAAAGTGTTTTCTACAAATATCAGATTTACAGGTCAATATATTTTGCAGGGGAATCTAAATTACTTCTGAAATATTATTATTGTTGTTGCTTTATCAGTTATACGACAAACACTTTTTATAGATTTGAAGTTTGATCATTGAATATTTTAACTTTATTCCAAATATTTTTGTAAAATTCTTCATGAAGTCCAATTCATTTGCATATGTATTTTGATGCTATTATTGGCAAGGCAGTTGTCCCAATGTCACAGGAAAATTGATGGAACCTACTTAAAAGAAGGGTCACCCCTCAAAATAACTTTCTTGATCAAAAGTAAATTTGAAATAGAGACAGGAGTACTCGGACTCATCCCTTGTATGCGGCATTGTGCCAATCTTTAACTTAATCGTGCATGTGCATGAGGAGGAGGGGAAGGGGCTGACAGGAGAGACTGAGCAGCATCGCTGGATTGCGTATTGGTAAGTATTGATTTAAGGGCTTAGGGGGCATTATAGGAAACAGCAAGTGCTCCTGTTTCTATTACAACTATACTTTTTTCAAGAAATAATTCTTTTTGGGGGTGGAACCGTTACTTTAAAGTAAAGGGAGCCAATACTGACCAAACATTTAATTGGTACAGAGTAAGACTGATGCCGGTGGTTTGTTTAGCATTGTGTTTTTCTTTACCGTGTCATTTTTTCGGGCTTTATCTCACTTTTCACAATCTATGATGCAATACTGTGTATTGAATTGTGGGATCGAGAAAAGGTAAGATTTTGGTTATTGTAGCCCCACATTATTTTTTGGTAAATATAGAGGCATATTATAAAGAATCAGTATCATAAAATACCAATATTGATTATTTTACCCACCTCTGTGTATTTTATGACGGCATGTTAAAGAGCATCTGCGGCTCTCAATAGAATGACTATGCCTAGTATAGGTATTTTTTGACACTGGTTAAAAATAAATGCCACTGCTGAAGAAAAATAAAACAATGCTAGTAGTATTTTTCGACCATTAGAAGACACAATATCCGTAATTACTGATCCTTTATACACATAGTTTTAGTTTTTATGAAAATAATAGTAATCTAATGATGGTAGAGGTGAGTACAGTAAATAGATTCTGGAATTTACCTCCGTGCATAAGTAGGAATACTGCCCCCCACCCCGCCCCCAGCAAAACTATAATGGGCCATCTCCCTGTTTTAGTTATGGCCCCCTGCCTCTCAGACCTCCCTCCCTGTTGCGCTACGTGTTAGTTATGCCCCTGATTTACCATATAACCTTTACTTCATTTTAATTTATTAAGTGATATATTCTGTAATTTTTTCATTACAATTCTTAATATTTTTACATTACCTACAATCGATAAGACACACTTAGCTTGGAGAGGCAGTTCCGAGATCTTTACTTATGCAGAACATCGCTGAATTTCCAGACTTGATGCAGCCAAGGACTAGAGACGTATAGTTAAAAAAAGCGCCTCATGCAAAAAATAAAACAGAGATCAGACTGCAAGAGACAGACACTCTGATCAAACACAATCCACATCACAGTTGTAAAGTAACACAAAATGAAGTGTTCATGTAGAAAGTAATGACCAATATCCTGTGTTATCCACTGATTAATGGCTTAAGACCTTATTCACAAGAAGACACTTGGCCTCCATCCACAGACTTTCTTGAAAGGTGAAGATGTTATTTCCATAATTGGCCTGTGTGGTAGTGAAATGAATTTTCTTCCTGCTTGTATCCTTAAAAAATCCCCAAGTTTCATTAACCCTTTATGGTCAGAAAAATAATAGATTGCTATTAGGACACGAATGGTTATGCAAATTCTGTAGTAGATTGCATTAATCTGAATTAACAGATTACAGTGAAGTAGGTTAAGAAATATATACGAATACTAAAAAAAAAGGAATACAAAGAGGTAATTTTAAATGAGGAATTTCCAGTATAATCCAGAGTGATGAAGGAGGGTAAAGATTCCAGTCCATCACAAGCCTACAGTATAAAAGAAAATCAGCTTCTTCTACCCTTACTTTGATTTATTTCTTTTTATCTTTCCATGCATCTTCCTGCTTGCAGACATAACAAAAGGACCATTAATGTTTAAAGACTGCTCTGCAACAGGAAACACAGCATTAGATTAGTATTATTTGCACAAAGGCAAATACTTTAAGCTCTCAGATATTCCTATTTTGCCCCTAATATATAAAGCTTGTTGGTTTTTTTTCATGCTCTCATTCTATGCCTGGACATGCTGAAGTAATGACAATTGGATAAAATCCATATCAAATAGATATTAAAGCCTTTTACCCTGTCTTCACTCCTCTAAATCCTTATTTGAACAATGAAGTCATTTAAAAGTCTGGCAAACAAGAGGCTACACAATGTGGCAGTACATATAATCATGTCGCTGTGACAATATCCAAAGAATTGAATAAGTATTGCCTTTTTTTAAGTTTATAAAGCAGATCTACCTTAATTGGCTTTCTTTGGTTATGCCTGCATTGAAAACACAAATGGACTAAGGCTTTTTTTTTAAAAGATGTTGTCAGATGGGAGCCCCCGCTGATCGCTGTCTTTCACACACAAACACACACAACAAATATATATGCAATCTGTTACGTATATAAAATGTTTTTTTAGAATTTTATTTTAATATAAGAACAATATTGCTTTTATACTTTCATAAATATTTATGGTTAATTTTAGTTGCATTTCCTATCAAATCACATATAACTATGTATACAGAAGAACTTCCAGCCTGTCTCAAAAGGTATGTCCACCCTTGAAATAATTTTTTATATGTCTTCCCCCTGTCCCCCCAGCCCCAACCGTCTATTAATTTTATTAGAAAATGCCCCAAACTTTACTTACCTCCCCTCTTTCCTCCGCCGCGCTGCGGCCTTCAGTTGCGAGAAAATGCAAGCAGAGGGTCGGGACCACAGTCGCGTCTGTGATTGGGCTGAGTGGCAGCCAATCACGGACGCGGTGCCAGGAGTTCATTGGGCGAGAGGGAAAGAGGGGAGTTAAGTAAAGTTTGGGGCACTCAAATAAAATAAATAGAGCGGTTGGGGCTGGGGGGACAGGGGGAATGTTACATATAAAGGGATTACACTAGGGGTAGGGAATCCTAATCGGAGGGAGAGGGAGGGGGAGGGAGGGAGAAGGGCTGCAGTACGCATGCCAAACTTCTCCGGAGGCCAGGTAGAGGCAGAGTCCTATATGGACTCTGCTATCCTCCTGGTGGGCAGTTTTTTGGGACTTTGGGGGGGACTACAGGAGAACCATATGGATGGGCTGGGATGTTGAGGTAAGTATTAACTACACTACATGATGGTGCCAGTAGTGGGGGGGGGATTATAGTTTTGGGGGTGGACGCCCTTTAAATAGTTTTTTTTCTTATACCGCAATTAAGCATGTCGGAAATACAACTATCAGAAGCTTAAGAACAGCTGAATACGTTTCATTTACAACACAATGAAAGCTGTAAATAATGTTGTATATAAATGTCTTCACACATAATAGAGAAAAACATTAATCCAATACAAACAAAATGTGAACATGCATTGTAGAAGTTAAAGCATGTGCTATCTAGTAATTTAATTGCACTGAACTATGGATATTAACTATTAAGTGAATATGCTGTTTTTATCCTCTGAAGAAACGCATTACACACATACTTATCATATGGATACATAACAAAAGAAACATGCAAAAAGTTACTTGTTGGGAAAAACAACTTATACAGTATGTCCTGCTAAATTTTATTATGGTTTTTGATTTGTTAGAATAGATGAGAAAACATAAATATACATAACGTCCTTAAATGGATGATTTCATAGTAGAGCTTCTAGGGAGATCAGTTAAAGCATCCTATCACATAAAAGTAAATCAATACCGGTAATTGTAATATAAATTAGATAAAAGTCAGGTATTCTTTGGAGTATCTTACCCCCTTCCCAATGATACATTCTCTAGCTTTCTCAGAAGATACTGTAGAACATTTTCAGATTTAGCTGTATTAATTTTTATTAGAGGGAGATTCTAATAAAAATTGCTTTCAGGCAATTATAGGGAAAACAACTTTATAAAGGTGGACAAACTTTCACTTAATGGTGTGATGAAATCCCTTGTTTAAATGATAGGTACTAGTTTAGAAAAGGGTTTTGAAAAAAGCAGAGAATTGACTGATGTTTAAGGCTATATTCACACTGCCAGACAGATAAAAACCCACAGGAAAAAATGCAATGTAATTTTCTGTGTGTGTTTTCCCGTGCATTTTACACACATTATGGAGCGGAAATACAGGTGTTTTAAAACACCGCACTGCACAGCAAATGCTGCATAAGTGGTTTCCCTATGCAATCCCTTTTTTTCATTGCAAGATTCTTGCCACTGCATTTTTTTAGAAATGCATGTCCCAAAAACACAGGTGGTTGGGTTTGCAGGATAAAAAGCCTGTAAAGTTTTTTAAACAAACTTAAATGTTTTAACAGGGAAATCTCCCTTACGGAGATTCAATATCCCTTTTGCAGCTGGGTAAATTCAAGAAGGCGGTATGTCCACCCTTGAAATAATTTTTTTATATGTCATTCCCCCTGTCCCCCCAGCCCCAACCGCTCTATTAATTTTATTAGAAAATGCCCCAAACTTTACTTACCTCCCCTCTTTCCTCCGCCGCGCTGCCGGCCTTCAGCTTGCGAGAAAATGCAAGCAGAGGGTCGGGACCAGCAGTCGCGTCTGTGATTGGCTGAGTGGCAGCCAATCACGGACGCGGCTGCCAGGAGTTCATTGCGGCGGAGGAAAGAGGGGAGTTAAGTAAAGTTTGGGGCACTTTCAAATAAAATAAATAGAGCGGTTGGGGCTGGGGGGACAGGGGGAATGTTACATCCACTCACACTGACACAAACAAAGGTTCCCTTGGACAGCTATTCCAACCACATACTAGGCAGAGGATGTACAGTGCATGGCCCCAACGGAAATTGGTAAGCCCAACATCGATCATCATTATTTTCTGTGCTTTTTGTGTGACCAAGAGAAAGATAGTGACCCATGTGTGTAAAAATAAATGTCCTCCTGCGTTTGACGCAGTTGATCAATCCCTCCTAAGCAATTCTTTCTTCACTCATTTGTTAGCCTGGAATGAGAGGCAATCCTGGCTACTCACACCGTCTCAAACAAACCTACTCTGTGTCTATGATAATAAAACCTCCTCTGCCCTCTCCGATGCCTCTTAATGTTTTTGGGTTACACAGGCTCTGGCTCTTGACCCCAGCTGTTCTCTTCAGGCCTTTATATGCTGTCCCATTTCCCTGGATAAGTCATCACTCATTGGTTTTTAACTACCATCTGTATGTGAGGGGGGGTTCCGATGCATATGCAAATATATGTTTCCACCCCCCGCTGGTCTTGACCCCGCAATCATCCCTCTTCCTACTGTCTCCGATGCTGTCTCCTTGTTATGGCGTCAACGCTATTCCTCAAACTACCCTGATTAACACCGAACTAATCATTTTCCACCTAAACTTGTTCGTATCCCCCTTTTTCCCATTTCTTCTGTTGACAACACCCCATTTACCCCATTCTTGTCAGCACGTTGCTTAGGGGTTTATTAGTGATCCTTTCTCTCCTTTTCCAATCACATTACTACTAATGTTTGCTAAAACCTCTGTCGTTTTTTTTTCTTCGTACCATTGCGAGATCTGTAGATTCCTTAAGGGTCAGAGATCCCACCCGGAACCCGCCCTAATCACTAAGCAAAAATCTTAAAACCATGATTATACCTTATTTTATTATTACCTACAAAAAGGAATCCACTCTATAAAACAAAAACAGCACAATACACTTTTACGTGGCAAATATGGGAGATCACTATATTAACATTAAACCGTATATATCAAACAACACAATTACAGATCCCCTGCTAAACTAAATGGCGGTCTCCTCCCCCATGGTCCAGCAAGACTGGTATTACCATGGCTTGATTAGCCCTCATCGCTCACCACCCTTGCAGCTGAGCCCCCCTGCACATCGATTGGCAATTGATTGGTATTACTTGCTTCTCACCCGCAAGCCTGTTTTTTTTTTCCCGCCCTTGCCAGCTGAGTCCCCCTGCCACATCAGCTGGCATTGATTTTGGGGTTTTAGTTATCTCTAGCTTCGCAGCCGCCAAGCCCGTCTTTTTTTTTCCGCCATTGCCCTAGCTGAGCTCGCCCCTGCACCATCGCTGGCAATGAATTTATTGGCATTGCCCAATCATTCAACCACCCTTGCCCTGTAGTCCCCCTGTCACACCAGCCTTGTTATAACTCGCATCTCCCACCACTTTTTTGCAACCTGACGCATAGCTCAGTGCTCTGCCGGTAGGGTTTCCATACTGTAATTTCCTGGCACGCCTCTAACCACTGTCTGGGGGAGGGGAAGACGCATTCCACCCTTTAATTGTAACATTTTTTTCCTTTTGTCCTTCATAACCTCCGAAGTAGTTTTCGAAACTTGTACTTTCACATCGGATGGTATAGGGAAAAAAAAAAACAGGTTAGTTCGGATTTTCCCACTTTTCACCAGTCACCTTATTACCTAACCTGAACACTCCTCCCTTATTTTCCTACCGACTCACATAGCCCCGCCCCCTTCTGTACCTACCAGGTAATGGAATCCTTTGGTTCCCTTCCCCCCCCTATTCCTATTACTGCAACTAAATGGAGGCTAGGCCTGTGTGATCCTGGCCCTTAACATAGGTTCAGGTTCGCTGCATCCCCCCCCCTTTGGCAGACCCATAACCCCTTTCCCTTTTTATTTCTCTCCAACTACTTCTTATCATTCTCTTATCCTATTATGTCTGGATTATTGTAAGCCTTTCTGCTTTCTGGTCTTCCTGCTTTCCCATCTTTCTCCTCTTCAGTCTTACTCGCCGCAATGCAATTGTCTCCGCTTTTTACAATCTGGTAGATTAAATCTTCCTCTCTGCCGCACATCTACCTGGCTCCCCATTAAACAACGCGTTATGTTACAAAATCCTTCTCTTAACATTTAAATCCCTTCACTCTTCAGCTGCTTCTTATATTTCTTCTCTTTTGTGTCCCTGCCCATACACTCCCTCATCACAGAACCATCACCTTTATATAGAGATGCCTCCTCTCGCCTTAAACTTTTTCCCTCTTTTGGCTCCCTCCTTGGAATTCTATTCCCCTCGTCTCTAATGTCCAAGAACCTCAATAAACAAGTTTAAATCTACCTGTCATCCTATCCTCTGAGCACAGCACAACATAGGACTGTTGATATGCACCTTATTAACTTGTAGCAAACTTCCCACCCTTTCCTCTATCTTTATGTTTCCCACCTAAGTAGATTTTAAGGGGCAGGGACCGGGGTGGGGGTTCTTTTCTCATGTTCAATGTTTTAAAGTCACTTGTATATTTAGTGATGCCATACTTTATATATTTATGTATTTATTTACTGTCCCCCTTGTATGACTTTTTCTGCATTCTATATTGTACAGCACTGCGTCCCCTAGTGCGCTCTATAAATAAACATTTACATACATACATATTGATCACAAGAAGGCTAAATTGTGACAATATATGTTAAAATATTATAAATCTATCTTTTATTAATAAAAACATAATTCTAAATAAAATATCAAAAACAATACATAAAATAAATTCTAAATTAAAAATCAAATAAATACAATAAATAAATAAAAAGACATACAAATAAAAAAAAACCAAAATACCTATATATAAAATCAATTATTATTATTTATAAAAATTAAAAAAAAATAAACAAATAAAAAACCGACTAAAACCTTTACCAACATAAAAAAAAATAAAAAAAACCATATCATGAATAATACAAAAACTATAATTCAACAAGAAAAATAAATAATCACAAAAAAAATAACTAATGCATACTAAATATATAATAAAAAATAAATAAATACCAAAAAAAAAATATAAAACAAAAAAAACTATTATGTTTTAAATAAAAATAAAACATCTCTATATATCTTTTTAATAAAAATAAAAAATAATAAAAATAATATTATAAAATCCTAATTTAAAATGACTTTGATTATAAAAATAAAAATATATAATAAAAAATTATAACCTTAATATAAATACATAAAAAAATAGATAAAATATCATAATAATAATAAATATAATAAAATACCTAATACTAACATATAAAAAGACTAAATTAAAGAAAATAAAAAAAATCAAAAAAAAATAAAAATAACATAACAAAAAAACAAAAATACACGATAAAAATAAAAATAAAAATATAAAAAAAAAAAATACAAATACAAATATATAATAAACAAATAACTTCCTTTATAATCATATAAATACATACAAAAATAACAATAAAAAAATAGAAAATACTAATACCAAAATAAACATAAAGGGGGGGGAGTGTGGTCAATAATAAACATTAAAATAATAAATCAAAATAAACAAAAAATAAACTAAAAAAATAAATAAAATAATTATCAAAAATATACCATAATAAAAATCCATAAATATCATAAAAATCCTAATCAAAACAAATAAAATAATATATGAACATTCGATATAAAAGCAATCATAAATCTAAAAATATACAATCTAATCCCTCCCCCTCCCCTCCGCTCCCAATCCTTCCCACCAACTCCTCGCCCCGCCCCCTCTCCCCCCCCTCCCTCCTCCCTCCCCTCTCCATCCCCCCCCCATCCCCTCCCTCCACCACCTCTCCTCCCCTCCCCTCCCCTCCTCCCCTCCGCCCCCCTCCCTCTCTTCTCTCACTCCCCCTCCCCCGTCCACCCCGGTCCCCCCCTCCCTCTCTCTCTTGGCTCCCCCCCCTCCCTTTTCTCTCCTGCTTTTTCCCCTTCTCTTCCCGCTCCCCCTTTCCTGCCTTCCCCTTTTGTTGCTGCTGCCCCCTCTTCCTTTCCGCTCCTCTGCCGTTCCTCCTCCGCCTGGCCTCTCCTTTTCGTTATCCCCTCCGCTGGTGCCCGCAACGCCTTTTTCCCCTTTTGCTCTTCACCTCCCATATCCCCTTCCCCTCCCTTTCCCCTTTCTCCTCCGCTTTCACCGTCTCCTTCTCCGCTTTTCTGGGCGCCGGCCCTCCTTCTTTCCTGCCCCCCTTTTCTTCCTCTCTCCCTTCTCCTCTCTCTCTCCCTCTCCTATCGCCGTTTTTCTCTTTCTATGTTTTCCCCCTCTGGCTTTGCTTTCTTGCCTTTCTTCTTGCCTGTCTCCTTCATCTTCTTCCTACCCACCTCTACCGTGCTCCCTCTCTCTCCCTTACCATGCTCACCGCCCCTGGCTGTGTCCTGTCTCCCCCCCCGCGTGCCGCCCCCCCTCTTCGTCCCGTGCTGTCCTCGTGGTCCTCCCCCCCCCCTGTTTGGCCCTTCCCGCCGGCCTTTCTTCCGTGTCCCCCGCCCCCGCCCCGCCCGGCCGTCCTCACGGGCAGGCCGTCCCTGCTCCTCCTCCCCCTGCCCTCCTTTCCCTGTCTTCCCCCCTTCCCTCCCCTTGTCGCCTCCCTCGTCTGCCGCCCTCTCGCTTCACCACATCCTCCTTTACCGCCTGTTTTCCCCTGTCCTGGGTGGCTCGCCCGCCCCGTTCCCCCTTCTTGTCCCCCGCCCCGCTTCCCCCCCCCGTGTCCCCGCCCCGCCGCCCCTCCTCGTGTTCCCCCCCGGTTACCCCCTCCCGTTTCCCCGGCCCGCGTCCCCTCTCGCGTGTACCGGCCCGCGTCCCCCTGCTCAGGTCCCAAGCACACACACCCTCAGTGGTCCCCAAAACCGGGGCCTCCTCCCTCAGGGTCCCAAGCCCAGTCCCCCGGCCAGTATTTTACCTTAACTGCTGTCCCCCCATGTAACTGCTGTGTCCATGCTTGTTTTTTTCCCTCTAGTTTCTACCATGGCCCCCCGCAGGGTCTCAAGCCCAGGGTCACCACCCTAGGGTCCCAAGCCCAGAGCTCCACCCCAAGGTCCCAGCGCACTCACACCACCCTCAGGGTCCCAAGACCGGGACCTCCCCCTCAGGGTCCCAAGCCCAGAGTTCCCCGGCCCACTATTTTACCTTGCTGTTAACTGCTGTGTCCATGCTTTCCATGTGTGTTTGTCTCCCTCTAGTGGTGAACTCAATAGAACCTGCCGGATAATCTCATTCCTCTCTCCCCCTAGTGGTTAATCAATAAATTTACAATTAACAGAACTTTACAATTTAGTGGTTTCTACAGTTGTACTAAAAAAGAATCGTTTTATATTTCTTGTAACTTTAAAAACAGTTAGTGCTCTATTTAATATAATAATTACTCACACTAATTATCTAATGTTTACATTTTCTGTTTGCATGTAAAATTAGGAAGCAAAAAGGCAATATCTAAAATAGAAAATATTTTTTTTTATTATTTGTTCTTTTGATTGCAGTTGACTGATCGGGTTCCTAATGATGACAATACAAACAAATATACAAAATCTATATGATAGAGATATTCTGATAATTTTTTCCTCATCGGACATGCTGGAAATGTTTTTCTCAGATGAAAATTGATCTATTGGTAATGGGTATTATTCTGTTTTAACATAGGGACATAGTAATTGGGTTGAATAAAGACAAACGTCCATCACACTCAAACTTACCCTCCTTTTTTAACCATACCTAACAGTTGATCCAGAGGAGGCAAAAAAAAAAAAACTTAAAAGATGGGGGGGATTCTTCCTGACTCCAAATGGCAATCGGAAAGTATCCTGGATCAACCAGAACTGCAGTTCTATGTATTAATACCAGTAATTTCAGTCACCAAAAGGGCATCTATACTGAAAAATAGGTTTATTTTAAATTGACCATAACTGGAAACTATAATTCTTCCCACACCACTGTTTCATTTTTTGTCGATCTGCCCCTTATTTCTTTAGATATCCAATCTAAAACTTCCTTATTTCAGATGTCAATCAAGTTCCTTGCTCTCAAAAACTATTCTTCTGTGATAGTTTTTACTGTCTGGAATGGTGACAGAGCTTTTGAAATTTGGATGTTGTATGTGTGTGCAGGCTTGACAGTTTGGTTTTGGGAAAAAAGTCAGTCGGATGGAGTGGAGGTTAAAAGAGGAGGGGATACTGCTCCTAAACAAAATGTGTGCTGGATTGAAGGCATGCAGCAACACAACACAAATCAGAGTAAGTGCTACCCTTGCATGTATCAATTATAGAATTAAGATGAGCGCAAAGTAATCTTTTCAGTATAGTGTCCCTTTAAGCCGGTATATATGGCAGACTTTGGCCTTGAATATTTCTTCAATAAATTGATTGGTAGTCTGTCAACTAAAAGTTAAAGTGATACAGAGGAATTATGCCCAACTGATTGTGCAGCCTGTTTAAATCACACAATTGTCATTATTTACTTCTAAAATATCCAGATGACCTATTTCGCTGATAAAAAACAGTGATAGATGCTCCTGATTGTAAATCTATTCCCTTCTGCTTTTGCACAGTGGACAAAGCAAAGTTATTTAACAATGGTTTTTCAGTGTGGCAAACTGCCCAGTCCCCAAATGGGGTTTAACTCTTTTACTGTTGTAGACTTTTTTGATCTCTAAAGAGTCCAAGAATGTACCGTATATACTCGAGTATAAGCCGACTCGAGTATAAGCCGAGGCACCACCTTTTGCCTCAAAAATTAGAAAAGAGGATTGACCCGAGTATAAGCCAGGGTATACAGTAACCCTAATACCTTTCCACTGTAGATGTTTGGAAACTAAAACTCCCAGCATGCTTGGTTGCTGGGAGTTGTAGTTTCCAACCACCTATAGTAAAAAGGTAATGTGGGTGTCTGCATGGCATACTGTCCCCCAGCCCTCCCCCCAGTACCCCCAGCCCTCCCCCCAGGGCTGCTTTAATAGACAACCGCTAACAAACATTTATTGTCCTTTAAATGAAATCTGTACACCAACATCACCATTAATTCCAATGAGAAAGTACAAAGTCCTGAATCTTGGGGATTTACAGATTTCTGATCATTTTCAGCCTGCACAGATCAGCAGAATGACCCATTGTTGCAGTCTGAGATATCTCCAAAGTGCAGTGCGTTATAGAAAAGGGGGACTTCCAGATAGTCATTCTGCTGAAAGGAGGTCCTAACCTTGGTTTTTGTGAGGCATACATAAACAGGCATGCATACTGTCCCCCCAGCCCTCCCCAGTACCCCCCAGCCCTCCCCCCAGTCCCCCCCCAGCTCACTTACCCTTACCTGGTCTTCATTCTTCCTCCTCTGCATCCAGAGGCAGCCGCGAGTCCGGCCGGCAGTTCCCATTACTGCTTCGCGGCTGCGCGATGACGTCATCCCCGCCAGCGTGCGTGATGACGTCATCGCGCAACGCGAAGAACTACTGGGAACTGCCGGCCGGACCTCGCGGCTGCCTCTGGATTGAAGGTAAGTTCTTCTGACTCGAGTATAAGCCGAGTCAAGGTTTTTAGGTTAATTTTTAAACCTAAAAACCTCGGCTTATACTCGAGTATATACGGTAAATAAAAAAGTATTTAAAAATTTTTAAATTCCCTGTTTGATACAACTATCCGGTAAGCATAATTCTAATATTTTACCAATTCACCAATACATGTTTCCAGTTTACACCTGCTCCTTCTGCACTTTTTGGAATTAATATGCATGTTTATTATCATGCATAATATTTAGCTGCAGCATAGTAAAAGGGAAAATTCAGTGGGGAAATAATCCTTATTATTTATAAATACCTAGGTAGTATGTATTCAATATATTTTTCTTAAATTTTTAAAAATCTATTGATTTCATACCCAGTGCTATGGTTGTTTCTGCAATGGTTCTCTTGTGCATTTCCTTGGAATTTTCCTAACAGTAATTCCACTGATCTTGGATGAGTCAAACCTGCTCAGATCTACCAGCAACCGAATCAACCCAGGGACTGCAAAAAGAAACTCAGTAAGTATTTATTTATGGACAGAGAAATGGCTGGAGGGGCAGATTATGGTCATTGAAGTAAGAAAATACTTCCATTTTTATTCAAAAGCATTTGTTTTTGTGTTGTAACTCCCCCTTTCAAATATCTCTGTCCTAGCCTAATGCAGGTCTACAGTGGCTTATTATTCAATTCAACGTTGAAATGAATGCTAAATCTAATGACTGTATACAAAGATTGTTTTATATAATTAGTAGCTACTAAAAAAACATTACTATAATTCTGCAGATTCATCTTATTTGCTATTTAAAGTCTCAGACTGTGCCTATACTAATTCTTATGGCACTGAACAATAACACATTTTTATAGATTTTCACATTGGCTTAGTGTTGTTAGTTACTTTCAGAAATCTATGTCATAAAATGAAACACATTTACATAAATGCCCAAGTTTTTTTTTTTTTATTTAAATCCCCCTTAATAAAAAGAAGAAAACTTGATTCATAAGCAATCTGTGATAAAACAAATACATTTTCTTCCTTGGGCTATTTTAACAATCAATTTTCAGCCAAGACTCAACATTTAACATGACCCTAAATTATAACCTCCAGTATCTTATAAGTCAATTTGTTTTTAAAACGTGCCTACAAAATCAGCCATTCATGTTCAGTTGCAAAGTTTTTAACAGCTTTATGACTTTATTGAAAATCTCTCCTTTGTCAATGCTTAATATCCTCCTTTAGTTGCAAGGGACAGCACTATGTACTTAAATTGTTCAGGGGTAAAGAGTTCCCTTGAGAGATCCCTACACTGACCTTAGATGTATTTATACACATTAATTATATCCATCAAAGGAACCTTTTTTCCAGAGCAAACACTTTGGCTAGACTTTTTCATGAGTACTCAGTTCCCTTAATAAACTTAGTTGTACTTCAATGAGCACATTCAAATGTAATTATTTTTTTTGTATACTAGTCCATAAAACTGGGCACATATAAAGGTAAGAGTAAAAAAGCGAAAATAATATCTGCATTCTTGAGTCTTGACCCTGTTTATACAAAACCAATATTTATATGCCTTTCCTTATGCTGATGCACTGAGTGCATTTGGTTAAGGTGCCTTTGTAGTTTTGTTTCCAAAATAAAAACATTCTTTCCATGGCCCAAATTAATGTATTTCTTTATTTTAATTCTAGATATTCTTCAGCACTCTTTTAAAATGCCTACAAAGTGTTTTCTACAAATATCAATTTACAGGTCAATATATTTTGCAGGTGTAATCTAAATTACTTCTGAAATATTATTATTGTTGTTGCTTTATATCAGTTTAACTGGACAAACACTTTTTATAGATTTGAAGTTTGATCATTGAATATATTTAACTTTATCTCCAAATATTTTTGTAAAATTCTTCATGAAGTCCAATTCATTTTGCATATGTATTTTGACTGCTATCTAATTGGCAAGGCAGTTGTCCCAAGTTCACAGGAACATTGATGGAACCTACTTAAAAGAATGGTTCACCCCTCAAAATAACTTTCTTGATCAAAAGTAAATTTGAAATAGAGACAGGAGTACTCGGACTCATCCCTTGTATGCGGCATTGTCCATCTTTAACTTAATCGTGCATGTGCATGAGAGAGGGGAAGCGGGAGCTGACAGAGAGACTGAGCAGCATCGCTGGATTGCGTATTGGTAGTATTGATTTAAGGGCTTAGGGGGCATTATAGAAACAGCAAGTGCTCCTGTTTCTATTACAACTATACTTTTTTCAAGAAATAATTCTTTTTGGGGTGAACCGTTACTTTAAAGTAAAGGGAGCCAATACTGACCAAACATTTTAATTGGTACAGAGTAGACTGATGCGGTGGTTTTGTTAGCATTGTGTTTTTTTCTTACCGTGTCTTTTTTCGTGGCTTTTATCTCACCTTTTCACAACTCATGATGCAATACGGTGTATTGAATTGTGGGATCGCAGAAAGGTAAGATCTTTGCGTTATTGTAGCCCCACATTATTTTTTTTGTAATATAGAGGCATATTTAAAGAATCAGTATCATAATACCAATATTGATTATTTTACCCACCTGTGTTTTTTATGCGGCATCGTAAAGAGCATCTGCGGCTCTCAATAGAATGATACCTATGCCTAGTAAGGTATTTTTTGACACTGGTTAAAATAAATGCCACTGCTGAAGAAAAATAAAACAATGCTAGTAGTATTTTTCGACCATTAGAAAAGACCATATCCGTAATTACTGATCCTTTATAACCATAGTTTTAGTTTTATGAAAATAATAGTAATCTAATGATGGTAGAGGTGAGTACAGTAAATAGATTCTGGAATTTACCTCCGTGGCATAAGTAGGAATTACTGCCCCCACACCCCGCCCCCAGCAAAACTATAATGGGCCATCCTCCCTGTTTTAGTTATGGCCCCCTCCTCTCAACCTCCCTCCCTGCTGCTACTGTGTTAGTTATGCCCCTGATTTACCATATAACCTTTACTTCATTTTTAATTATTATTAGTGATATATTCTGTAATTTTTTCATTACATTCTTAATATTATTTTTACATTACCTACAATCGATAAGACACACTTAGCTTGGAGAGGCAGTTCCGAGATCTTTACTTATGCAGAACCTGCTGAATTTCCAGACTTGATGCAGCCAAGGACTAGAGACGTATAGTTAAAAAAAGCGCATCATGCAAAAAATAAACAGAGATCAGACTGCAAGAGACAGACACTCTGATCAAACACATCACATCACAGTTGTAAAGTCACAAATGAAGTGTTCATGTAGAAAGTAATGACCAATATCCTGTGTTATCCACTGATTTAATGGCTTAAGACCTTATTCCAAGAAGACACTTGGCCTCCATCCACAACTTTTCTTGAAAGGTGAAGATGTTCTTATCCATAATTGGCCTGTGTGGTAGTGAAATGAATTTTCTTCCTGCTTGTATCCTTAAAAATCCCCAAGTTTCATTAACCCTTTTATGGTCAGAAAAATAATAGATGGCTATTAGGACACGAATGGTTATGCAAATTCTGTAGTTAGATTGCATTAATCTGATATTAACAGATTACAGTGAATGTAGGTTAAGAATATATACTGAATACTAAAAAAAGAATCAAAGAGGTCAATTTTAAATGAGGAATTTCCAGTATAATCCAGAGTGATGACGGAAGGTTAAGATTCCAGTCCATCACAACCTACAGTATAAAAGAAAATCACTTCTTTCTACCCTTACTTTGATTTATTTCTTTTTATCTTTCCATGCATCTTCCTGCTTGCAGACATAACAAAAGGACCATTATGTTTTTAAAGACTGCTCTGCAACAGGAAACACAGCTTAGATTAGTATTATTTGCACAAAGGCAAATTACTTTAAGCTCTCAGATATTCCTTATTTGCCACCTAATATATAAAGCTTGTTGGTTTTTTTTCATGCTCTCATTCTTATGCCTGGACATGCTGAAGTACATGACAATTGGATAAAATCCATTATCAAATAGATATTAAAGCCTTTTTACCCTGTCTTCACTCCTAAAATCCTTATTTGAACAATGAAGTCTTTAAAAGTCTGGCAAACAAGAGGCTACACAATGTGGCGTACATATACTCATGTCGCTTTGACAATATTCCAAAGAATTGAATAAGTATTGCCTTTTTTTAAGTTATTAAAGCAGATCTACCTTAATTGGCTTTCTTTGGTTATTGCCTGCATTGAAATACACAAATTGGACTAAGGCTTTTTTTTTTAAAATGATGTTGTCAGATGGGAGCCCCCTGCTGATCGCTGTCTTTACACACAAACACACAACACACAATATATATGCAATCTGCTTACTGTATATAAAATGTTTTTTTTTAGAATTTTATATTTAATATAAGAACAATATGCTTTTATACTTTCATAAATATTTATGGTTTTAATTTTAGTTGCATTCCTATCAAATCAATCACAATACAATTGTATACAGAAGAACTTCCAGCCTGTCTCAAAAGGTATGTCCACCCTTGAAATAATTTTTTTATATGTCTTCCCCCCCTGTCCCCCCGCCCCAACCGCTCTTTTTTTTATTAGAAAATGCCCCAAACTTTACTTACCTCCCCTCTTTCCTCCGCCCGCGCTGCCGGCCTTCAGCTTGCGAGAAAATCAAGCAGAGGGTCGGGACCAGCAGTCGCGTCTGTGATGGGCTGATGGCAGCCAATCACGGACGCGGCTGCCAGAGTTCATTGGCGGAGGAAAGAGGGGAGTTAAGTAAAGTTTGGGGCACTTTCAAATAAATAAATAGAGCGGTTGGGGCTGGGGGGACAGGGGGAATGTTACATATAAAGGATTTACACTAGGGGTAGGGAATCCTAATCGGGAGGGAAGGAGGGGGAGGGAGGGGGAGAAGGCTGCAGTACGCATGCCACCTTCTCCCGGAGGCCAGTAGGAGGCGAGTCCTATATGGACTCTGCTATCCTCCTGGTGGGCAGTTTTTGGGACTTTGGGGGGGACTACAGGAGAACCATATGGAGCTGGGATGTGAGGTAAGTATTAAACTACACTACATGATGGTGCCAGTAGTGGGGGGGATTATAGTTTTGGGGGTGGACATGCCCTTTAAATAGTTTTTTTTCTTATACCGCAATTATAGCATGTCGGAAATACAACTATCAGAAGCTTAAGAACAGCTGAATACGTTTCATTTACAACACAATGAAAGCTGTAAAATAATGTTGTTATATAAAATGTCTTCACAACATAAATATGAGAAAACATATAATCCAATACAAACAAAATGTGAACATGCATGTGTAGAAGTTAAAGCATGTGCTACCATCTAGTAATTTTAATTGCACTGACTATGGATATTACTATTAAGTGAATATGCTGTTTTTTATCCCTCTGAAGAAAACGCATTACACACATACTTATCATATGGATACATAACAAAGAAAACATGCAATAAAGTTACTTGTTGGGAAAAACACTTATACAGTATGTCCTGCTAAATTTTTATTATGGTTTTTGATTTGTAGATTAGATGAGAAACATAAATATTACATACGTCTTAAATGTGCATATTTCATTTAGTCAGAGCTTCTAGGGAGATCAGTTAAAGCATCCTATCACATAAAAGTAAATCAATACCGGTAATTGTAAAATTAGATAAAAGTCAAGGTATTCTTTTAGGAGTATCTTACCCCCCTTCCAATCTGATACATTCTCAGCTTTCTCAGAATATACTGTAGAACATTTTCAGATTTCAGCTGTATTAATTGTTTATTAGAGGGAGATTCTAATAAAATTGCTTTCAGGCAATTTATAGGGAAAACACATTTATAAAGGTGGACAAACTTTCACTTAATGGTGTGATGAAATCCCTTGTTTTAAATGTATATTGGATACTAGTTTTAGAAAAGGGTTTTGAAAAAAGCAGAGAATTTGACTGATGTTTTTAAGGCTATATTCACACTGCCAGACAGATAAAAACCCACAGGAAAAAATGCAATGTAATTTCTCTGTGTGTGTTTTCCCTGTGCATTTTACACACATCTATGGAGCGGAAATACAGGTGTTTTAAAACACCGCACTGCACAGCAAATGGATTGCATAAGTGGTTTTCCCTATGCAATCCCTTTTTTTCCCTATGCAAGATTCCTTGCCACTGCATTTTTTTAGAAATGCATGTCCCAAAAAACACAGGGGTTTGGGTTGCAGTATAAAAAGGCCTGTAAAGTTTTTTAAACAAACTTAAATGTTTAACAGGGAAATCTCCCTTACGGAGATTCAATATCCCTTTTGCAGCTGGGTAAATTCAGAAGGCCCTGTGTGACTTTTTAAAGGGCAAGTTCACCTCACAAAAGAAACATTTTATATAGGTAAATCACACCCCAAACAACAAAACTGTAATAGTAAGTCTAACCTGAAATGCTGCCTGATGTCCTCTTACCTCTCTATTTGCTTCCTGGTTCTTCCAGTTAGCAACTGTCAGTCAGGGATGTAACAGATGAGATGACATCACAGCCAATGACTGAATGCTATTCCCATGGCTGTCTCCTCTGAGCATATAAAAGCCTGGGGAACTTAAAGAGGAGGCAGAGGGGAAGGACATTATTTGTTGCACAACAGGTTAACCCTATATCATTCAACTTTCAAGCTATTGTAGTTTTGGGGTTGATTTACCTACTTCTCCTCTATGGTCATTCAGAAACAGCCACAGAAGTGATATTGAATTGCTTATGGCAGGTGCCTTTTGCGATATCAGTTCACCAGCCGCAAGTACAACTTTAACGACAGAAACTACTGATTCGGCAAACGGTTTATTTCCCCATTTGTGTTTAATATATTTTAACATAATTTTTTTTTTTAACATTTTTTTTTTTTTACATAATTCGTAATTCAAGTTTATTTACACATAAATTAGAAAATACTTGAAAGAAAGATGCCCGCTATGATATAATTGTGTTCTTACCTTCTACTTTAAGCCAGATAACTTTGCAATTCAGTAATTGAAGCTTTGAAGCTCTTTATCATATATTTGCCCATTAATTATGATGTATTTTAAAATACTGGGTGAGATCCCATGTCACTGCATTGTTTTACTTGAAGCATATATAAATGCAATGCAGTGACATGGGATCTCACGGGAACATGCAGTATCTGAATTGTGTTCTATGTGTCTATCTCTTATAGAATGATGATGTATAATTTAAATTGCTGATTTTTCTTTTTTTCAACTGCTGCTATTTCATTATTTCTTCACTGTCAGAGTATATAAGGAGTTGGCTCTAAATAACGAATGTGTGTTAAAATAAATTCGAGCTATAGCCCCAAAAGTTAAATTGAATGTAAATTCTATTGTAATTCTTGCCCTTTACTGGTTCTAGGCTGTTGTTTTCTTTACCTAGGTAAGTATTTTCCATGGTAATACACATTCATACAAGCCTATCCATTTTTTCATTGCATGTATTTGAAGAGGTCACTGAGACACAACCTGAAGGGAAGACCAATGTTTTTGTTTTGTTTTTTACACAAGGTGGATTAGTAGTTAACACTATAATCAAATAGCAGGGAATAAAAGCGATGTGCACAATTTATTATAGAAATATGTAGTATAAAAATACAGGAATGTTCCCAATAAAAATAGCACAGCAACGATATAAACAATTAACAAACGCCACTCATTAATATATAAAATGTAACCAGTCCACAACAATAGATACCACTATATATCTACCTGTCCGGAAGGCTTGTGATCACCAGCAGAGGTAAGAACACCCAAACCTCCACAACGTAGCACGGATGCAGTAGTCAGTCCGGAAGACGGGACTCCTCTTCGTACAAACAAACGGATCAGATAGTTTCAAGGCTATAACTAGCGTACCTCGCCTCGGCAGCTCGCACACTCTCCCACAGACGGACTCACAGTGGCCAAGTTCACACTGCCCCGGGACACCTCCAAACACAGTCCGGTCCTCCCACTACCGACACAGTCCACAGGGTCCGGAGGGCCAATCACGAGAAAACACAAAACAGGTGGGGAAAGGTTTCTTCACAGCCATGCAGGGAGGAGGCCAGGTGTCTAACGCTGGGATCGTGAGCTCTGGACAGAAGGAAATACTAATACACAACACAAACAAAAATTAAATACAAAAAATAACAAATACAAATATCAAATGTTGCAAACTAGAAGCAATAAAGTAACTGTGTTACAAACGGAGTATTAACCCTGACCAAAGCATGCTACGCGTTTCGTTTAAGAAAAAACTTCATCAGGCATCAGGCATTATGGATTAGTATCAGGATTAGTAGTTAATCAGTGAGATATCTCAGACCGATACCTAAAGCAGAAATAAAGGGAAGATCAATCAGATAATTCTAGAAGCCAGTCTACCTTTTTTGGTAGCCTTTTCTGGGGACATCAGTTGTAAACCTTTTAAAAAGTTGATTGCTAGGTGTAAATTACATTGTAAGTATAACAATTACATTATTTCATCAACATTTGGTGTGACTACTCTTTGCCTTCAAAACAGGTTTTCTTGCACATAGTTCTTGATGAAACTTCAGTAAGATTGTTCCATGCATCTTGGGTACACACGAAGGGACTATTTGTCCCAACTGAGCACTCACTACGAGCGAGCGATCGGGCCGGGACAAATGTCCGTCGGTCGCGGCAATAATGTCCGCGGCTGACATTTCGTGTGAACGACCTTGCGGTCCCACAGGGAACCGCACTATCGATCGTGATTTTCCGACATGTCCAAACGTCCATTTGTCTGATCTGGACGGACGGATGACTGAGGTCGGTGGCGGCCAGCCGCCCCACTCCAGCAGATATATTCAGCCGACCAGCTGAAAGTGCCCTGGATCGGATGGTCGGCCGAAAATATCTGCTGGTGTGTACCCAGCCTAAAGAACTCACCACAAAGCTTCTGTGGATATGAGCTGCCTCATATCCTTCGATCTCTTCATGTAATCCAAGAGACACTTAGGGGCATATTTATAAATGAGCGTTATCTTATCGCGGACGCTTTTCCCGCCCATTTAACTTCTCGCGCCTATCGCAACAGTTACCGCTGCTTCTATTTATAAAGCGGCGGTAACTGAAGCGCCGCGCTAACCCGTTTCACTTCGCCACCCATGGCGAGGGCAAGGTGGTACGCCCACTCCACCCTCGCCCCCTGTGGTGGATGCGACCAACCGCCACAACCCCTTCCCAGCAGCCCCTCCCAGCCCCCCGCCCTGTACTCTCGCGGGGAGGGAAGGGCCCACTGGGGGGGTGGAGGGACCCTTCAGCGGGGGCACTGAAAAGTGCCTTTTGGGGCTTAAGGGGTCCCGCAACTCGAACCGGGACCCCCCTCCCTGGCCCTTATAAGGGCCCTTGCCGCACTTAAAAATGCCTTTGGCGGGGGTCCCGCAGCTCGAACCGGGACCCTCAGTGAGTGTCTCATAAAAGAGCCCTTTGGCGGCAGCGTCTTTCTTCCAGCCCCAGCGACACCAGCTCCGCTGAGGCTGCTGACCCGCGAGAGGTACCCCTGCGGCCACTAGGGGTACCCCCGGCAGGCGGCGGCGGCCTCAATGAGGCTGATGTTGCCAGCACCTTGAACCATCGTGATGTCTTCGGGTTGGCGACACCAACCCCACTGAGGTCGCCGGCCTCAGTGGAGCCGATGTTGCCAGCCACTTCTTTCTTCAGCCATCTACTGCGATGGCTTCTGAGGTCCGCGGTGGAGTGCACCTCTTATACAATTTTGCAGAAAACCCTAATCCGTTTCTGATTTGTCAAATTTTTAATGCTTGGTTTACATGTTTTACATTAACCAATCAGGAAATCTTGTAAGTGCCGCAAGGGCCATTATAAGGCCTGGGGAGGGGGGTCCCGGTTCGAGCTGCAGGACCCCTTAAGCCCCAAAGGCCCTTCTCAGGGCCACAAGGGCACTTGTAAGTGCTGCCAGGGCCCTGATAGGGCCAGGGAAGGGGGTCCCGGTTCGGGGCTGCGGGACACCGAAGCCGCAAAGGGCTCTTGTTAGAGCCGCAAGGGCCCTCATAGGGCCGTGGAGGGGGGTCCCGGCTCGAGCTGCAGGACCACTTTTCAGTGCCCCCGCTGGAGGGTCCCTCCACCCACCCAGCAGGCCTATCCCTCCCTGCGAGAGTACAGGGGGAGGGTCTGCCCCCTCGCGGCGGATGCGACCACCCGCTGTGAAGATAGTTCAAATTACCGCCGCACATCATGACAGCCAAACATTTTGCCACGATGCCGCTCACCATTATATATATGGCGATAGCGGTATTTTTCCTGCGTCAATGTGCTGCGGTAATGTTACTGCGCTATTTTCGTCCGTTTATAAATATGGCCCATAATGATGTTGACATGAATCATACCATCACTTTCAGAGCTCATTGTTTGCTTTTTTACACTAAACATAGTTGTTAATACATTGCTGTATGTTTGGGGCCATTGTTCTGCTGCAAAATAAATTGTTAGTTATTTAGAAGCCTGATGGAACTGGACTATGCCTAAATATCTGCTTGTGTTTCTCAGCATTGAGGACACCATTAATTCTGACTAAATCCTCAACTCCACTTTCAGAAATGTAGCCCAAACTTTATCTACAATGCTTCACAATGCACTGTCATCTGCATTGTACCCCTCTCCAGCCCTTTGACAAAGAAACTACATTTTGCTACAGCCAAAGTTTCAAAATTTGACTCATCAGTGCGCTCTTGAGTTTGTTTGGATCCAATGTACTAAGAGCTATCTTTATTGTAAAAACAAAAAGCAAGAGGCTCTCAAACTTATGGTAGGATGGACACATAAATGGGCTGCAGAAAAATAGCCACAGGTGTTGTACCTGCATAGTTGAGTCACTGGACCTTGTTTCCATGTTGGACATATGACCCATTGGCTGCAGTTCTTACATGAAGACCTGTTCTCTAGACAGTAGATGGGTGTGCCTGGGTTCCATAAGTTTCTGTCAGTCCTAAACTGATGGCTCTTCCAATTTCAAAGGGAAGTAAGCATGATTTTCATCCTACAAGTTTCCTTGGTCGACCACTGCATGGTTTGATTTAGATTTTTCTTCTGTTAACTCTTAGTAGGTAGTTTTTTCCCATGAAAATCAATAGTAAACTCTTTAAAAAGTTGGTCGCTAGGTGTAATATTCTAGGCACATTTGTTTCTGGGATTTGTCCAGCCCTGGGGTAGAACAATCCCACAAGTAAGGAAGGTGACCTGATGCTGACCAATACAATTGCTTAGTGAGTATACCCTGGCAGGAGTCTTGGCAGATTCATCAACAACTTGAAAAGCCGACTTTATTTACATTGTAGATGGCTATTTTAATTTTCTCTTACAAAAAACAAGCCAACCAATAGAAAGTGTGTAATTGCCAAGCACCAATAGATTATATAAGGCCCTACCCACAAGTTTATTTAAACAAGACAGGGTGGTGTGTAGAGAGCTGATTTTGTTATCAACTGACCTAAAGATGTAAGAGGCCAATTGCCATGTAATGCATTGTAGTTCTTTCTTAACTATGTGTGCATTTAAAACCATGTATTTGGTGGTGTAAATAAAGTCATGTTAATGTTATGTAATTACTTCTCTTTAAAAAAATTTACCTAAATGGATGTTGGGTGATTCAAACCTGGATTTCTACTAAGAAATAGATCGTCCAAGGGCTGAGTTAAGGGGCTAAACCATAACAGACATTATTAGGTGCCCTGCATACAGGAAGTCATCCCTTTTGGAAGCAATTATTTATGCAAATTCAAATAGGTGGATGGGCAGATTAAGTTATTTGAAAGATTTAAACAGTCAACACACTCTGTCGGACGCTCCTCTCAGAAATTTGCCCTCTTTGTTCCTGAAACAAGTATTTCTTCTGAAAATCCCGTTTAAGACTTATATATACAGGCACAACCCAAGCAACCTTTGGTAACCCTTGGTATATCACCACCGGGTGATGGGTTTTGTGGTCCTGAAAAGGTGAAAAAGTGAAGTGAACCCCCCCCATATAAAATTATTACATGAAAAAGCATCTTTGTAGCCTTTGATATTTTGAGAAATGTACACATTTCTAAAAATGTGATTTAGGGCCATAGTTAATTTGGCTTGAAAAAGCCAAATTACTGTTCTTTCTATTTCTTCTTTTTCTTCTTCTTTTTCTTCTTCCGTTTTATTCTTCCGCTTTTTTTGGACCGTATCTCCTCCCACAGTTTTTGAGCTAGAGACATGAAATTCGGTACAGACGTGCGGGGCATATAGGAGAAGTGTGCTATCTTCTAGCTAAGGAATCCGCGGAAGCGTTACAGCGTTATCTGTGAATTTCCGGACATTTTTTCCCATAGACTATAATGGTAACAATCCTCAAATGTGGATATTTCAAAACAGTTTTTTTCATGGTCATAAATACAAATGGTGATACCCCCAACCCCCCCACATAGACCCAGGTACACCCACCTACTTACCTAACTTTCCATTCCCATGGAAGCCATATTTAAAGGGTAACTAAAGTCATAAAAACTAATTAAGATTTATCCTCAATAAAAGTTAGTTTTATGGTTATAAACACAAAAAAGACATACCCCCTCAACCAGACCCAGGTACACACACCCACTAATCTACTTATTCATTACTGTGGCAGACATATTTAAAGGGTAACTAAAGTAAAAAAAACTAATTTAGATTTATTCTCAATAAAAGATAGTTTTATGGTTGTAAACACAAAAAAAACATACCCCCTCAACCAGACCCTGGTACACACACCTACTGATTTACTTATCCATTACTGTGGCAGCCATACTTAAAGGGTAACTAAAGTCAAAAAAATTAATTTTGATTAATAATAAAACAGGTTTGTTTTTTTAACCCCCATGTGGCACAGTTACATACACCTACTGACCTACCCCTCCATTACTGTTGCAGCCATACCTAAGGGGTAACTAAAGTCAAAAAAACAAATTTTGACCAATCATCAAAAAAGTTTGTTTTTTTAACCCACAACTGGACACAGGTACACACACCTACTGATCTACTTATCCATTACTGTGGCAGCCATACCTAAAGGGTAACTAAAGTAAAAAAAAATTTAACCAATCACCAAAAAGTTTTTTTTTTAACCCCCAACCCGACACAGGTACACACACCTACTGATCTACTTATCCATTACTGTGGCAGCCATACTTAAAGGGTAACTAAAGTCAAAAAATGTTTTTTGACCAATCACCAAAAAGATACAGAGAGATTCAATAAAAGTTCTTATCATTGAAAATGGTGCTAATTTTGCCCTAACCAATCAGATGTTAGCTTTCTGATTGATTGGATCAAAATTAGCACCACTTTGGGCTGGGTACACACAAACGTTTTTTTTGTCCCAAACAAGCGTTCACTACAAACTCATCATTCCCATTATTGAGTTTTAAAATCTGCAGCAAACACACATATTCCCTTCCAAAATGCAGCCCTTCAAGCCAAATTCAAAGTTTATACTTAAACTTTCCCTTTCTAGTTCTAATGTATTGTTATTGGCAATAACCAAAGTGGTCAGGAAGCAACACTGTGGTTGAAAAAAATACTGGTAACTTTTATATAAATAACCTTTAAAGGGCATTTCCACTCTGAAAATAAACTTTTAAGATAAGGTAGGTGCCCCCAACCGCCGATTTATTTCTTGCAAAAAATGCTTGGATCGACCCTTACACTCCCATATTCCCAATCCCAGATTCCAAACTCTTACAGCTCCTGGTTCCAGCGTTGTTCTGCTCCAGGTCCCCTGCCTGCCGGAACTACAAGTAGGGGGCTGGACCGGCAGCCAGGGCTGTGATTGGCTGAGAGGCAGCCAATCACAGCTGCGGCTGCCAGCAATAGAGAAGACGCTGGAACCAGGAGCTGTAAGTAGAGTTTGGAATCTATTTTTAAACTTCAAACATAGCGGTTGGGCTCCCAAAGCCTGGCAAAGACCCAAAGGAATATGGATTGTACAGACCCATTTCACTCCTAACATCAGATTACAAGATCTTACCCAAAGCTTTAGCGTCACAAATCAAAACTGTAATCCTCTCAATTATCCATCCAGACCAGATGGATTTCATGCCCGGCAAGCCAACCTCCATCAACCTGCTGCGCACCCTGAAATAGATCACGACAACAAAACAGTAACCATATAATTTTATCACTCGATGCGGCCAAAGCATTTGATTCAGTGGAATGGCCCTATTTGATGAAGGTGCTTGAGAGATTTGGATTCAGACCGAATTATATCAGATGTATCAGACTTCTGTACACTGCCCATCTGGCTCAAGTACTGGTAAATGGTAGAACGTCCACATCCTTTCCTCTACACAGAGGCACCCACCAAAGCTGTCCACTATCCCCTTATCTTTTTGCTTTAGCTATAGAGCATCCTTCAATTATTTTACGAGATGACTATAGGATCACTGGTTTTCAACTAAACGGGCATGAAGTATGTCTGGGACTTTATGCAGATGACATTATAATGTTTGTAGATAATTCTAATAACTCACTCACAACTGCATTTAACCTGATAAATACCTTTGGCACCTACTCAGGGCTAAACATAAACTGGGAAAAATCAGCACTATACCCTATTGATAAACTACCAACCCATAACTTTGTCTGTCCTGCGCCAATCCCTATAGTTGAACAATTCACATATCTAAGTGTTATAATATGTAAGTCACCTCAGCTTTTCTACAAACTAAATATAAGCCCACTACTTGACCATACACACATGAAAACATGACTGGACCATACATGGCATACCTGGAGTCTCCTAAAATCCACATGGTTGGCCCTGGTACATCGCTACATAACCAATCTCGGAAAATATGGTCTATGACCAATAAATTACTAGGCATGACCAGTTACTTCGATCACAAAAACCCTACTTCGATAACAAAATCCTACCCGAATTACGGAGCATCCCAGGAGTATCGCAGTGGGTGGCGGTGTGTATCACAGAACTCGTCGACCTTATTAAGAACCGAACATTAATCCCCTATCATGAATTACTGACTAAATCTAAGCTAATATTATGTATTTATGTTACTTACAAGTGGGACATGCACTTAGACCCTACAAGGATCAATTTGCTAACAAACTCTCCAACCACCTAATTATAGGGGTAATCCGAACTCAGGACCTGGAAGGCATGATTTCACGCCGATATACATACATTATACAAACTAAATCACAGGCCAATATCGAAGACATTAAAATGAAATGGGCTGGACACCTGGAAGATATGGATGGTGAACACTGGACAGAACTTACTAGCTCACACATAGATGCCTTGACGTCTGTAAATAACAGACGTCCCAGACAAATGAGATGCTGTACACACTCGGGAGTAGCTGATTGCCCTAGGTGCCATCACTCGAACGCCGGCTTTATACACCTCATATGGGCCTGTCCAGCAGTGAGCAGATTCTGGGCAGAGGTAATTCAAATGCTGGGCCATCTCTCTCCAGACCTGATACAGCAGTCACTTCTGCAATGTCTATCCTAAAAAAAAAAATCCTAAAATTAAAACATCAGATTGATAAACTCCAACCTGCCGACACTACAAATGCTATATAAGCAAAGGGGATGTGCAAATAAATTTCGAAAGATATGAGTTACGTGGGTTGACTCAGCTCTCACTGTACTCTCCAACTGAAGTCTAAACTAAACAGACAATGATTTACCTAAATATCTACCGATACACTGGGTGGATGGTGCTGGTCCTGGTGGCGGGAGCGGCGAGAACAACAATTGATATGTTAATAACAGACAAAATAAGTCTAGACTGGTAATGTGAGGTTCGAATTTGAAGTTTATTGAAAATGCTTTATTTCGCCCTAATGCAAACTGCTATCACAGTGACACTGTTTACTTGAAACTTATTAATTAATTATTAAAACATATTAATACTATTATTATAATATATGCAGGAAATCAAAAACAGGCGATCAAAATAAAGCGAATAAAAAAAAAACCAACATAGCGATTGGGGGTGGGAGGGTATGCCCTGCAATATATATTAAGGTTTTTACGTGTGGTGAATGATTTGAAGAGAGGAATTAGGAGGGAGGGAGGGCTCCTCTGCGCATTTCATCCTTTAAGAAATAACTCTGAGATTGATGTTATGGAAAAACAAATTAAAGAAGTGTATGAATAGCTTAAACAAAGGGGATATCCCAAGTACAAGCCCTGAAGAGAGCACGAAAAGAAGAAGTCTATGCTATACTAATTTAGGGATGGACTTTAACAAAAAATTTAAATATCCTGAGCGCTGACGAACCATTGAGACAAAACATTCCGGAACAACCGATGGTTTCCAGTGAGGACGAGACTAAAGGACATTTTAGCCAAAACTGACCCAGTGAATTGCTATAAGAAGGAAACAGATTGGACCCTGCGCTAAATTTCAACATTCTCACACAAATCAGCTTTTTGACATTAGACATTTAATTTCCTTCATGATGACTTTTGTTGTATATTTATTGACTTGTCCCTGCAAATAAGTATATGTGGCTAAAACTGACCTTATGTTGAAGACATGAATGGATGGACACAGATCGGACATTAATGTGGCATATGAGTATCAGAAACGAATAAGCCAGTGGCTTAACATTTTCTAGAGAAGGGACAAACTGCAATGGATCTGAAGGTCATAGCAATTGACCATGTGCCACCACACAAAAGGGGTGGTAACAGATACAACTCTCTCCTACAAATGGAGTTTTTTTTTTTTAAATCAAAACTTTAAATACTGTAAAACCACATTGTCTTAACGATCAGTGTCTATTTAAATGTTTCTTATATGAACAATAAATATTTAGGATTACTTATGTTTCATGACTGAGGGGTTAGATTATCAATGATATGAAAGCTGCTAATGATATGGAATATTTAAAATTTGTAAGACTGTTCTTAATCATTATTATGAATATATATTCACTTTGTTTATGAATCAATATTTTTATGATTCACTATGAATACGGGAACCTATTTTTTTATCTATTTTTATGTGTTTATACATTTGGAACACGTAACACTTTACAATCACTAGAAAGCACTTGTCACTTTATAGAATGTGTACATTTTTTTTTAAATAAAGCGTTAACCAAGTTAGGACCATGTGATGCAAGATTAGAGGGTAGAGTTATGGTTATATATGGTTTACTATGATTGTTCACTTTTATATGGCTTGATGGAGGTCTTAGCACCAGACCGAAATGTTGCTGTTTGTGCACATGGATTAATAAATTACACTGATTTTCATAAGTCCTGTGAGTGCTCGAAGACATTTTGTATTTGGCATCCCTATTGGAAGCACCCAGACAAGGCTGGAAAAAGCCACGAAGGTGGAGTGCACAATATTTGCTTTGATACTTATGACCTTTACGGAATCTATATCTAAGACATGCAACCATTATATGTCCATTCCAACTTGTTTTCTTTTTATTCTTGTGGTAAGCTTTAAAAATTATTAAATGGTGGGGGTGGGGCTTAAGATGTCGCAGATGATAATCTGTTACAGCAGTGGGATAAAAGGCATGCTCGGTGCCTCTGGCATGGGGGGAGGAGCAATGGTGCTGTGGAAATAACACCATTTATACTGCTGTAACTTTGGATAGACAGAGTCATTTTAAAGGTATGAATGTGCTTATTTTAATAAAGGGCACCTATATAGAGACCACAGATTCCCCCATTTTGCGAGAGTAGCAACCACTAAAAAGCTGTCTTAAACCCATGTTATTCATTTTAAAATGAAAGATAAGCATATGTTAAAAATGGGTTTAGTAGTGATTGTGTCAATATCTGAAATTGTGATAGTCTTCATGGTTCAAGCAATGTAATAGACCAAGTAGGAATTGAAATAGTTTTGTGTGACTTTTCAATGGCAGCATTGGTTGTATACACATGAGATGGTATTTCAATTCGATTGACTGTTGCATCCAAAATTTGTGTCGGTAGGCCTGGAATATCAGCCCAGATTTTCACCTTAATCTTTTTTTGTCCAATAAAAACTGGCCAAACATACTACCAATAAGGGAATATTGGCCCATCTGTACATTGCTTTGGCGCCAATGTTTTTTCGAAAAAATCTGTGCCAAGCAATGCATACCTCTGAAACTACAACACCCAGCATTCATTTATCTGCTTTTAAAAACAAAGCATTTTCTATGTAGGTTGCAAACACCTTTTATGAATGAATAAACTAACAGATTTAGATTGAAAACATTATTTGCTAATGAATAAATGTACATTTAACTGATCCTAAATTACACAGGTAAGAGGATTTCTTTTTTGTGATGAACTCAATTCTTTTAACTATAAACTACATTTATGGGTTCAAAGGGCTTGATACACAAAAGAAAAATAATTCGCAGTTGTAAATCCAAGAGGTCAGCTAGTTATTCAAATAGAGTTTATACTAACCTTAAGCATAGTGTCAAATCCAATTAAACTTTCTTGCAAGCAGCAGTCTTTAAATTGGCTGTAATATTGTCTGCCTTAAAGAAAGCTAAAATATGTACACATAAAGTTCTATAATATATATATATATATATATGTTTTAATCACATAATTGTTCAAAGCAGGCAGTTTAATGATAATACTTGAAATGGAAACATGGTACAAAATATTAGAATTCATATAAATCAACAAATATATATATATATACTAATATATATCAGCAAGTCTCTCAAATATTCCATTAAAGTAGAAAACTAGGCAGGATTTAGATTAATTTAGTAAGAAGGCAGGTCAGAGCGTTTACAACAGTGGTATAGAAATGTATAGAGATGCAAAATTTTTTCAAGTGAGCGGAATTTGTACAAAATGCTGACTCTGGCTGTCACAGCCGTGCCTTTGCTAAATCCAAAGTAGAGATAGGAGGGTTTTCTAATTTGCTTTCCCTCTATTTTAATAATAGCTGTGCATAAGTAATTTATGAAAGGCCAACCAGGCAGTGGGCAACAGAAAATTAAACTCATTTTTATCTGAAAGCAGGTGGATTTCTATATATCATTAGCATGCATAGAATTTTCACAATGTTATTTCTCATACTGATGGAATGTAACCAAATAATATGAGTTTTTTGCTTATGCACGAGTGAAATTTTTAGATAAAAGTGCCAGCCCCGATGGCAATTTTCTGCAAAACGAAAACTAATTCTCAGAATCTCCTTATTACAGGAAAGACTCATTTGGCTTGCATTTGAGACTGACATAAGTGACTTGAGGATTTTACTAACAGATTAGATGAGATGGAAGGTCTCCTTTAATATCATTATAGAATAGAACAACCCAATAAGAACTCAAGCCATTTAGTAAGGCTGACAGTCAGTGCAAACAGTTTGCCTCTTTAGGTTTTAGTTTATTTTATTTTTAGCAGTGCAATTTTGTAGGTAATATGACAAAAGTTTGCATTAAGTAACTCATTACTCAACGGGTTACAGCTTGTGGTTTATGTGTAATAATTACTGCTATTTTTATTACAATGGAATTTACAGTATTTGTATCCTATGTTTATAAAAGAATTATGTAATGTGTAATTCAACCACAATATTAAATCTGAGGAATGCTTAAGAATTGGACATCCCCATATTGGTTACACTACTGGATATGCTTTCCTGAAACAAATATCAGATTATCTTCAATACAGTATTTGCCAATCATATTTGTAGCATTTACAAATATAGATATAGCACACTTCCCTGTAATACTTTATAAAACCAAAAACTGTAATAATGTTTACCATCTTTTTTGTACCTGTATTTTAGTGCCTAGTTTATTTATGGCATAAAGTAGTAAACCCAGCAATATGTAAAGTAAAACAAAACGTTGCAGTCTTACTTTCAAGATGATCGCTAGATGAGTGCAGTCGTTCAGAAAATACTTTCTTTTGTTTGGCCTCTGTCCTAAAGGAAGCCCCATGCCGATTGATAGCACAACACACATCATCAATACCCAACCCGTCAATGTTCGTTAATTGTAGGGTGCAGTATACTATTAGTCAAGGTTTTTCCTTTGTCCCAGCAATAACACCAAGGAAGGAGGACAATTGTAGAGGGTACTATTACACCACAATTTTTTGACAGCTTGTGATTGGTGAATCAAGTTTTTAACGTAGGACAGAAGTGTTTTACTTATCACTAACTTGTTTGGAGATCACAGTTCTCTTAATTAAATATTGTATTTCTTACCTAGGTGGTTATGTTCATAATTTATTCCCTTAAAATAATAAATGTAAGAGCTGCCAGAAAACAGTATGATGCAAACTTCCTTTTTTCCCATTTACCATGGTACAGTATACATTGAGCCTAGTAGTTCAGTAGCCAGAAGAGAGAAGATCAGGTTTAATAGATAAGAAGCAAATATCCAATCAAATGTGAGCTTTACCTGTAGCCCTAAAGCCAAAATGTTTTTAGCTGCTGCTAAGTATATATGCTTAAATAGATCAATTGAGGAGATATATTATTTAATGATTATTTTTATTTTATTGGTAAACAATCAATATCCTTTATCTTTTTGCCAACATATGTTTTCACAAGTCATTCTGAATTGATAAAGCTAGTCAAGTAAACATTTTCAGGAACTAAACTTCAGGTCCAGTTGATCTAACTGAATACCACAGACACATGGTTATATGTAGTAGCTTATTGATTACCACTGATTCCCATCAGTCACTGTCTACAGTACATTGCCATGTCCTTTACTGTGCATGGCTTATATTCAGGTGTCCCTTATTTGATTAAACTAGTTTGTCTAGTGAAACAATACACAAATGCTAGAGCTCTGCTAAATAAGTTTAACACTATATAGCAATATATTACTGAAATGCATCAAAAAGCTGTATAATAAGAAATATAGGGAATAAAATGCCAAGTCCAGCAATGCTAGAGTGTTCTTTAATTCAAATACAATACAATATGATTAAACAGTAGGTTAATGAGATTTTTTTTCTTTTAACCACATAATTATGCAAAATTACAGATTATGGGTTATTATATACTGTATGTGCATTAAACATATAATCTAAATTTTTTGCCCTATATTCGAGAGTTCATACAGTAGTTAAACATAGAAGAGTTGGATATAGATGAGGTTATTTCATGTATAAAGGGGATCGATATTGATCTCGTGTGCTGTTCTTTATCAGAAAACATCAGTTCAGGCAAAGAATTCTCCGTTGACCCTATCTTCATGTTCCCATCTCTTCGCAGATTTCGACTAATTTCAGATCATTGTGGACGACCAAAAATCCGATTGGATCTGCCAGTGTATGGGTAGCTTTAGTGAAGTCTTTGACCTCTATTTTGTATAGAATCAGGAATCTATGGTTGCAGTGTTCCTCTATTGACACTTATAAAAACACATTTTAAAGGTTCATTAAATTTTTGCTACCGTTAACACCAAATTTGGTGAGAACCAGCAGTGGTCATTACCACTGCCTATCTGCACATCGCTTGTCACTGCATACTGCCATACATTGCCATGGTAACCACTCGATCATATTTATAAACAGGTGATAAGTGTTTAATTGCGTAAAGTTTAGCTTTTCAAAATCGGCAAGTCTGAGGTGACATAAGTGGCCATATATCTAACCTACAAGTGGGTCCCTAAAGTCAAATGGGGGTGTCTTATTTCAGCATATACAGGAGGTTTTTTTTCTGATAACGCCCCCCCCCCCCATTAATGTTGGCAAATTCTTGGTTGCAGCCCTGGTCTGGTAACGGACAATGTTATTTTCACTGAATACGGCAAAGTTAATACCACACGCTCATACTTTCATGCAATACTTTGTGTAGCAAACAGGTTCGACTTTACTAATATGCAGAAAGAAGAAAAAAACCCACACTATTTGCCATTACAATGTCCTGTGTTAAAGGGTCACTATACTCACTCAAACAACTTTAAATTATCTGAATCTACAATATGAGAGAAGTAAAAGGGTGATACTCACATATTTAAATGTGCTTACTTTGCCATTAAAATGTTAATGTTTAGTGAGTGCTCCTAACCCCCCCCACCCTCCCTTAATCACTGTATTCTTGTAGTGTCTGCGACATTTGTAAGTTCTGCACAGCCTCACCATAGACATTGCTCTGCTTCCCTTACTATTTCAGAAAGTGTGCTGGCAGGCAGACAAAGGTCCGGAATATAATCATTTTTGCTTCTGGGGTGACAGGATATTCCCTGTAAATGCTGTGATTTTAAATGATGATTTCTCAGAATCTAAAGCTCAGATATAAAATCCAAAGTACAAAGCTACAGTTTGATGTGTAAACAAGATAATACAACATAGTAAAAAAGGACTTCATAAATCACTTGAACCTATAGAATCAAATGCATTATTAGCTCTCTTTTTAAATACAGTACAATACATTTAGTTTGCTAAATTAAGGGGATAATATAGCTACCAACACGCTAAAATGTTGGGATATACTGTATAGTCAAGAGAGAGAAACGGACCAAAATAGAAGAGCATCGAACACTTTAAAGTAGGATAATGAAAACAAAAAAATAACTTTTTTTTGGAAAACATTTTAGAGATTAAAGAGGAACTGTTGTCTCCAAACAAGTTGATTTTAAATGAAAGGCCGGGGGCCTACCTTTAAAATGAACCATCAACCACCTCTCTACGTGCTGCACAGCCCATGATATTAGGAAATCATTGGTCAGAAAGTTAGGGGGTGGGAGGTTCTGAATCTGTGGGCACAATACTACTTCCTCCTTCTAATCTGTGGTTGGCACATGCTCAGTGCAGGAGAAAGCAGAAGAAACTAGTAAGAGATCGAGTTACGGTGACTTAAGGAGGCGTGGGAGGGGCCAAAGGGGGTTTCAAGGGGACTGCAAGGAGAGGGGCCATGGGGAAGGAGACAAACGGAAGAGGGATTTTCACATGGTTTCAGAGTAGGAAGCAGGAAGTGCAGGCGATTTGGTGATGCTGCTACCATATCACACATAAAAGTGTAAATATCTTCAAAACTATGTAAAAAAATAATGAATGTAAATTGCAAAAATACACAGGTAAGCAATTCCTGTCAATGTACACACAGTTACCCTTTAAAGAATATTATTTGCAGTGCAAACACTCCAGAATACCTTCAGAGTAAGTTGCCATTTACATGTACCAACATAAACTTGTCCTAAAAGGTCATCAGTCTGTATATCGTTTATTTCTTTATTAAGGCTGAAATGTGCAGCCCTTAGTTTAAAATACTATTGCAATGCTAGATCATGATAATTTCTAGGAAGATGTATAATTATAAATACACCTATACTGTCCTTAAAAGTCATGCACCACAAAAAAATCTTTGATGTCATAAAGTGCCCTAACACACATTAACAGTTTACATTTTAAAACTTGAGTATGGCTTACAAAGTAGTATTTTTCATTTACATTAAGTTTTATATTGAAAATATAGATAAAAGTCAATAATGTAAAGTTAACATTTTTAGGATAGCTACCTCCTGTTAAAATAAATACATAGAGAATTAAGACTACATGGTATCTTTATAAAAGGTTTGGCACAAATAAAAAATATTCTCTGAGCTGAACCTTAAGTAGATTATAAACACTTAATATAACATTATCAAAATATTCAGAGCATCCAAATTGCAGGCTTCTGTCGCACACTTTCAGATGTGTTTCCAAAGATCATCATTAATTCTGCTGATTTATGGTAATGCTGCATATCTATCATGTGAACCATCAGATGCCACTAACAAGCTTAGCATAAGCTGGACTGAAATGGGCTGAGGTTTAAATGTCTGCAACGATTATAAACTAGAATGAGAAAAATCACACTTCAGCAAAATAAAAAGTGCCTTGGCTCACAAGTGCATATTGAATAGTCTGGTAAGAGCTGTGCTAATAAAACCCTTTTTCTGCCAGAGCATCCAGCAAAGCAATGTACTGTCAGTGCCTTTGTTGGCAGAAAATGTGTAAATCAGTATGGCTTTTTAGATCCAAAATTGATAAATTTTAAACTTAAATAATGTGTTTATCACCACTCCCTCATACGTGTCAATAAATTGGTCTGTGCTCCGAACTCAACACTGCTATGCTTCTGATATACATACAAAAAAAAGCAGACTCCCTCCTGCTTAGTTGAATTTTCTAGGGAAAGGTATCTTCCTGACCTTTGTATTGGGTTACAAGCTTTAGCTTTCCACTGGCAGGATTTTATTACATTTATAACAACAACCTGGTGTTAATTCCTAAGTGACAGCCTATAACATATGATGTCTTTTGTACACAATAAATGAACAAAACTTATTGAAAGAGCCGTGTAACAGCTCATAAATGGACAATAAAAAAGTCAAATTCTATGGGCTAAAGAAGCTAAAATAAAGCAATTTGAATAAAAGGATAATACGACTATTTGATCACTAACTGGAGAAAAATGTGCCTAAAAGTTGTGATTAGATGATTGACATGGAAACAATCTAATCTGGATATTATTATAGAAATAGGATAGTATACATCCATACAGAGTGCAACTAGTGACCTTAATTTATTCAGTACATACAAAAAATAGAAGCCTAGTGCACATCCAATTAAATTGCTTACATTTTACTTGGATGTGCACTATTCTATTTTTTGTTTGCATTGAATAAATTTGGTCACTAGTTGCACTCTGTGTAGATGTATACTATCCTATTTCTATATGTATTTTGCTTGTTGCATTGGGGATTTGACCAAGCCCCTTGGAAAGGGGTACTCCACCCAAAATGGGTCATGTGTTCAAGTACTTAGAGCTGGAGAGCTAGTCCCAAGAAAGTAACGCAAAAGATCAGCAGGGACTTTCTTTTCATAAAAAGCAGGAACTGATATAAAGCCAATGTTCGAGAAATATGTCCCCTAGGAAGGTAAAAGGTTACTAACTGAATCTAACTGAATACAACAGATATAAGGTAAAAAGGTTAAAAGCAGATTAAAGCAAACCATGAAGTGGTTGCTAGGCTTTAAATAATTTGGCCAAGTTATTGAACTAATTGCATTAATTTATCCAGAGAGAAGCTTTTTAAGTCGCAATTAGTGATGGCACAGATTTACCTCATTCGTGAATGGCGGATATTGCGGCTTTTCAATTTTTCCGCCTTCCAAACTTTTCCGAACAGCGTTTTCGAAAATTTTCAAAATTACAAGGATTTCTCGTATTTTCGAAAATACACGGAAAAACATTTTCGGAAATTTTCGAGATTACGAGGATTTCACGTATTTTCGAAAATGCATGAAAATACGTATTTTCGATTTTTTTCGTTTTAATGGGTCTGCTCGCGGATTTTCGAATTTTCGAATTTTTTCAAAAATTTGCGGATCCTCGAGCGGACCGGATTTTGTGAAGTTCGGACATCTCTAGTCGCAATACAATAATAACACAAAATGTAAGCAATTTAATTGGATGCGCACTAGGCTTCTATTTTTTTGTATATAATCTGGATATAAACACAGACGTTACCTTTGTAAATCATACGGTTCATGGAACTGTATGTTGGTTGAACGCAGTATAGTGACGAACTGAACTGGAGGTGTGACCATAACTGAAGAGTTGCAATATATAAAAGTGAAGCTAAAATTTTATATAAACACAGAGAGCTATTTGTGGATAAATAAAAGGAGGACTATGAAAATACACTGCCTGAAGAAATCATATTTGTTGCCTATGGTACACACATGAGTTTGCTATTAATTTGTTTTATCTACGGGGCTGGACAGCCATTTATTTTTGTATTATCATAAAATGGCTTTTATTCGCTATAGAGTGTGGTTGAGATAGCTCCTTGGACAGTTTTACAGGAGCAAAACATGTACCTAGCACTCTCGGCCTTGTAGATGACCCCGGACTTTGAGTGCTGCTATGACGACCAAACTTATCTACCAACTCGGACTGATGGTAGCTATGATGTTTTCCATGGTCTATATCTAGGTGTTATAGACGATATTCTACCTATGCAGATGTTTAAAATATATGCACAATGTATGTGAGTTCTTACTTATATGATATTAAAGGATAAGTGCACTGTAAACTCAAATTATGTTCATGTGGAAGCTGCAGCTTTATAAATACTGTTGCCATATTTTTTTCCCCTATGCCCCTCCAGAGTCTACCTTTGTGCCTTGAAAGTTGTTGACATCTTGTTACTGGTTTGCTGAATGTTAAGCTCCCCCCCTCTATGATTTCCTCTTTCTCCTGCTTGAGCCTCAAACAGTAATGCCTGTGAGTTCCGTGCACACGCACGTGCACAGAACTCACAGCATTACCGTTTGAGGCTCAAGCAGTAGCACTTCTGCAAAATGTAGTTATATATATAGCCAAATAAGTGCTTTCATTATCCTTCTATTGTATGTATTTATTAGAAAACATGGTCAAGCTTCCATGTGGTAATAGCGCCTCCAACACACCCCTTTAATGGGAGGTCCTATGCCTTTAATATAAAGCAATGGATGGATGGCCTCTTCCCTCATTTTAAAAAGCCAAAGAGGGGGGGAAGTCGGAAAGCCTGCCATATTGATTTGGGGTGCAAGTATGAGAAATGCAAAAATTTGCTAATCGTAATTGAAGTAAAAAAGGTTAGAAGTTAGGACCTTCCAGACTTGGGTTACCTTGACGTGGTTGGAAGGCTTTTCATTCATGTGATCACAGTAATGTATACTAAAACCCCTTGGTTTATAATGTATGCCAGTGTGCAGATAATATGATATTGTATGGGGCCTAGGAATGTGCATTGATTATCTTTTCTATGTTTAAAGGTAAACTCCGGCACATGATGAATAGCTGCTTCAATTTCAATATTTTATTGCCATATTCATACAGCTGTGACAACGTCTCAGAAATTCGTGTTTCCCTTTTCAAGTCCTTTGTTTGTACATGTGCAAAACAACTTAAAAAACATTAAACAGGAAATACAATCCCAATTTCCTGTCTCCTGCCCTGTAATAGAAACAAAACACAGATAGATCCGAGATCAGGAACATGCATAATTAAATCATATAAACAAAAACAAACCAATATCTTTATTAAGACCCAGACAGTTCGTACATACGCTCAATCTGTGAGCGAGGAATGCCCCCGACGGCTGAGCGCTACACATGGCAAACGGTCGTTTCAGCCGAGAATCATCCGTGTGTATGCGTTCGGTTGCCAGGCGGATCAACGAACGACCCCTGACTGAACGCATACACATGGATGATTCTCGCCCAAAACAGCCATTCGTCGCATGTAGAGCTCGGCCGTCGGGGGTCGTTCCTCACTCACAGATTGATCGTGTTTATGAACCTTTAGGGGACAGCATTTGCGACTTATCCAACTTATCCACCAGGATTCATGTTGTTTCCATGTACCTTAACTGAGAATCCTGGTGGATACATAAGTTGCAGACACTACCCCCTAAGGGTCTTAATAAAGATTTTGATTTGTTTTTGTTCATATGATTTAATTAGTATGATCTCTTCCAGGGAACCATATGGGTTTACAAAGCCTAAACCTAAATATAAGTGATTACTTTTCATGACTTATGAAAACGTTAATATACATGTGTAGTTGAGTGCTGGGGATTCTTATCTTGTGTTTATATTGCCTAGCCCCATTTGCACCAATCAATCTAGAATAAAGGTTTGAGCAGCATTTTTTTGTATTTGTATATAATATAGGGCTATTGGCTATGACCTCTGATGCTAGCTCCCTGTTTATATTCCCCGCCCCAATATGGCAGTCCAGCTGAAAGAAGATTTATAAGCTTTGTAAACTCACGTGGTTCACGGAAGAGATCAAACTAAATAAAGAGAGACGCAGGTTAGGTCTTTTGCCTCCCAGGGAGAGTGCTCTTTTCATTTGGTTAGGACTGATGCTAGGATACTGCCTTGAAGTGGCACATCAGCTTAAAACATGTTTGCACAAACAATGTAACCAAAGGTATCAATTTCAACCTAAATATAAGTGATTACTTTTCATAACTTGCATATATGTTTAACTTTTATATACATGTGTAGTTGAGTGTTGGGGATTCCTTTGTGTTTATATTGGCTAGCCCCATTTGCACCAACCAATCAAGAATAAATGTTTGAGCAGCATAAAATAAACAGATGAAGAGATGAGTGCACTCCAAGGATTTCTTAATCACAACAATTTATTAAGGTGCAATGCAACGTTTCGGTCGTGTTTCTTCAACCTTTATCACTGCTTGTTCCGAAACGTTGCATTGCACTTTAATAAATTGTTGTGATTAAGAAATCCTTGGAGTGCACTCATCTCTTCATCTGTTTATTATCTATATCTCAGGAGTAGCACCCAGGCAATTGGAGAGCTACAGTAACATTGAATCATTTTCTATTGTTCAAGCGCATGCCACTATTAACAAATGAAAAAGTGTTATCTATACTAAAGGCATTGTACAAGAGCTTTTGTAATACACGATACTCGTGCCTGTCCCTTAGCATGCCAAGCACATTATTTTGTGGTGTACGTCCGATTAGTCTTTCCAATCGGCCAATAGCTAAACATACACACACATAATTCCAGAGAGAGAGAGAGAGAGAAAGAGAGATGATGCTGCTGTGTATGTGTTTGTTTTTATAAAGCCTCTATTCTTTTTCAAAAATATGGTGTGCAGCTCAATTTGTCTTTCTATACAATTGATTGGGACATTGGGCATCCTGCATGAGATTCACACACGTGCCTTTAAATAAATTTGTTTGTAGGTGGTGTAATATCAGGGCCCGAAACTGTGGGAGGGCCCGGGACGTAGACGGGGCCATAATCATTTTCCCAAAACTCTGCAATTAATCATTTTTAAACAGCTGATCATGCTTATGTTAACTTCATGCGCGCGATCAGCTGTTTAAAAGACCGGAACCGAACCAAATCACGTCCACCATCACACTCCTGCTTCACTGGTTAAATGTCCCGATGAGGGCTACCAAGATGGCCAAAACACATCGACTGGTGTGGTTCCTACTTTTAATAAACATTTGCACAACAAAAGATATCACGTGGCTTATGGATACATCTTCGGCCAACCCTCTTCCTCAACAATGAGTACAAGAACAAGTATGTACAAATACATAAGAAATGTTCTAGAGATATTATGACTTAAAACATTGAGTATATTATGAGATACATGAGATATTATGACTTTAAACAGGAGATTGATAACATCAATACGGAACGGTTGAAGATAGATGGACCACTTACACCTCTCTTGTCTACAGATGATTTTGCTGCTTTGAAATTGAAACTTGACAAAAAGATGGCAGAATACCTCAAAGTGGAGGAGGAGGCTAAGAGAAAACCTTGAGCGGCAGTGAAACAGCAATGGCTACGGACAGCTAGTGGTAATTGATCTTTCAATCCTCGCATTCAGAAACCTCGTTATTGAATAAAGGTTTAGGGTTTTGTCGAAGCACTAAATTGGATTTGTTGCAACTTGATATTGACTTAAATGTTTTTTTTTTCGCAGACTTCGTCTTAACGCCCATTTTGCTTCCAGGGCCTCATGGAATATCTACAGGTGGCATGAAACCAGAACTTTTTGGTATAAAATCTAAATCTACATTTGTGTCTCCCACAAACCTGTCGTTGAAACTTACGTAGACAGGGTAAGAAGGGACATTACCCATATGTATGGACAATGGGACTCACAAATTAGTGGCTCGAATTCGTCTAAGGGTGAAAGGACAGCCCTGCCACAGTTAAAGATGTATATTGAGATAATTATTTAACCCTCTGACAAGGGTGGAGCTGTAATTATATTAGACACTGAATATTTTGTACATGAAATCCAAACACAACTGTCTGATTCTATTGTATATTTGAAATTACTTGGGGATCCTATCTGGGATCTTAAACGTGTGGTTGATAACATTTTGTCTCATTTGAAGAAGGGTGTCATACTTGTGTCCTTGAATGATGTCTTGATGGTTCCTCATCCAGTTACCATCGTGTTTTACACTCTGCCCAGGGTCCACAAGAACCCTGTCCAGCCTCCTGAACTAGGTTTGGATTCCATATTTTGCCCTATGGCTGTTCTTCTGGACAGGGTTCTTGTGCCACTTGTACAGAGGGCATATACGAGATACCCAACATTTTCTCACTAAATTGTCTAGAGTCAAGAACTTTTATTAAATAAGACCCCGGAGTTCTCTGGGGAGTTTTATGATCTGATATAGTAGGTCGGGGCCGCACTCATGTCTGCTACCAATGAAGACACGAGTGCATTCCGAAGATCGTAGTAACCATGGAAGATGGAGCGGAGCACTCTACGGGATTTTATCCATAAAACTTCACTTTTATTTCTCAAACAAACTGCATTTCAATGCATTTCGTCCATAGTACAGCCATCATCAGGACATGACATATATATGATGTTTATCGGTTGGTATGGTTATTTGGGAGTGAATATAGAAAAAACGCAGTAGGGGTTTTATGTTAAAAATTATTAAAAATGAAAACCCACCCAACCATGTAAAAAATAACCTCTTGCTTTATATAGCTGCATTCAATAATTTAGCAGTAGTAATCAGAAGCAAAATGTGTTTCTGGATTTACAGGGATTTAATTGTCATTTAGCGGTTCTTTTATATTATACTGAGGATGCTGACACATCTGTGACACAACTAAGTATAAAATATCCATTCTTCTGCAGAGCGACACAGTCTAGACCAGAGGTGCCCAACCTGGCCCATGCTGGAAGCCGCACCAGCGGCACGCCATGCTCTGTATGGGGTGTGGGTGTAGCACCCGAAACACTGTTATGCCCATGCCACACCCCTTGCCACTCCCACACACACTCCCAGGCTGCAAAAAATCTCATCTGGGCCTCGTGTGACACACATGTTTAGCATTACTGGTCTAGACTTTACTATTGATACATTTTTTAAAATGTTCAGAAACAAGCATGGTCAATTTCATCCTATATAAGATTTGTGGGCCTCCTCTATTGATTTAGCTAAACATATTTCAGAGGTCAGCAGAATGAAGATTTTTAGAATGAATTTTAATCACTATAAAGTATTTTTATCATGATCACCAACAACCCTAACCTACCCTACCTAAACAGTGATCTGTTTACCAACTTTCTTTTAGATTTAAGGAGCTGTGTATTAACCCCTGTTCTTCAATAAAAAGATCAGGAGCCAGGAGAGAAAGTAAAATACTTACCCAATCGCTCGCACCTCCACCGCGTAGTCTGACAGGTCCCGACGGACTCTGTATGCTATGCGCATCACAATTGGGCATGCGCATAGAATACTAAGTCTGTCGGGACCTGTAAGACTATGTGGAGGAGGAGCAATTGATCTGGTAAGTACCTTACCTTTCTTTACCAGCTCCTGATCATTTTATTGAAGAATGGGAGGTAAGGCACGGCTCCTTTATTTCCCGTTCTTCAATAAAACTAAATGCCAATTTTTTTTTATCAGTGGAGATACCCTTTAAAGCTTTTTTCTCTAATGTGTTTGACCTAGTTTAGCTGTAATACTTACCTAATATTTCCCTTGCCTGGTCTGGTCCAGTTCTGCTCCCTCTTTTAGTCCAGGTCCCAGAGGGAGGAGGCAGAACCTGGACCAGACTATATCAAAATAGCACTATCAGCATCAAGCTCTTTGGTTCCAGCTCTCCTTCATTTCTTCCTGGACCAGACTAGTAAGGAGGACTACAATTAGACTAAGGCAAACACAGCTTTTAGAACCAAATGGCTTTGGTCCTCACCCTGGGTACTGTTAATAGAAAAGTTGGGGTGATATGGTGAGGGGTGTAAAATTCACCTTTCATGTTTTCTTTTATTGTAATTTGTGGCTCAAACATCACTTGCATTCAAACATACTATCATCATAGTGATCCTTTATAATCTAGTTTTTTGCTCACCAATTTTTAGCTAATCTTGTGTTTTTTCTTTCAAACTAAGGGTTAGCTCTAGCAAAAAAAACTCTATTTACTCCAGTATAACAATCTGTGTGCTTGAAAATATGTTCTACAGTATAGTGTCATTAGTAAATGCCTAATACTTTGCTATTAGTGTTTTTATATTCAACTTACTTATTTTCATTAGAGCTATTGTTTTTTTAATTGTTTGCTTAGTTTTATGTTGCTATCAGGTTTTATTAGCCAAGTTAGTCAACCTGAAACTACCCTTCACTTGCTAAAGTGTAGAAGACAGGGGCATATTTGCAGGGCCCCAAGCCCCCCTGTGAGATTGTAGGCCGGGACCCTGACCTCCACAATCCCAGGGGTGATGGGGACGGTAGTTACGCCACTGGTAGAAGAAATGACTGGAGCAATATGGTGGAAAAGGCAGATGTGGGTGGGCTTTTTCTTGGATCTAGCAATAGGAAGCATTTGTAATGTTGTTTAATTCACCTTCAGCCATTGACTGATTGAGACTGATTATAATTATATTTCATCACAGGCAAACAAAAACTCTTAGAGCGCAGTATTCCATTATGCAGCATATTTTCAGATTTATAAACATGTATGTTCTTTAATTTGAGATCAGCTTGAATATTACTATTTGCTGATAATTACACATTTGACGAGTTTCAAAGACTTGTTTTTACTAGTATTAACAATTTAAAATACTAAGATTTGCAAAATGAATAGGCTTTATTGAAATTTAAAAAAACAGCTCTTCCAAATAAGAGCCAAAGCCCGCACACCAGTTACTTTCCAAGATGTAATGTTCACACCTCCAAACTCGCCGTCAAACAAACATGAAAATCTGTTACTGTTCGCCCCATGCACTCCATTTTCTTCCAATCTGAGAGCCATTTGTGAGTATAATTGAAAATTAGCAGTGCAGCTGTTTGAAGAGAGTAATTTATCATGGCACATTGTTCGTTCCTGACACTTTAACCCTGGCGCTAACAAGGCAGTGGTTGCTGGGGGCTGAGCTACAGAAAGTGATTCGCCTGCAACGCTGTGTTTCCCCTGCTTTGTTGCTAATTGTAGCCTCTTTTTCTCCATAGAATTGGGAGTTGAGTAAAAGAGCTTGTTTGCTCTGTACAGCCAGGCTGCCAGGACTGCTCAGGCTATTATCACAAGATACTCTTGATCTTTTGAAAAGCAGGAAATAGAATTTTTCTCCAACAGGGAAAGTAATTTGTGATGCGTCCATTAGTTCTTCATTAAAGCAAGATTAAATTGCATGGCAAATCACATCTGTGTTTGGATGATTAAAGGGTGGCATTTTAGAGGCCAAAACTAATTACTAGTCAAAATGAATGGGAGTGAAAAAACAGTCATGTTTTTACATTAGATAGTGTGGTTTGTAATTAGATTCAAGCTAATTCCACTATTTCTTCTCTTTTAATGAGATGAGCCTGTCCTCATCTTTTTCTAGGCCAAGCTAACAGCACCAAATGTATAATTTTGATAATACCAAGAGTTTACTTTATTGAAATTTCCTTGCTACCTGCCACAAGTGACTGGCCTCTCTAGTGGTGCTTCATTACATTATAGGAACAGTTTCTGCAGTGTGCCAATAGCTTGCACCAACAAGGAAACTCTTTGAAAAAAAATCGAACTGAGACATTAATGGTGATTAAGGAAAGTATAAATAGGAAAACGTATCGAATATAAACACACAACAGCATTTAAATCAATAAAAAGTAAGACTAACTGGTAAAAGAAATTTTATGCTGAGCGTATCTGAAAATGTGCATTATTGTCTAAATAAAATATACGTCATTAAATTCTATGAAAATTGTATGTTTTAATAATTAAGTTATTTGATACACTTTCTTCAACTGATTAGACTTTTAAGTTAAATGACCTTGTATTCTAACATCTGTTCCATCTTTCAAACTTTTTAAAGAAAGATTTACAGTAACTTTGTGGTTTAATCATATTTCTTTCTTATATTTTTCCCTTTCAAAATCATTTTACACATAACCTGTGACAGATCAAAACATTTTTATTAAATATTTGCAGAATGTGCCCCATTATATGATAAATGTGATTTGATTACACCCCAGTGGCCTTACTTCTAACTAAAAAAATATATTATACAAAATAAAAAAGTTGGTGCTCACCAGAGAAATCATTGTTTGTGGGTCATCCCCATTTTTTTAAAACACTGTCCTCTTGTTCTAGAAGGATGACTTGCTGCCAGTACCCAGCTTCACAATTTCCCAAAGCATTCCAAATATCGTGGCTAGCACCTTTATTTACCTTACCTTGAGGGCTAATTTGGAAGTTGAGAAAAAGATTTTAAAAAGATGGAAGTGAAAACTTAAAGGGTATCTCCTCTGCTAAAATCACTTTTTTTCAATTCTGTTTTATTGAAGAACAGGAGGTAAAGGAGCTGGCTTACCTCCTATTCTTCAATAAAACATTCAGGAGCTAGGAATGAAGTTGCAGAACTTACCCAGTCTCTCGCTCCTACGCAGCGTACTCTGACAGGTCCCGACAGACTTAGTACGCTATGTGCAAGCGCAAGTGTGATGCACATAGCATACTAAGTCCATCCCGGCTCCTGAACGTTTTATTGAAGAACAATAAGACATAGTAAGACATATCTCCTTTAGTTCTCGTTCTTCAATAAAGCGTCCAACCCCTATTGCTACTCCATTCCCCGGAAGTGGCAATACAGACAGATGCAGAGGGAACAAAGGTTGGTTACCGTATATACTCGAGTATAAGCCGACCCGAGTATAAGCCGAGGTACCCATTTTTGCCTCCAAAATTGAAAACATGATTGACTCGAGTATAAGCCGAGGGTATACAGTAACCCTAATACCTTCCCACTGTAGATGTTTGGAAACTACAACTCCCAGCATGCTTAGTTGCTGGGAGTTGTAGTTTCCAACCACCTATAGTAAAAGGTATTGGGGTTACTGTATGGCATACTGTCCCCCACCCTAATACCCTAATACTTTCCACTATAGATGTTTGGAAACTACAACTCCCAGCATGCTTTATGCTGGGAGTTGTAGTTTCAACCACCTATAGTAGAAAGTATTGGAGGTTACTGTAGGCATACTGTCCCCCCAGCCCCCCCCCCCAGCTCACTTACCGTACCTGTCTCTTCAGTCTTCATCTCTCTGCCGGCTACCGCTCGCTCTGTGCAGAGCCGGCAGTTCCCAGTACTGCTTCACGGCTGCGCGATGACGTCATCCCACCAGCATGCGCGATGACATCGTCGCGCACCCGTGAAGAACTACTGGGAACTGCCGGCCTGCTGCTTCTGGATTGGAGGCAAGTTTACTATTGACTCGAGTATAAGCCGAGGCAAGGTTTTTAGGTTGATTTTTAAACCTAAAAACCTCGGCTTATACTCGAGTATATACGGTAATCTCTTTTTGGGCACTTTTTTTAAAGTTTTAAGCCTGCTGGTTGTCGTTGGAGGGGGGTCCCCTACACTACAGAAAAAGGTTGATTTTTGGGTGGCGATACCCTTTAGTACCTGCTCATTTTAACTGTCTTCTATAATAAGTTAAGACAGTGGGTGGATTAGAGTCCTGCATCGAGTCGGTACCTGCAGGTTAACCAATTTGTGGTTCGGGTTTGGGTTTGAATGGGTCATGAGTTGGGTTCGGGTAAAGAGAACCACGGGTCGAGTCACAGATAGCATAATTTCAGTCTGTAAGAAAAATCTTTTTCCTGTCTATGAAGAGTTTAACAGAGGTCAGAGCCAGAAAAGTAACGGTCTCCCATAGAACAAAGTAACAAACTTCTATCTGTACCTGCACCTATGCATGAAACTAGAGTAAGTTTCTACATGGGAACAGACAGGGTTGCCAGGCGTCCCTATTTGGACAGGATTGCCTCGACTGCAGGGACAAATTCCAGAGTCCCGCTGTCAGGGCTGAAATCCTGTCCAGGGACGGTCCCTGGCAGCCCCGTCCCCTCCCTGCTCAGCTCGATGGCGACCAAGATTTGGAAACCCTGGGAACAGATGACGTGATTTCATTGATCTTTGTAAGCCAAAAGATAATGATCTATGGGATGTGGATAATTCTAGTGATGATAATAACACAGGGCAGGGAACTTTCCTCTTGTGGCAAACCTCTAGCACTTCTATTTATATAATTTATATATTTATGTACTGAACTATCTATGTATTTATCCCTCTTGTATGACTTTTTTGACTTAGTGTTTAACCTGTTGCTGCCAAAGATCGTGAATATACGTTCTGTGCAGACAAGTACCAAACTGCCACAGATCGTATATCACGATCTGCAGCACTTCCGGTCCGGGAGCGGAATGCCTGAAGTTAGAGCGGAGGAACCGCTTCCCCCCTTGCAAACCCCCGAGCAACGAGCAATGCGGGTTACTTACCTCTCCCGGTCCACGATCGCCGAGCAGCCATGGGAAGGCACTGACATCACAAGTCACATGGGAGTGACTTGCTGATGTTCATGTATGTAAAGGAACCGCCCCGCTGGATTTTTCTCAACCTACCTGGTCGATTACGTTGCTGGAGCCCTCCTGCTGTGATCTGTGTGTTTCCTGCTGGATTTACCTTGCTGCCTGCTTTAGATCATCTGTCTTCTGGACTGGTACAGTATTTACACACACACACACATACATTTAGTTTATAACTATTAAAACTTTTTTTTTTGTATTACACACATCTACACACTTTAGTACACACTAACACACACTTCAAACACATATACACTCTAACACACACACACACAACATATACATACACACAAAAAATACACACAAAATCAACATATTTTTTTATTTTGTATTTTCATTCATTTTGATTTTGACAGTTTTTCTGGATTTTTTTTGCTGTTTCTTTTATTTGGTGTTTATTTATATTATCTATAAATTGTATTTGTTTTTGTGTGTATATTTTGTGTTTTACCCCTCTTATATCCCTATATACCCCTCTTATATCCTATAACCCCTCTACCCCTCCCCCACCCAGACCCTCTTACTGATAACTTGTGGGATTGAATTTACTGTTAACATCTTTATTACCCATCAAACTAGTGGGTCTGTCATTTTGACCCCCAGTCTTGCTGTGCGGTAGTAAAGTTATTTAGCCATTTTTGTTTTTGTGTTGTAATTTTCTGCAATCTCAGTTTATATACTTTTTTTGGTTCAGTTACCCTTGATTTCTTTTTACACAACAAGACTAGTGGATCTGTGATTTTGACCCCCAGTCCTGCTGTGTAGTGAAGTACTTTTGTGCATTTTTTGCTTTTCTGTGCTAAATATATTCAGTCTTATTTATATTTTTTTTTTTTGCTTCAGTTACCTTGATTTCTGTTTTATAAAGTTATCTAAAATATATAAAAGTTATTTTCTGTATTTTGGAATTGTACGGTGTTAAATTTGTATACTGTTCATTAGGTTTATTTTTATAGTATTTCAGTTTTCTGGTGCTTTCTAGAAAGTGTTGAAAGTTGGAAGTTGAAACATTGTTACTTAGTTTGCTTGAGGTCAACCTCAGGTTCTTTTTGCTGAAGGGGTTAACTTCAGGTCTTTTTGCTGAAGGGTTAACTGCAGGTCTTTGTTTGAAAAGAAAATTGGTACAGTGACTTTTGATACAATGGCTAAGAGAAGAGCTTTTCTGTAGAGGAGGCTGCTAGATACTGTATGCTGACCAGCTCAAGGAAAGTGATTTTTCTGATGCTGATGCTGACCCTGAGTATTTACCCAGTGGATCAGAATCATCAGATTCTGACGAGCATGGCAGTAGTGACACTGTCACAGCCTTAGAGAGTAGTGGTTCTGCTGATGATGAGGCTGGTCCTAGCATTGTTGGTCCTATGGAGGTAGATGATGGAATGTTGCTGGTGCTGCAGTTGGAGGAGAGCCTGCGTGGAGGCCTCCCGCTAATTTTACCCCAAATTCCTGATTTTTTAGCAGTCCCTGGCGTGAAGGTGGACACCAGTAATTTTGAAGTGCTAGACTTCTTTCAGCTGTTTCTGACGGACGCAATCCTACAGGATGTGGTCCACTATACTAATCTATTTGCCGAGCAGTATATTGCCACACACCAATTAGGTGTATATTCACGTGCTCGTGCATGGTATCCCCACCACAATAGTGGAAATGAAAAAATTTTTTGCCTCACTCTTCAATGGGTCTCGTAAAGAACAATACATTGAAGCTATTGGGATACCACCACTGTAATTTCCCTCCCCCTTTTTTCAGCTGTAATGCCTAGAAACCGCTACCAAATCTTATTGCGGTTATGCATTTTAACGATAACACCACAGCTGTTCCCCCCGTGTGAACCCGGTCATGACAGGATTCATAAATTGAGGCCCTTTATTGATAGCCTGTCTAAACGCTTTGCAGAGGTTTACATCCCTTCCAATATCTGTATTGATGAGTCCCTTATGCTCTACAAAGGGCGCCTAATATTCCGTCAATACATCCAAGTAAGCGTTCTCGCTATGGCATCAAATTATATAAGCTCTGCGAAAGTAGTACTGGGTACACTAGCAAGTTTATGATATATGAGGGCAAGGACTCACAGTTAGAACCCCCCTGGTTGTCCACGGATTTAACGGTCAGTGGCAAGATAGTCTGGAGCTCATTTCTCCATTGCTGGGCCAAGGTTACCACTTATATGGATAACTTTTTATACAAGTATTCCCTTGTTAGATATCTTATTCTTTTGACACCCCAGCCTGTGGCACCATAAATCCTATTCGAAAGGGTTGCCCAAGGCTTTACTGGATAAGACACTAAAGCGTGGAGAGAATTTTGCTCTAAGAAGCGATGAGCTCCTGGCTATCAAGTTTTGTGATACTAAGGTTGTATTCATGCTGACCACCATCCACGATGAGTCGGTAAGAGTAGGGACAGAAGTGGTGGTAGGCCCCCCAAAATTAGACCACTCTGTAGCAAAGAATACAACAAGTACATGGGTGGCGTTGACAAAACTGATCAGATCCAACACTACTACAACGCCACCAGAAAAACAAAGGCTGGTACAATAAATTAGCCATTTATCTTTTGCAACGGCCCTACATAATTCGTATTTGTTACAAGACAGTGGTACCAGAGCCTGTACTGTCTTACTATAAGTTCCATGCAGCTTATTCCAGCTATGTTGTTTGGTAGTTAGAGGAGGTCCCGGAGATGCCTAGTAATGATAATGTAGCTAGATTAGTAGGAAAGCATTTTTAGAACCCATTCCACCACGCCTAATAAGCAGCATCCCCAAGAGCCTGCAAGGTTTGCCGTAAAAATGGGACTAGGCGAGATACAAGGTATTTTGTCCTAAGTGCCCTAGCAAGCCTGCTTATGTCTGAAGCCCTTCCTGTTTTGAGCGCTACCATACTTTGGTGCACTTTGAAAGTTAGATAAGATAGGAGGCTCTCTGGATTTGGGGTGGTCCTAGGCCCTTATTTGGCATGCTCCGGGGTTCATTTGCCTTTTTCTGAAATAGCTTTGTGGTTGGGACAGGTAAGGTCCCTTCTAGTTAAAATAGTTATTTACTGTAAAGGGGGCATAAGGTACAATGTGTTTTATTGTTCAGTAATGTTGTACTAACCGCTAGTTATTTTTCCCAAGGATTTTTGAGGTTCCTGTAAAATACACCAGTAACAGGGTGATGCGTTATGGTGTATTTACAGTAAATGTATGAATGAGTTCTATGTATTGCATTTAACAACTGCTTTATCTTTCAAGTGTGCCGGAAAAAAACTGGAGACGTACAACTAAACTCCAAACAGAAAGCACCTAGTCTGGTGCTGGGGCAGAGCTTGTAGGTTCAAGGGCGCTTGTGTGGAAATGATGAAATAGAAAGTGAATTTTATTATTCATCTTTCGATCTGATGCTACAAAACTTTTTCACACAGCAAAAGCTCAATAGCCTTCACTAAAGCTATCAGTTTTTCTCAGTAATGCAATATGGCAACAACACAGAGGCAAAGATATCCAGCAAGGTAGGAAGATTTGAAACATATATTTTCCAGGTTTTCCAGGCACAGATCAAGTGCGAGTTCGTTCTGCTAAAAGTTCGAAATACTACTTTGAAATGCGGCTACAGATTGCATGTATGAACAAAGAAATGGCACTGTTATATAGCTAAAGGTATGTAGATTCCAAAAATATATAGTTTGTGTGGGGTATTTCTGAGTTGGAGGGGGTTTACCGTGAAATTCTGGAACATTGCTGTAATTAAGCCACTGTGCCTTGTCTTAATTTGTGACTAGTCGCTTCCACGTCCGTGTGTGTAACCACACATATGGCATACCGTTGATTTCAGGACATTTAGGAGATGTATTTGGTAAGTTTTTTTTTACATTACATGGGGTTTTTGGTGTGATTTTGTAACTTTGAAATGTATTTTTCTCTATTTTTTCCAGAAAATTGTGTAGAAATGCCAATTCTACGAAGAAACTGCGCCCACACCATTGATGGTATGAATGAAATGAACTACAGCGTTACGTAGCTGAAGGTATGTAGATTCTGAGAATATAGTTTTTGCGGGGGTATTTCCAAGTTTAGAGGGGGTTCAGTTGAAAATCTGGGAAATGCTGTTATTGGCTCACTGCGCATTGTTTTACTTTTTGACTAGTCGCTTCCACGTCCGTGTGTGTAACCACACATATGGCATACCGTTTGATTCAGGACATTTGGAGATTGATATTTGGTAAGTTTTTTTTACATTACATGGGGTTTTGTGTGTGATTTTGTAACTTTGAAATGTATTTTTTCTCATGGTGTGGTTATATTTTATATTTATTTTGTGTTTTCCGTTATTGAATTTAGTTTTTTTTTCCAGAAAAGTGTAGTATGAAATGCCAAATTCTACGAAGAACTGCGCCCACACCATTGGTGGTATGAATGAACGAACTACAGTGTTACGTATGCTGAAGGTATGTAGATTCTGAGAATATATATGTTTTGCGGGGGTATTTCCAAGTTAGAGGGGTGGTCAGTTTGAAAAATCTGGGAAAATGCTGTTATTGGCTCACTGCGAATGTTTTACTTTTTGACTAGTCGCTTCCACGTCCGTGTGTGGTAACCACACATATGGCATACCGTTTGATTCAGGACATTTGGAGATTGATATTTGTAACTTTTTTTACATTCCATGAGGTTTTGGCATGATTTTACCTTTTGAAGTTGTTTTTGTTCATTTTTTCAGAAAAGTGTGAACTTCTACGAAGAACTGCGCCCACACACATTGATGGTATGAATGAATGATACAGTGTACATAGCTGAAGGTGTGTAGATTTCAGGAATATATAGTTGTGGGGGGTATTCTGAGTTATCAGGGTGTTTTGGGAAAAAAATGCATACTGTTCAAATTTGGAGTTGGCTAAATATTTTCGCTGTTTCTGAGCCATCATGCATTGTCTCACTTTGTGGCTTTTCGCTTCCACGTCGCGGTGGAGTAACCACACATATGGCATACCGTTTGATTCAGGACATTTGGAGATTGATATTTAGTAACTTTTTTTTACATTCCATGAGGTTTTGGCATGATTTCTACCTTTGAAGTTGTTTTTTGTTCATTTTTCAGAAAATGTGAACTTCTACGAAGAACTGCGCCCCACACCATTGATGGTATGAATGAATGAACTACAGTGCTACATAGCTGAAGGTGTGTAGATTTCAGGAATATATAGTTTGTGGGTGGGTATTTCTGAGTTATCAGGGTTGTTTTGTGGAAAAAAAATGCATACGTTCAAATTTGGAGTTGGCTAAATATTTTCGCTGTTTCTGAGCCATCATGCATTGTCTCCCCTTGTGGCTTTTCGCTTCCACGTCCGCGTGAGTAACCACACATATGGCATACCGTTGATTCAGGACATTGGGAGATTGATATTTAGTAACTTTTTTTACATTCCATGAGGTTTTGGCATGATTTTTACCTTTTGAAGTTGTTTTTTGTTCATTTTTTCAGAAAAGTGCGAACTTCTATGAAGAACTGCGCCACACCATATTGGTGATAATGAACGAACTACAGTGTTACATAGCTGAAGGGGTGTAGATTTCAGGAATATATAGTTTGTGGGGGGTATTTTGAGTTATTCAGGGTGTGTTTTGTGGAAAAAAATGCATACTGTTCATTTGGAGTTGGCTGCAAATATTTTCGTGTTCTGAGCCATCATGCATTGTCTCACTTTGTGGCTTTTCGCTTCCGTCCGCGTGAGTAACCACACATATGGCATACCGTTTGATTCAGGACATTGGGAGATTGATATTTAGTAACTTTTTTTTACATTCCATGAGGTTTTGGCATGATTCTACCTTTTGAAGTTGTTTTTTGTTCATTTTTTCAGAAAAGTGCGAAGTTCTGAACGAAAACTGCGCCCACACCATTGATGGTATGAATGAACGAACTACAGTGCTACATAGCTGAAGGTGTGTAGATTTCAGGAATATATAGTTTGTGGGGGGTATTTCTGAGTTATCAGGGTGTTTGTTTTGTGGAAAAAAATGCATACTGTTCAAATTGGAGTTGGCTAAATATTTCGCGTTTTCTGAGCCATCATTGCATTGTCTCACTTTGGGCTTTTTCGCTTCCACGTCCGCGTGAGTAACCACACATATGGCATACCGTTTGATTGAGACATTTGGGAGATTGATTTTAGTAACTTTTTTTTACATTCCATGAGGTTTTGGCATGATTTTTACCTTTTGAAGTTTGTTTTGTTCATTTTTTCAGAAAAGTGCGAACTTCTACGAGAACTGCGCCCCACACCATGATGGTATGAATGAACAAAATACAGTGCTACATAGCTGAAGGTGTGTAGATTTCAGGAATATATAGTTTTGTGGGGAGGGTATTTCTGAGTTATCAGGTTTTGTGGAAAAAAATGCATACTGTTCAAATTTGGAGTTGGCTAAATATTTTCGCTGTTTCTGAGCCATCATGCATTGTCTCACTTTGTGGCTTTAGCTTCCACGTCCGCGTGAGTAACCACACATATGGCATACCGTTTGATTCAGGACATTTGGGAGATTGATATTTAGTAACTTTTTACATTCCATGAGGTTTTGGCATGATTTTACCTTTTGAAGTTGTTTTTTGTTCATTTTTTCAGAAAAGTGCGAACTTCTACGAATAACTGCGCCCACACATTGATGGTGATGAATGAACAAACTACAGTGCTACATAGCTGAAGGTGTGTAGATTTCAGGAATATATAGTTTGTGGGGGGTATTTCTGAGTTATCAGGGTGTGTTTAGTGGAAAAAAACTGCAAGACTGTTCAAATTTGGAGTTGGCTAAATATTCGCTGTTTCTGAGCCATCATGCATTGTCTCACTTTGTGGCTTTTCGCTTCCACGTCCGCTGTGAGTAACCACACAATGGCATACCGTTTGTTCAGGACATTTGGGAGATTGATATTTAGTACTTTTTTTTTACATTCCATGAGGTTTGGCATGATTTCTACCTTTTGAAGTTGTTTTTGTTCATTTTTTCAGAAAAGTGTGAACTTCTACGAAGAACTGCCCCCACCATTGATGGTATGAATGAATGAACTACAGTGCTACATAGCTGAAGGTGTGTTAGATTTCAGGAATATATAGTTTGTGGGGGGTATTTTTGAGTTTTAGAGGTGGTGTTTTGTGGAAAAAAATGCATACTGTTCAAATTTGGAGTTGGCTAAATATTTTCGCTGTTCTGAGCCATCATGCATTGTCTCACTTTGTGGCTTTTCGCTTCCACGTCCGCGGTGAGTAAACACACAATGGCATACCGTTTGATCAGGACATTTGGGAGATGATATTTGTAACTTTTTTTTACATTCCATGAGGTTTTGGATGATTTTTACCTTTTGAAGTTGTTTTTTTGTTCATTTTTCAGAAAAGTGCGAACTTCTACGAAGAACTGCGCCCACACCATTGGTGGTATGAATGAACGAACTACAGTGTAAATAGCTGAAGGTGTGTAGATTTCAGGAATTATAGTTTGTGGGGGGGTATTTCTGAGTTATCAGGGTGTTTTGTGGAAAAAAATGCATACTGTTCAAATTTGGAGTTGGCTAATATTTTCGCCTGTTTCTGAGCCATCATGCATTGTCTCACTTTGTGGCTCTTTTCGCTTCCAGTCCGCGTGAGGAACCACACATATGGATACGTTTGATTCAGGACAATTGGGAGATTGATATTTAGTAACTTTTTTTTACATTCCATGAGGTTTTGGCATGATTTCTACCTTTTGAAGTTGTTTTTGTTCATTTTTTTCAGAAAAGTGCGAAGTTCTACAAGAAAACTGCGCCCACACCATTGATGGAATGAATGAACGAAACTACAGTGTGCTACATAGCTGAAGGTGTGTAGATTTCAGGAATATATAGTTTGTGGGGGGTATTTCTGAGTTATCAGGGTGTTTTGTGGAAAAAAATGCATACTGTTCAAATTTGGAGTGGCAAATATTTTCGCTGTTTCTGAGCCATCATGCATTGTCTCACTTTGTGGCTTTTCGCTTCCACGTCCGCGTGAGTAACCACTACATAGGCATACCGTTGATTCAGGACATTTGGGAGATTGATATTTAGAACTTTTTTTTACATTCATGAGGTTTTGGCATGATTTTTACCTTTATTGAAGTTGTTTTTTGTTCATTTTTTCAGAAAAGTGCGAACTTCTACGAAGAACTGCGCCCACACCATTGATGGTATGAATGAACAAACTACAGTGCTACATAGCTGAAGGTGTGTAGATTTCAGGATATATAGTTTTGTGGGGGGTATTTCTGAGTTATCAGGGTGTGTTGTGGAAAAAAAAAGCATACTGTTCAAATTTGGAGTTGGCTAAATATTTGCTGTTCTGAGCCATGCATTGTCTCACTTTGTGGCTTTTAGCTTCCACGTCGCGTGAGTAGTAACACATATGGCATACCGTTTGATTCAGGACATTTGGGAGATTGATATTTAGTAACTTTTTTACATTCCATGAGGTTTTGGCATGATTTTTACCTTTTGAAGTTGTTTTTTGTTCATTTTTTCAGAAAAGTGCGAAATTCTACGAATAAAACTGCGCCCACACCATTGATGGTATGAATGAACAAACTACAGTGCTACATAGCTGAAGGTGTGGAGATTTCAGGAATATATAGTTTGTGGGGGGTATTTCTGAGTTATCAGGGTGTTAGTGGAAAAAACTGCAGACTGTTCAAATTGGAGTTGGCTAAATATTTTCGCTGTTTCTGAGCCATCATGCATTTCTCACTTTGTGGCTTTTGCTTCCACGTCCGCGTGAGTAACCACACATATGGCATACCGTTTTTATTCAGACATTGGGAGATTGATTTAGTAACTTTTTTTTACATTCCATGAGGTTTTGGCATGATTTCTACCTTTTGAAGTTGTTTTTTGTTCATTTCAGAAAAGTGTGAACTTCTACGAAGAACTGCGCACACCATTGATGGTATGAATGAATGAACTACAGGTGCTACATAGCGAAGGTGTGTAGATTCAGGAATATATAGTTTGTGGGGGGTATTTCTGAGTATCAGGGTGTGTTTGTGGAAAAAAATGCATACTGTTCAAATTTGGAGTTGGCTAATATTTCGCTGTTTGTGAGCCATCATGCTTGTCTCACTTGTGGCTTTTCGCTTCCACGTCCGCGTGAGTAACCACACATATGGCATACCGTTTGATTCAGGACATTTGAGATGAGATTGAATTTAGTAACTTTTTTTTACATTCCATGAGGTTTTGGCATGATTTTTACCTTTTGAAGTTGTTTTTTGTTCATTTTTTCAGAAAAGTGCGAAATTCTACGAAGAACTGCGCCCACACCATTGATGGTATGAATGAATGAACTACAGTGCTACATAGCTGAGAGGTGTGTAGATTTCAGGAATATATAGTTGTGGGGGGTATTTCGAGTTATCAGGGTTGTTTAGTGGGAAAAAACTGCAGACTGTTCAAATTTGGAGTTGGCTAAATATTTCGCTGTTTGAGCCATCATGCATTGTCTCACTTTGTGGCTTTTCGCTTCCACGGTGCGTGTGAACCACACATATGGCATACCGTTTGATTCAGGACATTTGGGAGATTGATATTTAGTAATTTTTTTTACATTCCATGAGGTTTTGGCATGATTTTTACCTTTTGAATTGTTGTTTTTTGTATTTTTTTCAGAAAAGTGCGAACTCTTACGAAGAACTGCGCCCACACCATTGATGGTTATGAATGAACAAACTACAGTGCTACATAGCTGAAGGTGTGTAGATTTCAGGAATATATAGTTTGTGGGGGGTATTTCTGAGTTATCAGGGTGTTTAGTGGAAAAAACTGCAGACTGTTCAAATTTGGAGTTGGCTAAATTTTTCGTGTTTCTGAGCCATCATGCATGTCTCCATTGTGGCTTTTCGCTCCAAGTCCGCGTGTGTAACCACAAATATGGCATACCGTTTGATTCAGGACATTTGGGAGATTGATATTTAGTAACTTTTTTTTACATTCCATGAGGTTTTAGCATGATTTTTACCTTTTTGAATGTTGTTTGATGGTCATTTTTTTTGAAAATCTGGTAAAAAGTGCAAACTTTACGAAGAGCTGGCCCCACAACATGATGTGATATGAATGAACAAACTACAGCGTTACATAGCTGAAGGTGTGTAGATTTCAGGAATATATAGTTTGTGGGGGGGTATTTCTGAGTTGGGGGGGTGTTTTGTGGAAAAACTGCAGACTGTTCAAATACAAAACGGCAAATTTTTTTTTGCTGCTACTGACATTTGGCACTGGTCACGCTCTGGTTAGTGGTAGCCATGTCTCTGGGTACACCCATGAATGTGGCATACCGTTTATTCGGGAGGGGTTAGGCTTTCATATTGAGATGCTGTTTGAACTTTCTCCACAGTTTTTAGCTGAAATTCGCATTGATTTGTCTCTGTTTTACAGTTGAGGAAAAAAAGGAAATGTGAGAAAATAATTACAATTGGACGAAGAGCTGCGCCGGGTATTTGCATTTTGATTCGAAACTTACCTCACATCGGAAAATCCTGCGGGTGTGTAGTTTCTAAAAATATTCACTTGTGGGGATATTTTAGTTAATTTGGTAGATATTCTATGTTAACTGTCAGTAGTGGTTATACATTTTAATTTGGTGTAATATTCTTGAATGGTGGTGTCAGTTTTAGTTTGCGGGGGTCTCCTGTACAGGAAAAGTGGGGTACCTACATATTGGTATCGTTGTACTCGGGAGTATCTGAGCTTTTAGAAACAGTAAGATTTTGTGTGTAACCTTAAGATAACTATAAGTAAAAATGGGAAAAATCCATGAAAATTTGCAAATTTTTCATTTTTTTTTACATTTTTACCCATAATTCCAGTAAAATTTCCAGAAAAAAGTTACAAAATTCTGTTACCATGTTAAAGTACACTTTGTGCTGAAAAAAAACAATGTATAATATTCCTGATTTACTGCAAGGTTTCCTACTGTAAAATTAGTCTAAAGCGATGAGGGCAAAATCCTGAAAATTCTTCTGGCAGTTAATGCAAAAAAAAATGAAAATCTCCTGGCAGTGAAAGGGTTAAACTGTACTTATTTACTGTACAGAGCTGCGTCCCCAAGTGGCGCTTTGTAAATAAACATGTATACATTCATACATAGGATGTCTCTGGTCCTGGTGTTCCCAATTTATGCATAAAAATTTTATTGCTAATAGCTCTGGTATAAAAAATTTGAAACAAAATCAATGGTAGATTTCACACAAAAATAGTAGCAAAATATTTAAAAAATAGAAATGTTAAAGCCTAAACTCTCCTGAATAAAACAATATGCCATATGAATTGGTGTACACAGACATGACTTCCAACAAACTCAAAACGGAACTTGGCATAAAAAGTCAAAGTGTTCTGTATTTTCAACATCTTCCACATTGTTTTCAAACAAAACACCCTCCCAAACTTGCAAATACCCCCCATAAACTAAATATTGTTAAAAACAAGTAATCTTAAGCCCACTAAATAGCACCTTTCACATGTCCTGAATCAAAAAGTATGTCACATGCATGAATGCACATCAGCTGTGGCCAGCAAACCAAACTAGAGCCAGAGTATAACGTTTGTGCTTTGCTTTGGCTACACACTTTTTACCTTGGAAATAACAACCAAAATCTATACATTTTTAGAAAGCAAATCTAGCTACACAGTTCTGCAATTCTTTCATTCATACTAGCAGATTTCCAGATGTAGTTCTTTGTAGAAATTATAAACTTTAGCAGATTGTCTGAAAAAAGCAGCAAAGGAGGTTCAGTCTTTAAAATACATAGTAACATTGTAATTGAGGTTGAATAGAGATATAAGTACATCTAGTCCAACTTTTGCAAAAAAAAACCCCAAAAAAACCCAGTTGGAATTATCAGTAATTCTCAATATATTTTAGTTTTAGAAACTTCTCTAGCCCACTTTTAAAGCTATTTAATGAACTGTCCATTACCACATCTGCTGAAAGACAGACACTACAATTTCACCATTCTCATTGTAAAAAAACCTTCTCTAACCTAAAGAGGAAATTTATTTTCTTTTAATCTTAAAGGATGTCCACGAGTCTTCTGATATGACCTATTTGTGAACAATGCACCAGTGAGTTTATTGTATGGCCTATTAAAGGTTATGTCCACCCCTATTAATTTTTACTATGTTATTCAGGGACCCCAAAACCCCATTTTGCTTAAAAGCTTGAATAATATTCCCAGAGCGAGAAATTATGCTTCCATGATCCACTGCCACTTGCTCCCTCTCCACTGCTGCTGCTAGGTGCCTTCTCCATTTTCGACGTCACTATCACAATCATGACTGACTGCCTTAATAGAAAATAGCTAGGAGCCGTGGAGGTGAATTGTGAAAGTTGTAAGTATAGAAATAAAGTCTCTAGACAACATTTTCCCAATACACAGAGCACATTTAAAAACATACAACAAATTGCGTCTCACCTTTCTCTTTGCTTTGGCTGCTAGGTTTCTGAAATCAACCTGTGGGAACTAGGGGTCAGCTCCCATAATGCCCCTTAGCTGGGTGAACCCCTGGCTAAATGTCGCCGTACATAAACATGCTCTGTAGTGCTCAACAGATCAAAACAAAGAAGTTGCATCCTAGCTTTCTAGAAGCTGACAGCCAATCACATAATCGCACAGAGATCCTCTCTCTCCATGACACAGAACAGGGATTTCAGTTATATCTGTTGTTTTCAATTAGATCAACTGGACTTGAAGTTTAGTTCTTGAAGACATTTGGCTAGTTATCCAACTGGCTTTCTCAATTCAGAATGACTTGTACAAGAATCTGTGGCAATTATGTACCCTGGAAAATCCAAATTAGCATATCACAGCCAAGTGTTAAGGGAGCGTGATTGAATGACTAGCGAAATGTCTTCAAGAACTAAACTTCAAGTCCAGTTGATCTAATTGAATACAACAGATATACCATGACCTGGATGAATGAGAACCTTCAAAAGCAGGGATTTCAGTTGTTTTGTTATCAAACACATTCAATGCTCCCTTTCAAACAATGATATAATCCTTTACATTTTATACAAAAAAGAAAAGTAATCTTCACAGTGTATTTCATAGAAAGCATGGATGTAAGAAACAATGTTAAAGGATAAGTGCACTGTAAAATCAAGTTATGTTCATTTGGAAGCTGCAGATTTAAAAATACCGTTGCCATATTTTTTTTTTTACCTATGCCCCTCCAGAGCCAAGCTTTGTGCCTTGGAAGTTGCTGACATCTTGTTACTGGTTTGCTGAATGTTAAGCTCCGCCCCTCTGAGATTTCCTCTGCTTTCTCCTGCTTGAGCCTCAAACAGTAATGCTTGTGAGTTCCATGCACACGTGTTTCTGTTTGAGGCTACAGCAGGAGAGTGCACGGAACTCACAGGCATTACTGTTTGAGGCTCAAGCAGGAGAAAGCAGAGGAAATCTCAGAGGAGCGGAGCTTAACATTCAGCAAACCAGTAACAAGATGTCAGCAACTTTCAAGGCACAAAGCTAGGCTCTGGAGGGGCATAGGTAAAATAAAATGGCAAAGGTATTTTTAAAGCTGCAGCTTCCAAATGAACATAGCTTGATTTTACAGTGCACTTATCCTTTAACATGTCAGTAAAAATTAAAAGAAAGTTTGGGGAATGGAACCTGCAAATTCTTGTATTCCATCTTTTTAAAAGCAGACATTTGACCTTTAGCCTACCAGATTATGTGTGGAACACTAGTACATGTAGAATTTTTATCTTTTGCTAGGAACATAATGGAAACAAACAAAAAAAAGGTCTGAGCAGTTTATTTAATAAACTGCAGGGTAACAAGCAGCATTTAAAGTCTTATCAGGGACTTCCATACTGGTGTGGAGACAGCTATATAGAATAAATACTACTTATGTGTATTCATTTATAGATTGAAATGAGGCAAAGTAATTTTTTCAGTATACTTTTGTGTCATGTATAAATTGCCAGTCATCCTTTGTACCTAAAAAGTAATTTTGAATAAAGGTTTGAGCTGCATATCCTTGTATTTGTATATAATAAAGTATCCCCACTGGGGGAAAAAAATTCAGTTTAATTGCAGAACGGGAGATAAAGGAGCTGTCTTACCTCCCATTCTTTAATAAAACCTACAGGAGCGTGTTATGAAGGCAAAGAAACTTACCCGGTCTTGCGCTCCTCATTTTTTCTGACAGGTCGTACTGTATGTTCATACTGTATGCGCAGTATACACAGTCTCATCCTATTAAAAGAGCATTCTCAGAGAAAAGGGCAGAGACATGCAAAGTTTTTCCTTTCTGTCCTTTATCATACACAGACATGACTTCCTGGCTAGCAAACAGCAGCTGAACAGCAGTGAAAGTGAATCTGCAGTGTGGGTCTGGTATATCTGTGGAATTTTGATTTTTTTTTTTGATTGGCTAAGAGTGTTACTGTTTTACAAACAGCACATAATTGGATGTAATACAGGAACTTCCTTACACTTCCTTTCAGTTTTTAAACACATGCAGAGGTGCTAGCAGTGACAGAGGTTTGGCTAATCCTTCCATTTTGACTATTCCATATTAAAACAGGGGTCCAGTACCAGCTAGTGAAAGTGTGTTTATAAAGTTATATATTTTATCATGTAACTTATATAAGTGAGTACTATACTTTATATGCATGTATTTATGGTCATTTATATGGCAATAGTTAGAAATGCCACACATGAACAGAACAAATCCAATAAATCCCTTCAAAGAGAACATTGTTTATTCTCCCTCTAGTCAGTGTAACTGCGGTGCCCATGATGACTCAGCATTCAGCACAGCTAGGGACACCCGAATGTCTTTCTTATGAGTTATAGGAAGGAATTTGGTCTCCTCGGTTCTTCACGGACACCAGGCTTTACAGCACTGACTGGAGCGAGAGAAAAGTATAGGCTGTTTAAAGGGATTTCTTATGGAATCTATTATTGTTAAGGTGACAGGCTGTCAATGGGGAGGTGCAGTGGTATATATTCTTATAAAAACCTCTTAGCTACGTAGCCAAGAGGCTTTTATAAGACTATATTCCACTGCACCCCCCATTGTAAGTCCAGAGCCCATGTATTTATATATATATATATATATATACACTAGACATTAAGCCTGTTACATTAACGGGTGCTAGAAACCCAGTGCCCCCCCTCTGTCGCAGATTCCCCCATGGCAGAGTGTCCCCCCCGTGGCAGAGTCTTCCTCTGGGGCAGAGTTCCCCCTACTGTGGCAGAGTCCCCCTTGTGGCAGCATTCCCCCTGTGGCAGAGTCCCTCCCTTCTGTGGCAGAGCCCCCCCTTCTGTGGCAGTCTCACCCTGTGAGACCTGATAGGAGAAACGGATGCCCCAGTGAAACACAACAGGTTAATTTTTCACCGGCAGCACGCTATAGAGACTTAAGAGAGAAAGACCTGAGGATTTTTGGAAAAGCAAAGAACCCTGTCTTTCGAGGGAAAAGGCTGGTGTTTCACAGCAGTAACATTGTAAGGGAAGAGTGGGGATATCTAGCAGCCAGTATTGGTAATAGCAGTGACCCACACACGGACCGCAGCATGGATGCAGCAGTTAGGCTTTTATTATATAGGATATATATACTTTGTTTGTCACACCTAAAGTGGGGTGCTACAGATGCCTAAACTGCACCACATGCAGCTTTATGATGTCAGGAAAATACTTTTCACACACTGGCCAATGTGTCTCTATACGATACAGACTGACTTGTACAAGCAGCTATGTAGTTTATTTTTTGACTTGTCTCTGCGGACTATATTACATAGGCAAAACTGTCACATTTTTTCGTGAAAGAATGGCGAACCACAGGAGCTCGATACATAATGCCCTCAACAACACAACAAAAAAGAAAAAAAACTAACAAATTTGGGGATCTGTCACTTTAGAAGTCCCGGGTCACAGTTTATCTACAATGAAGTGTATGATTTTTGACCATGTACCTGCTGGCGGTTCAATAGGGGAATGTGTAAGAGAACTGATAAAGCGAGAATCCAGATGGAATCTCTTTTGTATAGGGGGTGCTTATCTCTGGTTGTTAGGTTCTAAGCATATTACAGGGATTCTTGTTACAATATATAATGGATATGCGAGTTATGTGTATCATGGTGCCAATACTTGGATTCCATTAGTCCCAAACCTAGAAACAGATAGAAAAGGCACAGCACACCAAGTCAATCCAATCAACAGGTGATTTATCGTCTCACACCGGACTGTTCACACAGCAACATTTCCATATTATATCACAGAGAAAGATTACAAAATCAAATATGTATTATAGTCTCAGTTTAAACCGTTGGGATACAACGTCTGAAGTCGATGTATCCACTTTACTTCTTGTTGTTAAAATTTCAGTACCCTATCCCCTCCCCTTTCTAGTTTATCTAGGGGATATGCTCTAAGACCAAAAACTTAATATCTGTAGATTTATGTCCCTTCTCACAGTAGTGTTGTGGGACCGGTAACATTTTCTGTTTGGTAAATATATGAGACCTATGCCGTGTTAGGTTTTATTTTATTCACTTAGCTTTATGGCATCCATTTTGATTTTACCACCATTTTGTCTTATATTATTTTATGTATTTTCATGTATTTGCAGATGTTTTGTTTCCAAATGTTCTTTCTTATTTCATGGTATTGATAACACTTGAGGTTCCCAGTGAGCTCAAGGTCTTTTGCCTCCCATGTTTTATGCCAACCTTGCATTTCCAATGAATGTTTTCAGGGGTGCCCCTTCCATGAAACAAACTGAAACATTTGCTCAGGGCGCATGCTGTGGAACACTTAAAAGGGGTCAGTTAAAAAAAAATCCTTCTTTCTGCAATACTGCATTTCATTGCACCAGTGCACCAGTGTTAAGTCAGCCCTCCAGTTCAACAGTCAGTGTTAGTCAGCCCACAACACCCACCTCCACAAGCCACGCCTTTGCTCCCTGACAAAGCCATGCCCGCTTCACGTAAACACACACACTCCATCTGCCGATGTGCATCCTGCCACATGTAAAAGAACCTGGAGCAGAAGTTCCAGGGGACCTATGTCTGTGTTAGGTGTAAGTGGGTTGCCCGTTTGGAAGCTGAGGTGGAGAGTCTAAGGGGGCAGCTTGCAGCATTGCAGGGATTGGCAAATATGGGTGGACAGCAGGCACTGGCTGGGGGCAGTATAGAGGTGGGTGGAAGTGGGACAGGGAAGGTTGAGGGGGGAGATAGTTTTGTTAGGGTTACAAGGGGAAGTGGGGGGCGGAAGGGTAGGGTTGCTTTTCCCAGCTTGCCCATCCCAACAGATTTGCCACCTTAGGTGATGAAGTGGAGGAAGACAGCTCAGAATTAGCATGTATGGAGTGGGCTAATCCCTTGAACACCCAGGGGACTGCCATCTCTAATAGAAGGGAGGATGAACTTAGGATCAGGAATGCTAGGCAGGTGGTAGTGGTAGGGTACTCCATTATAAAGAAGGTAGATAGGCTAATCTGCCACCAAGACCCTACATGCTGAACTTTGTGTTGCCTGCCTGGTGCTTTGGTTTGGCATGTGGTGGATTGTGTAAACTGATTATTGGGTGGGGCTGAGTGTGACCCCACAGTCTTAGTTCACATTGGTGCCGATGACAAAGGAGGAGGAGAGGTCCTTAAACATGATTTCTGAGAGCTTGGGGCCAAGTTAAAAGCAAGGACCTCCAGGGTAATGTTTTCAGAAATACTACCACAGCCACGTGCTATGCTAGGGAGACAGCAACGAGCTTAGGAGCATTAATGTGTGGCTAAGAGGGTGGTGTAAGGAAGGGCTTGGGTTTATAGAGAACTGGGCAGACTTTGCTGTTGGCTACAGGCTCTTTAGTAGGGATGGGTTGCACCTCACTGATAAAACACAATATAGAAAAAATTGGGCTGTTGTACATCCACATTAAAGTGCAACTTTGTAAAACCCAGGAATTTAAAGTATAAAAGGAACATCATCCTGATAGTAGTTTATACATTTATTTGATCCTGAGGAAGCCATTAACAGGTGAAACGCGTTGATCATTGCATTTTAATTGCTTTTAAATAATACCTACTTCTATCCTAACATTTATTTTAAGTAATATCACTGAAATTTAATGATTATCATTTTTATTTTGTCTTAAAGTGATATTTAATGCCTTTAAAAAAAAATGAATTGGTATAACTGGATTTTTGCTTCATTTTTAATAAATCATTTTTATTGTAACCATTAATGTGTTTTTTTATTCTAACTGGGAATAATAGGAACACACAGAAGGACCTACAACACGAGAACTCTGCCATCTAAAGAATAAGTGTTTTTAATCTTTAATATTCATCATTTATTAGACTGATTCTAATGGGTATGACCCCTTGATTTCAACTATAGGTTTTTCTCTCTTTTATCTTTCCCTTTAAACACACACTTCACCAGCCTGAGTAAACCATGCAACCATATCTTAAAAGTACCTACAATAAGTGGCGATATGGATGTTAAAGTGGAGAAAATATGGGTGGAATTAGGCAACAGGAAAGGAGGTAATGTCATTGTTGGTGTCTGCTAAAAGCCGCCAAATGCTAGCAGGGAGGAAGTCAGCTTCATATGCAGTTGGCAAGGGCTGCAAGTTTGGGGAGTGTACTCATTATGGGGGACTTTAATTACCTTGACATTGATTGGTGGATTGGAATTGCCAACACAGAAAAGGGCGATGAGTTCCTGAATTTGCTGCAGGATAATTTTCTCTCACAGGTGGTTCATAAATAGTGTCGTTTGGAGTATGTTATTGAAAGGAAAAGTGCACTGGGTTAACAAAGACTTTTAATTTCGGGAAAGCAAATTTTCCCAGGTTTAAAGTAGCTCTTCAGAATGTCAACTGGGATAAGGTATTATCAGGTAAAGGTACTGAACAGAAGTAGACTGTGTTTAAGGGGATTTTAAGCCATTTCACATCTAAATTTATACCCATGGGAAATAAATGTAAAAAAAAATAAACCCACGCCCATGTGGCTAAATTCTGATGTAAAGAGGCAAATGGAAAGAAAGAAAAAGGCATTTAAAACCTTTAAGTCAGAGGGAACGGAAAGGGCATTTAGGGATTATAAAAACTGTAACATGGACTGTAAGAAAGCAATCAAACTATCTAAAATTAATAATAAAGTTAGGATAGCTGAACAAAGCATCACTAAACCTAATTTTTTATTTAAGTATATTAATAGTAAGAAGATGAGGACTGAAAATGTGGCACCATTAATTAATGGGGATAAGTTCATTACGGAGGATGGCGATAGAGCAAATGTCTTAAATATTTTTTTTCCTCATGTCCAATATTCAAAAAGGGTTGTCGTTCACAGCCGGGTAATTACAGGCCTGTACGTTTAACTTCAGTGGTGGGGAAGATACTGGAAAGTTTAATAAGCGAACATATTCTAAAGTATGTTTCAAACAACTTGCTTGGCTTTTATTAGGAAGTAAGTAGAACTTTAGACTCTGGCATAGTAGTAGATATAGTATACCTGGATTTTGCAAAGGCTTTTGATACAGTCCCACATAGGCGACTAATGTATAAGCTAAGGTCTGTTGGTCTGGGAAGGCACATTTGTACATGGATAGAAAATTTGTTAATGAATAGGATGCAAAGAGTAGTTGTTAATGGGGCTTCATCATTATGGACTAAAGTGCTAAGTGGGGTGCCAAAGGGTTCTGTGTTGGGGCTGCCTCTATTTACTCTGTTTATTAATGATTTGGGAGTGGGTATTGTCAGCAAGGTTTCTGTGTTTGCTGATGACACAAAACTTTGTCGACCATTAAAAACTTCAGAGGATGTTCAATCGTTGCAGGGGGATCTAGATAGATTGTCACGTTGGGCATGATGTAAGGTGATGCATTTTGGACTTAAAAATCCTTGTGCTGCTTATACTATAAATGGCTCTGTGTTAAGTGAGTCCCTGTTGGAAAGGGATCTTGAAGTTTTGGTGGCTAACAAACTTAAAAGCAGCAAGCAGTGCCAGGTGGCAACAGCCAGAACCAGCATGGTATTGTCTTGTATAAAGAGAGGTATGAATTCAAGGGAGGAATATGTTATTCTCCCTCTTTACAAAGCATTGTTAAGGCCTCATTTGGAATATGCAGTGCAATTTTGGAATCCTGTGTATAAAAAAGACATCTTTGAAATGGAAAGGGTTCAGAGAAGGGCAACTAAATTAATAAAGAGATTGGGGGAGCTTGACTATGAAGAGAGACTTGATAAGTTACAATTATGTACGCTGGAAAAAAGGCTCTTGCGTGGGGGTAAGATTACTGTATATAAATACATTAACGGGCCATACGATAAACTATCTGGGGCATTGTTTACCAATAGAGCATGTCAGAGGACATCAAGACATCCCTTAAGACTGAAAGAAAAAAAGTTTAGGCTTCAAGTTCGGAAAGGGTTTTTTACTGTGAGAATGGTAAATTTATGGAACGGTCTGCCAATGGATATTGTTATGGCAGGTTCATTGGTCAGTTTCTGCAAACAAGGAATTTACAGATGGCAGCTAGTAATAATTGGATCTCTACAGATGAATTGGGATACTTAATTAGTAAAACCCCTAGAGCACCTATAATTTATACGGTCCCAAATATTCATAAATCCATCACTGCACCACCAGGGAGACCGATAGTATCATCATGTGGATCTATTTTTAAACTGGTCACAACATATGTTAACACATTTCTCGGTGGTGAGAAACATGGAGTCATATCATCGTGATAGCCAGCATCTACTACAAATTTTGAAAGAATATAGGGAAACCCTGGACGGCACTGTTTTTATGAGGTGTGACGTCTCAAGCCTACATGCCATTATTCACCAAATTGAGCGGGTACAAATGTATAAGGAGGCTCCCATAAAATTGGGACACAAATCGCCTCACATTCATTATTTGAAGGATTTACTGTTGTTCTCATTGGAGAATAACTATTTTCGATTTGAATCCACATGCTTTAAACAAATAGCGGGTACAGCTATGGGATCGAATATAGGTCCATCATTTGCTAATATATATATGGAACGATTTCAAAGTGAATATATACTCCTCCTTTGTCAGAACAGGATTCTAATTTATAAACGATACATAGACAATTAATTTTTTCTGTGGATGGGGTATGGTAGGTGAATGTGAAGAATTCAATAAACTGGACTCACCTGTATAATTAACAATGTCATCTTATATCGATACCATTGATTATTTGGATCTTAGGATTTTTTAACAGAATCGTATTATCTTTTCCACCTTGTTTTCAAAGCCTACAGACAGAAAAACCCTTTATGCATGCAGGGAGCTTCTATCCTGAACCCCAAAAAAGGGAATTACTTATTCTCAGTTCCTAAAGGGTACTTAGGAACAACACGGAATTGGATAAGGCCCATATCCAACTCATGGAGATGAGGGATAAATTCCAGAATCGGGGGTATGACTGAGATGATACAGTTCCAAATGGAAAAGGCTATTTCCACTATGACAAGCAAAACTGATAATCGTTCCAATATTGGAGAGAAGGTTGGAAGGATACCTGTGGTTAGTGTATACTCGCCACCTAGTAAATTCTTAAAATGTAGTATACAACAACGGTGGGAGATTAGAGCGAAAGATTGAAACCTTCCCTTTCAGGACTCCTTTTTTGCCTATAGGAGGGGTAAGACTCTCAAAAATATACTTGTGAGGATAGATTTAAGGCATTCCTCCTATGGTAATAAACAGCATGGTTATTTGAAGCCAAAAATGGTTTATTTTAGTGCCATGGGTGTATGGCAAGTAGATATGCAATGGTGGATTAAAATACAAACTAGACTAAATTGCTTGAGTCAATTTGTAATTTATTTTATAAACTGTCCATACAGCAAGTATTATGTGGGCAAAACCACTATGTCTTTAAGAGATCAGTTGGCAAACCATAGACAATCAATTAGAGTGTCCTTAGATGAGTCTGATCATAAGGAGCGAATACGAGAGATGGGAAAGATTCCTGACAAATTCAGAGATCAATCAGTTGCCAGACATTTTAAAACTTAGGGCCATCCTCTAGCTACCCATAAATGGATGGCAATAGATTGGGAGCAATAAAAAGTACTTTTGATCCTCCAAAGTGTTTGCCAATATGTTCAAGAATGATATAGAAACTATGACTAAAAGGAATGAGAAAAGGCAATCGAATCTCACCTAAGGGGAACGTTTAGCCCTTAAAACTTTGAGTGACGACCCGTCAATAATAATCCATCCAGCTGATAAAGGGGGAGGGATAGTCCTCATGGATATTGAATATTACCGACAGGAGGCATATGAACATCTGTCTGACACCCAAACCTACCAAGTTCTATCATGAGACCCCACAACCACTTTAAAGGCCTCTTTAGAACAAAAAATTACCTTTGCTGAATGGATGAACTGGATTAATCAGAATGACAGAAAATACCTCACCACGGAATGGCCTCATTGTCCCATCTTCTATACGGTCTCAAAGATCCACAAGTCCTTATCGAAACCTGGACGTCCAAAAGTAGCATCATATGATTCATTAAGTAAACCTGTTTCAGCATATGTGGATCACTTCTTACAGCCGGCTGATGAAATCTTAGGGAAGGCAGACATCTTATAAAGATTTTGAATGAATATGAGGGACCATTGGAAGGTACCATTCTGATAACGTGTGACGTGCTGAGCCTATACACTGTCATCCCCCAGATGGAAGGGATAACGGTGTGTAAAGAGGCTCTAATTAACATAGGACACTCAAGCCCTCCAGTGGAATTTCTGATAGACCTGCTGAAATTTGTCTTGAGCCAAAACTATTTCCGATTGGAGACACGGTATTACAGACAACTTTTAGGAACAGCCATGGGCACTAATGTTGGTCCATCATTTACTAATCTCTTTATGCAAAACTTTGAAGAGAGATTTATTTATCCAAAATACAGTGGTCAACTATTGATCTTCAAGCGATTCATAGACGACATACTATGGAAAGGCACGGACAGGCAACAAAAAGATTTATTGAACAACCAGTTGCCCTGGCTAATTTTTCGGTGGATGGCAATAGACCACATGATATCATTAGAGGGCACTGATAGAAATAAAAGACTACTACAAAGGGAATCCTGGTGGATCAAAGAACTTGATACAGTAACTCCTAAGGGACTTAATGAAACCCTCCCCTTATCTTGTTTTTTTATAAATTAAATAGTATTTTTTTTATAAATTAAATAATATTTTTTATACCCTAAGATCTTCTCTAGAGGGGTGAACTATCGGGGCCCTATTGAAGACTTTAGAAATCTTCCAGCCTGGACTCCTGTCTACTGTGTAATATTTTGAATTGGGACTTTGATCTATTATATCCCAGTAAAGTACGAATCCGATGTTTATAGTTACACTTGGGGGCCACCTTCATCTAGTCTCTTTTTAGAAATGTGAACTAGTCGGAATAGATAGTAATGTATACCATATAATCTCTAAGTCTAACATATTTGGTATTTATAATATAAGTTGAATATGATAATGTTTTCTTAATTTCAGATATTATCGTCCGGTTTTTATCTCTTTGTTGCACAGCTTAGGCTGTTTTATCTAAATTATCTAATACTTACTATTTATTTGCACTATAGCAAGCACTTTTTATAACAATAGTAGTTTTTAGTCACTTTATGACACTGACACTTTATTTGACACTGGATAGTGATATTCTAAGTAGTCTGCATTGATGTTAGACTCAGCACGTAGCACTTTATTGCTACATTAGTAATTTATTGATTTACTTGTTTTGACTTATATTATACAATCAGGGAGATTCAATAAAAGGTCTTATCGTTTAAAATGGTGCTAGTTTTGCCCCAACCAACCAGATCTTATTTAACATTTGAAAGCTAACATCTGATTGGTTGGGGCAAAATTAGCACCATTTTAAACGATAAGACCTTTTATTGAATAACCCTGTATGTTTCTAGTCTTTTCTGGCTGAGGTCAGATAGTTTTTTAACACTATGAGGTTATGTGATATAGTTTTTAGCACTGATATTAAGCCATTTTTTTGGCACAGCATGAGAGTTAATGGGGATTTAGTGGGTGTGAAGTGTTGTTAATTGCATGTGACTTGAACTAGTGGGTGTGTTTTTGTAATCCTGATGACGGTCCCGGGTGGACTGAAACGTGTAGATGTGAAGCCATTCAATAAAGGAAGATACTGTTAAAAAATGCCAGCTGAGGTGCTCCGATCTGTTTGCATTCTCTATATATATTTGAATATATATCTCAATGCATAACTGAAATGACATACAAAAAAATCTAATCGCTCTGCTCCCATATTTTCAAACTAACACCCCTCAAATTTGGTAACAATTTAATTTTAGAATCAACACAACTTTTGCTATGTAACAAAAAGTTGTGTCATTCTTTCATACAGGCATGCAAGAATTTAAGACAAACAAAAATGTTTAATTTTATTTGAATTTCAAGAAAACCTGAAAAAAAGGCTTAGAAATATTGAACAAACATCCAGTACAAAGAAAAATTCCCACTAAATATATGTCTTGAATAAAATGGTACCCTACTTGCATGAGCGTACACAAAGATATGGCCAGCAAATAACTTCAAAGACAGCAAATGCGTTTCCTCTGTCTCGGACACTTCTGTTACTTCCAGGAACAAAAGAGCAGAAATGGCTGGACCGCTAGCGGTGTCTGTAATTGGCTCAGAGTCAGCCAATCACTGATGCGGCTGCCAGTCAGCAGAGGAAGCCGAGGGAACAAGGTTGGGTAAGTACATATTGGTGCTGATTTTAAACTTTAAAAGCTAGCGTTTAGGGATAGGGGGTCCCCTACATTATATGAAGTTTTTTTGTGTTGTTGTTAAACACAGATGAAGCATGAGGGATCCGGAGGAGGGAGGTAGGTAGGGGGGAGAGCTCCACTGCGCATGCCAGAATCCTCTTTAAGGAGCAGGAAAAGGCTCCTACTCTTCACTTTTATGGACTTTAATCAGGCCCTACAGGGCAACCATAAGGAGCAGAGGAGAAAGGGTAAGGATTTTTCAACACTACACAGTGGGGCGAATTTTAGTTGGGGGTGGACATGCCCTTTAAGTAAGTGTGTCATCAGCGAAAACTGAATATACGATTTTACCTGTAGTGATGCTGGTTATGTCTGTGGATTCTGATTTTGGTTGTCATAGGTTCCAAGGCAAATGATAGTGGGCATCCCTGTCTTTCACCATTTTAAATGGTTATACTGTCCAAGGGGTATCCCATATTATTTGCTTTGGGGTTGTTGTATACATTTGTTAGAATAGAGACTGTATGTGTATTTGGTATATGTGTATTGCCATACGTGGGGGGTTATCTTTCCGACTCAGAGGTTAGATACGAATGGAAAGTACTATTTTTTATGCTCCTGAAGCATCTATTCTCAATATCCCTTCTCTCCCATGGTGCTCTCCATTTCCGGCAGCCGCGTCTGTGATTGGCTGCCTCTCAGCTAATCACAAAGCCAGCTGCAGGTCCAGCCCTTGCTTGCAAGTTCCGGCAAGCAGGGAGGCAGATCAGAGTGCCGCATGAGCAAGGGGCTGTAAGTAGAGTTCTGAATCTTTTTTTTCTTAGAAATCTGATTTGGAGGTTGGGGGTGGGCATGGATGCCCTACTACATATTAAAGGTTTTATCTTAGGGTGGAGATGCCCTTTAAAGTACAGTTTGTCTGGAAAAAAGAATATATAATGTTTCCTACTTTTTGTGTTTTTTTTTCTACAGTAACACTTCACTTTAATCATACGAGTGCAAAATCCTGAAAATTCTTCTGGCAGAAATAGGCCAGCATATAGCAAAAACCATTTTGCAATGATAAATTTAAGCTGCCAAATATTTATGGAACATGCACGGGTGCACAAACAGACATGGCCAAATATATTTTTGGAACTCAAAAAACTTTCAGCTAAGTAACAATACCATACTTTCTTTCATGTAAAGTATGTAGTATTTAGTATTCCTCTGTAAGCTGCTTCAGGTATTGCCCTGGTGTTCTATCCCGAACACCTAGAATCTGTAAAAAACAGATGGTAGTAAAGGGCTCCTGGAGGACTCAGGCAATCACATCAGGTATTGTAAATTAAATACTTTTATTGTGAATTCACAATTCAGACTACTCAGCCAATCACAAATGCAGCTGCCGGTCAAGCCCCTTATGCTGTTCTGTGAGGAAGAACGGTGGGAAAAAAGGAAGGTGTCTTTTGGAGCTAAATTTTAGATTTTAAACCTAGTGAGGTCTAGGTTATGGGGTTTCCCTAAAGGGTAACTCCAGCCTCAAAAAATATTTCAAATTATTACCCCCCCAAAATCCCAGTTGCGTTTTATTCTTAACTTCATCTAATGGTCCCACGGTGAGTTAATAGAACTTACAGAATAAGGATCCCACACAGCAGATTACCGTCTCCTCTATAATGTTGCAAGCTGGTTATGAGTGTGCTTGCAAGCAGGTTATGAGTGTGTTGCAACCGCTTCATCGGTAATGGCTGTCAGGTCTACCACGCGGGAACGCCGTACGCGCTCGCCGATGACGGCTTCGGAGCCGCATTTTGAAGCCGTCATCGGCGAGCGCGTACGGCGTTCCGCGTGGTAGACCTGCACTAATTTTGAGTGATGGATTATTTCCTCTGATCTGCTGCTAAAAGCCCCATCGGTGATCAGTTAGTCCCTTTAGCCTGTCCGTGACATTAGGACTGTGAGTGTACTAGATGTTAATTGTTATATAGAGACTGCTTGTTCAATACACAGGACGGAGGTACCACTTTACTGTATATATAAATAGATATACTTCGATACATTTTTGCACCTTTTGTATAGATGTGACAGGTAACACGCTATGTATATATTAGATTTTTAATTGTTTTTAATAAGTTAGGAGGTATTTGGGTAGATATGTCCCTGAGTGTTAAATAAAGGATTTTTATTTTTACTATATAGAGTGTGCAGATTGCTTCTTTGAAGGGGATTCTGTGGTTTCTTCTGTATATACATCACGGCCATGACTGACAGTCATTATCCGGAAGAGGAGAGAAGACCAGCTAGGGATCCTTGTTCGGTAAGTTCTAATAACTCACTACGGAAGTGTCGGATGAAGTTAAGAATAAAATACAACTGGGGTTTTGGGGGTAATCTTTTGAAAAATACAAAGTATTTTAAGGCTGGAGTTATCCTTTAATTCACAATATCTGGTATGATTGTCTGAGTTCTCAAAGAGTTCCTTAATACCATTCAGTTTTTTACAGATTCTTTCATACATACATATAAGCTGCAAATTTAAAAAATGCCAACTAAATATTAATCTCCCACATATCATGAATAATTCAGTACCACACTTTCACCAATTCACAAAGAGACTCAGCCAGAAAACAGTCCCAAATTGGGTTGATGCATAACCTTGTGGCTTTGCTCTTAGTATAACTTGCATTGGTTTCAGACTAACCTCAACACTAGTAAAGATTATACACACTCAGTTATACAGGTATGGTATCTTTCTATTATTCATGCAAGCAGAATTCTAGATACAGTTTCTTTAAGAAATTTGCACTTTAGCTGATTTCTGGAAAAAAGAAAAATGTAAGAAAGTAAGTAAAATGTAGAAAGGCCCAAAGTAAGAAAGTGATTTCAAATCAACAGACATGTCCAAAAATGATCTCCCACATGTCCTGAATAAAACAGCACCCCACCCATTGATGAACAATGGGATATGGTGGAAAAATGCCCTAAATAGACGTAAAGCAAAGAGTGACATTACAGCTAAAATGTAATGTTAAAAAAGGCATTCTCAGTCAGTGCTTTTTCTTAATATTTTATTATTTTCTACATGTAACATTTCAGGTAGCACGGACTGTTGTCTCCCAGGAAAGACAGCCTTTGGGCACAATTTAACACACAAACAGGCAACAGTCTTTGGATTGATTTTCAAACTGACCTCAGTCAGGTTTATTTAGTGTATTAGCTCACACAATAAAATAATAAATCCTATGCCACACTGGCCTTACTAATACAAAATAAGTGTCCCTGGCTGTTTGAACACTCACAGTCCAGTACTCACACAGCTCTGTGTCTCTCCCTGGAGAATTAGCTGGTTGGACCCAGTCTCCTACTGGGGTTTACAACTCTGACACTCAGAGGTACTGGTCTGCCTGCTTGCAGACCCTCAGGCTCCTTGCCTGATCAAACTCTCCTTGGAGAATTAGCTGGTTGTACCCAGTCTCCTACTGGGGTTTACAACTCTGACACTCAGAGCTACTGGTCTGTCTGCTTGCAGACCCACAGGCTCCTTGCCTGATCAAACTCTCCTCCCAAAGCAGGCTACACCTGCCCTTTTAATTAGTGAGCTCCAGCCACAGGGAATTAATTGATCTAAACTGGACTGGACCAGCACTGAGACCATTTACCATTAGTGTCTTGGGCCACAGTAGCAAACTATATCACAATTTAAATCATTTTATGACTTTCTTACATTTACACCTTTACATACATTATAGACCAATATTGAAGGCATCAAAACTATGAAAGAATAAATATGGATTTATGCAATAAACTAAAAATGTTAAACCAGAATATGTTTTATATAGTAGCCTTTTGCTTTAATGACAACTTTACACACTCTTGGCATTCTCTCAGTCAAATGCATGAGGTAATCAGCTGAAAAGGCTTTTCCAAGTCTTGTTTCCAGTTGTGCTGAGCACTCAGCCATCCAACTCATTTTAAATGAACACTAAACTGAAAAAAATTACTTTATTCTTTTATAATACATAAGTGTGATATTTTATAATGGGAGCTGCAGTGGTATATATCCTTATAAAAATCACTCAGCTATGCAGTGTTTAACTTCACTAATGGGACCTGCTGTAGCTGCTTCCTGTCACTTCATAACCAATGTCTCTCTCCTCCTCCACAAAGATTTGTTTAACCACATAAATGCTGTTACAGAAGGAAGCTTGGAGGGTTTAAATAAAGGTATGAATAGGGACAAGGCTAGAATTTAAAATGTGAATGCGGTGAAGGAATCAGATGCTTATGTATTATAAGAAATAATGCTCCCCTGTACATTATTATTTAAGGATATTACGCCACCTCGGACTTCCCTGCCCTGTATAAAACCACTCGACCTATGGCCTTGTGCTTCTATATGGTCAGGGAACTCCTCTGTGGTGTAATATCCTGTATTACACTGTAAGGGGTACATTATCCCTTATCTTTATTTTTAGTGCTGTCAGGAACTTGATCACATTTTGCTCTCAGTGCTCCCTGTCACTACATCTCCTCATGTCCTGTTCAGCTCAGTCCTAGTTAGTATGCATGTCTCCTCTCTATGTATCCACCCCCTCCCCAAACTGAACCACAGATAGAGTGTGCGTGTGTAGTGAAGATGATCTGTGCCCCACTACAGCCAATAACATTCACCCAGTGATCTTGTGTTATAGTGAAAGTAAAACTGCTTTGCTATGGGAAGCTAAGCCACACTGGGAGCTGTTTGAATCAAGTAAGATTTTCTTTTAGCTGGAGTTTAAAGGTGTGTGTGTATATGTGTACGTGTGGGGTGGAACTTTGTAATTTCTTTAGGTGCAGTGCTACATTGGGACTTAAGTAACACAGACAACAGCCAACTGCAGAATTGGGTTTATCTGCACAGAAAAAGCACAGAGAAACATATAATGCTTATTCCTTTTCCTGATCTTAATGCTGAATCAATTAGCCATACAGTGACAGAGAAATAAGCTTTACTTTTATAGAATGGATAGTGTCTACATGTAGTGTTCCAGGGGGAGGGGCTAGATGATTGACAGTTTTTTACTGACTAGCTGTGCCCCACCCTCTTTAAAAAGTAAAGCTGGGTACACACAGAACAGATCAGTGAAAGATCTGCATACACACAGTCCCGAGTGTTCTCCCTATACACATCATAGGGAAGAACGCTCAGGACTGTGTGCTTCCCTCGGCCGCGGCAGACTCCTCTATAGGGTTTCTAGCGCAGCCATTGGAAATTTTAGGTCTTTCCCGAATGAGTGTTTGGCCGACCTGATCGTTTGGCGGCCGCACGCTCATTCAGAAAATGAAGGTACACACAGTAATGATAAAGCCGACGGTATCGGGGCTTTATCATTACTCTGTGTACCCAGCTTATCCCAAGGGATAGGAAGGTCAGAGAAGACCCACTATGGGAAACAGAGCTGCCCCAGAGCTTACCACAATGGGAAACAGAGCTGCCCCAGAGCTTACCACTATGGGAAACAGAGCTGCCCCTGAGCTTACCACTATGGGAAACAGAGCTGCCCCAGAGCTTACCACTATGGGAAACAGAGCTGCCCCAGAGCTTACCATTTTGGGAAACAGAGCAGCCCCAGAGCTTACCACTGTGGGAAACACAGCTGCCCCAGTGATTACCACTATGGGAAACAGAGCTGCCCCAGAGCTTACCACCTAAGTTTACATGTCCTTTAAATCATCTCAATAGCATTTAGAAACACTTTTTGTCAAATAGCTCTTACATAACAAAAAGATGTGATTTGGGGGTTTTGTTATGTTGAAAATGAAGTTTCCACTAAGTGAAAAGCAGATGGGATGTCATGTCACTGCAGAATGCTGGAGTAGTCATGTTGGTTTAAAGGATACACTAAGAAAAAAAACTATCCGTTTTTGCAATAATTGACGAACGGAAGCAAAATATATAAAGGGTTATTCAATAAAAGTTCTTTTTTTTAAAAATGGTGCTAATTTTGCCCCAACCAATCAGATGTTATCTTTCAAATGTTAAATAATATCTGATTGGCTGGGGCAAAATTAGCACCATTATAAATAAGAACTATTATTGAATCTCCCTGATAGCTCCTTTACCTCCTGTTCTTCAATTATTGCAAAAACCTTTAAGTGCGTCTATATGAATATGGAATAAATCACCAACAGCATCACTGGCAAAGCACCCTCACACTATCATACCTCCATGAATTAAACCATTTACTCATATTTTCTGCATCTTACAGTCCAAGACTCAAATTCAGTACTTGAAATATATCCTTTATTGTCACAGAATCATATTGCACTCTCTATATTAAATACATAAATGTTCATAAGTGCCATAGAAAGTGCAATGTATTTCAATTTTAGGTGCCCATAAAAGTCAATAATACACCAGCTGGGATTTCCTGGCTGTTAAACCATGTATATGTTCTGCTGTTTTTTAAATTTTTTACTTTAAAGCGCTTCTCCACACAAAAACCAATCTTATACAGATATGTTTATCTCCCCCACTCCCCATTTTCATCCCACCTACCTTTTTGTAGGACACTCCTGATCCCCGATCCCTTTAGTGCTGCAGCTTCCAGGGGATCACCCTCAGTTAAAGTCATGATTATGATATTCCAGCCAATGGCTGATACTGAAGCCACTTCTGCTGCTGTGCATGCTCATAACTAACACGTTAAAGCAGCAGTGGAGGATCACCCTGGGCAGTACCATTGCCAACTTTAGCTAGGGCAATTTTGAAGTCACTCCTGTGGCATTGGAATCTCTGTTTAAAAGGAACAAATGTCTTCCCCACATAGACTAGAGAGCACGGATATTTCCACATATACACGCAAAAATCCCTGTTGCAGTTTAAATATGCCGATATCTTGAAAAACAAGCCCGAATAGGGATGATTAAATGTGTTCCCAACCATGAGTGCACATAACATTACATTGCAATTGCTGCATTTGAAACATCCTGTCCTGGATGAAAAAACAAAGGGGGCTTTCTTATATTTAGGCACTGGGTCTGCCTGCACAAGTTTACTGTACAGAGAGCATCCTTTGGAATAAACACATAAAGGTTTACCACGTGTCTCAAAACCCAGTGAGAGATTTCCCTCAATAGATGGCCAGAATCTATTTAGGTTATGCTTAATAATATGTGAACCAGTTGAATATTGTTGGACAAAAGGTATACCTGAAGCGGATCTGCACCCAATTTTAGGTCCTGTCATATTAGCAAGAACTTCATTCATGATATTTACAGCACTGGTGTTAGAAAACACATCAATAATTCTGGAGCATACATACTATTGAGTATAGATCCTACCATAGAGATGTCTAAAGTGAAATCTCTCACTAATACAGCACTTCTAACTAATTGGATTGACCAGCAGACGTGATTTTATCAATGAGTTACATCCCAAGAGACTGGTACTGTATGGGCTTCCCATTCAGACCAATTGTGTCTGCCATTGGATCAGTATTTCAGTCACTGGCCCAATATGTTGATTTCTAAAAAACCTTAAAACCTTAAACCTTATTGTGCCCTCACTTTACTCATATGTGAGAGACACTAGTGATTTCTTGGAGAAGCTCAGCAGTACCGGTCCCTGGCAAAGCCATTGGTACATGATTACTGGGATATCACTTCTCTTTATACCAGTATTGAACATGACAAGGGGTTGAATGCCATTCAATATTTCATTGCCAAGAATCATTCAGGTAATCCCCCCAATGAGTTTCTCATTGGATGTTTGGACCTTATTTTGTGAAATAGCTATTTTAAATTTATATGTGTTTTTTTCCTGCAAGCATTCGTCATGGCTATGGACAGTCCAGTGGCACCTTCCTATGCGAATCTGTATGTGGGCTTCCTTGAGGAGAGTCGTGTGTACTCTCATCCACTATTCAAGGCCTATGTGATTGAATTCTGGCGTTACATAGATGATCTGTTTATTATTTGGTCAGGGTCACTTAAGCAGGCTGATGAATTCAAACAATTTTTTAATACATTAGATCATCGTATTAAATTAACCGTTGAAATTTCGATGGAGACAATTCATTATCTGGATGTTATGGTTCTCATACGTGACATTTGTGTGCACACGACTCTCTTCACGAAGCCCACTGACAGAAATACTCTTTTACATAGTTTAGAAGGAGATACTTTCCATCCGCCCCACAATTTTAAGTGTCTCCCTATGTCACAGTTTACATGAGTCACCGTTTATAAATATGCCCCAAAGTGATGTGAATTAGGAGATATATCAGTTACCTGCCACTGTGTTTTGGTGGGTGCCTAGAGCTGTGCACTTTGAAGCAGTTGATTTGAAGCAGACTTGCAGTTAATCAAAAGTGATTAACTGCAACTTTATGAGTTACTATGAGAACTATGGGCTAGTTCAGATATTTCAAACTCACGGGCAAATATTTTGATAATTATTGAAAATTCGATAATAATCAAATTCTCGAATCGGTAACCCTCAAATGTATCCTTTGATTTCGGTAACCCTCAAATGTATTGTTCGATTTGGGTAACCCTCAAATGTAGCCTTTGCTTTTGGTAACCCGCGAATGTAGCCTTTGCTTTTGGTAACCCGCGGATGTAACTCTTAAATGTATTGTTCAGTAACCCTCAAATGTAGCCTTCGATTTTGGTAACCCAAGAATGTATTGTTTGATAACCCTAAAATGTAGCATTCGGTGACCCTAGAATTGGCCATAACCCTCAAATGTAGCATGTGGAAACCTGACAATTGCTCGCTCATGGAGGAAGGAAGAGTTTAAAGTTTTGGTGATAGGTACATGTTCCCCAGACCATTTCCCAGGTGCTACAGCCATTTACAGTAAGTTACCATTGCTATTTTATCTGTATATCTGAACTTTTCGACCTATTACTCTCCATTGACTTTAATGGGTTCTTTTTGAACTACTAGTTCGGAAGTTCAAAAACGAACCGAATTTTAGGAAATTCGCCCATCTCTATTGAGCAACAACAGCTCAGAAATCATCCCTCCTTCTGTCACAGAACACAGATTTCAGTGCAGTTTTTGTGTCAACACATTATAAATGCTCCTGTCCCTAACAATGATAAATGCCTTTGCTTTTCATACAAAAAAAGTAATATTTACAGTTTATTTCTTTGCAAGCATGGATGTAAGAAACAATATAAACAACACTGCAATGTCAGAATCTAAATTCTTACTCACTACCTAATAAAAAACAAGCAAGTTAGTTTTACAAGATCTATTTCTCATGAATCTATATTGGAGGTATATTGGTGTTCCCTTACAGAGGTGGCTGAAATGCTTAAATGTAATGCTTATGCTTTGCCTTATTTTGGTTTATTTTCTTGCCAGATTTTAATATCCACCAATTGAATACAATTGTATTGGGGGCAATACAATTTGTTAACCAGAAAAATCATCGTAAATAAAGCCCACACTACCTAATGTACAGTATTATCAGTGTTAACAAGGGTTTTCCATTGACTTTACTGGGGCATGCATGGTTTACAAAACTTTTTGTAAATAAAATACACACATAATGTAATTATTTAGATGTTATAGGACAGCAATACCGTTTTTTAATCCCCCCCCTTTAAAAGTAAGCAGGTTGAGGACCTAAACTGCTAGGTTTTCACCCCTAGGTTTAACTTCTAAGTCCTGTACTTAAAAATTCTCCACTTCCCTCATCAATATGAAGACATGCTTCTTCAACAGTGTGTCTTTCTATTGGTCAGATAGCAAACTGGAAGAAAGTAGCAGCCATCAGAACTTCTATAGGTAAGTACAGGACTTTGAAATTGAACCCAGGTGTGAGGACCTAGTGGTTTAGGTCCTTTACCCTGGGTACTTATAAAGGGTCAAACAAGGGGATCGTGGGACAAGGCAAGTATAGTTATGCTTTTAAGTTTTGCACTTCTATGTATGTTGTTATACATAGAGAGAACAACAAGAAGTGTTAGAGAAAGATTTTGGAAGCACAAGGCCGAGTCTCACAAATGCTATACCTGTTCCTATTCATTATAAAGAGATGTGAAAATTCAATTGTGAAAGATACAGAGCTCCTTATACTAGAACACGTTACTTTATACAAACCAACCTATAACAATATCCAACTGAATTTGAGAGAATCCTTATTACATGGACACAATCAGACCAGGGGTCTAAATGAAAGATTAGAGACCTCAGTCCTCGTGTTAAAGGGCATGTCCACCCATTTTTTAAAAAATTTCTGTAGTTTAGGGCTCCCTCCCCCAAACGCTATAGTTATTTGCAGAAAAACTCTCCCAATATCTACTTACATTGCCTGTTTACCCTGACATTCAGTCCCGGCCCTCTGCTTGCATGAAACTGCAAGCAGGGGGACGGACCGGCAGCCGCGTCCGTGGTTGGCTGTGAGTTAGCCAATCACGGACATGGCTTTCGGCTGTACTGAAAGTTGTACTGAAATTTTTCTACACTACACAGTGGGGCCAGTAGTGGGTTAAATTGTAGTTTTGGGTTGGACATGCCCTTTAAGGGTTCCATTTTTGGGTATCTTAAAGGATATCTATACTCTAAAAGTTAAAAGACAACAATATCAAAAAAAATAACATCACCCCCATTACATGTCCACACTTCCAGCAGCTGAAATCACTTACTCTCATTTACAACTGTGCAGCCTTCCCTTAGATATCAGACAGCAAAGATGAGTGCTAAAATCACGCCTCCTAGACGGCCATGGGCCCTGATTAACACATCATTTGTCATTGGCTGGTGGGAATGTCTGTTACAACCTCTCTCCTCCTCTTCTGCCAGTGAAACAAACTTGAACTGTTTGGTTGCTAGGATACAGCCTACATAATCAAGCTGATCAAGGATGGGTGGAGGAATGTTTTCTCACATGCCAGTTTTGAGAGACAGTTACAGGCAAACAGAATTGTTACACCCCCTTCATGGTGTGGTTAATTGAAAGCTCAAAATCAGGAAAAAAATGTATGGGGAGGGCTGAATACCATTACTCTTTTGAAAATTAAAAAAAAATGCATTGAGGCAATACAGTTATCCTTTAACTGTTTAAAAATAGAAAGTACCTGGAAGGTTGGATTGGAGGTTGGATATCCCTGTCCCAAGTACTTTTCAGTTTAACTGTATTTGAAATAAACTTTACACACAATAGTTTTCCTTTAAACATTTATTAGGCAAAGTTCAATACTGGGTTAAAGAGTATCCTCATAAAACAAGACCTAAGAACAGAGCAGGATTATCCATTAAGGCAAGCTAGGCTGCTGCCCAGGGCCCAGTAAACATCAGGGAGCACCACTTCAGCACTACAGTCCATATAAGAAGGGGGCCCCAAATGTCAGCCCTGCCCAAGGCCTAACTTGATATCAATCCATCTCTGAGACAACTAGAAGCATATATATATATAATATATATATACTTGTAATGTGGGCAGTCACAATTCACAATTTGTGCCTGGTACTATCAATTAAATATGTGAGCTATAAAAATGAGAGGGGGAGAGTTCCAAAGGTAGGGAGAAGCAAGAGAGAATGGTTTAAGATGGGAGGAAGCACTGTTTGTTGGGGGTTTGTACAAAATAACAATATTATGCATGACTTACATTTAACTGTGTCATAATAATGTGCCATTAAATAAATATAACAATCTATTTAAATGTCAGCAACAGAAAGAAAAATTAATATGTTCTTGTGACTCCAGGTGGCAGCAGAGTATAGGAGGCAGAGTTTCAGCAATGTTCAGCAATGGAGTAGTTGCACAGATTTGCAGTCTACGTACATTTTTTTCTTACCTTTCATATAAGAAATGTATGATCTGATAATGAAAGCATTTATGATGGTTTGAAGTGGGTGCCTACATCTGAATGTCTGTAATGCTCAAACCATATTAGCTTCAGTTATTCTGCTCACCAGCAGACTAATGCAGTGTAAAGAGAATGTGCAATTCTCCATAGCTTTCCTTTCAGTAGTGCAACTTTACTGCAAAGAAATGTCCTTGACTCTATAAATGTGTTTGTATCCCAATATTACAATAAATGACTTTACATTTATTTCTAGCAGTTTGGCTTATTTTCTGTGGTGGCTGGCAGACTGGTCGTTGACTACTACTGTTTTGCTGTGAGTACTTGGTGGAAGTAGTACAGAGGGGTCTGTGCAGACTGCAGAGGGGATTGTTTTGTTTGATTATTTTTTTGATTTTTATAGTGGCTGTGTATTGTACACAAAATGGCTTCCTTTGCCACAGAGGACCTCATTGCTAAGTTTAACACCACCAAGAGCTTTATGACGCACATTAGATATAAGGATACACACTGGAACAAGCAAGTTTGGAAAAACATCCAAGTGAGCTATTTGAGGATGCATGGCCCACATTAACGGACAAACAGAAGGACAAAAAAGGTATATATATTTTATTTTGAAGTATTTTACTGTATCCTTTTCATATATCATTCAGTGGTCATTCAAGAATGTATTTTTGGTCAATGTAGTACATTGGAGAGGTTACATGGGGGTCCTCAAGAGATTGACAGAAATTGTATGGTTCCACCATTTTAATGAATACAGATAGATATTTCTATATTTTTATTTATAATATCATGTGCAAGGTGTATTGGTGTCTGAGAAATAAATAACATTTTATTTAAAAAGTAATTCTTATAAGGGTTCCTACCTTTCGGTGACTTTGAGTGAATTTTTTAATAATAATATATAATCTTAATTTTATGTAGGGGTAAAAAAAAGGTTGAGAAACACTGATGGTAGGAATGTAGGAGTTGAACATGCATGGTTTTTTGTTGTTATGAACAAAATATTTAAACAGTTCAAGACACAAAGAAAAGATGGATATCTGTAAAAGATCATTTTAAGAGGCATATTAATGCAGAGAAAGAGGACACAAGTAGTGGCTCTGGTTCCAGCAGAAGAGTCCGGTACAGATATGCTTCTCTGCTGGACTTCTTGAGACCTGTGATGGAGTTTGCTCAGTAAATTTACTTTATTATATATGCATATCTAACGTATTTTCAGCATGCATATTTATAATGGTCATGTTCCATAGGCCTGAGGATAACATTGTTGAGGAGAGTATGGTCGAATCTGAGGTATGCCCAAGTGTTTCAGGAGAGGAATCCACCCTGGATGAAAACCAGGATACAGACACATCTGTTGTTGCTGATGTACCATGTGACACTGTAGAGGAATCAGTTGTTGGCCCACCATCATGTGCTCCTTTGTCAGGTGTTGAGAATTCAACAAATACATCATCTTCCTCTTCCAGAATATCTAGGCCTGCATCCAAACCGGCTTCAGTAAAAGGACTCAAAACCAAAAAAAAAAAAAAAAGGAAGATCCCTTGATATCTTCAATACAATCAGTTATGATGTCTTTAAAAAACAAGAACATAGAAAGGAAATTAAAGATCATTTCAAAGTTGTTGGCTCACAGAGGTCACACACATTTGCTATGAGCTTGGTGCCACTATTTGACAAAGTCAAAGATGACAATTGGTTTTCCCTAACGTTTAATGTAATGCAAGATATCTGTTGTATTCAATTAGATCAACTGGACTTGAAATGTAGTTCTTGAAGACGTTTCGCTAGTCATCCGACTGGCTTTCTCAATTCAGAATGACTTGTACAAGAATCTGTGGCAATTATGTACCCTGGAGAATCCCAATTAGCATATCACAGCCAGGTGTTAAGGGTGTATTAGATAGTGGCTAAGAGGTGTTAAGGAACGCCCAGAGTAAGGTGTTAAAACAGCATTGTACATGGCGACAGTTGTTGTCGAACCCCCCCCACCTCTATTTAGGCTTGGTTTCTTTATTTTCACATAAATGGCCTCCTTAACACCTCTCTTGAACCAGTCACGTTCCTTCGCCAGTATGTATCAAGAGAGGTGTTAACGTGACTGGTTCAAGAGAGGTGTTAAGGAGGCCATTTATGTGAAAATAAAGAAACCAAGCCTAAATAGAGGTGGGGGGGTTCGACACCAACTGTCTGCCATGTACAATGCTGTTTTAACACCTTACTCTGGGCGTTTCTATAACACCTCTTAGCCACTATCTAATCACACCCTTAACACCTGGCTGTGATATGCTAATGGGATTCTCCAGGGTACATAATTGCCACAGATTCTTGTACAAGTCATTCTGAATTGAGAAAGCCAGTCGGATGACTAGCGAAACGTCTTCAAGAACTACATTTCAAGTCCAGTTGATCTAATTGAATACAACAGATATACCATGACCTGGATGAATGAGAACCTTCACAAGCAATGTAATGCAAGCCATCTCATACCCCTTCCATTTCACTTTCACATGTGTCAGCGGAGCAAGGAACACCACAAAAACAACAACAAATTAATTCAGTTCATGCCTCAATGGAATCATCAAGACCATACAAACCACCGACAAAACCTCTACATCAAGAACCCTCAATGCAGCCATATGCTCAACCAATGCACAACAGAGAACCAATGTCATTTTAACAGTCAACGATGCTGAGACCACATCAACAATCTGTGCAAATACAACAACAACCAAGTATATATCCTCCCAGGCAGGTACAATCCCTCCATAGTGAAAGTGCTCAGTATGTTCCACAGTATTCACAATCATCGCATCCACAACAAAATCAACAATTCATGCATCAGTCATCCTTCCATACTATGCAACAGCAGTGGCAACATCCAAACCATTCACCACTCTCCAACCCTGGCTCTTCTAATCATTGGAGGAAGGTTAAACAGTCCCACAGACAGGGCTGTAAAATAAACCAACTCCACCGCACCTTAAAGGGGCGGGTACATACTATGTCATAAAAATATCCAAAATGTAGGGATTACTGGTCCTCCATATGAAATATTAGTCACTGTTATCCACAGAGTTTGCAAAAAGTCTCACCCACAGGGATGTCATAATAAGCAAGTATAACAATCTCTCCAACTATGTATGTCAGACTCCATGTTTCATGAGGACCATAAGGACTATTAGTAGTCCATTTTTCGGTAATGTTGTTTATGTTATATTTATACATATATGTGTATTGCTGAGTTGAGGCTTCAATTGACCTTTCTTGTAGCAATATTTTCAAAAAAAATGTTTACATTTATATATTTTTTATATGTGTGCCTTGCCGATGTGATACAGTTTCATATAGTTTTCATATATGTGCCTTGAACACATGCTGAGGTGATGGTGTAATCTACCTCACTAGTGCCAATACCACTATAATAATTTGCACTAGTGTTTTAAATATTTCTTACATGTGTACCTTGAACATAAGCTGAGGTGATGGTGTAATCTACCTCATTTCTGTCTCTACCATAGGTAGTTTGCACTAATGTTGTTTGATTATATAGTTCATATATGTGCCTTGAACACATGCTGAGGATATGGTGTAATCTACCATAGGTAATTTGCACTTATGATGTTTTATTATATAGTTCATATATGTGCCTTGAACACATGCTGAGGTGATGATGTAATCTACCTCACTTGTTAGTGATATTAAAAAGCACAAATATGTTTATTTTGTAGTTAATTAAATCATTTTATTGAAATATATCTCTTTATTTCAAACAACACAACCAAATAAAAAATGTAAACAAAAGTGAAAGGGTTAGAAATTGTACAGGGAGAAAAATTTCACATGTACTGAGTTTGCCAAGACACTGAACCCTCATCTGACATAAAATAATCACAAAGTGTGATGCCACTCAGTGCTCCACGTGGCACACTACTTTCCATAGAAGGTAGTGACTGCTCGATGGTTTCTGGAATAGTCACCACTTCTTTTCCCCTCAGATAATTGTGCATAATACAAGCAGCTTTTACAACTGCAACTGCATGGGATGGGCTTATCTGTATGGAGGTATGCAGTACTCTCCATTTATTGGCCAAGATACCAAAGGAGAACTCAACCACCCTCCGTGCTCTTCTCAGTTGGTAGTTGAATACCCTCCTTTCATTATTTAAAGACCTTAGAGCAAAAGGTCTCATGATGTGTTCTGATAGTCCAAACCCCTCATCTGCAACTAACACATATGGGTAGGGTGGGTGTTCAGTTCCATGGTTTAGGGGGAGGTAGATCCTGTTGTCCCTGTCTCAGTTTAATCCCAAAACTGCTGTTCAGCAACTTCCATAAGACCCCACATCTATGTAGGTGAACCGATAGTCAGCATCCACAACAGCTAGAAGGACAATCGAAAAGTACTTTTTATAATTAAATTACCTGCTGCCACTGAAGGGTGGCATCACCATGCGGATGTGCTTACCATTGATTACACCTACACAGTGAAGGAAGTTGTGCTTCTCCCAGAATTGATGACTGATCTCCTCGCATTTTGAAAAATTGGAGAAAGGCATGAATTCTGGCTGGAGCTTTTGCCACAACAGTATGCATGTCTCCGGCACTATTTCCTGAATGGGTGCTCTCCCCATATGGAATTCCAAGTTAAGAGATCGAAACGAATGGCCAGTTGCCAGAAATCTAGAGGGAGAAAAGGTGTGGTGAAGTATTTGGTAAGACCTTTTTTCTACATAAAGGGAAACACAATACATGTTTACTTTATTTGTCACAGTAGCTTCTTTAATATAGTATGGGCCTTGGGTGTTTACTGGGGACCACTCAGACCTGCACACACAAACTTCACCACACACACACACAACATAAAAAACACAAATAGTGCATTGCCATGCTTACCTCAATGTGACCATAAGCCTTTCAATTGGTGTGATACTTCTTCGAAAAGTTGTAGCTTCTTTTTTCAGTACATCTTTCATAATGTCCAGCAGATCATCAAAACAGTAGAAGGGGGGCACAGTAGATTACAGTGTGAATAAACACAAAATATAAAGTAAAACCATTAGAGGAATGAATAGACCCCTACCTTTCTAAAAAGTCATTCTTGTATAGGACTGAAACTTATCTGGATATTGTCGAAGATCAGAATAAAGGGTCCAAAATTCCCCTTTCTCCTCTCTCTCCTGCAACAAAGGATGGACCCAGTATCTTCTGCTTTGTCTTCTGCGGCGGACAGCAGCTGCCAAGAGCAACAAGATCAAAAATTCCAGCACCATTTTGAGCAGAGTTCAACAAACACATGCCTATACTCTCCCAAGGACACCAGCAGGAAATCCTGTCTATCTGCATTGGCGTCGGATTTCCATGGTTACATCCCGTGCAATGTGCGCACCCATGCACGTTCGATACAGGAGGAGTGGCGGGGGGTGTCCTCAGATCACCTAACTGGGGTATAAATGATTGCTAAGTTCCGAGGGCTCTCCCCAGCTATGATTAAGTCCCTCTGTGTGGGACAAAACGCGTCAAGGGTCTCTCTTGATGTGACTTTTTAAACTTTATGTGTATATCCTAGCCTAACCTGACTGTATTTTGTTGGCTGCCTGATCCTCCTCAATATTACATTTTGGGGGGGCGTAATACTGGCAGCCACTTTTCTTACCCTTCTTTTCAGTGGCTTCCATACTAGAAACCACTTCTGTGCTTACAGATATCAGGTGTTTGGCTTTTCCTTTCTGTGGGAACATATTTATTAGCATAGGGACCTAGACCAGGGATTTCCCTTATTTTGGACTAGCAGGAGCACTGAGTTCTCTAGGGACACTAGGGTTCACTTGCTATAATTGGGGAGGTGGAGAAGTGTACCCATATACATTATTCCCACCCCCTAACCTGTGCTCCCCCCTTTTTTGTTAGCCCTTTCTGTGCTTGTGGAGGCTAACAAGATTGAGTTACTTCTCCCTGCCAGTATCTTTTGCTATATATTAGCGGCTTCCCACCTGTATAAGTTTTTATTGTGTGTGTTTTTATATACTTTTAATGCATATTTAATAAAGTTTATATTAAATTTTAATTCACTTTCCCTCTGGAACAATTGCATTTATAGTTGGTGTAATACATTGGAGGGGGATACTTAAAACTTTCTTTTTTCTTTCTATTGTATATATATCCCCAATTACCCTTTCTCCACAGATCAGCTTTTTGGACTGTGCATCACACCTTTCTCTTTATTCACCAGCAGGAAATGACATCAGCTGGAACACAGGAAATTACATTAAAATGCATTGCAACGGAATAAAAACTGAAAAGCGATTGAGGTGCAAAAATGGACAAAAACGCTGAACAACGCATTACATTGCAATCGCATAATAACGTATAAAAATGCATAAAAACATTTATCGAATGACACTCAATAATGCAGAAAAATGTACTGTGTTTTAAAGTGCGTCATAGTGGGGCCTAGCCCTTACGGCTTTGTGGGAACATGGTCATGTAAGAAGAATAAAGCTGGGTACACACCATTAAATGTTTTGTCCCAACTGACCATTTGGCACTTTCTACCGGTCAGCCAGGAGGAAGAACTGTCGTTCGTGGCAAAAGTAGCCATGGCCGACAGTTCCCCCCGAGCAACCGTGCAGTCTATAGAGATTGTGTGGTTTTCAGACGCATCCGGTTACCCATTTATACGATTCGGACAAACCCACAGATGACGTTCTCTACCAGAATATACCTGCATATAGTATAGAAGACCTAGGCACTGAATAATATTAGGAAAACTAGATAAGAAAAGATAATGAGAATATTCTAGGCTTGTTTATGAACACTGAGATATTACATATCTGTTGTATTCAATTAGATCAACTGGATTTGAAGTTTAGTTCTTGAAGACGTTTCGCTAGTCATCCGACAGGCTTTCTCAATTCAGAATGACTTGTACAAGGATCTGTGGCAATTATGTACCCTGAAAAATCCCAATTAGCATATCACAGCCAAGTGTTAAGGGCGTGATTGGATAGTGGCTAAGAGGTGTTATAGGAACGCCCAGAGTAAGGTGTCAAAACAGCATTGTACATGGCAGACAGTTGGTGTCAAACCCCCCCACCTCTATTTTGGCTTGGTTTCTTTATTTTCACATAAATGGCCTCCTTAACACCTCTCGTAAACCAGTCACGTTCCTTTGCCAATATGTTAACATTACAATTTTCAATGGTATGTCCTTTATTCTTAAGATGCAGGTACACGTCTGAGTCCTGACCTGAGGAATTGGCTCTTCTGTGCTGGGCCATACGTTGATGCAGTTGCTGTGAGATATTTGAGATATCTCATGTTTCTAAAGACTATGATGATCTATGATGATCATGTTATTTCACACATGCCTCTACATCAGTGCTGTCAAACTCAATCATATAAGGAGCCAAAATTAAAAAGACAGGGTAATTGGTGGGCTGAATTTTTTTTAAAGATACTTAGCAAGAGCAGGATTGGATTTCTGTAATGCCTGTGCCTTTTGCTGGGTCTCGGCAGGAAAAGGGTGTGGAGCACACTGTTTTGGACTGGGACCTCTGCCTATGGCATGACCATGTGCTAATGTGGAACACCCACCTTACTCTTCTGGTGCAGTAATAGAATAGCTAATAGCTCCAATAGAAGGCCCTTTGTCACACCTCCCTCCCCTCCCTAGTGGCTGGCTAGATACGTGATCAGTTGTTACAAGCCTTACTACTCTGGTATCCATTTGTGCAAGTCCTATTTGTGCAGTCCCAAGCAGCATTGAAACTTTAGATCTGCTTGCTAGATAACGTAATCAGCTTTGAAACAGCTGACCGCACCTATCTTTGTTAATGTTTGTGCAATCATCTATTAAAAAGAGCTGATTGCGGTATCTAGCTAGCAGATCTTTAGTTACGCCATGGATAGCAGTGTAGTAAGTCTTGGATGCTGTGCAGTTACTGGGGGCCACAAACAGCAGCCAGAAGGGACGGATTTGGCATGTGGGCCTTCATTTTGGCATGTGTGCTCCACATAATGGCTATCTGGACCTTGCAAATGAATTAGCGTAGCCCAATTCTTGTTAGTATGTATTCTGAGCTCAGCCCCTCCCAGAATCACAACTAGAGTGGGGGAGCATGTGCAGTGGAGTTGTGTCTAATAAATGAGCTACAGCCTATAAGCATTCACCCTGTGATTTTGTATTTTAGTGAAAGGACACTGCAAGAAAACAGCTCTGGCAGCTGTTATCACGGCTTAAATTAAACAATAAGATCTTCTTTCAGCTGTAGGAGTTTGAGAGAGGTGAGAGGTGTGTGTGTGTGTGGAGGGGGTAGTTTAGAATGAACTAGAAAGGGAAAGTTTAAGTATAAACTTTGAATTTGGCTCAATAATGTCAATTTTTTTACTTACCCTTTAAATATGTCACATGCATTAAAGGTAGGTCAGTTGGTGTGTGTGTATTAATATCAGGTTGGGGGATAAAATACTAACTTTTTTGATGATTGGTCAAAATGAGTTTTTTTTACTTTAGTTACCCTTTACGTATGTCATAGTAATGGATAAGTAGATCAGTAGGTGTGTGTACCCGTGTCGGGTTGAGAGTTAAAAAAAAAACTTTTTTGATGATTGGTCAAAATTAGTTTTTTTGACTTGAGTTACACTTTAAGTATGGCTGCAACAGTAATGGAGGGGTAGGTCAGTAACTGTGTATACATGTATCACGTTGGGGGTTAAAAAAACAATGTTTTTTGATTATTGATCAAAATTTACTTTTTTGACTTTAGTTACCTTTTAAAGTATGGCTTCCACAGTAATGGATAAGTAGATCAGTAGGTGTGTGTACCTGGGTCTGGTTGAGGGGTATGTTTTTTTGTGTTTACAACCATAAAACTATTTTTTATTGAGGATAAATCTAAATTAGTTTTTTTTACTTTAGTTACCCTTTAAGTATGGCTGCCACTGTAATGGATAAGTAGATCAGTAGGTGTGTGTACCTGGGTCTGGTTGAGGGGTATGTCTTTTTTGTGTTTACAACCATAAAACTATTTTTTATTGAGGATAAATCTAAATTAGTTTTTTTTTACTTTAGTTACCCTTTAAGTATGGCTGCCACTGTAATGGATAAGTAGATCAGTAGGTGTGTGTACCTGGGTCTGGTTGAGGGGGTATGTCTTTTTTGTGTTTATAACCATAAAACTATCTTTTATTGAGGATAAATCTAAATTAGTTTTTTTGACTTTAGTTACCCTTTAAATATGGCTTCCATGGGAATGGAAAGGTAGGTCAGTAGGTGGGTGTACCTGGGTCTGTGTGGGGGGTTGGGGGTATCACCATTTGTATTTATGACCATGAAAAAAACTGTTTTGAAATATCCACATTTGAGGATTGTTACCATTATAGTCTATAGGAAAAAATGTCAGGAAATTCGTTGATAACGCCGTAACGCTTCCGCGGATTTCTTAGCTAGAAGACAGCACACTTCTCCTCATGTCTGTACTGAATTTCATGTCTCTAGCTCAAAAACTGTGTGAGGAAATATGGTCCAAAAAAGCGGAAGAATAAAACGGAAGAAGAAAAAGAAGAAGAAATAGAAAGAACAGTAATTTGGCTTTTTCAAGCCAAATTAATTACTTTCGTTGCAGATTGGGAATCTAGAAACACAGACAGCTCATTGAAGGATTACGTGTCAGCTGCAGGCACATTGAGAGAGAACAATATTATCTCTCTGTGACTGACAGCGGCTCTGTTTCCTGGTCGCAGCTGTCAGTTAAGGCACGACATGACGTCATGCCCATTTACCTGACAGCCATGACCAGCAGCTGTCAGCACAGAGCCTCTATGCATAGCATCTCGGACCCTGAAGGAAGCAGCGGGTCGAGCGGGGCACTCCGCACAAGGGAACACCCGAGCCCCCTCCAACTGCGGCCCAGTCCCCACGGAGGTGCCGCAAATTGGCCTGGCGCCAAAACTCCCAGAGACATAAGAGGGGAGGACCCAAAGCCTGCGTCTCATTAACCCTGAGAACCCGCCCTGGACTGTACACCACAGAGCAAATCTTTGTGGGTAGACACCTCTCCTGCAACTCCAGGAGCCTAAACAGGCCCCAAAACACAAATATATGTGAAAAACTGTTAACCTGCTCTGAAGCAGGCCCCCCAACTCTGACCAACCACCAAGGAGTAGTACAAAACTCAGCCATTCCCACAGCCAATCCTCACCACACCAAAGGACCCTGTAACAGCTGCACAAATCACCCAACAATCTGCAAACATGGCCCCTGGGAGGAAAGACGCTGCAGCGCGGCTGCACAAATACCAAGCCCCTGTAAATGCACTGGAACCGCCCGCCGCAGAGCCGGACCCAAAAGACACAGACAAGGTACTCCAGGCCATAGCTATGTGCCAGGCTACCCTCACCCCGAAACTAGAAGAAGTGAAAATCGACATCTCCTTAATTAGGCAAGATATGCAGGTCCTGCGCAACAGAGTGTCAGAGACAGAATCCCGCATTAGTCATATCGAGGATTACGTGACACCACTAAGACAGGCCTCAGACCAACAACCAACACTCGGTCACAATACAATCACTTTTACTGTGTCAAGACGACTTGGAAAACCAAAGGCAGAATAATATAAGATTTGTTGGCCTACCAGAAAAAGTAGAGGGCTCAGATCCTACCGGCTTCCTGGAAAAAACGCTTATTACAACGTATGGCATGGAATCATTCTCTCCTATATTCGCTGTAGAAAGTGCAAACCGCACCACCCCACGCCCCCCAACACCAGGGGCCCCACTGAGAACCTTTATAGCGAAATTCCTGAACTACAAAGACAGAGATACAATGCTACGTCTCTTCATAGAAAAAAGTAACTTACCATTTCAAAACACCACCATAGCGGCATTCCCGGATTTCTCTATGGAAATTCAGAAACAGATGGCCAAGTTCACTGAAGTGAAACGCCTCAGGCGCAACTGCCAAATCAAATACGCCATGCTCTACCCAGCTCGGCTAAAGGTAATGGACGGAGACCGTACACACTTCTTCTCTACACCAAGAGATGCCATGCAGTGGCTAGAAGCAACGGACACATGTCCAGCCTCCAGGCCTAAAGACCCATCACCACGATCATAACACAACACTGCACAAGCAAAGAACCATGCCGGGACCACCATCTAACAAAGCTACACGGATCACTGCACCAAAACAGTAATCAAACCGACAACAGGTACTGTAACAATATTCTTTATCTGCCCCTTAACTTCCCCCTATACGGCAATACAAGCCATAAAGAATACCCATCTTATACCACTTCATCTACCCCCCCATCCTCAGCTCTGTGATATGATACCTACCTTTTGTGCACTCTGGACTCTGACCCACAACGCTAACACCTTACTACAGCCTAAACAAACTTCCTATACAAAGACAATGTTTGTTTTCCTTTTTCCCCTAACACCATAAGAAGCAATTACCTGGTCCCAAAGAAAGTAGTGCCATAACCATACAAAGACTATGAAAGACTCATGGACTATGCAGGACTACTGGCACAACTTAAAGGACCGACAAAATAAAACAATCCTTAAGGGAACAACAAACGCCACAACTTCACCCACCCCAAAAACTCTATGTCCTATTTTGCAGACAAAGAACTGTGCACAAAGGCAAATGGACATACACCCTCCTGCAACTCCTCGAGCACCTTATATTATGGCACACTGCCAATCCCATACGCCTGTTGATACTGATCCAATAATATTATTGGGTCAATATATATTAACCCAACAACCTAAATTTGTGACCCCAAGTTAACACACAATGTGAGCGGAGCCACAAATGGCTCTACCTAAATATATACTTACTTAAACTGCTTGTCTTATCAGTTACCTAAGGTAGTAAGAAAGTAACAACTGTTTTACCATTATAAAAGTTGTTTAGGGTTTTAAGCTTACACAAGTTAAAATGTGGAAAGCGGGTTTATTTGTAAATAGTTCTCAATGTGCTTTTATCATTACAAATATGTTATTGTTGCTAAATGTGCTTCATGTGTTCAGAAACCCAGAATTGCACTCCGGTAAAGCCACGAATCCAGTAAGATATGTCACAAAATAAATTAATAAAGTTCCTAACATGGAACGTAAGAGGCCTGCAAAACAAAACCAAACGTCTGGCAATAATGCGCTATTTAAAACAATTACATGCTGACATTATAATATTAACAGAAACTCATCTAACTGGATATCAGCAAAGGGCTCTTAAAAAGCCATTGGTGGGATGGGTCTACCATACTGAATTCACATCAGGTTCCAGGGGGGTGGCAGTGATAATAGGCAAATCACTCCAATTCGAACTACTGGATTTGAGGCTAGATCAATGTGGCACATATGTGTTTATATTTGCAAAAATATTTAATAAACCCCTTGTTCTGACAGCAATATATATACCACCCCCATATACAGGAAAAATACTACAACCAGCAATAGAATATATGACATCACATCCTGATGTCCCTGTGGTTTGGCTGGGAGATTTTAATACAGTGCCAAATGTACGGTAACTATAGACAAACTTCACCCAAGCACTTGGCAACCACCAGCCAACCCTTGGACACGATGTATGAACACAGAAAAAAATGTGGGATGCTGTTAGCAATTCTGGCTCACTATAAGCACAAACCCCCAACTAACATCTCCTTAGTGACCGACTATGCACTCAACATTCTAGACACAGAAAAAGTTTCTATTTTTTTTTGCCACATACTTCTCTAACCTCTATACCACAACGCTACAACACAACCAGATAGAAATCTTCCTACGGAATATTCCATTCCCCAAACTTTCCACCCAAGATCAGCAGCGACTGGATGCACCTATAACAGAAATAGAAATAAGACAAACTATATCCCGTCCCAAAACAAAACACCAGGTGGTCTCCCATCGAATTGTACTCTCACTACATAGATTCTTTAGCCCCCAAATTGCTAATCCTATACAACGCAATGTTCGAAACAGGCACCCTACCACAATCAATGTCAGAAGCCCTTATCATACTCATACCTAAACCCAGCAAAGACCCCACCCATCCTGAATCATACCATCCTATATCCCTACTACAAGCAGACCTGAAAATATTAGTTAAACTACTATCACTCAGAATTAACACATGTATAAAAGCACTTATTCATCCTGACCAAACCAGGTTTATCCCAAACAAATATACCTACAGACCCAATTCAAACATCGAATACCAGAACTAATCACGAACCTGCTGCCAAGAACCCTAAGTCAAAAGACCTCAAACAAACTAATTTCCATAATGTATCAAGCCCTCCAAATTCCATCCACACAACAATAATCACAAATCAAGAAAACAACATGGGAGTGGCATGTTGGAGCCGTAGACGCTGAGGAATGGGATGAGATACTGGATTCCTATAAGAGTGTCTCGTCCAAGGCCTCTGACAGACTAACACAAATAAAAATAATAAACAGAGCTTACTTAACCCCCAGCAGATCTCTAAATATAAAACAAGTTGTAGCCCGAATTGCCCCAAATGCCAACACCTCCCTGGTACCTTTTACCACATGCTGTGGACATGACCCCAAATACTCTACTGGCAACAGGTAATACAGTTTCTACATGATGAGATGGGATCCCCTGTGGGCATGGATCCCAAATATGTTTACTAAAGTCGTAGATTGTTACCAACCATTAAGGAACACAACCCCCAAAAATACTCTGTGCTATCGTTTCTTTTATTCACAGGGAGGTTAGAACGCTTATTCTCACCTTCCTGTGAATAATAGGACGCTCGGGGGACCTAGAACTTACCTGAGAATAAGCGTTCTCACATCCCTTTATTTATCCCGTTCGCGACGGCGAATTTACGCTTTCCGAATTTCCGAACCGCGGTTTTTTCGTATTTTTAACATTTTTTGAAATTACGAGGTTTCTCATATTTCCAAAATAATACAAAATCTCGTAATTTCGAAAATTTTCGAAAATACGAGACTTCTCTTATTATCGTAATACGTATTTTCGAAAATGTTCAAAATTTCGAGGATTACTCGTATTTTCGAAAATTTACGAATTCCGAGGATTTCTTGTATTTTCGAAAATTTTCGTAATTTCGAGGATATTTTTCATTTTAATCGGTCCGCTCGCGGATTTTCGAATTTCTTCGAAAATTCGCAAATCCTCGAGCGGACAGGAAGTCCCCAGATGAGAAACAAAATAATATGGATGTAAGCCTCTCCCCCCACCATTCAACCATGGAAACAAGAAATTAATAGAATATTGCCATACAAAAAATGAATGTATGTCCACAGGGGTTGCCCCCTTAAATATGATAATGTGTGGAACCGGTGGGAAGTATATCCTAATACAGGCAATTCATGAATGTTTGAGTGTATGTAGCATATGTGCAATAATATTTCCTAATAGGTAGAAGCACCCCCAACTCTGAAGAAAGTCCCCAGATGAGAAACAAAACAAACATACAAAAAAAAAATGGTTTAGTGAGATAACAATGTTTATTGAGTTAAATTGCAATGTTCTAGCACATTTTACATGCCTTTTAATACAAGTACCTTTAAATATTTTTAGTCATCTTAGACTTAGTCATCTCAACCCCCCAAAAAAGCCTATCTTTGTTAATGTTTTGTCAATCATCTATTAAAAAGAGCTGATTGCGGTATCTAGCTAGCAGATCTTTAGTTACGCCATGGATACAGTGTAGTAAGTCTTGGATGCTGTGCAGTTTACTGGGGGCCACAAACAGCAGCCAGAAGGGACGGATTTGGCATGTGGGCCTTCATTTTGGCATGTGTGCTCCACATAATGGCTATCTGGACCTTGCAAATGAATTAGCGTACCCAATTCTTGTTAGTATGATATCTGAGCTCAGCCCCTCCCAGAATCACAACTAGAGTGGGGAGCATGTGCAGTGGAGTTGTGTCTAATAAATGAGCTACAGCCTATAAGCATTCACCCTGTGATTTTGTATTTTAGTGAAAGGACACTGCAAGAAAACGCTCTGGCAGCTGTTATCACGGCTTAAATTAAACAATAAGATCTTCTTTCAGCTGTAGGAGTTTGAGAGAGGTGAGAGGTGTGTGTGTGTGTGGAGGGGGTAGTTTAGAATGAACTAGAAAGGGAAAGTTTAAGTAAAACTTTGAATTTGGCTCAATAATGTCATTTTTTACTTACCCTTTAAATATGTCACATGCATTAAAGGTAGGTCAGTTGGTGTGTGTGTATTAATATCAGGTTGGGGATAAATACTAACTTTTTTGATGATTGTCAAAATGAGTTTTTTTTACTTTAGTTACCCTTTACGTATGTCATAGATGGATAAGTAGATCAGTAGGTGTGTGTACCCGTGTCGGGTTGAGAGTTAAAAAAAAAACTTTTTTGATGATTGGTCAAAATTAGTTTTTTTTGACTTGAGTTACACTTTAAGTATGGCTGCAACAGTAATGGAGGGTAGGTCATAACTGTGTATACATGTATCACGTTGGGGGTTTAAAAAACAATGTTTTTTGATTATTGATCAAAATTTACTTTTTTGACTTTAGTTACCTTTTAAAGTATGGCTTCCACAGTAATGGATAAGTAGATCAGTAGGTGTGTGTACCTGGGCTGGTTGAGGGGTATGTTTTTTTGTGTTTCAAACCATAAAACTATTTTTATTGAGGATAATCTAAATTAGTTTTTTTTACTTTAGTTACCCTTTAAGTTGGCTGCCACTGTAATGGATAAGTAGATCAGTAGGTGGTGTGACCTGGGTCTGGTTGAGGGGTATGTCTTTTTTGTTTTACAACCATAAAACTATTTTTATTGAGGATAAATCTAAATAGTTTTTTTTTACTTTAGTTACCCTTAAGTATGGCTGCCACTGTATGGATAAGTAGATCAGTAGGTGTTGTACCTGGGTCTGGTTGAGGGGTATGTCTTTTTTGTGTTTATAACCATAAAACTATCTTTTATTGAGGATAAATCTAAATTAGTTTTTTTGACTTTATTACCCTTTAAATATGCTTCCATGGGAATGGAAGGTAGGTCAGTAGGTGGGTGTACCTGGGTCGGTGTGGGGGGTTGGGGGTATCACCATTTGTATTTATGACCATGAAAAAAAACTGTTTTGAAATATCCACATTTGAGGATTGTTACCATTATATCTATAGGAAAAAATGTCAGGAAATTCGTTGATAACGCCGTAACGCTTCCGCGATTTCTTAGCTAGAAGACAGCACACTTCTCCTCATGTCTGTACTGAATTTCATGTCTCTAGCTCAAAAACTGTGTGAGGAAATATGGTCCAAAAAGCGGAAGAATAAAACGGAAGAAGAAAAAGAAGAAGAAATAGAAGAACAGTTAATTTGCTTTTTCAAGCCAAATTAATTACTTTCGTGCAGATTGGGAATCTAGAAACACAGACAGCTCATTGAAGGATTACTTGGCAGCTGCAGGCACATTGAGAGAGAACAATATTATCTCTCTGTGACTGACAGCGGCTCTGTTTCCTGGTCGCAGCTGTCAGTTAAGGCACACATGACGTCATGCCCATTTACCTGACAGCCATGACCAGCAGCTGTCAGCACAGAGCCTCTATGCATAGCATCTCGGACCCTGAAGGAAGCAGCGGGTCGAGCGGGGCACTCCGCACAAGGGAACACCCGAGCCCCCTCCAACTGCGGCCCGTCCCCACGGAGGTGCCGCAAATTGGCCTGGCGCCAAAACTCCCAGAGACAAAAGAGGGAGGACCCAAAGCCTGCGTCTCATTAACCCTGAGAACCCGCCCTGGACTGTACACCACAGAGCAAATCTTTGTGGGTAGACACCTCTCCTGCAACTCCAGGGCCTAAACAGGCCCCAAACACAATATATGTGAAAAACTGTAACCTGCTCGAACAGGCCCCCCAACTCTGACCAACCACCAAGGAGTAGTACAAAACTCAGCCATTCCCACAGCCAATCCTCACCACACCAAAGACCCGTAACAGCTGCACAAATCACCACCCTGCAAACATGGCCCCTGGAGGAAAGACGCTGCAGCGCGGCTGGACAAATACCAAGCCCCTGTAAATGCACTGGAACCGCCCGCCGCAGAGCCGGACCCAAAAGACACAACAAGGTACTCCAGGCCATAGCTATTGCAGGCTACCCTCACCCCAAACTAGAAGAAGTGAAATCGACATCTCCTTAATTAGGAAAGATATGCAGGTCTGCGCAACAGAGTGTCAGAGACAGAATCCCGCATTAGTCATATCGAGGATTACGTAACACCACTAAGACAGGCCTCAGACCAACAACCACACTCGGTCACAATACAATCACTTTTACTGTGTCAAGACGACTTGGAAAACCAAAGGCAGAATAATATAGATTTGTTGGCCTACCAGAAAAAGTAGAGGGCTCAGATCCTACCGGCTTCCTGGAAAAACGCTTATTACAACGTATGGCATGGAATCATTTCTCCTATATTCGCTGTAGAAATGCAAACCGCACCACCCCACGCCCCCCAACACCAGGGCCCCACTGAGAACTTTATAGCAAATTCCTGAACTACAAGACGAGATACAATGCTACGTCTCTTCATAGAAAAAAGTAACTTACCATTTCAAAACACCACCATAGCGCCATTCCCGGATTCTCTATGGAAATTCAGAAACAGATGGCCAAGTTCACTGAAGTGAAACGCCTCAGGCGCAACTGCCAAATCAAATACGCCATGCTCTACCCAGCTCGGCTAAAGGTAATGGACGGAGACCGTACACACTCTTCTCTAACCCAAGAGATGCCATGCAGTGGCTAGAAGCAACGGACACATGTCCAGCCTCCAGGCCTAAGACCCATCACCACGATCATAACACAACACTGCACAAGCAAAGAACCATGCCGGGACCACCATCTAAACAGCTACACGGATCACTGCACCAAAACAGTAATCAAACCGACAACAGGTACTGTAACAATATTCTTTATCTGCCCCTTAACTTCCCCTATACGGCAATCAAGCCATAAAGAATACCCCTTATACCACTTCATCTACCCCCCCATCCTCAGCTCTGTGATATGATACCTACCTTTTGTGCACTCGGGACTCTACCCACAACGCTAACACCTTACTACAAGCCTAAAACAACTTCCTATACAAAGACAATGTTTGTTTTCCTTTTTCCCCTAACACCATAAGAAGCAATTACCTGGTCCCAAAGAAAGTAGTGCCATAACCATACAAGACTATGAAAGACTCATGGACTATGCAGGACTACTGGCACAACTTAAAGGACCGACAAAATAAAACAATCCTTAAGGGAACAACAAACGCCACAACTTCACCCACCCCAAAAACTCTATGTCCTATTTTGCAGACAAAGAACTGTGCACAAAGGCAAATGGACATACACCCTCCTGCAACTCCTCGAGCACCTTATATTTGGCACACTGCCAATCCCATATGCCTGTTGATACTGATCCAATAATTTATTGGGTCAATATATATTAACCCAACAACCTAATTTTGTGACCCCAGTTAACACACAATGTGAGCGGAGCCACAAATGGCTCACCTAAATATATACTTACTTAACTGCTGTCTTATCAGTTACCTAAGGTAGTGAAAGTAACAACTGTTTTACCATTATAAAAGTTGTTTAGGGTTTAAGCTTACACAAGTTAAAATGTGGAAAGCGGGTTTATTTGTAAATAGTTCTCATGTGCTTTTATCATTACAAATATGTTATTGTTGCTAAATGTGCTTCATGTGTTCAGAAACCCAGAATTGCCCCTCGGTAAAGCCACGAATCCAGTAAGATATGTCACAAAATAAATTAATAAAGTTCCTAACATGGAACGTAAGAGGCCTCAAAACAAAACCAAACGTCTGGCAATATGCGCTATTTAAAACAATTACATGCTGACATTATAATATTAACAGAAACTCATCAACTGGATATCAGCAAAGGGCTCTTAAAAAGCCATTGGTGGAGGGGTCTACCATACTGAATTCACATCAGGTTCCAGGGGGTGGCAGTGATAATAGGCAAATCACTCCAATTCGAACTACTGGATTTGAGGCTAGATCAATGTGGCACATATGTGTTTATATTTGCAAAAATATTTAATAAACCCCTTGTTCTGACAGCAATATATATACCACCCCCATATACAGGAAAAATACTACAACCAGCAATAGAATATAGACATCACATCCTGATGTCCCTGTGGTTTGGCTGGGAGATTTTAATACAGTGCCAAATGTACGGTACTATAGACAAACTTCACCCAAGCACTTGGCAACCACCAGCCAACCCTGGACACGATGTATGAACACAGAAAAAAATGTGGGATGCTGTTAGCAATTCTGGCTCACTATAGCACACAACCCCCACTAACATCTCCTTAGTGACCGACTATGCACTCACATTCTAGACACAGAAAAAGTTTCTATTTTTTTTTGCCACATACTTCTCTAACCTCTATACCCAACGCTACAACACAACCAGATAGAAATCTTCCTACGGAAATTCCATTCCCCAAACTTTCCACCCAAGATCAGCAGCGACTGGATGCACCTATAACGAAATAGAAATAAGACAAACTATATCCCGAATGTCCAAAAACAAAAACACCATGTGTCTCCCAATCGAATTGTACTCTCACTACATAGATTCTTTAGCCCCCAAATTGCTAATCCTATACAACGCAATGTTCGAAACAGGCACCCTACCACAATCAATGTCAGAACGCCTTATCATACTCATACCTAAACCCAGCAAAGACCCCACCATCCTGAATCATACCATCCTATATCCCTACTACAAGCAGACCTGAAAATATTAGTTAACTACTATCACTCAGAATTAACACATGTATAAAAGCACTTATTCATCCTGACCAAACCAGGTTTATCCCAAACAAATATACCTACAGACCCAATTCAAACATCGAATACCAGAACTAATCACGAACCTGCTGCCAAGAACCCTAAGTCAAAAGACCTCAAACAAACTAATTTCCATAATGTATCAAGCCCCCAATTCCACACACACAATAATCACAAATCAAGAAAACAACATGGGAGTGGCATGTTGGACCGATAGACGCTGAGGAATGGGATGAGATACTGGATTCCATAAGAGTGTCTCGTCCAAGGCCTCTGACAGCTAACACAATAAAAATAATAAACAGACTTACTTAACTCCCCAGCAATCTCTATATAAAACATTTTGTAGCCCGAATTGCCCCAATGCCAACACCTCCCTGGTACCTTTTACCACATGCTGTGGACATGACCCCAAATACAATCTTACTGGCAACAGGTAATACAGTTTCTACATGATAGATGGGATCCCCTGTGGGCATGGATCCCAAAGTATGTTTACTAAAGTCTGTAGATTGATTACCAACCATTAAGGAACACTAAACCCCCAAAAATAACTCTGTGCTATTCGTTTCTTTTATTCACAGGGAGGTTTAGAACGCTTATTCTCACCTTCCTGTGAATATAGGACGCTCGGGGACCTAGCACTTACTGAGAATAAGCGTTCTCACATCCCTTTTTTATCCCGTTCGCGAACGGCGAATTTACGCTTTCCGAATTTCCGAACCGCGTTTTTTCGTATTTTAACATTTTTTGAAATTACGAGGTTTCTCATATTTTCCAAAAATACGAAAATCTCGTAATTTCGAAAATTTTCGAAAATACAGGATTCTCTCTTTTCGTAAATACGTATTTTCGAAAATGTTCAAAATTTCGAGGATTACTCGTATTTTCGAAAATTTACGAATTCCGAGGATTTCTCGTATTTTCGAAAATTTTCGTAATTTCGAGGATTTTTTCATTTTAATCGGTCCGCTCGCGGATTTTCGAATTTCTTCGAAAATTCGCAAATCCTCGAGCGGACCGGATTTTGCGAAGTTCGGACATCTCTAATATGGATGTAACCTCTCCCCCCACCATTCAACCATGGAAACAAGAAATTAATAGAATACTTGCCATACAAAATGATGTATGTCCACAGGGGTTGCCCCCTTAAATATGATAATGTGTGGAACCGTGGGAAGTATATCCTAATACAGGCAATTCATGAATGTTTGAGTGTATGTAGCATATGTGCAATAATATTTTCCTAATAGGTAGAAGCACCCCCAACTCTGAAGAAAGTCCCCAGATGAGAAACAAAACAAACATACAAAAAAAAATGGTTTAGTGAGATAACAATGTTTATTGAGTTAAATTGCAATGTTCTAGCACATTTTACATGCCTTTTAATACAAGTACCTTTAAATATTTTAGTCTCTTAGACTTAGTCATCCAACCCCCAAAAAAGTCCAAAGTTACCAGCACTTGTTCCTCTGGGGTTAGATTGGTGCAGGCTATGTACATTCACCTATTGTACTTATTGTACATCCACAAGCCATAATGAGCAGCACTCAAAATAAAATGTATCCATTTATTAGTAACTTTTTAAAATATGTTGCATTTGCTGCCACTATACGTGGCTCTTTGGTAACATCAGAAACAATTCGTAACATTTCGGACCACCTTGTCCTTTGTCAAGCCAACAAGAACAAATGCACAACTTCCTTTTATACCTTCCAGCTATGCCCTCTGTGGTTACACCATGTAACAGTTGCCAGCTTTTTTTTTACAAATGCTACTATAAAGTTTAAAATATTATACAATTATATACAGTTAAAACAAGTTATACCAAAGTCAGTCCTCACATTGTATTTTTTGTTTAGACCTTTTGGTTGGAAACTATCAAGTTTGCAAATCCATCTCGCCTCACAGGTAAGGAGATCCCTCTTTCTGTCCCCACCTCTCCTTTTTAGGGGTACAAACTCCAATATTTGGAATCTAAATTGGGATACTGAGTGGCCTTACTTATCAAAATGTTCTGCCACTGGACTTATATAATTTTTATTTCTAAAGTCCCGTTTACGTTCCCTTGATGTTTGGCCCACGTAGATTTTCCCACATGGGCACTTCAATGCATAAACTACATAATGTTCCATAAACTACATAAAAAAACCTTGCTAACCCTATATTACATTAGTTTTTTTCCAAACCCAAATGCATCCCCTTATATTTAACAACATCTGCCACTTATCTAGTCCCTTAGACAAAGCTCCTAAGACAATTAAGGGGCCTATACATGCACTAATACTGATTGTATGATTGTACTTCTCATAAATTCATAAATCCATGAAGATTATTATATATAAGGTGTCAGACAGAATTTGTCCCAGTCAAAGTTTTCCAGCATCTTTGATTGGGATGAAATATTGGGCATAATTATTTAAAATTCTTTAAAAATAAAATAATTATTTTTAAAATCTCCAAACAAGGTTTTAAATGAAAGGTTTCCTACCTTTAAAATGAGCCAGCAACCACCTCTGTACATGTTGCACATCCCAACATATGAAAAAATCACAGATTTCACTGATGGCACATGTTCAGTGCAGGAAAACCAGGAAGAGACTGAGTTACAGTGACTGAAGAAGGACTGAAGGGGAGGATGAGGAAACAGCACAGACCAAAGCAGGGAGTGTGTCTTTTTTTTTTTTAATGCCTCCCACACAGGGAGGGACTGTCACATACTTTCAGAGCAGGAAGTTGTAGGGGACCTGGTGATGCTGCTACCATATCACCCATAAAAATGTAAATGACTTCAAAAACTATGTAAAAAAAAATTATGAAAGAAAAAATACCCAGGAAACAATTTTTATTGCAAAATTTATTGGTAATTACTCCCCACTAAAGATGGATTAGAACTCGTACTCAAACTATTCGATTTTCGAACAAATTCGGATTTCTCAAACTATCCCGGACCTGGATTTTAGATATTTTCAGGACTTTCGATAATTATCGAATGTTCGACTGTTAGAGGAATCGAATATGCAAGTAAAATGCCTATTATACGCGAGTAAAGTGTACATTAAAACCTATACGCGAGCATTGAATCCGCGAGTAAAATGTCCAACATCCCGTGCAATGTGCGCACCCATGCACGTTCGATACAGGGAGGAGTGGCGGGGGGTGTCCTCAGATCACCTAAATGGGTGATAAATGATTGCTAAGTTCCGAGGGTCTCCCCAGCTATGATTAAGTCCCTCTGTGTGGGACAAAACGCGTCAAGGGTCTCTCTTGATGTGACTTTTTTAAACTTTATGTGTATATCCTAGCCTAACCTGACTGTTTTTGTTGGCTGCCTGATCTCCTCAATATACATTTTGGGGGGGGCGTAATACTGGCAGCCACTTTTCTTACCCTTCTTTTCAGTGGCTTCCATACTAGAAACCACTTCTGTGCTTAAGATATCAGGTGTTTGGCTTTTCCTTTCTGTGGGAACATATTTATTAGCATAGGGACCTAGACCAGGGATTTCCCTTATTTTGGACTAGCAGGAGCACTGAGTTTCTAGGGACACTAGGGTTCACTTGCTATAATTGGGGAGGTGGAGAAGTGTACCCATATACATTATTCCCACCCCCTAACCTGTGTCCCCCTTTTTGTAGCCCTTTCTTGTGCTTGTGGGGCTAACAAGATTGAGTTACTTCTCCCTGCCAGTATCTTTGCTATATTAGCGGTTCCCACCTGTATAAGTTTATTGTGTGTGTTTATATACTTTTAATGCATATTTAATAAAGTTTATATTAAATTTAATTCACTTTCCTCTGGAACAATTGCATTTATAGTGGTGTAATACATTGGAGGGGGATACTTAAAACTTTCTTTTTTCTTTCTATTGTATATATCCCCAATTACCCTTTCTCCACAGATCAGCTTTTTGGACTGTGCATCACACCTTTCTCTTTATTCACCAGCAGGAAATGACATCAGCTGGAACACAGGAAATTACATTAAAATGCATTGCAAAGGATAAAAAACTGAAAAGCATTGAGGTGCAAAAATGGACAAAAACGCTGAACAACGCATACATTGCAATCGCATATAATAGTATAAAAATGCATAAAAACATTTATCGAATGACACTCAATAATGCAGAAAAATGTACTGTGTTTTAAAGTGGCGTCATAGTGGGGCCTAGCCCTTACGGCTTTGTGGGAACATGGTCATGTAAGAAGAATAAAGCTGGGTACAACACATTAAATTTTTGTCCCAACTGACCATTTGGCACTTTCTACCGGTCAGCCAGGAGGAAGAAACTGTCGTTCGTGGCAAAAAGTAGCCATGGCCGACAGTTCCCCCCGAGCAACGTGCAGTCTATAGAGATTGTGTGGTTTTCGACGCATCCGGTTACCCATTTATCGATTCGGACAAACCCACAGATGACGTTCTCTACCAGAATATACCTGCATATAGTATAGAAGACCTAGGCAAGAATAATATTAGGAAAACTAGATAAGAAAAGATAATGAGAATATTCTAGGCTTGTTTATGAACACTGAGATATTACAATCTGTTGTATTCAATTAGATCAACTGGATTTGAAGTTTAGTTCTTGAAGACGGTTCGCTAGTCATCCGACAGGCTTTCTCAATTCAGAATGACTGTACAGGATCTGTGGCAATTATGTACCCTGAAAAATCCCAATTAGCATATCACAGCCAAGTGTTAAGGGCGTGATTGGATAGTGGCTAAGAGGTGTTATAGGAACGCCCAGAGTAAGGTGTCAAAACAGCATTGTACATGGCAGACAGTTGGTGTTAAACCCCCCACCTCTATTTGGGTTGGTTTCTTTATTTTCACATAAATGGCCTCCTAACACCTCTCGTAAACCAGTCACGTTCCTTTGCCAATATGTTAACATTACAATTTTCAATGGTATGTCCTTTATTCAAGATGCAGGTACACGTCTGAGTCTGACCTGAGGAATTGGCTCTTCTGTGTGGGCCATACGTTGATGCAGTGCTGTGAGATATTTGAGATATCTCATGTTTTAAAGACTATGATGATCTATGATGATCATGTTATTTCACACATGCCTCTACATCAGTGCTGTCAAACTCAATCATATAAGGAGCCAAAATTAAAAAGACAGGGTAATTGGTGGGCTGAATTTTTTTTTAAAGATACTTAGCAAGAGCAGGATTGGATTTCTGTAATGCTGTGCCTTTTGCTGGGTCTCGGCAGGAAAAGGGTGTGGAGCACACTGTTTTGGACTGGGACCTCTGCCTATGGCATGACCATGTGCTAATGTGGAACACCCACCTTACTCTTCTGGTGCAGTAATAGAATAGTAATAGCTCCAATAGAAGGCCCTTTGTCACACCTCCTCCCCTCCCTAGTGGCTGGCTAGATACGTGATCAGTTGTTAAAAGCCTTACTACTCTGGTATCCATTTGTGCAAGTCCTATTTGTGCAGTCCCAAGCACATTGAAACTTTAGATCTGCTTGCTAGATAACGTAATCAGCTTTGAAACAGCTGACCGCACCTATCTTTGTATGTTTTGTGCAATCATCTATTAAAAAGAGCTGATTGCGGTATCTAGCTAGCGATCTTTAGTTACGCCATGGATAGCAGTGTAGTAAGTCTTGGATGCTGTTGCAGTTACTGGGGGCCACAAACAGCAGCCAGAAGGGACGGATTTGGCATGTGGGCCTTCATTTTGGCATGTGTGCTCCACATAATGGCTATCTGGACCTTGCAAATGAATTAGCGTAGCCCAATTCTTGTTAGTATGTATTCTGAGCTCAGCCCCTCCCGAATCACAACTAGAGTGGGGGGAGCATGTGCAGTGGAGTTGTGTCAAAAATGAGCTACAGCTATAGCATTCACCCTGTGATTTTGTATTTTAGTGAAACTGCAATGAAAACATGGCACTGTTATCAGCTTAAATTAAACAATAAGATCTCTTTCAGCTGTAGGAGTTTGAGAGAGGTGAGAGGTGTGTGTGTGTGTGGAGGGGGTAGTTTAGAATGAACTAGAAAGGGAAAGTTTAAGTATAAACTTTGAATTTGGCTCAATAATGTCAATTTTTTACTTACCCTTTAAATATGTCATGCATTAAAGGTAGGTCAGTTGGTGTGTGTGGTAAATATCAGGTTGGGGGATTAAATACTAAAATTTTTTGATGATTGGTCAAAATGAGTTTTTTTACTTTAGTTACCCTTTACGTATGTCATAGTAATGGATAAGTAGATCAGTAGTGTGTGTGTACCCGTGTCGGGTTGAGAGTTAAAAAAAAACTTTTTTGATGATTGGTCAAATTAGTTTTTTTGACTTGAGTTACACTTTAAGTATGGCTGCAACAGTAATGGAGGGGTAGGTCAGTAACTGTGTGATACATGTATCACGTTGGGGGTTAAAAAAACAATGTTTTTTGATTATTGATCAAAATTTCTTTTTGACTTTAGTTACCTTTTAAAGTATGGCTTTCACAGTAATGGATAAGTAGATCAGTAGGTGTGTGTACCTGGGTTGGTTGAGGGGTATGTTTTTTTGTGTTTACAACCATAAAAATATTTTTATTGAGGATAAATCTAAATTGTTTTTTTTACTTAGTTACCCTTTAAGATGGCTGCCACTGTAATGGTAATAGTAGATCAGTAGGTGTGTGTACCTGGGTTGGTTGAGGGGTATGTCTTTTTTGTGTTTACAACCATAAAACTATTTTTATTGAGGATAAATCTAAATTAGTTTTTTTTTACTTTAGTTACCCTTTAAGTATGGCTGCCACTGTAATGGATAAGTAGATCAGTAGGTGTGTGTACCGGGTCTGGTTGAGGGGGGTATGTCTTTTGTGTTTATAACCATAAACTATCTTTTATGAGGATAAATCTAAATTAGTTTTTTTGACTTTAGTTACCCTTTAAATATGGCTTCCATGGGAATGGAAAGGTAGGTCAGTAGGTGGGTGTACCTGGGTCTGTGTGGGGGGTTGGGGGTATCACCTTTGTATTTATGACCATGAAAAAAAACTGTTTTGAAATATCCACATTTGAGGATTGTTACCATTATAGTCTATAGGAAAAAATGTCAGGAAATTCGTTGATAACGCCGTAACGCCGCGGATTTCTTAGCTAGAAGACAGCACACTTCTCCTCATGTCTGTACTGAATTCATTGCTCTAGCTCAAAAACTGTGTGAGGAAATATGGTCCAAAAAAGCGGAAGAATAAAACGGAGAAGAAAAAGAAGAAGAAATAGAAAGAACAGTAATTTGGCTTTTTCAAGCCAAATTAATTACTTTCGTTGCAGATTGGGAATCTAGAAACACAGACAGCTCATTGAAGGATTACGTGTCAGCTGCAGGCACATTGAGAGAGAACAATATTACTCTCTGTGACTGACAGCGGCTCTGTTTCCTGGTCGCAGCTGTCAGTTAAGGCACGACATGACGTCATGCCCATTTACCTGACAGCCATGACCAGCAGCTGTCAGCACAGAGCCTATGCATAGCATCTCGGACCCTGAAGGAAGCAGCGGGTCGAGGGGGCACTCCGCACAAGGGAACACCGAGCCCCTCCAACTGCGGCCCAGTCCCCACGGAGGTGCCGCAAATTGGCCTGCGCCAAAACTCCAGAGACAAAAAGGGGGAGGACCCAAAGCCTGCGTCTCATTAACCCTGAGAACCCGCCCTGACTGTACACCACAGAGCAAATCTTTGTGGGTAGACACCTCTCCTGCAACTCCAGGAGCCTAAACAGGCCAAAACACAAATATATGTGAGAAAAACTGTTAACCTGCTCTGAAGCAGGCCCCCCAACTCTGACCAACCACCAAGGAGTAGTACAAAACTCAGCCATTCCCACAGCCAATCCTCACCACACCAAAGGACCTGTAACAGCTGCACAAATCACCCAACAATCTGCAAACATGGCCCCTGGAGGAAAGAAGCTGCAGCGCGGCTGACAAATACCAAGCCCCTGTAAATGCACTGGAACCGCCCGCCGCAGAGGGACCCAAAAGACACGACAAGGTACTCCAGGCCATAGCTATGTGCCAGGTACCCTCACCCCGAAACTAGAAGAAGTGAAAATCGACATCTCCTTAATTAGGCAAGATATGCAGGTCCTGCGCAACAGAGTGTCAGAGACAGAATCCCGCATTAGTCATATCGAGGATACACCCCACTAAGACAGGCCTCAGACCAACAACCAACACTCGGTCACAATACAATCACTTTTACTGTGTCAAGACGACTTGGAAAACCAAAGGCAGAATAATATAGATTTGTTGGCCTACCAGAAAAAGTAGAGGGCTCAGATCCTAACGGCTTCCTGGAAAAAAAAGCTTATTACAACGTATGGCATGGAATCATTCTCTCCTATATTCGCTGTAGAAAGTGCAAACCGCACCACCCCACGCCCCCCAACACCAGGGGCCCACTGAGAACCTTATAGCGAAATTCCTGAACTACAAAGACAGGGATACAATGCTACGTCTCTCATAGAAAAAAGTAACTTACCATTTACAAAACACCACATAGCGCGCATTCCCGGATTTCTCTATGGAAATTCAGAAACAGATGGCCAAGTTCACTGAAGTGAAACGCCTCAGGCGCAACTGCCAAATCAATACGCCATGCTCTACCCAGCTCGGCTAAAGGTAATGGACGGAGACCGTACACACTTCTTCTTACACCAAGAGATGCCATGCAGTGGCTAAAAGCAACGGACACATTCCAGCCTCCAGGCCTAAAGACCCATCACCACGATCATAACACAACACTGCACAAGCAAAGAACCATGCCGGGACCACCATTAACAAAGCTACACGGATACTGCACCAAAACAGTAATCAAACCGACAACAGGTACTGAACAATATTCTTTATCTGCCCCTTAACTTCCCCTATACGGCAATACAAGCCATAAAGAATACCCATCTTATACCACTTCATCTACCCCCCCATCCTCAGCTCTGTGATATGATACCTACCTTTTGTGCACTCTGGACTCTGACCCACAACGCTAACACCTTACTACAGCCTAAACAAACTTCCTATACAAAGACAATGTGTTTCTCTTTTCCCCTAACACCATAAGAAGCAATTACCTGGTCCCAAAGAAAGTAGTGCCATAACCATACAAAGACTATGAAAGACTCATGGACTATGCAGGACTACTGGCCACAACTTAAAGGACCGACAAAATAAACAATCCTTAAGGGAACAACAAACGCCACAACTTCACCCACCCAAAAACTCTATGTCCTATTTGCAGACAAAGAACTGTGCACAAGGCAAATGGACATACACCCTCCTGCAACTCCTCGAGCACCTTATATTATGGCACACTGCCAATCCCATAGCCTGTTGATACTGATCCAATAATATTATTGGGTCAATATATATTAACCCAACAACTAAATTTGTGACCCCAAGTTAACACACAATGTGAGCGGAGCCACAAATGGCTCTACCTAAATATACTTTACTTAAACTGCTGTCTTATCAGTACCTAAGGTGAGTAAGAAAGTAACAACTGTTTTACCATTATAAAGTTGTTTAGGGTTTTAAGCTTACACAAGTTAAAATGTGGAAAGCGGGTTTATTTGTAATAGTTCTCAATGTGCTTTTATCATTACAAATATGTTATGTTGCTAAATGTGCTTCATGTGTTCAGAAACCCAGAATTGCACTCCGGAAAGCCACGAATCCAGTAAGATATGTCACAAAAAAAATTAATAAAGTTCCTAACATGGAACGTAAGAGGCTGCAAAACAAAACCAAACGTCTGGAATAATGCGCTATTTAAAACAATTACATGCTGACATTATAATATTAACAGAAACTCATCTAACTGGATATCAGCAAAGGGCTCTTAAAAAGCCATGGTGGGATGGGTCTACCATACGAATTCAAATCAGGTTCCAGGGGGGTGGCAGTGATAATAGGCAAATCACTCCAATTCGAACTACTGGATTTGAGGCTAGATCAAGTGGGCACATATGGGTTTATATTTGCAAAAATATTTATAAACCCCTTGTTCTGACAGCAATATATATACCACCCCCATATACAGGAAAAATTACAACCAGCAATAGAATATATGACATCACATCCTGATGTCCCTGTGGTTTGGCTGGGAGATTTTAATACAGTGCCAAATGTACGGTAACTATAGACAAACTTCACCCAAGCACTTGGCAACCACCAGCCAACCCTTGGACACGATGTATGAACACAGAAAAAATGTGGGATGCTGTTAGCAATTCTGGCTCACTATAAGCACAAACCCCCAACTAACATCTCCTTAGTGACCGACTATGCACTCAACATTTAGACACAGAAAAAGTTTCTATTTTTTTTTGCACCATACTTCTCTAACCTTATACCCAAACGCTACAACACAACCAGATAGAAATCTTCCTACGGAATATTCCATTCCCCAAACTTCCACCCAAGATCAGCAGCGACTGGATGCACCTATAACAGAAATAGAAATAAGACAAACTATATCCCGAATGTCCAAAAACAAAAAACCACAGGTGGTCTCCCAATCGAATTGTACTCTCACTACATAGATTCTTAGCCCCCAAATTGCTAATCCTATACAACGCAATGTTCGAAACAGGCACCCTACCACAATCAATGTCAGAAGCCCTTATCATAATCATACCTAAACCCAGCAAAGACCCACCCATCTGAATCATACCATCCTATATCCCTACAAAAGCAGACCTGAAAATATTAGTTAATACTATCACTCAGAATTAACACATGATAAAAGCACTATTCATCCTGACCAAACCAGGTTTATCCCAAACAAATATACCTACAGACCCAATTCAAACATGAATACCAGAACTAATCACGAACCTGTGCCAAGAACCCTAAGTCAAAAGACCTCAACAACTAATTTCCATAATGTATCAAGCCCTCCAAATTCCATCACACAACAATAATCACAAATCAAGAAAACAACATGGGAGTGGGATGTTGGACGATAGACGCTGAGGAAGGGATGAGATACTGGATTCCTATAAGAGTGTTCTGTCCAAGGCCTCTGACAGACTAACACAATAAAAATAATAAACAGAGCTTACTTAACTCCCAGCAGATCTCTAAATATAAAAAAAGTTGTAGCCCGAATTGCCCAAATGCCAACACCTCCCTGGTACCTTTTACCACATGCTGTGGACATGACCCCAAATACAATCTTACTGGCAACAGGTAATACAGTTTCTACATGATGAGATGGGATCCCCTGTGGGCATGGATCCCAAAGTATGTTTACTAAAGTCTGTAGATTGATTACCAACCATAAAGGAACACTAAACCCCCAAAAATAACTCTGTGCTATTCGTTTCTTTTATTCACAGGGAGGTTAGAACGCTTATTCTCACCTTCCTGTGAATAATAGGACGCTCGGGGGACCTAGCACTTACCTGAGAATAAGCGTTCTCACCTCCCTTTATTTATCCCGTTCGCGAACGGCAGAATTTACGCTTTCCGAATTTCCGAACCGCGTTTTTTTCGTATTTTTAACATTTTTTGAAATTACGAGGTTTCTCATATTTTCCAAAAATACGAAAAATCTCGTAATTTCGAAAATTTTCGAAAATACGAGGACTTCTCTTATTATCGTAAATACGTATTTTCGAAATGTTCAAAATTTCGAGATTACTCGTAATTTCGAAAATTTACGAAATTCCGAGGATTCTCTGTATTTTCGAAAATTTTGTAATTTCGAGGATATTTTTCATTTTAATCGGTCCGCTCGCGGATTTTCGAATTTCTTCGAAAATTCGCAAATCCCGAGCGGACCGGATTTTGCGAAGTTCGGACATCTCTAATATGGATGTAAGCCTCTCCCCCCACCATTCAACCATGGAAACAAGAAATTAATAGAATATGCCATACAAAAATGAATGTATGTCCACAGGGGTTGCCCCCTTAAATATGATAATGTGTGGAACGGTGGGAAGTATATCCTAATACAGGCAATTCATGAATGTTTGAGTGTATGTAGCATATGTGCAATAATATTTCTAATAGGTAGAAGCACCCCCAACTCTGAAGAAAGTCCCCAGATGAGAAACAAAACAAACATACAAAAAAAAAATGTTTAGATGTGAGATAACAATGTTTATTGAGTTAAATTGCAATGTTCTAGCACATTTTACATGCCTTTTAAACAAGTACCTTTAAATATTTTTAGTCATCTTAGACTTAGTCATCTCAACCCCCCAAAAAAGTCCAAAGTTACCAGCACTTGTTCCTCTGGGGTTAGATTGGTGCAGGCTATGTACATTCACCTATTGTACTTATTGTACATCCACAAGCCATAAATTGAGCAGCACTCAAAATAAAATGTATCCATTTATTAGAACTTTTTAAATATGTTGCATTTGTGCCACTATACGTGGTCTTTGGTAACATCAGAAACAATTCGTACATTTCGGACCACCTTGGTCCTTTGTCAAGCCAACAAGAACATAATGCACATACTTCCTTTTATACCTTCAGCTAATGCCCTTAGTGGTTACACCATGTAACATAGTTGCCAGCTTTTTTTTTACAAATGCTACTATAAAGTTTAAAATATATACAATTATATACAGTTAAAAACAAGTTATACCAAAGTCAGTCCTCACATTGTATTTTTTGTTTAGACCTTTTGGTTGGAAACTATCAAGTTTGCAAATCCATCTCGCCTCACAGGTAAGGAGATCCTCTTTCTGTCCCCACTCTCCTTTTTAGGGGTACAAACTCCAATATTTGGAATTAAATTGGGTACTGAGTGGCTTACTTATCAAAGTTCTGCCACTGGACTTATATAATTTTTTTCTAAAGCCCGTTTACGTTCCCTTGATGTTTGGCCCACGTAGATTTTCCCACATGGGCACTTCAATGCATAAACTACATAATGTTCCATAAACTACATAAAAAACCTTGCTAACCCTATATTACATAGTTTTTTTCCAAACCCAAATGCATCCCCTTATATTTAACAATCTGCCACTTATCTAGTCCCTTAGACAAAGCTCCTAAGACAATTAAGGGGCCTATACATGCACAATACTGATTGTATGATTGTACTTCTCAAAATTCATAAATCCATGAAGATTATTATATATAAGGTGTCAGACAGAATTTGTCCCAGTCAAAGTTTTCAGCATCTTTGATTGGGATGAAATTTGGGCATATTATTAAAATTCTTTAAAAATAAATATTTTTTTAAAATCCCAAACAAGGTTTTAAATGAAAGGTTTCCTACCTTTAAAATGAGCCACAACCACCTCTGTACATGTTGCACATCCCAACATATGAAAAAATCACAGATTTCACTGATGGCACATGTCAGTGCAGGAAAACCAGGAAGAGACTGAGTTACAGTGACTGAAGAAGGACTGAAGAAGGAGGATGAGGAAACAGCACAGACCAAAGCAGGGAGTGTGTCTTTTTTTTTTTTAATGCCTCCCACACAGGGAGGGACTGTCACATACTTTCAGAGCAGGAAGTTGTAGGGGACCTGGTGATGCTGCTACCATATCACCCATAAAAATGTAAATGACTTCAAAAACTATGTAAAAAAAAATTATGAAAGAAAAAATACCCAGGAAACAATTTTTTTTTGCAAAATTATTGGTAATTACCCCACTAAAGATGGATTAGAACTCGTACTCAAACTATTCGATTTTCGAACAAATTCGGATTCTCAAACTATCCCGGACCTGGATTTTAGATATTTTCAGGACTTTCGATAATTATCGAATGTTCGACTGTTAGAGGAATCGAATATGCAAGTAAAAGCCTATTATACGCGAGTAAAGTGTACATTAAAACATTACGCGAGCATTGAATCCGCGAGTAAAATGTCCATTAAAACCTATAGGCGAGCATCGAATCCACGAGTAAAATGTCCATGATACCTAGGCGCAAGCACGAATGTCAACGCAAAAGCTCAATGTAGTGCACGTGAGAGTAAAGTTGATTTTTCTAATGTCCTGGATATTCAAACATATTCCCCAGACCATTTCCCAGGTCCCGAGCCATTTACATTAAGGGGCATATTTATAAAGAAACGAAATTAGCGACAAAAAATTAGCCGCACATCGCGGCGCGAAAATAGCGCTATTGCCGTATTTATAACGGCGAGCGCCATTCCCGCGAGTGGTTGCGGTAATTTAAGCCCCTTCGCGGCGATACTATACAGTATCGCCGCGAAGGGACTTAAAATCTCTCCCGACGCCTCTCCTAAGGGGGCGTGGCATACGCCCCAACCCCCCGCGGCAGCGGAGACCACCCGCCGCCGCTTCCAGCAGCCCCTCCCAACCCCTCCCGCTCGCGGCAATCTCGGAACGGGAGGCTAGGAGGGGCTGCCGGGAAGGGGCCGCAGTAGGTGGTCGCGACCACCCGCCGCACCCCCTCCCCAGCATACCCTCCAAGCCCCCCGCCCCGGCCGCTCCTGGGGAGGGGAAGGGAGGGAGCCGCTGGGAGGGGTGGAGGCACCCTCCAGCGGGGCCCTGAGATCAGATTACTGGAAGTTCTGAAATTGATTGGTTAATGTAAAGCATGCAAACCAAGCATTAAAAAATTGACCAATCCGAAATGAATTAGAGGTTTCTGCAAACCTATATAAAGAGGTGCACTTCGCTGCGGAACTCAGATGCCATCGCGTAGATGGCTGAATGAAGAAAGAAGCCTCTGATAGTACCGTTAGTTTAAAAGTCCCTTTTATGATACCCACGGCGCAAGCATCCGAATGTTTAACGCAAAAGCTCAAATGTAGGCACGTGAGAGTAAAGTTGATTTTTCTAATGTCCTGGTATTCAACATATCCCCAGACCATTTCCCAGGTCCCAGAGCCATTTAATAAGGGGCATATTTATTAAAAGAATACGACCATAGCGAAAATAGCCGGCTATTTGCCGTATTTATAAGCGAGCGCCATTCCCGCGATGTGTTGCGGTAATTTTAAGCCCCTTCGCGGCGATACTTACAGTATCGCCGCGAAGGGACTTAAAATCTCTTCCCGACGCCTCTCCTAAGGGGGCGTGGCATACGCTCCCAACCCCCGCGGCAGCGGAGACCACCCGCCGCCGCTTCCAGCAGCCCCTCCCAACCCCTCCGCTCGCGGCAATCTCGGAACGGGAGGCTAGGAGGGGCTGCCGGAAGGGGCCGCAGTAGTGGTGTCGCGACCACCCGCGCCACCCCCTCCCCAGCATACCCTCCAAGCCCCCCCCGGCCGCTCCTGGGGAGGGGAAGGGAGGGAGCCGCTGGGAGGGGTGGAGGCACCCTCCAGCGGGGCCCTAGATCAGATTACTGGAAAGTTCTGAAATCGATTGGTTAATGTTAAGCATGCAAACCAAGCATTAAAAAATTGACCAATCAGAAATGAATTAGAGGTTTCTGCAAACCTATAAAGAGGTGCACTTCGCTGCGGAACTCAGATGCCATCGCAGTAGATGGCTGAAGAAAGAAGCTCCCTGATAGTACGTTTATTGTACAATTTTGGTGTACTGAGCCATGATAATCTTTGCTTTTAAATACAGTTTAAAAAATATCTGGATATCACTATACCTCAAACATCATAGATTTACACTCAATGACAGATTAAAAGTAAATTAAGATTTTATAAAAATTTCAGTGGAGGTGTAGGTAGTATTTCTAGAACTTTGAAAGTATTGGAGTCTTCAATACAAGAAAACATTTTGCCTCAATGCATGTTAAAGGGCAAGTCCAACCCTAAAATGAAAACTTACATACAGGTAAATCACCCCCCAAAACCCTAAACGGTAATAGTTTGAAATCTGAAATATATAAGTCTAACCTGATACCTGCCAATGTCCTGTGTCCCTGTTTCTGCCTCCTGGTTCTTCCAAGTAGCAACTGTCAGGTCTGTTGACAGTTGACAATCACAGCCAATGACTGAATGCGTACCCCATCAACTTATATGCCTTTTGTACAATTTATGGTGTACTGAGCCATGATAATCTTTGCTTTTAAATACAGTTTAAAAAAATATCTGGATATCACTATACCATCAAACATCATAGATTTACACTTCAATGACAGATTAAAAGTAAATTAAGATTTTATAAAAATTTCAGTGGAGGTGTAGGTAGTATTTCTAGAACTTTGAAAGTATTGGAGTCTTCAATACAAGAAAACATTTTGCCTCCAATGGCATGTTAAAGGGCAAGTCCAACCCTAAAATGAAAACTTACATACAGGTAAATCACCCCCCAAAACCCTAAACGGTAATAGTTTGAAATCTGAAATATATAAGTCTAACCTGATATCCTGCACAATGTCCTGTGTCCCTGTTTCTGCTTCCTGGTTCTTCCAGTTAGCAACTGTCAGTTATGCATTTGACAGTTGACATCACAGCCAATGACTGAATGTTAATCCCCTATCTGCCTCTTCTGAGCATGCCCAGGCTCAGTACAGGCTCAGTACAGGTTTCTAAATTGCTCAGTTTCCATGAGGCATCCAGAAGCATAGCAGACATACAGTAATGAATTCATAGGGGAAGTATGATATATCAACATATTTTAAAGAGGCCGTTCTTTCTAAAAGATGTTCTTATGAAGGTGGAGTTGTCCTTTAAGCTTATCAAATGTTTGCACACAAATAACAACATAGAAATCATTGTAAACAACACTTAAAACTGTAAAAAGGGAACCAGCAGAAAGATTCAAAACATAATGAAATCATTTTATTTCCATTTGCTAACCATGGGTTAAGCCTGTGATTTACGATCTCCAGCAGACTTCAAGGTTAAATAAAAATGAAAGCATCTCTCAGACATAGGGGAACTTTTTTTAGATGGTGTAAGGATACAGCCCATTACAAAAAAAAGCACATAAAGTGGTACAACATCATTGGTGGTGCCAAGGGCTGAAAATGGGTCTCCTAATTGGAATGTATTGGAAAGGAATTGTCTGCTTCATGCTGAGCAAATGACCCTGAAAGTTTAGTTTTACTCTGATAAAAAGGCAAAATTCACATGAATAAAATAAAATAGGGTAACCAATGTTTTTTTTCTCTAAAGCCAATAACCAACCAGGAATTTCAGTTTCAGGTTTTAATCAGGTCTTTTGGAACTGTACAGTATGTGGATCATTGTTTGAGAAGTATTAGAATCTTTGTTCTAATAACATCACAAGAGGCTGTGTAGCATACTGTAGTTTGTAAAGATCAAACCAAATCAAAAGTATTACTTCTTTATGCTTCAATCTAACACTTGAGGGAACATTCTTATTAAAGGCAAAACAAGTATATTAAAAGATAATTTTTTCATTACGTTTTGGATTTTAAACCAGGAATTAACATTAAAAAGGAACAGCCAATTTAAAAAACTCTAAGTTTCAATGTTTTGAAGATTTTTATTCCTGCCTGTACTTGAAATGTTACATTGTCATGTCTTTTCGAGTGATTTTCAAAATAATTATAAGAATATTTTTTTTCCCCCCTGGATAGGAATTACCAATGTTTGGTTGATAACTTATCTTTATCTTTGTGTTTAATGTCCAATGACACTGGGGGACTGACATTTTATTTTCAGGAATAAATATGAATTAAAGGATTAAAAACCCATTCTTCTCTTCCCGCTAATACATGACTGTCTGACCCTCTATAAATATGGATCTGGTTGCCCAAAGGGAATCATTGTCAAACGGGAAAAAAGAGGATTTTTTATGCGCTGTTTTTTATTTTTTGACAGAGCTATCCATGCAGATCTGGAGACAGTGCCAGAGCTAAATCTTTTTTTCTTTGCAAGACATGCAACAAACTAAAACTACATAATAAGAAGCAACACAGGTTTGACTTGTTGGAAGGTGTTCTTGAGTATAGAGCCCAAGGCTTTAAAGGAGAATTGCATCAGTACCAGCCTTCTACTTTTAGCAGGCCTTTAAGTAACAAAACACCAAGTTCATGAGATTTCCCCTTTCACTTGTTCTGTTGAAGATTAAGCCCCAAACATAAAATGTACTGGTGATGATGAGCAGTCTTATACTGCAACAAGGAATATGGTATAAAGTGCATTATAGCTCACGGAAAAAATGTAAGAAATAACAGCTTCTCCCACCTATTAAAAATACGGTTTGGGAGGACCCTCCAACTGTAGATACACCAGTGTGTGCTTTTCACTGTTATACCAGTTGATGACGTCTCTACAATTCACTACCCCATGGATAGACAAATAGAATTTGAAATAAAAAGGCGTATATAATTGCTGTAAGTTGCATACAAAGTAGCTATTTCTCAAAAGCCTCATTTTTTGGGGGGGGGGGGGGGGCGACGATAAATTAGTAGAGATACTGGCACATATTGAAATTCTTTTTTTTAACAAAGGTAAGTCTGCAGCAAATTTATTTTAAGGACAACAATTGGATTCAAACCCCCCATTACCATAAAATGTTCCCAGGATAAGGACCAAAAAAGCTAGGTCCTCATTCCTAGGTATACCTTTTATCGCCTGTCTGTAACCTTACCTTAGTGTTGCATTTGCTGGTTTGGTTGAGTGTTACAGACAGAATGGCATTATGACTTCCAACTTGATATTTAAAAATTAATTTTGTAAACTGCCCCTTAAAGGAGAAAGGTTGTTAGGAAAAAAAATGTATGTCAATCTGCAGCTAAATCCAGCTCAAACCACTCCCCTCCCACTGAAAGTACTCAGGGAGTAAACAGCTAGTTCCTCGCCCCAGGGTATACCCTCAATTACCTGTAAATTTACATGGAAAACTTTCTAAAACAAAAAAATATTGAGAATTATTGGTATTTATACATAAACTGTAGTTCTGGTTGATTCAGGGAAACTTTCTGATTGCCATTTAGAGTCAGGAAGGAATCTCCCCATTTATAACAATTTTTTTTGCCTTTCTCTGGATCAACTGTTAAGGTTAAAGAGGAGGGTATAAAGGCTGGACTAGATGGATGTATGTCTTTATTCAAACTCAATTTCTATGTTACTATGTAAAATTTCTGGTCCAGTGTTTAAAGGGGAAGTTCAGTGCAAATACATGTACTTTTCAGAAAAAGAGCAGTATTTTTTCATCCCACTTACCTTAATCTGCCAATTCAGCATTTTGTCTGTGTATAAATAAATGCAACAGAAATACTGACTTCCTGTTTGTAGGACCCCTAGTACAGACCGTTATGGTCTTGCCCTTGATCCAGCGCCTGGGTTTATTCAGCTGCTCAGTAGAGACCTGAGCAAGTTTGACCCATCCAACAACCAATCAGTAGAAATAACTGTTAGAAACATTTTCAAGGATGTCGTGCATCCTGGGAAGAAGAAAGACTGTTAGAACCTGAAAAGTCAGCTCACTAATGTCAACAGCAGGGAACAGAAAAGGGTATGAAATCAACTGATTTTTCAAAATGGAAGAGAATATGTAGAATAACTAGGTATGCATTACACAAACTAACAATTTAACAAATATTGATAATTTCCACTGAACTGTCCCTTTAAGTCAGAAGGGTATTATGGCTTTGAGCTTGGTACACAGACACTAAACATTTCTTTCCTTGATTAGTTTTCTCAGCCCAAGTATATCTTCTCTAGATATTCCAAAAGTTTAAGAACAAAAGATAATTATATGTACATATAATATTCAGGTTACATGAGTATTAGACAACCCAAGGGTATCATTTGGAATTCTTAGGAAAGACTGGAAGACTTAAAGGGGAAGTTCAGTGCAAATACAAATGGTTTTCAGAAAAAGGAGCAGTATTTTTTCATCCCAGTGACCTTGATCTGCCCATTCAGCATTTTGTCTGTGTATACATAAATACAACCAAAATACTGACTTCCTGTTTGCAGGACCCCTAGTAGAGACTGTTATGGTCTTGCCCTTGACCCAGTGCCTGGGTTGATTCAGTTGCTCAGTAGAGATCTGAGCATGTTTGACCCATCCAACAGCCAATCAGTAGAAATTACTGTTAGGGACATTCCATGTGGTGCATCCTGGGAAGAAGGACCGTTAGAAATTGAAATGTCAGCTCACTAATGTCAACAGCAGGGAACAGCAAGGGGTATGAAATCAACTGATTTTTCAATATGGAAGAGAATATGTAGAATAACTAAGAAAGCATTACACAAACTAACAATTTAACAATTATTGATCATTTCCACTGAACTGTCCCTTTAAAAAGGAAAAGCCCCCAATAGAAACGAGAAGCCAAAAGAAAAAAAGACAAACTGACTGAAAAATCGGAGGAGTTTGAATTTAATTGGATGCAGATGCCTATGCCAAGAGGTAAGAGTAACCAGATGTGCAAGCTTGCAAAGAAGTCAGACACCCACAAAGCTCACAAACTGAGAAAGCTCCGGACACCTTTGAAGAAATCCATAAGCCCTCGGACCATCGTAAGGAGCTGAAGATACCAGAAGACAGCTACAATACAACACTGGATCCAGAAACACTGGATCCTAACATTAACTCCCCTCCCCATGTCCAGCATGAACTCTATGTGCAGGAACCCACAATTTCTCCTCCAAACTTTTTTCGATCTAATACTCCTGTTCTCCCTAAACCTCAACACAAAGTGAAAGATTCTGTATTACACACAGATTTCAACAAGGAGACATGAAGTGTCAACACTTTTAATTGTCTTAAGTAATGTTACCTTATAGCCTAGGTTATCCTATTAATCTTAGGCTCAACAGGATAAGGACCCATGTATTTGAGACCCAATTTAGTAGTTAGAGAACATTACTCCCAAACGATATCTCTGGAATAAAAGCTGACTCCGATCAGCAAACATCTTCAGTTGATCAGTAGTCTTTTGGAGATTACTAAATGCTGGTGACCATATCTTGGCAATACAGGTAAGCCAATTCTCTAAGCTGGTACATCAAAAGATCAGTTAACAATGATAAATTCCTTTGCTTTTCATACAAAACAGAAAAGTAATCTTTGCTGTTTATTAATTTTGTTTAACTAGCATGGATGTAAAAAGCACAATTTTAATATTTCAGTAAAAAAAAGTAATTGAAATTGCAACCTCATACTGTATACTCTGTCTTGCTAAAAGCAGAGCATTACCCCACTATCCCAAAAGAGCTTCTATGTAAAAGGTCAGTACATGTAGAAAATGTATCTTAACATAATGGAAGCAAAAAACTATTCTAAAAACATAGTATTAGTATATTAAGCTACCAGAAAGAAAACAGGTCTATTTAGAAATTTGGAAACACAACATAGACCAGAGGGGAATATAGTCACCCCTGTGTAAAGAACCCATTAACAGCACTCACACACTTTAGTCAAAGAAATGCAATCCCGGATTGATGTAAAAAGGTACCTTTAATAGCTACACATATCCCAACACATAAACACCATTGAAGTACCTGTATTGCAACTTATCAATAAAGTATTTTTTGTGTCTACCCAGTGAACACTTGTAGCTAGATTAGCTGACACTAGGTATATTCCACTAGCCCCCTCTTTCACAATTAAAGGCCCAAAAAAACATTTAAATGCCAAACATTGACTAAGGTTCAAAGGTGGCATCTAATACCAGGGTATAAGTCTCCCCCACTAGCTGCTATTAGGAGAGATGATCCTACGTGTACACTGTTGTGACGTTTCAATTCCCACTCCTCAGAACTTGTGACAGGGCTCAACACTTAAGAACACAATCTAATTTGGAAATTTCTCACCAAAGAAGTCTGATGTCTGTGGTTTGAATTGGTCTGATTATCTGTCCCAACACATGTATATTTTAGCACTGGGGACGCCTAGTGCGATAGACTTACCTTTTCTACTGAAGTTGAGGTTTGAACTATTTTCTTCGTGGTGAATGTGTGATTGCTTACAAGTTGGATTTGTACCACCAAATAGAGGACTTCACCGGAAAACAGCTTTTATTGAGGGATTGGTGCATTGCACATATTTCAGGGGAGACCCTAGTATTAGATGCCACCTGTGAACCTTAGTCAATAATAATGTAAGATATATTAGTCATAATGAATTATAAGGGTATTAAACACAAATTAAGGACAGCACTTATTATCAGCTCAGTACATTGGTTGCGACATTGGTTCTCATTGTTATAAATGGTGCTAATATTGCCCCAACCAATCAGATGTTCGCTTTCAAATGGCAAAAAACAGCTGATTGGTTGGGGCAAAATTAGCACCATTTTTAACGATAAGAGAAAAAAAAAGAATTTATACTAATATATATATTACATATACTAATATATACTAATACATAGGCCTAAATAGCCGATAACGGCTCTCTGTACATAGTCCCATTTATCTATTCTAGAAATGTCTCCATTGTTAGGATATATACATGGCACAGGGTTGATAATCAGGAGGAGTGTCTTGAACACTATGTTATATGATGTTAGTTTGGCTTGAGAAAGGCCCAAAATCAGGATCCAAAATGTTGCCTATATGTTGATTTAATATATATTTTTAAAAGTCCATGAGTACACTGGTAACATATACAATGGTTTGCAAAAGTATTTGGTCCCCTTGAAATTTCCACATCTTGTCACATTACTGCCACAAACATGAATCAATTTTATTGGAATTCCATGTGAAAGACCAATACAAAGTGGTGTACACGTGAGAAGTGGAACGAAAATCAAATGATTCCAAACATATTTAATGTCTCTACCAGCTGTGCACATCTATAGACTGAAATCCTTGCCCATTCTTCTTTGCAAAACAGCTCCATCTCAGTCAGATTAGATGGACAGCGTTTGTGAACAGCAGTTTTCAGATCTTGCCACAGATTCTCGATTGGATTTAGATCTGGATTTTGAGTGGGCCATTCTAACACATGGATATGTTTTGTTTTAAACCATTCCATTGTTGCCCTGGCTTTATGTTTAGGGTCATTGTCCTGCTGGAAGGTGATCCTCCGTCCCAGTCTCAAGTCTTTTGCTGACTCCAAGAGGTTTTCTTCCAAGATTGCCCTGTATTTAGCTCCATCCATCTTCCCATCAACTCTGATCAGCTTCCCTGTCCCTGCTGAAGAGAAGCACCTCCAGAGCATGATGCTGCCACCACCACATTTGACAATGGGGATGGTGTGTTCTGAGTGATGTGCAGTGTTAGTTTTTCGTCACAACTTTGTGCAGTGCACAACTAATAGTTATCCTATGGACAGATTCCCCCACCTGAGCTGTAGATCTCTGCAGCTCATCCAGAGTCACCATGGGCCTCTTGACTGCATTTCTGATCAGCACTCTCCTTGTTCGGCCTGTGAGTTTAGGTGGACGGCCTTGTCTTGGTAGGTTTACAGTTGTGCCATACTCCTTCCATTTCTGAATCATCGATTGAACAGTGCTCCGTGGGATGTTCACGGCTTTGGAAATCTTTCTGTAGCCTAAGCCTGCTTTAAATTTTTTAATAACTTTATCCCTGACCTGTCTGGTGTGTTCTTTGGATTTCATGGTGTTGTTGCTCCCAAGATTTTCTTAGACAACCTCTGAGGCCTTCACAGAGCAGCTATATTTGTACTGACATTACACACAGGTGCACTCTATTAAGTCATTAGCACTCATCAGGCAATGTCTATGGGCAACTGACTGCACTCAGACCAAAGGGGGCTGAATAATTACGCACACCCCACTTTGCAGTTATTGATTTGTTAAAAATGTTTGGAATCATGTATAATTTTCGTTCCACTTATCACGTGTACACCACTTTGTATTGGTCTTTCCAATAAAATCGATTCATGTTTGTGGCAGTAATGTGACAAAATGTGGAAAACTTCAAGGGGGCCGAATACTTTTGCAAACCACTGTATATACACTCACACAATGTACTAGTCAACTTTATTTTTTTCTTTCATCTTTTTTTTTTTTTTTAGGAAGAAATGAGAAATACAGGTTTCAAAATATACAGTGTGTGTTTGTATGTATGTGTGCGGGAGGGGGGGTATTCTTGAGAAGGGGTGTTTAGTTAGAAAACCCAGACACTATTCAAACATGAAAAAAGCTAATATATTTTGTTGTACTCTCCCATATTATTGCAAAATACACAAAGCCAGTGCACTCCAGGCTTAAGTGCGGGTCGGCCTGTGTCGGGACCCGCAATCGCACGTGTGTATGAGGCTTAAAATTATAACTGTCTCCCTTTAAAAATGTCCTTTCAAACAAGCCTACAATGATGGCTCTAGCTTCTCTGAATCTTAAGTTATAGACTTGTAAAATTACACTTCTTTCTCCTGATAGTATGATTCTGTGACAGTCACATGATGTGCTGTGTAAGAAGAAAATCTATATTTTCGGGAAACTAGTTACAGACCTGCAACCCTTCTCTGCCCTTTCCTCTACCTATGGACACCTTAGAGAAAAATATTTTCCAGCGGTGTTGCTAGCTTTAAAGGGCATCTATAGTAAAAAAAAAAAAAACATCGGCCCATTGCAAAGTTAAATTAATGTACTCTGTGCTGCCTTTCTCCTATATTTGTCAGTGACTTTGTTTTTCCATGGTATCAGATCTCTGTGCAACCCTTCCCCCTCCCCTCAGTTACCTCCTCCATGTCTCAGCTCCGGCTAACCGACAAGCTTCTCATGTGCAGTAGGAGTTAAAAGTTCAAAATCCTGAAAAAAACACCCACACACAGTGGCCAATAGAAAGCAAGCTGTCCTGGAGAGACAGATCTCTCCGTGTTCTGATAAAATATGATCTCTCTCTTTGTGGCCCATCATCAATCAGTGAAAGCTATCAAGAAGGGGGTCAAGTGCAGCCTTATCGCTGCCATCAAAGCTACCTCTCTCCCCCTGCTAATGCTGATATCTCTATGTTTATTACAGAGCATGGAGGAGGGAGGGACTTGAGCAGGGAAGAGGGTCATGTCACAGGGATTTGATTGACAATACAAGTAGGAGAATGCAATCACATATTCTTATAACTTGTGTATCTCAGGACAGAGAGGGAAAATACACATGTGGGGAATTATAAAACACATGTAAAGAAAGAAAAAAAAAGCTAATTTTCTCACTATAGATACCCTTTAAAAATTATTTAGACGTTTGGGGGCAGTCCTTTTGATGCTCTTTCCCAGCAGTGGGCATGCATTAACCTTAAATTTGGAGGCAGACCCCAAGTGCTGGTGATGTCACAGCGCTAGTGTCAGTAATTGCTGAAAATACCTAACTTTCCTCCGCTCCTGCGCTGTTCCATATTACTCCTCAGTTCACGTCTGATTTTGTCTTTTTCCAATGTTTGGATCTTCTGCCATTCACGAAGTTCCATTTAAGGTCTTCTTGCAGCTTCTTCTCCTCATATGATGCAGCTTATTTCTATTAGCAAATTCAAATTCTCTTCTTCCCATCATCTTCTAAGTCTCGTTTTTTTAACTACCCCGATTGATTGATCTGCCTTTTTAAGTTATTGTTTCTCAGTTGCCCATTGCCATTTTCTTTACAGGCCGCCGAAATCATGCCTCCTCATAGACCATTTGATTGCCCTATTGACCTCATCCCTGGTACCATGCCCTCGGGGGAGCATTTGTATAAGAACCAGATCAAAGAAAATCTCGAAAAGGATTTCATCCACCCCTTATTGACCTGCGGGTGTTGGTTACTTTTTGGTGGAAAATAAGGATGGTGTGTTAAAACTTTGTATCGATTATAGATCTCTTAACAAAATTACCATAAATAATAGGTATCCTGTCACTCTTATTGATGGCCTGTTTTCTCAAGTGGTACAGTAGGTGCCCAATTGTTCTCTAGTTGAACTTTAGAGGGGTCTATAAATTAATCAAGATCAGAAAGGGGGATGAATATAAAACTGCCTTACACACCAAAGATTGCCATTATGATTTGGTTCAACCACTTACCGTATACACTAAATAAGAACATTTTTTCTTGAAGGCTACATTATCTCCAACAAGGGCCTCATTATGGACCCTGAAAATGTTTTAACAGTCTTCAAATGGGTACCTCCTACCACTCTTAAATTACTTCAACGTTTCTTGGGCTTTGCCAACTTCAGTAGAAACTTATCTTCCATAGATGGAGTTGCCTAAAAGGGTGCAATCCCTTCTAAATGGTCAGCAGAAGCCCATGCAGCCTTTGAAAATTTGCTTCTCTTCCATACGTATCCACCCTGACCATAGAATCCCTTTTGTAATTGAGAATTGTTAGCTGTGAAATTAGCTTTCCAGAAATGGAGGCACTGGTTGGCATTAAAGGAGAACTAAAGTCTTCAGACAACATTGTCCCAATAGACAGAGCACATTCACAAACATACAACAAGCTGTGTCTCACCTCTCCCTTTGAAACAACCTGTGAGTACTAGGGGTCAGCTCCCACAATCCACCTTAGCTGGGTAAACCCCCAGCTAAGTGTCTGCGTACAGGCACATGCTCTGTAGAGCTCAACAGATCTAAACAAGGAAGTTGCAGCCTTGCTTCCTAGAAGCTGACAGCCAGTCACATTATAGCACAGAGATCCTCCCTCTCCCTGACACAGAACAGAGATTTCAGTTTTTTGTTTTCAAACACATTCAATTCTCCTGTTCTAACAAATTATATAATCCTTTACTTTTTATACAAAAATAAAAGTAATCTTTGCAGTGTATTTCATAGATAGCATGGATGTAAGAAACGGAATACTTACATTTCAGCAAAAATAAAAAATATAAAAGTAAGTCTGGGGAATAGAACCTGCAACTTTTACATTTACTCTGTATTGCCAAAAAGTAGAGCTCTTACCTCTAGGCTAACAGAGATAATATGTAGAGCAATGGTACATGTAGAATCTTTTACTATGATCAAAATGGAAACAAAAAATAAAGGTAACTCTGGGGATTTGAACTTGCAACCTTCTGAACTGTGTGTTTCTATAACTGGCATCTTACAAGATGAGCCTCTACTGAGTAAGCTGAATGCTTAGGTTCATTTAGGAGCTTCATCTTTTGCTTGGGACATAATAGAAACAAATAAAAATGAAAAGTATTGAACTCACAACCTTCTGAATTGTGTAATTTTAAACCTGGTGCCTTATCCAGTGCGCCACCACTGAACAAGCAGAATATGTGGATACATTACAAACACTATGCATAGAGACAGTGAATACTGGGGTCAGGGGGTGTGGCAACAACATGGAAGCCTTCTTATTTATAGAATCTATTTCTCACATGTACCTACCTTACGGTAGAGGTGCAGGCAGGACCATTCGGTGAGGAGCGAGAAGACCGGAGACCAGGACCGGAGCAGTTAGAGGTGCAGGCAGTATGCTGATGACGTAAGTGATATGCGCGGGACTGTCGTAACTTACGTGCCCGCGTGTATCACTTACGTCATCAGCATACTGCCTGCACCTCTAACTGCTCCGGTCCTGGTCTCCGGTCTTCTCGCTCCTCACCGAATGGTCCGCCTGCACCTCTACCGTAACTGCTCCAGTCCTGGTCTCCGGTCTGCTCACTCCTCACTGAATGGTCCAATCTCCAACTGGTAGGCTTCTTTTTTGTCCGTACAAAACTTAATCTGTGTGTGACCCGAGTATAAACCGAGGTCAGGTTTAAAAGGTATTTTTTAAACCTAAAAACCTCGGTTTATACTCTAGTATATACGGTAAATGCAACTTACTAGAGAAGAATCTTACCATGTATAGGTGTTCTGGGGAGAAAAACTTTCACATTAGGTTTTAAAAAATGTAAGTTTAGTTTTCCTTTAAGTTTTATTGAAGAACAGATGGTAAAAGAGCGGTGTCTTACCTCCTGTTCTTCAATAAAATGATCAGGAGCCAGGAATGAAGGTAAGGAACTTACTCGATCGCTCGCTCCTCTGCCGCGTAGTCTGACAGGCCCTGACAGACTTACAGGGAGATTCAATAACAGTTCTTATTGTTTAAAATGGTGCTATTTTTGCCCCAACCAATCAGATCTTATTTAACATTTGAAAGCTAACGCGAAATTAGCACCATTTTAAACGACAAGAACATTTATTGAATAACCCCGATAGTATTCTATGCGCATGTGCGTTGCACATAACACACAGAGTCCATTGGGACCTGTCAGACTATGCGGCGGAGGAGCGAACGATCAGGTAAGTACATTACCTTTGTTCCTAGCTCCTGATTGTTTTTTCGAAGAATGGGAGGTAAGACACAGCTCCTTTACCTCCTGTTCTTAAATAAAACTAAATGGCAATTTTTTTTTATTAGTGGAGATACTCTTTAAAGAAGAACTAAAGTCTCCAGACAACATTGTCCCAATAGACAGAGCACATTCACAAACATACAAGCTGTGTACATTTGCTGTGGCTGCTGGGTTATTTCTGAAATTAACCTGTGGATACCAGGAATCATCTTCCACCATCCACCTTAGCTGGATAAACCCAGCTAAATGTACTTAGTACATGCACTGTAGAGATCAACAGATCAAAACAAGGAAGTTGCAGCCTTGCTTCCTAGAAGCCGACTGCCAATCACAGAGCAGCACAAGAGTCCTTCCTCTCCCCTACACAGTTTCTTTTAAATGCATTCGATGCTCCTGCCCTACCAATGATATATTCCTTTCATACAAAAAGAAACGTAAAAAAAAAGGGCTGGACCGGCAGCTGCATCAGTAAGGGACGCTGATAGAATGAAGGCTGGTAACTATATTTAGGATCAGATTTGGCAAAGGTAAACCAACTGCAGTCTAGGTATGGGGGTATTTTTATGCAGGATCTTCGTTTTTCTCAATTTAAAAGTTCAGTGCACAGAACAGCAGCGGGGGGGAGTACCCCACTGTACATGCCAGAAACCTCTTAAAGGAACAATTACCGGAAGACGAGGATTGCACATGGAAAAGGCTCCTACTCTTCAGTTTCCTGTACTGTATTTCAGCCATGCAGGACAACCATATGCAGCAGAAGAGAAAGGTAGGGGTCATTTAACACTACGTGGAGGGTCGCACTCCAAAGAATAATTTATTGATTAGTGACCACACATCATATCACAACGTTTTGGGGGGGTATAAACGTGCCCCCTTCCTCAGATGATGTTTTATATGTTTATACCCCCGAAACGTTGTGATACGATGTGTGGTCACTAATCAATAAATTATTCTTTGGAGTGTGACCCTCCATGTTTGTCTTCTTCTGATATATCTATCCACCAAGGGTTGGATGTTGAGGAGTAAGCACCCACACAGTACACAGTACTGTGTACTGTGCACACAGTACGAGTGCAGAGGACTGGATATTTTGTGGTCATTTAACACTACACAGTGGGCTCAACGATGGTGCAAATTTCAGTTTGGGGGTGGACAGGCCCTTTAACATTTCAGTAAAAATTCAAAGTAAGCTGACTGTTCTGGTAAAAGTAGAACTCTTACTCCTATCCTAACAAAGACTCTGTGCAAATCCCTAGTACACTTTATCCTAGCAAGGAATATAATGAAACAAAAAGAAAAGACTGGGGAATTAAACCTGTGACCTTTTGGACTGTTTGTTTCTAAAACATGCACTCTACCAGGTGAGTTAACACTGCAGATTAATGGAATCTAGGCACATTTAGAATCTTTATCTTTTTCTAGGAAGAGAATAATAAAAAATGTCAATTAAAGGAGCTTACTGTTTTGTATTGCCCCAGGAAAGCTGTATGTAAGTCACACTTGCTGGTAAATAAACTGCAGGGAAACAAGCACCTTTCAAAGTCTTAACAGGGACTTCCATATTAGTGTGATCTGTATAAAAAAATGCATAGAGAGTGAATACTGGGGTCAGAGGGCGTGGCTCTTTGATGACTACATGGGCTGTACTGGCAACAACATGGAAGCCTTCTTAGTTACATGTACTTAATGTAACTTACTAGAGAAGAATCTTTCAACGTATAGGTGTTCTAGGGAGAAAATCATACACTTTAAGATTTTAAAAAATTAAGTTTAATTCTCCTTTAAAACACTTCCAGGTTGATGTTCTTTCACGGAAACTGTCTAACTCTTTCTTTGTACTATTAAATTATTGTTTACAGGTCCTCCAGCAGTTCCATGACTAAAGGTTCATGCACACATGTGATCGCGGGTGCCAAACCGCGACGCACGATTTGTACGAATGTCAGTTTCGGATGATAATCGGCCTGTGTATGGACACTTTATCGCCCCAAAATGCCCTTTCATTCAGGGATTGTTGCCCGATATGCCTGGTGGATCTCCGAACGAGCGGCCATTTTGGCCGATAAAGTGGGCTGATTATCGGATGTTCGTACATATAGTGGGTCAGCACCCGTGATCGCACATGTGTACGAACCTTAAAGCGTATGTACACTGACATTTTTTTTTAAAATTGCCCATTAGTGGAAACTATAATTCATTCCAACTATCACTGTATCATTTTTTTGTTGATCTGCCCCATTTCATTAGATATCCAATCTGAAACATCTAACATTTCAGCATTTCTGAAAGCAGTTTTGCTGTAGCTGGAATGGTTTGACAGTTGGTGTGCTGCATACTGTATGCAGTATTGACAATTGGTATGGGGTAAAATAGTCAGGTCAGTGGTCAGAACCTGAGCAAAACAAGTACTTTATTGAAGGCATGCGGCAACACACACACCTCAGAGTAAGTGCTACTAACACATTTATTTATAGATTAAAGGGTATGTCCATCAAAAAAGTTGGTTTCTATCTGATTTACTGAAGAACGGGAGGTAAATGCACTATCTCTAACATCCCATTCTTCAGTAAATCTTACAGGAGAGGAGGAGACACTTACCCGCGGACCTGCTTCAGCACCAAATTCCCAGATGCCCCCCAAGTCCTTTGCACTGTGCGCGCATGCGCACTGTGCGAAGGAGCGAGGACGCGTCGGAGACAGTCAGTGAAGTCGGCGCTGGAGCGGGTCCGCGGGTAAGTGTCTCCTCCTCTCCTGTAAGATTTACTGAAGAACGGGAGGTAAGAGATAGTGCATTTACCTCCTGTTCTTCAGTAAATCAGATAGAAACCAACTTTTTGATGGACAAAGTCATTTTTTCAGCATATTAACACTAAGTTATCAGCACACCCAGGGAAAAAGAGAAAGGTGGCCCTGTTACCCCGGCATGTCTGGTGGCTAACCCTCACCAAGGATACTAAATCCTATGTAAAACCTCACATCTCTATGGATTTTATTGTAGACTTACCTCTGCCTTCAGGCTTTACAGTCGTATGGGTTTTGGTTGACAGGTTTAGCGAGATGACTCATTTTATTCCCCTTCCCCAGCTCCCATCTGCTAAAAAGTGATCTCTATTTTTTACTTATATTGTCAATGGAATTCCTGAAAGTATAGTTTCTGACAGAGGTGTGCAGTTCATCTTCCAATTTTGGCAAGCATTCTGTTCTCATCCCAGTGTGCACACATGTACGTGGTAAATAATTTTATTCAGGAGAGGTTAGTCATTTATAATTGCAGCAGATTTTACTTTCCACTACAGTTTTCAAGTGAAATTAACATTTAACATTGTCATCAATTTAAATTTTTAAAAAAATGGAAAAGATTAAATTATGCATAAAAATGTATGTCTGTGTTCTTTGCATTTTGATGAAAACGTAACCCACTCCTAAAAACCTTAGTTCTAGTCTAGATGACTTGTTAGATATTTTACAGTTGCAGTAGTTAGTCATTAGTCTGTGCTACCAAGGTCTTGAGGCTAGGCCCCACTACATATGGTCAGTTCTGCAATACATTTATGGAATCTACAAGAATAAACAATCTATTTTATAAATCACAAGGACAATGCCCAACTATAGATAACTGCAATATAGCCCATTTTCCCAACACGTAATTACCATTTTTAGTCCATTGCTGTTTGGCACGGCAGCAAAACACACTTTTTTACAAAACGTAAAAAATAAGCCGTGTTTCCCTTTCCAGTGCTGCAGGCCCCAAGTCTAATAAAATGTTGGTCACACTGTAACAGACTAATAATGCAAAAATGTTGCATTATTGTTATATAACCAACCACTGTAGTGGATTTCTGTGGGAGGAACTGTTAGATTATAGCCTTATAATCTTACAGTTCCAGGAGGAGAAGGAAACCAGAAGCCACAAAGTGATAGGTTATATTAAATAAATTATCCCGAACTGTAAATTAGAGGGATATTAGAAGTCACCTTTGAGTTCTGTGCCCTGTATAAAAGGTACTCAACTTGTAAAGAAATAGAAGGGATGAGTCTTCAACCCGGTGCAAATAAATCCTTTATTGTATCACATGGCCCACAAATGTGAGGAAAAACACCACAGGAACCTGTCCCTGATGCGTTTCGTGACAATGGTCACTTCATCAGAGGGTTAACTAGCTTCCACCCACAGCTCCCTTTTAAATCAAATTAAAGGGAATGTCTATAATTAAAGGAAATATATAGCAACACAAAGCAATCAGATATTTATATAATCTTAATATATATCCATATCTCTTACGTATTCTTAATATAGAATTTAGACATCATTTTTAGAATGCATATGGAGCTGTATTACATTATAATGTCTATCTATATCGATATATGAAAATGGTACTAAGTGTTTGCTCTCTCAGGTTCCTTTTTCCTTTCTTTTATTCCACCTACTTTCGCTATAGCTCATTTTAGATTTAATGTCTTATTCTAGTATCACGTATGCTTCACCTCACTATATATTATTGGTGTATCTATATGTAGTGTTTTTATATGGATAATGTAATTTTGTATATATTTACACTCATAGGATTAGATATAGTTGTTATGCTAGAATATTCTTTTACCTTTTTTTATTGATACACTCTTTGCCACAGGTTTTATACAGATATTTACATGGTTTTTAAACTGTTCACTATGTGCTATATATAATACTAATATTCTGTATAGAAGTGTATTATTTATATATTACTCACCATATTATTCTCACTTACATTTGTGTATTATGTTTATTGCTTTGTGTTGCTATTTATTACTTTTAATTATAGACATTTCCTTTAATTTGATTTAAAAGGGAGCTGTCGGAGGAACCTAGTTAACCCACTGATGAAGTGACCAGTCACGAAACGCGTCAGGGACAGGTTCCTGTGGTGTTTTTCCTCACATTTGTGGGCTATGTGATACAATAAAGGATTTATTTGCACCAGGTTGAAGACTCGTCCCTTCTATTTCTTTACAAGTTGAGACGTTTAGCAGTTTCTGTTATTTGGAGGTGCCGGTCCTCCTGGGATTGATAGTCTCCCTGTACTGCTGGGTCCGATGGCAGACCGTAGGAGGTAAGACACCTGATTGCTACTGTATAAAAGGTACTCATATGGTCACGGAACTCCTCTTTGACTTCTAATACCCGTAAATTTGCAGTTGGGGTGCATTATCCACTATATAATTTGCAGTTGGGGGTGTATCTAAACCAGTATGGTGCATGTGGTCCAATAGTTCCCAAATCCATTTTACACTATGATAATCCTTCCTAATGTTTACAGTGACACCATGCAGCTGTCTCCTTACCATTTGGGAAGGATGACTCCTGTGAATGAGTCTGGGCTCTTTATGACTATTTAGGGCTTAACTGCGGGGGTGTTAGGGGTGGGATTATATTTAGAAATCCCTGCAAGGAATCTCCTGCTACCCTCTCTCTTTCCCATCTGCCACTTTGGATCCACTGTCCAGTTCCTTTTCATTTCCTGCCCCGCCCCATTCATTCTCTCTCTGTTACTGACTCTTCCCCTCACTTACCCTCTCACTGGTGTTCCTTGTTGGGTATGTTCTAACCGTCTATCATTTCACTGCCTTTAACCAACTCTCCTAACTATAGACTCCAACTCTTTACGGCAAGTTGCAGGTTTATCTGCCATCTATAGACCACCAGCAGCCTCACTTCACTACTTTGTCGTACCTTAACCACTCCGTTTATATTAATAAAGCGATAGTTTGTAATCCTCTCCGTAACCCTTTCCTCGGTGCAAGACTCCCAGCTATCCGATACACTCTCCCCTCCTCTCATTCCCCTCCCTTCCCTCTTCGCGTCCCCTCCCTTTGGCTCTTCTTTTCCCTACCTCCTCGTGTGACGCAGAAACTTTCTAGAAATCCTTCCCGGCGGCCTTTGCGTTTCCAACATGGAGGACCTGACGGTGGAAGTGCGCGGCTCTAACGGAGCATACTATAAGGTAAAGCTGTGCTGGGAGGGTGTGTGAGGTGAAAGGGGAACTTAAAGTAAATCAGGCGATGGAAGATAGCGGTAACTTTTAATATCGGGAAGCCAATGGCCGAGAGAATGTAGTGAATAGAGAGGAGGGGTTAGTTTTGAGGCCAGGGACAGACTGTACATGGGGAAGGCCGCAGTTTGTGGATCTACTGGAAGAGCGTTGAGTTAATGGGGAGTTGGAGGGGCACTGGGAGAATAGGGAACTAGAACCGCTACGCTGCGATCTACACTGGTTTCTAGCTGTCCTGTATAGCAGGCGGAGATGTATGCACAGAGACAGTAAGTGTATCATTGGATAATGAATGGCAGTTTGGGATTGTGCTGGCTGGGAAACATCACAGAATGGGCCGTAGGTTCCTCACCCACTATAATGTCCGGTGACTTTAAATTATGTTGATTTAAGTTATAGCTAAGGAAGCCAACAGGTACCACACAATGATTCATCGCAGGCTTGTGACTAGGACACTGACGTTGCCATTGCTTGTACTTCACACATTACTGTGCTAGCTGGGTTGTATTTTGAGCCATCATTATTACAATGTGGACAGCTTGCATGTGTGGTTACTCAGCTGCTACTTTAAGACATGACCGGTAAAGCAAGCATGGTATTTTACTGATTAGTAAATTAGCTTATGTAATCCATCCAAAATGTATGCTATATGTGTAGTCTCTGTAAAAGGACAACTCCACCCTCATAAGGGCATCTTTTAGAAAGAATGGCCTCTTTAAAAGATGTTGGTATATCATAGTTTGTCCTATGAATTCATTACTGTATGCCTGCTATGCTTCTGGATGCCTCATGGAAACTGAGCAATTTAGAAACCTGAACTGAGCCTGTACTGAGCCTGGGCATGCTCAGAAGTGGCACCCAGGGGATTAACATTTAGTCATTGGCTGTGATGTCAACTGTCAAATCCATAACTGACAGCTGCTAACTGGAAGAACCAGGAAGCAGAAACAGGACATTGTGCAGGATTTCCGGTCAGATATTTCAGATTTCAAACTATTACCGTTTAGGGTTTTGGGAGGGGATTTACCTGTCTGTAAGTTTTCATTTTGGGGCTGGACTTGCCCTTTTAAAGCAGGTTCTTTATTTATTGTGTTATATGTGGCCATTATTGTATAAATTGTTTGTATGAGTTGCCAAGTAACCAAACGCTCTTGTCATATGCAGAGCTTTGTTGCAGTGATTGTTTCTATATGTACCGATGACAAAACATCAGAAATGCTTCGAAAGACCTAAATGACCCTTTTGGGCAGAAAATATATATATATATATTTTTCTTAATGTCAAATAATTGAAAGATAAGGAAACTTTACAAAGGTTGACTTAATTTACAAGTTTGCTTATTTTCTTCTGGTTAATAAAAATTGAGGATACGCTTTACATTTGTTGAACCACAATTTCAATCCTTTTAGGGTAGCAAGAATGCTTTCAGGGAAGTTTGAGTGTGTGTTTTTTTAAATAAGTCAATTTTACATATATTATGTTGACTTGATTGCTATTCAGATATTTAGTGATAAAAGTATTGTTGACTTGATTATTAGTTCCTTTCTGCTTGCTGGAGAAAAATGAAACCCTACCTTAATGATGGTAATTGTGACCACCATATTAAAGTTCTATATAAAGACACACACACAACCAGAATAGTAATCCAGAGCACTCCAAGGTAAACTTCAAGTAGTTTTATCAATGTAGGTCCAGATCACCTATGCGTTCCGGCCACATTGGATTAGGCCATCATCAGGCCGAAATGCGGAGGTGATCTGGACCTACACTAATACTACTTACCTCTGGAGTGCTCTGGATTACTATTCTGTTTATATTACTGTACAACAGCACCCAGGAGACAAGCATATTGTATGAAGAAGCCAGCGGTTTAATATATATATATATATATATATATATATATATATATATATACTATTATATATATTGCTGAGTCTAGAAAGATGCCTAAAGTATGTTGGAAGGGGATGTAATAGTTTCAGTAAAGGCATTGCAGCTGTCCCTGTCATTCTTGTATCTCAAGCACATTATCAGCTATTTGAAACATGCTCTCAACTTTTCTATTTTTAAACTGGCTTTTGCTCATGTTGGGACTGGCATTTGGATAAACTATGAACAGCTCTGTTTTTGTTGAGTTTGTAGTTCATTAATTTATTCTACAGTTGCAGTAAAGCTTGCACTTAAACCGTAAATGTATTTTTAAAGTTAAATTAAAGTAGTTGGGGGTGTAGTGTATACATAATAATTCTGATGCAGTGTTTTTCAAATGGTGTGCTGGAGCACGCTAGTGTGCTTTGAACGATACAGAATTGCGCCTCTATTTTTTGATGGCCAAACTATTTTCACCTGCCTTTTTAAAATCTCACATCTCAATAAAAAAGTATACATATTAACAAGTTAAATGTAGGCAATGTTGTGTTACTTTGGTGAGTATATCCAAGTTTTTAAAATATTTATTGTACATTTTTTAAGAATTGAGCTGAAAACATGGATATGCTGTGACAAATTTCCATTGCCAGGTATGGCGCTGTATAAAAAAGTTTAACAACTGTTCTAAAGAGCCGTGGTCTTTTGTTTAAAGGGATATATTAACATCTGATGCATTGCTTGTCAACTGTATTTCTTTTTAACTTTTGAGTCAACTTATTTACCCACCACAAAATCTTAGTTAACATAAAATGAAAGGTTATAAGTTGTATGCTGCACAAATTGACTTTACCTTCTAAGTATTTTTTTTAAAAGCCAATGAATGCCTTTAAAACTCTGATTTGATGGTGCTTTTTCTCTTCAATTTTATCATGACCGTCAGCAACTGTTGCTAGCCATGTGATTGAGGGCTTAAAGAGTGGTGCCAAATAAAGATTTAGCCAGCTGGAAGGTTTTGTAAGCACTAAAGGTGTTTGAACTGCCCTACTTCATGTAGGTCTCTGAACCCCATTCAAGTCAGCACTTAAAATAATAATAATAATTATTTTATTATACACATCACCTAAAATGCAAAGAAATGTTATTTGTCCTATGGGGGAAAAAACACTTTTAATAACCAATTCTCACACTTTGCAGCTATTCATATTTTCCTTGCTGAGCTAGATAATAGAAATAGGAAAAATTAAGTGTATTTTTGATGATGTATTGAGTAACCCCACACCTAATAATTCAGTGAGTTGGAGAGCTGCAGAACAAGTCAATCAGTGCACCAGAAAGCATAAAGGCTCAAATATTTTTTTTCAATTAAAGGGGAACTAAAGTCTCCAGACAACATTGTTCAAATTGACAGAGCACATTCACAAAAATACGAGCTGGGTCTCACCTCTCTCTTTGCTGTGGCTGCTGGGTGATTTATAAAATGAACCTGGGGATACTAGGTTTTAGATACCACAATTCACCTTAGCAGGTTGCCACCCAGATAGGTGAATGCTCTACACTTCACAGGAAGCTATAGCTTTGCCCCTTAGAAGCTAATAGCCAATCATGTTACTGCTCAGAGTTCCTGCCTCTCCCTGACTTGGATTTCTGTGTATTTTGTAAAAAATGTATTAAAGGGCATGTCCACCCCCAAAACTGAAATTTAACCCCTTACTGGCCACATCAAGTAGTTTAAAACAATCCTTACCTTACATTCCTGCTCAAAATAGTTCCCCTGCTGTGCCCCTCCAAAGTCCAGGAAACTGCTGTGTAGGAGCAGTGTGTGACTCATGCTGTGCCTGAGACTTCCTCAACCTCATCAAGGTTGAGGCATGCTCAGTGCAGCCCTCCCTGCCTCTCAGCCAATCACGGATGCGGCTGCAGGTCCCGCCCCCTGCTTTCAATTCCATGCAAGCAGAGGGCCTGAACACTGCAGCAGGGGAGAGAGGGCAGGTAAGTAAGAATCGGGGGACTTTCTAACAATTATATTAATGCGGTTGGGGCTGGGGGAGCATGCCCTACCACATATCAAAAGTTAAATTTTGGGGTGGACATGCCCTTTAAAATCTCTTGTCTGTAACTGTGAAATAGTCTTTTGCTTTTCATGAATAAATGGATGTAAGAAACGGAATATTAACATTTTAATAAAAAATAAATGTAAGTCTGGGGATTTTAAGCTGTAACCTTGTGGGCTATGGGTATCTAAAAGCAATGTATTTGTATGCTGAGCTACCAGAGATAATAGAAAATATACAGGTACATTTAGTAATGTTATCCCTTGCTAGGAACAGAAGCAAACAAAAAAAAAAAGTATGGAGGATGGGAGGGGGGGTTGGAGAGGGCTCCCCTGTGCATGTCACTAACTTAAACGCATGTTTTACAATAAACCTGCACTGTTTCACAGTTAGTCCTGTGTCTTTGTATGTTTCTCCTGCAATGTATTGTTTAAGTGTTGGGGGGCCATATTTAAAAACTTGCGATACCACGGGTTTTCGTAACTGTACGACAGTAGCAGTAGTATACCATGTGGTAATAATCTACCGTAATCATATTCTATGGGCGGTCGTAGATTTGCGTTCGCTATCGTACATTTACAAGATTTCCGATAGCGACCATAAATTAACAATCGCCACACCTTTATAAATAAGGCCTGTAGTGTGAAGGTCTCTAGCTCTCCCTGTCAGCTGCAGCAATATTAGTGAAAAGTGAAGCTTCTTAAAGGGGAATGTTGGAGGGAAGGAGGAGTGTATATTTATAGAAACCACATGGTACAGAACTGTAGGGGGAGGATAGTGAAGTGAATCTGATCTTAGCACAGCTCTGTGCAATGTATTTCTCATCAGTGTACCTTATTAAAGGGAATGTTGGAGGGTAGGAAGAGTGTTTTTAATTCAGTATTAATCTGTCTGTATAAAAACTACAACCTGTAATACAGAGCTAAGCTAAGAAATGCATTGCACAGAGCTGCGCTAAGATCAGGGTCATTATATTATCCTGCAGCACTGCACCATGTTATATAAGTGTTCAATGCAGTGTTTGCATAACTTGAAGCACAGCGTTACTGAAACGCTGCTCTGGTAGGCTCCGCCCCCTCCTCTCCTTGCGCGACGAGGCCAATAGGAAGGCAAGCTTGTTGCATAGCGTGCCTTCAGAGGTGAGAATTCAGAGGTGAGAAACAAATGGTTTTACCAAGTCTGTGGAGCTGCCTTTGTATTTTGGGTTTAGTTCTCCTTTAAGCCCAAGTGTTTAAGTAGCTATGCCTTGCCTCCCTTTCTTCAATCAATAGCATAGGGTCCGGGAACAAAGATAAGAAGAAACTTACCTTTTGCGCGGTCTACCGTGGCCACGCTGAAATCTCCAACCGCTTTCCTCTCCTGTACAGATCTAACACGCATTATGCGCGTGCACGCTATAGCTGTACAGGAGAAGGAAGCAATCTGAGATTTCAGCATGGCCGCGGTGTATCACTCAAAAGGTTATTTTATTTTTATCTTCGTTCCCGGACCCTGCGCTATTGATTGAAGAACGGGAGCTCATTGAGAGTGAACTATTCCTTTAATCATAACAAGCAGCCCTGAGAGCAAAGGATAGCCCGCACTTTCTTCAAAAGGTCAACCTTTATTAAAAGCACACATTAAAAAGAAAGAAGACCGGCAACCATGCCCGAACCACCTGACAAGTTTCAGGCTCCGCCCTTAATCATAGATAGCTACGGTGTCCATGGAGGGTCACTCCTTAAGAAGCTGACAAATTAGCATACTAAGGAGTGACCCTCCATGGACACCTCCTCCAGGTCCTCACCCTTGGGTTTGCTTGATTTGAGCCATATACTTACTTGCAGGTTGCTCTGGTAGTCCATATAGGACTCTGCCTCCTGTCTCTCCTCTGGGAGAAAAATGTCATGCGCACTGCAGCCCTCCCTACCCCATCTCTCTCCCTCCCCCTAGCTTCAATCCCCTTTTCTGTAGTGTAGGGCTCCCTGCAGAAACGGGGGAGTTTCTGCTGAAATTACTATAGCGGCTGGGGGAGGGAGCACTACACGTACAAATGGAGTGGACATGCCCTTAAAAAATAACACACTACTAACATTTAAAAATTACTGCAGGATAAAGCTTCTAAAATCACCAGCATCATTGCTCTGCAAGTCTAAACTTACCTTCTGGCTCTACACTTCTAAATAACTGATGGTGTGTGCTTGTGAAGGTTCTCATTCATCCAGGTCATGGCTTTCTCAATTCAGAATGACTTTTAAAAGAATCTGTGGCAATTATGTACCCTGGAAAATCTCAATTAGCATATCACCCTTAACACCTGGCTGTGATAAGCTAATTGGGATTTTCCAGTGTACATAATTGCCACAGATTCTTGTACAAGTCCTTCTGAATGGAGAAAGCCAGTCGGATGACTAGCGAAACGTCTTCAAGAACTAAAGTTGTTTGAGTGAGTATAGTCTGACCAAATCTCCAAAAAATTGCTTTCACAATGTGCCACATTGTGCCAGTCTCTCAAGTTGCATTCCATCTGCATACCCTTTAACATTACTCCACTATACTTCTTGAAATTGGCTCTGAAGGGGGATAGGATATAATGAAGCAAACCTGATCCATTTCTCAATGAATCTGAAGGTTAATGTTAGAAAATATGCACTTGCTAGCAAATTGATTTTAATCTGATACATTCTCAAAAAAACTCCAGTTTCTGTGTGAAAACTGCTGATTTCCACACATTTTGTGTTTTTGTTGTATGGATATTTAACTGGCACATACATATGACACCTTATATACAACTTCAGTGCAGAACCAAACCGCTCCATATTTTTGTTAAAGTCTTCTGTAATGCTGACACACTGGACTGAATCCTAGGCCCCCAAACATCTTAGTGCAATTATTGGAGCAGTGATATGCACAATTTTGTGCGCTTCTGTTCTCCCTTCTGTTTAGTTAAATAATGTATGTGATGCCTAAAAAAATGGTGAAGGTAGGAGAATGATATAAGGTGCTAGAAAAAAATTTATAGACTCTTTAAATGTGGGGTACATACATTAATCAAAATATTTTAGGGAGAATATTTTAATGTCTGAGCTTGTAATAGACTTATATGGATGTTTTTTGTTGTAATGGAAGAGAGGTTGAGAGGGGCATTTCCCCCACAATATTAAATGTAATTTTTAGACACATCACCACCCATAGTTACCGTATACTAACAAATGGCAGAACCTCTTCTACAAACATATATCTTGGTGGATCAATCTCATCTAAAGCTTCATACACGTGTGCAATCATGGGGGCCAACCTGCATCACACGGTGTATGCATGGTCGTTTCGGATGATAATTGTGTCCTGTATGGGCACTTTGACGGCAGAAACAGCCATTTGGTCAGGAATTGTTGACCGCCCGGGCGGATCAATAACTGACCAGCCGTTTTCGGCCAACAAAGTCCCCATACGATCAAAACAGCCGTGCATTGTGTACAGTGGGTCGGTCCTTGTGATCGCATGTGAGTATGAGGCTTCTATATGAGGTATCTATACTCTAAATAAATAAATAAATAAATAAATAAATTTTCAAAAAATGTACCTTACAGAAAGATCCCACTGTGCCAAAACTTTTTTTCAGATTTTAAATCAAAGCTCTAGATCCCGAGAAATCAGCATTTGAAATCACAGCATTTACAGGGAAAGACCTGTCACTCCAGAAGCAGATATTATATGTGTCCTATTTCTAACCCCTAAGGGCACAGCTACACTGCAACGCAATCGCACACGGAATGCGTTTTCATGTGCGATTTCATTGCGTTTGCGCATGTGTTTTTTTTATTAAGTAATGAAAAACGCATGCGATTAAAAATGAACGCAAATCGTAAAACATCCGAAAACGCGCCTTTTTGGTGCGTTGCCGCGTTATCAATGATATGAAAAAACGCAAAGAAAGCGCAGCAGTGTGGCCTAGCCCTAACTAGGATATTTAGCTGCCTGCCAGCACACTTTCTGCAACAATTAAGAGAATCCGTAGAGAAAAGAAAGAAAGGGGGAGGGAGGGTGAGATGTGTAAGCATAGCAGTGTCCATAGTGAGGCTGTGTAGAGCTTATAAGTGTCGCAGACACTACAAGAAGGCAGTGAATAAGGGAGGGTGGGGGCAGTTAGCAGCACTCGCTAAACATTAATAATTTAATGACAGCAAGCACAGATAAATACGTGAGTACCACAATTTTACTTGGCTTTCATTCATGCAGACTCACTGAGCTTTCACAGTGTTCAGGAGTAAAATCCCTAGGGATATGCTGTCACACATCATGGCCATGATTGCAGTGTATATACGGAAAATACCCGGGAGCATATGCTTATGAGGAGGAGCGTTTTTACCAGGATATCTGTTTGTAGGTGTTCTGCCATTTAAATATTAATGGTTTTTACAGTTTGGGGTAGTGTTGTCTAACTATGAAATTAGATATTGAGGTGGACATACCCTTTAACCTTCTGGCTGAGTAATATATAAGTGGGGTTTTTAACTAGAATATTTTTTCTGACTTTGAAAGGCTGTTTAATGGGAACCAGATAGAATATAAAATTATATACCATTTTATTTTGCTATGAATTTGAATTTCAAAAGGAAGGTTTTTAAGCTGAAACTTAAAATCATACACTATGTTAATCTTCACTTACTCTCTTTTCTTGCTGCGCCTCACTCCTGCACTGTAATCTCGTTTAATCCACTGCCTCTGTGAGACCTGCTGCACGAGAATCTCATCCAGTCAGTCAGGACTGCCCTACTTGCTTTAAGTACACTGTAAATAAAAGATGTACTGGATTAACAGAGTGCCACTTCTATGTATATGATACATAGACAAATGTTTGAGGGATATAGCAGCAGTCATCTATCAATGTGTGGCTATGTTTTTAATCTTTTGAAGTGTTGCTTTGGAATTGATTTCTTAAAAGGGAACTAAAGTCTCCAGACAATATTGTTTCAATAAACAGAGCACATTAACAAAGATACAACTATCTGTGTCTCACCTATCCCTTTGCTCTGGCTGCTGGGTGATTTATGAAACTAACCTGTGGGTACTAGGTAGCACCTCCCATTATCCACCTTAGCTGGCTGCCACCCAGCAAAGTGCATGCTGCACCCTTCACAGGAAACTGCAGCTTTACTCCTTAGAAGTTAACAGCTAATCATGTTTCAGCTCAGAGATACTGATGTCCCTGACACAGAACAGTGATTTCCTGGAAGTACTTAACTTTTGTGATAAATGATAAATTTCTTGCTTTTCCGGATATTCCGATTTTCCTTTTTTTTAAATCAAAAACAATACCAGGATAGTATGAACAGAATTGTTGCATGCATGGTCACCTTTAGCTAGAAACAAATAATTAAAGGGCATGTCCACCCCCAAACTAATATTTTACCAACTACTGGCCCCACTGTAAAAAAAATCCTTACCTTACATCCCTGCTCCTTGTGCTTCTCCTGTTATGCCTCTTCAAAGTAAAACTGCTGGGTAGGAGCTGTCAGTGCCTCACCCTGTTCCTGTAGCTTGGCTAACCTCATCAAGGTATGAGGCATGCTCAGTAGAGCCCTTTCCCCCCCCTCTCCCTCCCTCCTTCCCATTCTCTCTGTTGCTGGCAGTTATGTAGGTCCGCGGGTAAGTGTCTCCTCCTCTCCTGGAAGATTTACTGAAAAACGGGAGGTAAGAGAGTGCATTTACCGCCTGTTCTTCAGTAAATCATTTAGAAACATACTTACTTTTTTGCTGGACATACCCTTTAACAATAAGAACTTTTATTGAATCTCCTTGTTTATCTTTTGATAAGAAAAGAATAAAAAAATTAAATCTTTAAAATCTGTTGACTCAGGCCTGGACAAAATAAAAATAAAAAATTCTAGGAGCCAGCTCTAAAAAGTTAGGAGCCAGCAACTTCATACTTCTAGTCCAACCTTTATACCCTACCCATAATGTCTGTATAACAGTTACATAGTAACATAGTAATTGACGTTGTATAACGACATATGTTCATCTAGTACAAACTTTATATCCTACTTGTTAACCCTACCCTAACAGTTGATCCAGAGGAAGCCAAAAAATAAGAATAAAAAAAAGGGGGGAAAAATATTACATGCTGTTGAAGCTCCAGGTGAGGAGAGGGAGGCGTGAAACTTTGGAAATTCTAGAGGTACAAGACTTAGAATCTGAACTCAGGAGAAAGGACCTAGTGGTTTAGTTCCTTACCCTGGGTTCTTTTAAAGGGAGGGGGTTTGCCACAGCAGACACTATAGTTTTCCTTTAGACACTTTCACAAAATGAAAGGGGAATCCTCATACCACGAGTGTGACACTGTCTTAACAGGTCCAAACATAACAACTAATTCTTACTAAAGCATACAATTCCCATCATGGTCAGTAATGAAACACAAATGAACTTAGCCGAGCAAGATAAAGGGTGCACATTTAACTAAAATAAGGGGAACTGGCACAAATGTACAACCTAATCTGATAGTTTATTCTGACTGTGTACTTCTCAGTTCTATTAGGACAAAATAAGTAAAATTAAAAAAAACCAAACATCCAAATTAAATAATAACCAAACAATACACATAAAAACAAATAAGATATCTAAAATGCCAAGTTTACAAAATTTACATAAATAATGTTATAAGCCAAGCTGCAAATGAAAAAAACTCACCTGTATATGGGGATATCATGGAAATCCTTTACATATTCACACAAACTTTAATACAGAGCATTACTTGCATGTTCTGACACACTTTTACATGCACACACTATATCACACACCCTCTTTCAAAGACATTATCAACTACATACATGCACATTAGTACAGAGCATACTCACTTTTTGACACTTAAGTGTATGATTTCACATATACTTTACCTCTAACACACACACTTTATAAATACATACCCACATAAGCATACTCTCTCACATATACACAGGTACCTGTTCATTCATACTTTCTTTCAAACATGCATACACATTCTCCACTCCCTCACACACCTTCAGTATGGTGGAAAAAAACACTGATAGTGTCAGAAAACTCCCATCAGCATTGCATTTTCAGTACTGTACATAGACAATGCTGCCTGTCTAGTAATTTTCTTTGCACTGTTCCCTATGAACCATAGTCACTAAGTGAAATATACTGACATGGGAGTGATTTAAGACAGGTTCAGGTTAATGAAGGTTCTTTCTGCCAAATGCTGATCCGCAGCAGTTCCTCTCCTGTCTTTACTTTCTGCATCTTATACACAGGCTTTCCACCAATGCCAGGGCTATAGGAGTCTCTAAAGTCTAATGTCCCCCTTCCGTCCACAAATTGGTTCACTACAAATTGTCCACTACTGCCTTTTGATTCTGTATTGTCCTGAGGCTTTAGTTGCCCTTTAAATGGACAGCAGAATTCCCTTACACAAGTCCCATACAGTAATAGCCAAATCCAGTATGGCTATTATTGTATGGGACTACTGTAAAGGGCAACTAAAGCCTCAAAACAATAGAGAATCATGTAATCTTTTTAAAGGGCATGTACACCCCCAAAACTATAATCCCCCCCCACTAATGGCCCTGCCATGTGGTGTAATAAAATCCTTACCTCCCATCCCAGCTCCATTGGTTCTCATGGTGGCGTTCGCCCCCCCCCCCCAAAGTCCCAAAAACTGGCCACCAGGAGGATAGCAGAGTCCATATAGGACTCTGCCTCCTATCTCGCCTCCGGGAGAAGTTTGGTATGCGTACTGCAGCCCTTCTTCCTCTCCCTCCCGTTTTGCGATCCCTCCCCCTACCATAAAACCCCTTGCCCATATATTAGTATATCTTCCCCCAGCCCCAACCGCTAAAAAATAATTTTAAGAAAGTCCCCCGAACTCTACTTACCTTCCCTCTCTCCCCCGGCATTCTGAGAAGCCATCAGCCGCGTCCGTGATTGGCTGCCAATCACGGACGCGGCTGCCGGTCCCGCCCCCTGCTTGCAGTGTCTTGCAAGCAGAAGGCCGGGCCGGGTGTGGGAGGAGAGAGGGAAGGTATGTAAAGATCTGGTCACTTTCTTAAATTTATTTTATAGTGGTTGGGGCTGGGGGAATGTATTCTATTATAGGCTAAAAGTTTATTATTAGGGTGGACATGCCCTTTAACAATAGATACCATCCTCCTTATTCTGTATTGTTTTGAGGCATTAGTTGCTCTTTAATTGGACAGTAATCTAATAGTTACCCCCAAATCCTAGTTTCCAAACATCTGCAGTGCCAAGGAATTGGGGGTTACTGTATAGGATTACTGCCCCTTCCCCCTTCCAGTTCAGTATTAACTTGCCTTGGCAGTGTTGAATCCAGGTAAGGTAGTTCAGTGTGCAATCTGGCCACTCGGTGTGAAATCCAGCGGCCCTTGCTCCGCATCTGCCCACCTGATGACATTACTTGGCGCCGGGAAGTGAAACAGGTGGTGAGCAGATGCGGAGCGAATGGCAGCTGGATTTCACAGAGGTAAGTGACCCGAGTATAAGCCAAGTTTCGTTTTTCAGGCTATTTTTAAAGCCTGAAAACCTCGGCTTATACTTGAGTATATACTGTATGATGCATTTGGGCTTAAAGGACAACTCCAATCTCATAATATCTTTTATAAAGAATGGTCTTTTTAAAATATGTTGATTTATCTTACTTTGACTTCTGAATTCATTATTGTATGACTGCTATGCTTCTGGATGCCTCATGGAAACTGACCAATTTAGTGACCTGTACTGAGCCTGAGTATGCTCAGTACAGGTCACATGGATTAGCATTAGTTTTCAGTCATTGGCTGTGATGTATCTATACACTCAATTTTTCAAAAAGTATACATTTAAATACAGCAAGATCCCACTGCATCAATACTTTTTTCAGATTTTAAATCTGGGCTGTAGATCCTGAGAAATCATCATTGTAATCAAAGCATTTACAGGGAAAGACCTGTCACTCCAGAAGCAGATATTGAAATATGTGACCCATTAATGACCTCTTACTAGGATCTTTAGCTGTCCGACAGCACACTTTCTGCAACAATTAAGAGTATCAGCAGAGAAAAGAAGGCAGGGGGGGAGGGTGGGGGACATATGTAAACAGTGCAGTGTTCATGGTGGGGCTGTGCAGAACTTATAAGTGTCTCAGACATTAAAGGGCATCTATAGTGGGAAAATGAACTTTTTTTTCTTTCTTTCCATGTGTTCTTCACAACCCCCAGAGTGTCTTTTTTCAGATTCCCTCTCTGTCCTGAGATACACCAGTTAGAAGAATACGTGATTGCATTCCTCTACTCCTACTTGGACTGTCAATCAAATCCCTGTGACGTGATCCCCCCCCCCTCCCTGCTCTGTAATAAACATAGAGATAACAGCATTAGCAGGAGGAGAGAGGTAGCTTTGATGTTAGATATAAGGCTGCACTTGACCCCCCTTCTTAATAGCTTTCACTGATTGGTGATGGGTCACAAAGTGAGAGATCGTAAACTACTGATTTCCTTCTTCCGTGTCTCCAGGACAGCTTGCTTTCTATTGGCCACTGTGCGTGGGTGTGTTTTTCAGGATGTTGAACTTTTAACTCCTACTGCAAATGATAAGCTTGTCGGTTAGCTGGAGTTAAAACATGGAGGAGGTAACAGAGGGGAGGGGGAAGGGGGGAGTGCTGCACACAGATCTGACACCATGGTTAAACAGAGTCAGTGACAGAGATAGGATTAACTTGTGGCCATTACTGTACATAAGTAACATCTTTAAACAGGATAATTTACGCCTATAGTTTAAGAACCTAGTAAGAAAGAAACAATAAGCCTTCATCCCTATCAAGAGTTTGTGTTAGCTGTGTTTCATTAAAGCTTAACTTTCTATAAGATGTGTCCGATTAATTTCTGTACTCATAAAAAGAGGACCACAGTTTTATATTTTAATTAATGGTGTCAAGCCCTATTTTAAATAAAATTTGAATGTCATCCTTCATGGCTGAGAGAAACCATGAATTTGCATAGAGTTAATGTTGCCTTTCAACCACAGATGTAAGATGGTACTCAATGACGATTCTTTTTGACAAAGAAAAACACAAGGTTGCCACAATATATTTTTGTTATTAAATAAAAGCTTTTCTGCTTAATCTGTGAGGAGACAAAAAAAATATACTTTAGTTAACTTACGCTTCTCTTAAATCCTCAGGGACATCCACCATACATTTGAAAAAGGAGTTCTTTGTTACACTTTTATTCTGATTTACGGGCCTCAATCGTTCAAATGTGACAATTTCATTATAGGTAGCATCGCAAGCTGCATATTCAATAACATAGAACTACAAAAGAAAAAATAATTATTTTAAAAGTTTTTCAATCCCTTCCCTGTTCAAAAAAATGCAATTTTAGAAAGAAAAAGTTCATAAGACATTATTTGCAGACACACATATTTAAAGATAAACTGTGTGCTGCCAATGTACCTCTTATTTTATATGACCGATACATTTATTTTTACTATACCATACTATATTAGGGTTTTGGGTTACCTGTAAGACGTATAACTGATATGATGTCATTTCCTGTGTGTTTTACAATCAAGGTTTGATTTAAATATATTTTATTTAATTTTTTTGTCACATATTAACCAACTTTTAATAAACAGTTCCACTGTGTCAGTACTTTTCTTAAGTTATCTAATAGGAAAGATTTCAGACTTTAAAATTTGCAATTTGGAAAAATAAATCTTAACTATAGTACATCATCCCCTTATGCTTTTTCTGATTTATATAGAATACGAGATTATGAGCCACCTTGTCCATTAAATACTATTTAAATTTATTTTGGATTAATTGCAATTAAGTATAATTATAAAAGATAATTAAGTAAATGTAATGAATGGGATTTTGCAATCGCATGTGGGTCACATAGAAGATCGGGAGAGGCGGTTCCGGTAGGTTCGATCGAACGTCGCGTGAGCGATCAGTCGGGTAAGTAATATCGGTTATATGTATGGCCACCTTAACAGGGAGATTCAATAAAAGTTCTTATTTAAAATGGTGCTAATTTTCCCCCAACCAATTAGATCTTATTTAACATTTGAAAGCTAACATCTGATTGGTTGGGGCAAAATTAGCACCATTTGTAACCATAAGAACTTTTATTGAATAACCCTGTAAAAGTGTTAAAGTGAAAAAAACAACCTTTCACACTTGCTTCTTTAAATATATGAAAGAGAATATGAGAATTCCTTAAATCGTTCTTTTGTTATAGGGCAAGTCCTATATTGAAATCAAGTTTTATATACAGGTTCAGCACACACACACACCCAAACCTTATTCTCACATTACAAGTTTGTATGAAAGATGCCACAGAAGAGACTTCCTTGACCCGGCCTCGCGATGCTGTCTCACGATTGCTCTGCTGCGCTACTTCTTGTCACAGGGTCAGTCAAGGCACAATGTGACGTTATGCCCAATTACCTAACAGCTGTGACCAGGAAGAGCCTCACTGCTGCTGCATGTGCTCAAAACTAGCTCAGGAGCCGCAGCAGGAGGCGGCGAGGGACCGGGTCAGGTAAGTCTCTTCAGGGGCATCTTTCTTACAAACTAATAATACAAAAATTAGGCTTTGCATGAGAAGCCTTCTATACTGCTACTGTAAGATGTAAGGACAGCAGCGATTCTTTTATAACAAATTGTTTTTAATAATAACTATTGCTTACCTCTCCTTTCATCATTCGTACTTTTGCTAACCACCATCCACAAGGTTCTTGGTCATTTGCTCTGGAATATACCTAAAATGTGAAAAATATTTTATTAAACTAGGTACCGTAAATAATTTTGCAAAATTTAAAAAGAATATTGGCATTTAGGATAAAAATAAAAGATTAAGATTTTGATTCAGGATGATTTATTTTAGCTTTCATTCTCCTGGGTCATGTCATCATAAATGAAAGTTGTTTAGCTTCAACTAAATGACAAATTTCTTCAATACCAGTTTTAGACTGTTTTGCATTGCAAGCTTTTTATTTGCTTTCAGTTCATATTTCCCTAAAAGATCATTATTATGTGATGAAAGACTTTTTAGACATTACCATAGTTCCTGGCACTCTTAAATCAACATCGTGAAATCTTGTTGATCTTTAAACCAGTAATATGGTTTGTTTACAAAGCTGTCTGCATGTTAAAGCTGGGTACACACAGTGTGTACCTGAAAAACGATTGTTGCTGATCCCAACAAACGTTCGCTGTCAGCCTTAGAAACCATCAGTACTGTCCAAAAATGTCACTTTGTTCCAGTCAGCTCCCTATACTGTAGTATATGACTAGGGGGTGTGTGGCAGTCTTCAATTTAACATAGGGAGACAGTTCAGGACTGTGTGTAGTCAGAAAGCTACAGATGACAGACAGAATTTTAAAGGGTAACTGTGGTCTCCAATTCTTCCAAACTAGTAGAACCGAAATCACATCTCTAGATAAAATTTGTGAGAAGTTATTGCTGGAAAGGTTCAGCAGTATTACTTCCTGCTTGAACTCTTCCTGTTTTCAGCCATGTGACCAGCCTGTCTGCATTAATAGGCTCCCCTTCTCAACTGTCCATTTTTCCTCCAGGTACTTCCTGTTTTCCCCAGCATTAAGTCTTTACTGAGCATGCTTCCCCCCCGGGGCAGAGAGGCTAGCAGAGGTAAGGTGATGTCACTCAACCTACTGGAAGCAGGAAGTTTGAACATTCCCCTCAATATCATTTCTCACAGGGTGAAGCCAGAGATGTGATTGTCGGCTCATTATAAAGGAAATACTGCAGGCTTTCATTTAACCCTAACTTGTTTGGAGACCACAGTTCCCCTTTAAGCTCCGTACAGACGTGCGATAGAAAACAGGTTGGATCATCAATGATGACTGGCCGACCAACTATGCACAAATAAATTCATGCAGTTGGGTGTCGCATGTGGTATCAGGAGGTGAAATGCATTAGTCAGAAACCAAATGTCTATAAAAACAGACTTCTTTTTCCTTAAACAGAAGTAAACAAAACTAGGTCTTTGCAATATATATGAGATTATGTTAAGAATGGATGTAGCCAAAAAAAAAAAAAAAAAAGAATGAACACAATTTATAAACTAAAAAAAAATAAATAATTTATCTCCTTTAATTACATTCATTTCCTTTAAAAAAAAATAAAAAAACAACTTACCTCAACTTCATCTCCTTCAGTTATTTCCTTTTTAATATCAGGTAGAGGTGGCATTCGGACCTCATGAAAAGGAACCTGACGTTCTGGCTGCCAGCTAATAATAAATTGACAATTGTGGATTAGTTGGATCTTGTCTGTGGACTATAAAATTCTCAACATAATTTACACAAAAGGGCATATTTACTTGTTTTCAAAAACAACAGTGAGGGAGTCTTCATGAACATCTTTAATGAAACCCTGGAAAAAAAAAAAAAAAAAAAACACAAATTAACACATTTTATGACAATAAAACACAAACATTTAAAATTACTGTATACAAATGTATTTGGAAGAAAGCAATGATTGCCCTGAAAAACATTTTGTCAGCAACATTTTTCTAATGATGCCACGGAGTCCACTAATTATAAATTCAGAACTTTTGTTGGTAACATGAAATACTGAATATTGTAGCTCTTTGTAACTTAAGTTACAGACAGCAGCTAACTGCAAGATTGGGTTTATCTGCCTTGGCCCTTTGTTTTCAGGGGGACCGAGTATTAGCGTGTCTTATTAAGATCTAGTTCACTGCATATTATCTAGCTACTTTAGGGGGGCAGTAGGATGAGTTCTGGGGACGCTCAGAGTGTGGGGTAATGTTTTATATACTTGTATGACATTTTATGGTGATTGTGTAATGGGTAATGTTGAGGGTGTATTGTGTTACCAATAAAGTCAATAGAGTGCCCTGAAGTGGTTGTGCTTTTTGGAGGGTCTTTTTCTAGACCTTTTTGGTCATAGTTTGTTGACCACATCTGCGATTGCCTGAGGAAGCGAATCAAAGACCTGGCTGCCGTCAATGGAGAGCGCAGGGGGACAGAAGTGCTGTAAGAATGATGCAGATGTTTTTTTTTCTTTTTTTAAAAGGAAATTATGTCACTATCCCTCCTGGAGGCAAGAGAGGAGGCAGAAACATTTACACAGGAAGACAGCTTCTACCCTTTTTTGTTCTGGACTTTGGGCAGCCATTGCAGTGCAACCATAAGGAGCTGAAGAGAAAGGTAAGTTTTTTTTTTTTTTTTTTAAACTTAACAGTGGGGCCAGTAGTGGGTTAAATTTTAGTTTTGGGGGTGGACATGCCCCCCAAATGGATGGTGGCTTGCTGTAACAAGCCCCTCTAGAAGAAGTAACGGCCAGAGCTGCCTTGCGGTGGTGTCCTTTCACTATGACACATAATTACAGGGTGAATGCTAATGTCTGTAGCTCAGTTTTTCAGACACATTTCATCTCCAATGCATATGCCTGCCTACTCTAGCCATGTCACAGATTCTGGGAAAGGGCTGAGTATAGAGAAAGGGGAAATGCATACTAAATAGTAATCTAAACAAGACACGAGGAGATATAAAGAAAGGCATCTAGTTGAGCTACTAACTTCTTTAGATGCTCTTAGGGGGAGGTAAAAGTATTCAGTGTTCTTCCCAGAATGTTTTTCCAGCCGGGTGGTATGAAAAAGTAGCCGGGTGGGGTGGGATGGGAAATTTGGTGGTGGGGAAAAATGTGCACTGCAGGGGGGAGTGCTGCACACAGATCTGACACCATGGTTAAACAGAGTCACTGACCGAGATATGATTAAGGCAGCTCAGAGTACATGAATTTAACTTTGCAAAGGGGCAATGTGTTTTTTTTCACTATAGATGCCCTTTAAAAGAAGGCAGTGAGTAAGGGAGGGTAGGGGCAAATAGGAGCACTCACTAAACATTAATAATTTAATAAAAAAGCAAGCACAGATAAATTTGTGAGTACCACCATTTTACTTCTCTCAAATTGTAGTTTCAGATGATGTAAAGTTGTTTGAGTGAGTATAGTGACCCTTTAAATATGAAATCCATATTTCATAAACTAATAATGAGACTGGCGGAGCTTGAATATGAAGACAGATTAGATAGTTACGATTACACTCACTAGAGAAAAGGCGCTTGCGTGGGGATATGATTACTGCGTAAAATACGTTAATGGACCATACAATTAACAGTCTGGGGCACTGTTCACCAATAAAATGTGCGGACATCCCTTAAAGTTCATTGGATGCATGTTACTGGTATTGATTTCCTATTACTACTTTGAGTCGGGGAATATTTTTCTTTTCCCTTATCTTTTAAACCCCAAATATGGGTATTATAGGTATAAACCTCAAATACTATACCCCTACCCCAAGTGCTTCTAAAAGACATTATTATCTCTGATGTTTACCTCCTACAAGCAGATCTCTCTGTCCTTCTGTGAGTGTCAAGCCAATGACTGCATGGTCTCCCCAGGTGGCAAACAATTAATTGAGCTACCAACTTCTTGGATGCTTTTGGGGGAGGTAAACGTATTAATTAGTGTAACTTTAGCTCCATGATCATTAATACCAGTGTTCTCCCTAGGGTCTTTTAGCCGGGCGGCCCACCCGGCTACTTTTTCATGCCACCCGGCATGAAAGGGGAACACTTGTGATTTGAAAGAATTTAGATGTAGGTTTAATAGGTGTACCAATACACTTGCAAGATTATTTTAGAACATGTTAACTAGCTTTTCCAAGATCCCTAAGGCCACACAAGGGTGGCACATGTGCTTGTGCTGCTATATTTTTTAAATATGAAATCCTATTTCATAAACTAATAATGAGGACTGGCGGAGCTTGAATATGAAGACAGATTAGATATTAGTATTACGATACACTCACTAGAGAAAGGGCTCGCTTGCGTGGGGATATGATTACTGCGTAAAATACGTTAATGGACCATACAATTAACAGTCTGGGGCACTTTCTACCAATAAAATGTGCGGACATCCCTTAAAGTTCATTGGAGCATGTTATGCTGTATGTATTGATTTCCTATTACTACTTTGAGTCGGGGAAATTTCTTTTCTTATCTTTAAACCCCCAAATATGGGTATTATGGTATAAACCTCAAAATACTATACCCCTACCCCAGTGCTTCTAAAAGACATTATTATCTCTGATGTTTACCTCCTACAAGCAGATCTCTTGTCCTTCTGTGAGTGTTACGCAATGACTGCATGGTCTCCCCAGGTGGCAAACATTAATTGAGCTACCAACTTCTTGGATGCTTTGGGGAGGGAGGTAAACGTATTAATTAGTGGTAACTTTAGCTCCATGATCTTAATACCAGTGTTCTCCCTAGGGCTTTTTAGCCGGGGGCCCACGCGGCTACTTTTTATGCCACCCGGCATGAAAGGGGAACACTTGTGATTTGAAAGAATTTAGATGTAGGTTTAATAGGTTTAGTACCAATACACTTGCAAGATTATTTTAGAACATGTTAACTAGCTTTTCCAAGATCCCTAAGGCCACAAAGGGTGGCACATGTGCTTGTGCTGCTATATCACATCTGGGTTACCTTCAGATGTTGCCGAACGAACCCCTGGGATGACCGAACGACAACCCCTGCGGATGTTGCCAGAACGAAAAACCCCTGCGGATGTTGCCGAACGACAACCCCCTGCGGATGTTGCCCCATTGCTACCGAAACGACAAACCCTGCGGATGTTTGCCGAACGACAACCCCCCTGCGGATGTTGCCGAACGACAAACCCCTGCGGATGTTGCCGAACGACAACCCCCTGCGGATGGTGCCGAACGACAACCCCCTGCGGATGTTGCCGAACGACAAACACCCTCGGATGTTGCACGAAGACAACCCCCTGCGGATGTTGCCGAACGACAACCCCCTGCGGATGTGCCGAACGACAACCCCCTGCGGATGTTGCCGAACGACAACCCCCTGCGGATGTTGCCGAACGGACAACCAACCCCTGCGGATGTTGCCGAACGACAAACCCCCTGCATTCTACAACATGGAATGCTGGGAGTTATAGTTTTAAAATCTAGTGGGACGAAAGTTAGACATCCTGACCTATATAATGAGATAATGCAGTGCACATTTTCCCCACCACCAAATTTCCCATCCCACCCCACCCGGCTACTTTTCATACCACCCGGCTGGAAAAACATTCTGGGAAGAACACGAATACTTTACCTCCCCCTAAGAGCATTTAAAGAAGTTAGTAGCTCAAATAGATGCCTTTCTTATATCTCTCGTGTCTTGTTTAGATTACTATTTAGTATGCATTTCCCCTTTCTCTATTACTCAGCCCTTCCCAGAATCTCTGTGACATGGCTAGAGTAGGCAGGCATATGCATTGGAGATGAAATGTGTCTGAAAAACTGAGCTACAGACATAGCATTCACCTGTAATTATGTGTCATAGTGAAAGGACACCACCGCAAGGCAGCTCTGGCCGTTACTTCTTCTAGAGGGGCTGTTACAGCAAGCCACCATCCATTTGGGGGGCATGTCACCCCCAAAACTAAAATTTAACCCACTACTGGCCCCACGGTTAAGTTTAAAAAAAAAAAAAAAAAATTAACTTTTCTTCAGCTCCTATGGTTGCACTGCAATGGCTGCCCAAGTCCAGAACAAAAAAGGGTAGAAGCTGTCTCCTGTGTAAAGTTTTGCCTCCTTCTTGCTCCAGGAGGGATAGTGACATAATTTCCTTTTAAAAAAGAAAAAAAAAAAATCTGCATCATTCTTACAGCAATTCTGTCCCCGCGCTCTCCATTGACGGCAGCCAGGTCTTTGATTCGCTTCCTCAGGCAATCACGATGTGGTCAACAACTATGACCAAAAAGGTCTAGAAAAAGAACCTCCAAAAGCACAACCACTTCAGGGCACTTATTGACTTATTGGTAACACAATACACCCTCAACATTACCCATTACACAATCACCATAAAATGTCTACAAGTATATAAAACATTACCCCACACTCTGAGCGTCCCCAGAACTCATCCTACTGCCCCCCTAAAGTAGCTAGATAATATGCAGTGAACTAGATCTTAATAAGACACGCTAATACTCGGTCCCCCTGAAACAAAGGGCCAAGGCAGATAAACCCAATCTTGCAGTAGCTGCTGTCTGAACTTAAGTTACAAAGAGCTACAATATTCAGTATTTCATGTTACACACAAAAGTTTGAATTTATAATTAGTGGACTCCGTGGCATCATTAGAAAAATGTTGCTGACAAAATGTTTTTCAGGGCAATCATGCTTTCTTCCAAATACATTGTTATACAGTAATTTTAAATGTTTGTGTTTTATTGTCATAAAATGTGTTAATTTGTGTTTTTTTTTTTTTTTTTTCCAGGGTTTCATTAAAGATGTTCATGAAGACTCCCTCACTGTGTGTTTTTGAAAACAATAAATATGCCCTTTTGTGTAAATTATGTTGAGAATTTATAGTCCACAGACAAGATCCAACTAATCCACAATGTCAATTTTATTAGCTGGCAGCCAGAACGTCAGGTTCCTTTTCATGAGGTCCGAATGCCACCTCTACCTGAATTAAAAGGAAAATAAAATGAGGAGATGAAGTTGAGGTAAGTTGTTTTTTATTTTTTTAAAGGAAATGAATGTAATTAAAGGAGATAAATTATTTATTTTTTTTAGTATAAATTGTGTTCATTCTTTTTTTTTTTTTTTTGGCTACATCCATTCTTAACATAATCTCCATATATATTGCAAAGACCTAGTTTGTTTACTTCTGTTTTAAGGAAAAAAGAAGTCTGTTTTTATAGACATTTGGTTTCGACTAATGCATTCACCTCCTGATACCACATGCGACACCCAACTGCATGAATTATTGTGCATAGTTGGTCGGCCGTCATCATTGATGATCCAACCTGTTTCTTTATCGCACGTCTGTACGGAGCTTAAGGGAACTGTGGTCTCCAAACAAGTTAGGGTTAAATGAAAGCCTGCGTATTTCCTTATAATGAGCCGACAATCACATCTCTGGCTTCACCCTGTGAGAAATGATATTGAGGGGAATGTTCAAACTTCCTGCTTCCAGTAGGTTGGTGACATCACCCTACCTCTGCTAGCCTCTCTGCCCCGGGGGGGAAGCATGCTCAGTAAAGACTTAATGCTGGGGAAAACAGGAAGTACCTGATGGAGGAAAAATGGACAGTTGAGAAGGGGAGCCTATTAATGCAGACAGGCTGGTCACATGCTGAAAACAGGAAGAGTTCAAGCAGGAAGTAATACTGCTGAACCTTTCCAGCAATAACTTCTCACAATTTTATCTAGAGATGTGATTTCGGTTCTACTAGTTTGGAAGAATTGGAGACCACAGTTACCCTTAAAATTCTGTCTGTCATCTGTAGCTTTCTGAATACACACAGTCCTGAATGTCTCCCTATGTTAAATTGAAGAGTAAGCTGCCACACACCCCAGTCATATACTACAGTATAGGGAGCTGACTGGAACAAAGTGACATTTTTGGACAGTACTGATGGTTTCTAAGGCTGACAGCGACGTTTGTTGGGATCAGCAACAATCGTTTTTCAGGACACTGTGTGTACCCAGCTTTAACATGCAGACAGCTTTGTAAACAAACAATTACTGGTTTAAAGATCAACAAGATTTCACGATGTGATTTAAGAGTGCCAGGAACTATGGTAATGTCTAAAAAGTCTTTCATCACAATAATGATCTTTTAGGGAAATATGAACTGAAAGCAAATAAAAGCTTGCAATGCAAAACAGTCTAAAACTGGTATTGAAGAAATTTGTCATTTAGTTGAAGTAAACAACTTTCATTTATGATGACATGACCCAGGAGAATGAAAGCTAAAATAAATCATCCTGAATCAAAATCTTAATCTTTTATTTTTATCCTAAATGCAATATTCTTTTTAAATTTGCAAAATTATTTACGGTACCTAGTTTAATAAATATTTTTCACATTTTAGGTATATTCCAGAGCAAATGACCAAGAACCTTGTGGATGGTGGTTAGCAAAAGTACGAATGATGAAAGGAGAGGTAAGCAATAGTTTTATAAAAACAATTTGTTATAAAAGAATCGCTGCTGTCCTTACATCTTACAGTAGCAGTATAGAAGGCTTCTATGCAAAGCCTAATTTTTGTATATTAGTTTGTAAGAAAGATGCCCCTGAAGAGACTTACCTGACCCGGTCCCTCGCCGCCTCCTGCTGCGGCTCCTGAGCTAGTTTGAGGACATGCAGCAGCAGTGAGGGTCTTCCTGGTCACAGCTGTTAGGTAATTGGGCATAACGTCACATTGTGCCTTGACTGACCTGTGACAAGAAGGTAGCGCAGCAGAGCAATCGTGAGACAGCATCGCGAGGCGGGTCAAGGAAGTCTCTCTGTGGCATCTTTCCTACAAACTTGTAATGTGAGAATAAGGTTTGGGTGTGTGTGTGTGTGCTGAACCTGTATATAAAACTTGATTTCAATATAGGACTTGCCATAACAAAAGAACGATTAAGGAATTCTCATATCTCTTTCATATATTTAAAGAAGCAAGTGTGAAAGGTTGTTTTTTTCACTTTAACACTTTTACAGGGTATTCAATAAAAGTTCTTATGGTTACAAATGGTGCTAATTTTGCCCAACCAATCAGATGTTAGCTTTCAAATGTTAAATAAGATCTAAGGTTGGGGGAAAATTAGCACCATTTAAATAAGAACTTTTATTGAATCTCCTGTTAAGGTGGCATAACATATAACGCTATTACTTACCCGAATGATCGCTCACGCGACGTTCGATCGAACCTACCGGAACCGCCTCTCCCGATCTTTATGTGACCCACATGCGATTGCAAAATCCCATTCATTACATTTATTAATTTCTTTTATAATTATACTTAATTGCAATTAATCCAAAATAAATTTAAATAGTATTTAATGGACAAGGTGGCTCATAATCTCGTATTCTATATAAATCAGAAAAAGCATAAGGGGATGATGTACTATAGTTAAGATTTATTTTCCAAATTGCAAATTTTAAAGTCTGAAATCTTTCCTATTAGATAACTTAAGAAAAGTACTGACACAGTGGAACTGTTTATTAAAAGTTGGTTAATATGTGAAAAAAAAATTAAATAAAAATATATTAAATCAAACCTTGATTGTAAAACACACAGGAAATGACATCATATCAGTTATACGTCTACAGGTAACCCAAAAACCAATTAGTATTGGTATAGTAAAAATAAATGTTCGGTCATAAAAATAAGAGGTACATTGGCAGCACACAGTTATCTAAATATGTGTGTCTGCAAATAATGTCTTATGAACTTTTTTCTTTCTAAAATTGCATTTTTTGAAAGGGAAGGGTGAAAAACTTTTAAAATAATTATTTTTCTTTTGTAGTTCATGTTATTGAATATGCAGCTGCGATGCTACCTATAATGAAATTGTCACATTTGAACGATTGAGGCCCGTAAATCAGAATAAAAGTGTAACAAAGAACTCCTTTTCAAATGTATGGTGGATGTCCCTGAGGATTTAAGAGAAGCGTAAGTTAACTAAAGTATTATTTTTTTGTCTCCTCACAGATTAAGCAGAAAAGCTTTTATTTAATAACAAAAATATATGTGGCAACCTTGTGTTTTTCTTTGTCAAAAAGAATCGTCATTGAGTACCATCTTACATCTTGTGGTTGAAAGGCAACATTAACTCTATGCAAATTCATGGTTTCTCTCAGCCATGAAGGATGACTTCAATTTTATTTAAAATAGGGCTTGACACATTAATAAAATATAAAACTGTGGTCCTCTTTTATGAGTACAGAAATAATCGGACACATCTTATAGAAAGTTAAGCTTAATGAAACACACAGAACAAAAACTCTTGATAGGGATGAGTTATTGTTTCTTTTACTAGGTTCTTAAACTATAGGCGTAAATTATCGTTTAAAGAGTTACTTATGTACAGTAATGGCCACAAGTTAATCCTATCTCTGTCACGACTCTGTTTAACCATGGTGTCAGATCTGTGTGCAGCACTTCCCCCTTCCCCTCCCCTCTGTTACCTCCTCCATGTCTCAACTCCGGCTAACCGACAAGTTATCATGTGCAGTAGTAGTAGTTAAAAGTTCAACATCCAGAAAAACACAACCCACCCACAGTGCCAATAGAAAGCAAGCTGTCCTGGAGACAGGAGAAGAAGGAGAAAGTACAGTTTACGATCTGTCACTTTGGACCCATCATCAATCATGAAAGCTATTAAGAAGGGGGGTCAAGTGCAGCCTTATATCTACCATCAAAGCTACCTTCTCCCCTGCTAATGCTCGTATCTCTATGTTTATTACAGAGCAGGAGGGGGGATGATCAGTCACAGGGATTGATTGACAGTCCAAGTAGGAGTACAAGGAATGCAATCACGTATTCTTCTAATTGGTGTATCTCAGGACATAGGGGGAATCTGAAAAAAGTGAAGCACTCGGGGGGTTGTGGGGAATTATAGAACACATGGAAAGAAAGAAAAAAAAAGTTCATTTTCCCACTATAGATGCCCTTTAAGTCGTGCATGGGTTAAAGGGTATGTCTATTCACCAAAATCAAAAATTTTTTTTTTCATTTATAGGTAGTACCCATCCCCAGAAGCCTTTTCCGCTTTCATTTGAAAAATTCCATTCTCTACCTTTGCAGCAGTCTCTACAGTCTCTAGAAGTTCATTCGTTTTTGGGGGTGTGTCCTTAGCTGTGCTGGTTAAGGAAGTGAGCTGATTACTAAATGAGGCTATACCATGCGTTTGGTCAGCCCACTTGACTTGTGCTTTTATATAAACCAACTCTGATCAATACAATAGGGCAGGCTAACAATACAACACATGTGAAAGGGCAACTAAAGCCTCGAACAATATGAATCAAAGGCAGTAGGAGTTCATCATTTCAACCCTCAGCTAATACCAAGTCAATCAGGTTTGACTCAAGTCAGTCAGGTTTGAAATTGGTACCTTGGCTTTACTCAGGTTGGCTTATACTCGAGTATATTCGGTAACTGCATTTGACTTCACATAAAATTTGAAAAATATATTATGTATTGTTTTTTTTTTTTTATTCTTAGCACCTATAATGTTAAAAATTAAACTAGCCTAACTTTCGACCATCGTGTTTTTCTTTCCGAAAGAGTTTTGACCTCAAAAACCATCATTAAGACTCACCTCTCCATAGATTCGAAATGTGCCACTATCTTCTCTAACTCAATCAGTTTATTCCAGGAACCTTTCTAGCTTGCTGGATGTTACTTCCATGTGTCCCTATTGCCAACCCATTAAATCTTCACGAACTACAAACTCTTCATGAAATGCTGATGCAAGCTGTTTTGTACACTAAGGAAAAAAAACTTTTATTAATATAAAAGAAACAAAAAACTATATTTGTCAAATATTCACACATAGTCAAACTTTGGTTCTAATCAATGTTCCCTCTAATTGAAAATTGTATGTGTGCGCGGATATAAATTTTCTGTGCGCATATAAAATTAAATTGTGTGCGCTACATACTGCAGCACTATTTTCCAGTGGATTTTTGTGTGCGCACCACTTTAACCTGTGTGCGCAGGCCTGCAGATTTTGTGTGTGCGCGCACACACCTTAGAGAGAACACTGGTGCTAATTTTGCCCCAACCAATCAAATGTTAGCTTTTAAAATGTTAAATAAGATCTGATTGGTTGGGGCAAATTTGGACCATTTTAAAAAAGACCTTTTATTGAATCTGCGTTTTTATTACTTTGTAAATACTTTAAATCGAAGGCAACTCACACACCCCCAGCCTGTATTTATTCTAAAAAATAGCATTAGCATTTCACTGGTCCTAAAGAGCATGTATAAGCTTTTTTCATTCCCCTTAAATATTTCTCTTAAAGGACAACTATACTGTGAAACACAAATGGTCAGCAGAGAGCTAAATATGTATACAATAAACCCACCCACTCTTGTGTTCATGCGTTATGTCAAAAGAAGATTTTAATGTCCAACCTCCAGTTTCAGACCATAAATCCTGCCTTTCCCTCTCTGTTGGCCACGAAAATTAGAATTGCCATTTGATTGCTAATAATGTAATTTACTTTCTGCCCAGAGCTTCTGGAGTTCTGTGGTTGTAAGGAACTGCCTTCAAAGTAGGAATTCTCTACATACTTGTATTTTTTTTACCCCCATTTTATTAGTATATCTGTCCTTAATGTCAAATTTTCATTTCCTTTTGTATTGTACCTTTTATTTGTAAATAGTAGATTTAATTATTTTTCCAATACTACACATCCTTGTATAGTAAGGAGTCTCAAAGATATTGATTTCAGTCAGCTCTCAGTCCAGAGTGTCAATGTTTAAGGTGCCATATATGGGCACTTGTTCTTGGGTGCCCATTAGATCATCAAATCCTGACTGCACAGCCATTTCAGGCAATGAATCACCCATACACCGCATGATTATCGGGCAAAATTCACATTCATACATCGTGTGCCCAACCCGCGATGTGTACGACCGTTCGTTTCGGGCCGATAATCAGCCCTGTGCGTGGGCCATATATCGGTCAAAGCGGACGTTAGGTCGGGATCGCCGAACGATTGACTTTGCGGATCTCCGAACAAAAGGTCCGTTTCAGACGATAACGGCCCACACACAGGCGAAACAAGCGATCATACACTCGTGCGTCGGGACACCGCGATCGCACTGTGTACGACCTTTAGACTTCCAGCGTGTAGATTTGTGTGGGTTTGGTGTATTTAAGGGAAAGGTGAGTTTCTGGGTTGCTAGTTCCTTTTGTCTAGTAAACACTTAATAAGTAATTAGAAGAGATGCACTGATTGCTATTAAACATCAATTTTAATTGACCCTTCAAATTTTCCTTCTGGATGCAATTACCCGACCCCAAGAAAAAAATTATATGTGTCAAACTAAAAACCTTTAATTGAAACATCCTTCTAAATGCTTGGTGGCCTTCTCATTCTCGACATAAGAATCAGTTTTGTGCGGATACTGCGCAATGCATGTCACTTAGTATGTTTACTCTCTTCACAGTTGATTCACATGCAGACTTGAAATAGAGAAAATATAAATCATATATTACCCTCAGTTCTTAAGAATTACAATAATCACACAACTTTTTTCAAAATCGATCTGTGCATTTGCAGGACAGAAAACCAACAATATGGTTTTCATTACAGTGCAGCTACTGTTTATTTAAATAATCATATTCAACTCAAAAAGACAAGTGTTCCAGCTATTAACATCTTGAAAGGAAAAAAGTTTGAGGCACAATCCAGCTCACAGATTAATCCATGCTTCAGGAAAGTGTATTTAAAAAAAATTGATATAAGGAGACACCTGTACATGAGTAAGACTATTACCAGTATGATAGCTATTAGATTCTGCATGAAAATAACTCTGCAGGCTCCACGGCTTTTTTGAATCTTTGTGCAATTTTCATTAGAACATCTACATTTAGGAAAGGTTAAATGCAATTATAATAAAAAAAAACAGAAAATTGTCTGACAGGATCATGTCAATTAACCATCCCCTCAATATTCCTTCAATATTAAAATTTACGAACAAGCATTTCAAATTCTTTTGTGCCTAAATCCTTAATATGCCCTTAAAAAAGCATATATAAAGCATGGTGTAAATAAACCCATTTGGGAATCTGGGGAGCAGGGTCTTCAGTCTTCAATATTGCATTTAGGACTTAATGGGACTTAAAGGGTATGTCCACCTAAAAATTAACATTGCCTAAAGTAAAAGGACCCATTTAAATATGCATGGTACCTTTTATGGATTTTCTCTGTGTCCCGTTTTCTGATCTATGTGCCGTAAGATCCGCTTGGCACATTGAATATACATCTCGCTGCCTTCCCAATAGCAGGCAGTCCGACGCGCGGCCATCCCCCGCATGCGCAATCCGCCTATGCTGCGTCGGACTCCTGACCCTGCTCTCCGGCTGAGGTCCCGATCCCATGGCTAGAGACAGCCGCGAGAGCAGGAGAGGAGAGAGGACTGTCATGTCATGTGATCTGCTGCTATCTACCCCGGTGCCGAGTATCCATAGCGTGGCTGGGTTTTAAGAATGTGCCGTCCGTGTTTGCTCCGAAGGTAACTTACTTCTGGATTGGATATTTAGATCTTGGGTGCGCAGGCACGCACACACGCACGCACGCACGCAGACACACACCACGCACACACACGGCAAACACACTTTATGTATGAACTCTCTCCTTTGTCTCTGCCACACTGTCTGTTTTACTACAGTTCTGACAATAGGAGAGGATTTTGGTTTAATACATATCCGGGTTACTTAAGATTTAGTTGCCGAACGACAACCCCCTGCGGATGTTGCGAACGAACACCCCCTGCGGATGTTGCCGAACGACAAACCCCCTGCGGATTGTTGCCCGAACGACAACCCCCTGCGGATGTTGCCGAACGACAACCCCCTGCGGATGTGCCGAACGACACCAACACCCTGCGGATGTTGCCGAACGACAACCCCCTGAGGATGTTGCCGACGAAACCCCCTGCGGTGTTGCCGACGACAACCCCCTGCGGAGTTGCCGAACGACAACCCCCTGCGGATGTTGCCGAACGACAACCCCTGCGGATGTTCCGAACGACAACCCCTGCGGATGTTGCCCGAACGACAACCCCCTGCGGATGTTGCCGAACGACAAACCCCCTGCGGATGTTGCCGAACGACAACCCCTGCGGATGTGCCGAACGACAACCCCCTGCATTCTACAACATGGAATGCTGGAGTTATAGTTTTTAAACTCTAGTGGACGAAAGTTAGACATCCCTGACATAATAATGAGATATGCAGTGCACATTTTCCCCACCACCAAATTTCCCATCCCACCCCACCCGGCTACTTTTCATACCACCCGGCTGGAAAAACATTCTGGGAAGAACACATGAATATTACCTCCCCCTAAGAGCATCTAAAGAAGTTAGTAGCTCAACTAGATGCCTTCTTTATATCTCCTCGTGTCTTGTTTAGATTACTATTTAGTATGCATTTCCCCTTTTCTATACTCAGCCCTTTCCCAGAATCGTGACATGGCTAAACAAATCCTCTCCTGCATTGTCAGAACTGTAGTAAAACAGACAGTGCTGGCAGAGACAAAGGAGAGAGTTCATACATAAAGTGTGCCGTGTGTGTGTGTGTGTGCGTGCGTGCGTGCGTGCGTGCCTGCGCACCCAAGATCTAAATATCCAATCCAGAAGTAAGTTACCTTCGGAGCAAACACGGACGGCACATTCTTAAACCCAGCCACGCTATGGATACTCGGCACCGGGTAGATAGCAGCAGATCACATGACATGACAGTCCTCTCTCCTCTCCCTGCTCTCGCGGCTGTCTCTAGCCATGGGATCGGGACCTCAGCCGGAGCAGGGTCAAGGAGTCCGACGCAGCATAGGCGGATCTGCGCATGCGCGGGATGGCACGCGCGTCGGACTGCCTGCTATTGGGAAGGCAGCGAGATGTATATTCAATGTGCCAAGCGGATCTTACGGCACATAGATCATAGAAACGGGCACACAGAGAAAATCCATAAAAGGTACCATGCATATTTAAATGGGCTCTTTTACTTTAGGCAATGTTAATTTTTCAGGTGGACATACCCTTTAAGTCCATAAATGTCCTGAAATGCAATATTGAAGATGAAGACCCTGCCCCAGATTCCCAAATGGGTTTATTTACACCATGCTTTATATATGCATTTTTTAAGGGCATTAATGGATTTAGGCACAAAAGAATTTGAAATGCTTGTTCGTAAATTTTAATATGAAGGAATATTGAGGGGGATGGTTAATTGACATGATCCTGTCAGACAATTTTCTGTTTTTTATTTATATTGCATTTAACCTTCCTAAATTGTAGATGTCTAATGAAAATGTGCACAAAGGAATTCAAAAGAAGCCGTGGGAGCCTGCAGAGTTTATTTTCATGCAGAATCTAATCAGCTTATCATACTGGTAATAGTCTTACTTCATGTACAGTTGTCTCCTTTATATCAATTTTTTTTAAATACACTTTCCTGAAGCATGGATCTAATCTGTAGCTGGATTGTGCCTCAAACTTTTTTCCTTTCAAGATGTTAAATAGCTGGAACACTTGTCCTTTTTTGAGTTGAATATGATTATTTAAATAAACAGTAGCTGCACTGTAATGAAAACCATATTGTTGGTTTTCTGTCCTGCAAATGCACAGATCTGATTTTGAAAAAGGTTGTGTGATTATTGTAATTCTTAAGAACTGAGGGTAATATATGATTTATATTTTCTCTATTTCAAGTCTGCATGTGAATCAACTGTGAAGAGAGTAAACATACTAAGTGACATGCATTTGCGCAGTATCCGCACAAAACTGATTCTTATGTCGAGAAATGAAGAGGCCACCAAGCATTTAGAAGTATGTTTCAATTAAAGGTTTTTAGTTTGACACATATAATTTTTCTCTTGGGGATCTGGGTACTTGCATCCAGAAGGAAAATTTGAAGGGTCAATTAAAATTGATGTTTAATAGCAATCAGTGCATCTCTTCTAATTACATTTATTAAGTGTTTTACTAGACAAAAGGAACTAGCAACCCAGAAACTCACCTTTCCCTTAAATACACCAACACACACAAAATCTACACGCTGGAAGTCTAAAGGTTCGTACACACGTGCGATCGCGTGTCCCGACGCACGATGTGTATGATCGCTTGTTTCGCCTGTGTGTGGGCCGTTTATCGTCTGAAACGGACCTTTTGTTCGGAGATCCGCAAAGTCAATCGTTCGGCGATCCCCGACCTAACGTCCGCTTTGACCGATATATGGCCCACGCACGGGCTGATTATCGGCCGAAACGAACGGTCGTACACATCGCGGGTTGGGCACACGTGTATGAATGTGAATTTTGCCCGATAATCATGCGGTGTATGGGTGATTCATTGCCTGAAATGGCTGTGCAGTCAGGATTTGATGATCTAATGGGCACCCAACCGAACAAGTGCCCATATATGGCACCTTAAACATTGACACTCTGGACTGAGAGCTGACTGAAATCCAATATCTTTGAGACTCCTTACTATACAAGGATGTAGTATTGGAAAAATAATTAAATCTACTATTTACAAATAAAAGGTACAATACAAAAGGAAATGAAAATTTTGACATTAAAGGACAGATATACTAATAAAATGGGGGTAAAAAAATACAAGTATGTAGAGAATTCCTACTTTGAAGCGCAGTTCCTTACAACCACAGAACTCCAGAAGCTCTGGGCAGAAAGTAAATTACATTATTAGCAATCAAATGGCACATTCTAATTATCATCCAACAAAGAGGGAAAGGCAGGATTTATGGTCTGAGTTTGGACATGAAAATCTTCTTTCTGACATAACGCATGAACACAAGAGTGGGTGGGTTTTATTGTATACATATTTAGCTCTCTGCTGACCATGTGTGTTTCACCAGTATAGTTGTCCTTTAAGAGAAATATTTAAGGGGAATGAAAAAAGCTTATACATGCTCTTTAGGACCAGTGAAATGCTAATGCTATTTTTTAGAATAAATACAGGCTGTGGGTGTGTGAGTTGCCTTCGATTTAAAGTATTTACAAAGTAATAAAAACGCAGATTCAATAAAAGGTCTTTTTTAAAATGGTCCAAATTTTGCCCCAACCAATCAGATCTTATTTAACATTTAAAAGCTAACATTTGATTGGTTGGGGCAAAATTAGCACCAGTGTTCTCTCTAAGGTGTGTGTGCGCGCACACACAACTCTGCAGGCCTGCGCACACAGGTTAAAGTGGTGCGCACACAAAAATCCACTGGAAAATAAGTGCTGCAGTATGTAGCGCACACAATTTAATTTTATATGCGCACAGAAAATTTATATCCGCGCACACATACAATTTTCAATTAGAGGGAACATTGATTAGAACCAAAGTTTTGACTATTGTGTTAATAATTTGACAAATATAGTTTTTTGTTTCTTTTATATTTAATAAAATGTTTTTTTCTCCTTAGTGTACAAAACAGCTTGCATCAGCATTTCATGAAGAGTTTGTAGTTCGTGAAGATTTAATGGGCTTGGCAATAGGGACACATGGAAGTAACATCCAGCAAGCTAGAAAGGTTCCTGGAATAACTGCTATTGAGTTAGATGAAGATAGTGGCACATTTCGAATCTATGGAGAGGTGAGTCTTAATGATGGTTTTTGAGGTCAAAACTCTTTCGGAAAGAAAAACACGATGGTCGAAAGTTAGGCTAGTTTAATTTTTAACATTATAGGTGCTAAGAATAAAAAAACACATACATAATTCATATTTTCATAATTTTATGTGAAGTCAAATGCAGTTACCGAATATACTCGAGTATAAGCCAACCTGAGTATAAGCCAAGGTACCAATTTCAAACCTGACTGACTTGAGTCAAACCTGATTGACTTGAGTATTAGCTGAGGGTTGAAATGATGACCTCCTACTGCCTTTTGATTCTATATTGTTCTGAGGCTTTAGTTGCCCTTTAAATGGACAGCAGAATTACCATACAGTAATAGCCATCTGGATTATAGGACTACTGTATGGGAATTCTGCTGGGGGAGGAGGAAGGACATAAGGAGAGGGGGAAAACAAACAAGTATAATTGATAGAATAGGATTAGGGTTTTACATGCTGTGAATACTTTTTTATACCTGTTGCATATGAACCTTTTTTATTTAAAGGGTATGATATATCTTGATTTATAGAATGTTTCACTCATTGGGGGTCTCTGGTTTGTGTTACAAGGTGTTCTAAGTTTGTTGGGCCGACTTCAGGTCCATATGTCGGAGCCATAAGTCCCATATTTTGTCAAATTCTTTGGTTTGGTTTCTATAAAAACAGGTATTTTGTTGAAATGAATCCACCATATTTTTTGGATTAGTTGATTTTTAGTGGGGGCTGGGTTTTTCCATGAAGCAGCTAGTAAACATCTGGTGGCTACACATATGTATTGAAGTAGTCTATTGCCTTCTTTATTCAGGGCAGGTTCGTCATTTGCAAACAATGCTACCCAGGGGTCTGGTGTAACATTTGTTTTCAATACCTGCTTTGTTAGGTTGAAGCATTCTCTCCATGTTTTTTGTACTTCAGTGCAATACCATCAGCAATGTGTGGTATTGGCAATCTGGGAACATCCCGTGAAGCACAAAGGTGGACAGTTGGGGTTAAAACAATGTAACTTGGTGGGGGTTAAATACTATTTGTGCATTATTTTAAATGCTTTTTCTTGTACCACTACGTTTGCTGAACATTTACGTATATTAGACCAGATTTTGATCTATTGGTCTTTGTTTGGGGTTGAGCCCAGTTCTTCTTCCCAGTATTGTAAAACTTTTGGTTTATTTGAGTAGCGCTGGGTTATTAGAGAGTCGTATAGTTGTCATTAGTTTAGTTCCTCCATGATGTTTTAATGCTAGGTTCTCTAATGATGTTATTTCCATCGTATTTTGTCCTCTGGTGAGGGTATTAAAAAAATTGAGAACCTGTGAGTATCTGAGCCATTCTGTATTTGGAAGTGGCTTCTGTCCAGGTTAGTGGTCTGCCTTGTGTGGATATATGTATAAGCTTTGTTATTTTTTTTTGTCCGCTCAATCCAATCTTTTGGGGTTTGACCAGGGGGAAAGTTTTTTTGGCAGTTTAGTAGGTCTTGACAGCGGGCTTTAATTGGTAAGGATCTTAACAGATAAAGCAATTTGGAGAGTATGATCATCTTGATTGAATTGAACCAGGCAAAGAGGTATATAGGTAAGTTGCACTATTTGTTCGTTAATGTTTGTATGTATTTAAAGGAATAGTTCAGTGCTAATTACTGGTATGGATAGGCAGAAAACAGAAATTCCACAGTTCAATTACCTCTTTTCGGATTGTTGGTGTGATTTTCCTATCCTCAGTAATCTTTGCCGGTAACTGCTTTCCCCAGTCTTTGTCCTGAATCTTCAGCCCCCCCTTTCCTCCAATTCACGACTAGACAGGCTCCGTCGCACATGCGCAATGAGAGGCCCCTGCAGTCGCGAACAGTGACCTCTCTAAGCACGCTGTCAGCCAACCATGCAGAAGCGTCGGGTTTCCATAGTAACGTGCGCCTGCACTGCACAGCTAATGACTTTGCTGCGCTGGAGCTGTTTATCTGATCCAATAGCAGAAGGTGGAGTTCGTGGTTACACTGTGGGGGAGGTAACATGATTACCCGGCACTGTGCACATCGCTAATCCACAGCTTAGCTGTGCTGATGGGATCCAGAGACAGGACCAGCTCCCACACACTGGAGCTCAGTGTGCACTGTCTGCCTTCTGCTGCCTTCGCTGGGTGATCGGCTTTAAGCAACCTGACACTCTCCCTCCCTTACCCAGGCTGCAGAAGGTCAGAGTCCAGGATTGAGCTGTCCAGGCAGTGAGAGGTGCTGGGCTGGGGTCCAGACTGGGGACTGATCTGTTGTAATCTATCTATCTCTTCTATCTATCTAATCTCATTCTCTTATCTACCATCTATCTATCTCTCTCTTATCTATCTATCTCTCTTATCTATCTATCTATCTTTTCTATCTATCTATCTATCTATCTCTCTCTTATCTATCTGTCAGTGTTCTCTCAGAAATCTAGTCTATTGGTTTATCTATCTATCCTATTTATCTCTCTTATCTATCTATCTATCCATCTATCTCTATTATCTGTCTCTCTTATCTATCTATCTATCTATCTATTCTATCTTCTACCTCTCACTCTTATCTCATCTATCTCCTCTTCTTCTCTCTACTGTATCTCTGCTATCTCTCTCTTTATCTATCTATCTATCTCTCCTATCTATCATCTCTCTTCTCATTATCTATCCTATCTCTCTCTCTATCTATCTATCTCTCTCATCTATCTACTCTCTATCTCTCTACTATCTATGCTATCTCTCTCTTATCTATTTATCTATCTATCTATCTATCTCTCTCTCTATCTATCTATCTATCTATCTATCTCTCTCTCTATCTCTATCTTCTATCTATCTATCTCTCTCTTATCTATCATATCTATTTATGCTATCCTCTCTCTTATCTATCTATCTCTCTATCTATCTATCTATCTATCTATCTCTCTCTTATCTATATCTATCTCTCTCTTATCTATCTATCTATCTATCTCTCTTATCTATCTATCTATCTCTCTCTTATCTATCTATCTATCTATCTCTCTCTTTATCTATCTATCTATCTCTCTCTTATCTATCTATCTAATCTATTATCTATCTATCTCTCTTATCTATCTATCTATTATCTATCTCTCTATCTATCTATCTATCTATTTATCTATCTCTCTTATCTATCTATCTATCTATTTATCTCTCTCTCTTATCTATCTATCTATCTATCTATCTCTCTCTTTATCTATCTATCTATCTATCTCTCTCTTATCTATCTATTCTCTATCTATTTATTATCTATCCTCCTTATCTATCTACTCTATCTTCATTATCTATCTCTTATCTATCTATCATCTATCTATCTATCTATCTATCTATCTATCTATCTATCTATCTATCTATCTCTCTCTCTTCTATCTATCTATCTCTCTATCTCTCTTCTCTATCTATCTCTCTCATCTATCTTCTTCTATCTATCTCTTCTATCTATCTCTCTCTATCTATCTCTCTCTTATCTCATCATCTATCTATCTATCTATCTTATCTATCTATCTCTCTCTCTTCTCTATCTATCTATCTCTATCTATCTATCTATCTACTATCTATCTCTCTCTCTTCTCTATCTATCTATCTATCTATCCTATTCTCTCTCTCTTCTATCTCTATTCTATCTACTATCTATCTCTATCTCTTCTTCTATATCTTATCTCTCTCTTATCTAATCTATTATCTATCTCTTATCTATATCTTTATCTACTATTTATTTTCTATCTATTTATCTATCTCTCTTATCTATCTATCTATTTATCTATCTCTCTCTTATCTATCTCTCTCTCTCTTATCTATCTATCTCTCTCTCTCTTATCTATCTATTTATCTATATCTCTTATCTATCTATTTATCTATCTCTCTTATCTATCTATCTATTTATCTATCCTCTCTTATCTATCTATCTATTTTATCTATCTCTCTCCTATTCTATCTCCTCTCTCTTATCTATCTATCTCTCTCTCTCTCTTCTCTTCTATCTATCTATCTCTCTCTCTCTTATCTATCTATCTATCTCTCTCTTATCTATCTATCTATCTCTCTTATCTATCTATCTATCTATCTATCTCTCTCTCTCTTATCTATCTCTCTCTCTATCTATCTATCTATCTATCTATCTATCTACTATCCTCTCTCTTCTTCTATCTCTCATCTCTCTCTTCTTATCTATCTAATCTCTCTCTCTTATTATTATCTATCTACTCTCTCTTATCTATCTCTCTCTCTTATCTATCTCTCTCTCTCTCTTATCTATTTATCTTTCTATCTCTCTTATCTATCTATCTATCTATCTATCTATCTATTTATCTCTCTCATCACAGTTTCAAACACACTGCCAGAATCACAGTTTCACAAACACACTGCCAGAATCACAGTTTCACAAACACACTCTCTATCTCTCTCTCCTCTCTCTTCTTATCTATCTATTTATCTATATCTCTTATCTATCTATTTATCTATCTCTCTTATCTATCTATCTATTTATCTATCTCTCTTATTCTATCTATCTATTTATCTATCTCTCTCTTATCTATCTCTCTCCTCCTCTTATCTATCTATCTCTCTCTCTCTTATCTATCTATCTCTCTCTCTCTCTCTCTTATCTATCTATCTATCTCTCTCTTATCTATCTATCTATCTCTCTTATCTATCTATCTATCTATCTCCTCCTCTTATCTATCTATCTATCTCTCTATCTATCTATCTATCTATCTATCTATCTATCTATCTATCTATCTATCTCTCTCTCTTATCTATCTATCTATCTCTCTTATCTATCTCTCTCTCTTATCTATCTCTCTCTCTTATCTATCTCTCTCTCTTATCTATCTATCTTTCTATCTCTCTTATCTATCTATCTATCTATCTATCTATCTCTCTCTCTTAATCTATCTCTCTCTCTTATCTATCTCTCTCTCTTATCTATCTCTCTCTCTTATCTATCTATCTTTCTATCTCTCTATCTATATCTCTATTTTATCTCTCTCATCACAGTTTCAAAAACAACAATCCAAAACACACTGCCAGAATCACAGTTTCACAAACACACATCTGCCAAAATCACAGTTTCACAACAAACACTGCCAAATCACACAGTTTACACACACACAAACCACCTGCCAAATCACACAGTTACACAAACACAACTGCTGCCAGATACACACACAGTTACACAAACACACTGCCAGAATCACAAACACACACAGTTACCAAACACACACACTGCCAATCACACAGTTACACACACACAACTGCCAGAATCACACAGTTACACAACACACACACCACACACTGCCAGAATCACACAGTTACCACAAACACACACTGCCAGAATCACACAGTTACACAACACACAACTGCCAAAATCACACAGTTACAAACATCCAAACCACCAACAACGAACACACACAACTCCACTGCCAAATCACACAGTTACACACACAAAACTGCCAGAATCACACACAGTTACACAAACACACTGCCAGAATCACACAGTTACACACACACACTGCCAGAATCACACAGTTACACACACACACTGCCAGAATCACACAGTTACACACACACACTGCCAGAATCACACAGTTAACAACAAACAAACACACTGCCAGAATCACACAGTTACACAAACACACACGCCAGAATCCACACAGTTACCAAACACACTGCCCACGCCCAGAATCACACAGTTACACACAACACACTGCCAGAATCACACAGTTACACACACAACTGCAGAATCACACAGTTACCAAACACACTGCCAGCCAAATCACACGTTACACAAACAACAACAAACCCACACACACTGCCAGAATCACACAGTTCACACACAACACACTGCCAATCACAACGTTACACAAACACACTGCCAAATCACACACAGTTACACAAACACCCTGCCAGCATCACACGTTACACAAACACACGCAACTGCCAGAATCAACACAACAGTTACACAACACACACACACTGCCAGAATCACACAGTTACAAACACCACACAGCACACACACACTGCCAGAATCACACAGTTACACACACACACTGCCAAATCACACAGTTACACACACACAACTGCCAGAATCACACAGTTACAACACACACACTGCCAGAATCACACAGTTACACACACACACCTGCCAAATCCACACAGTTACAAACAACATACAACACACCACACTGCCAGAATCACACAGTTACCACACACACACTGCCGAATCACACAGTTACACCACACACTCTCCAATCACACAGTTACACACCCACACTGCCAGAATCACACATCACACAGTCCCCACACACCACTGCCAGATCACACAGTTACACAACACACACACTGCTGCCAGAATCACACAAGTTACACACACACACTGCAGAAATCACACAGTTACACACACACACTGCCAGAATCACACAGTTACACACACACACTGCCAGAATCACACAGATACACACACACACTGCCAGAATCACACAGTTACACACACACACTGCCAGAATCACACAGTTACACACACACACTGCCAGAATCACACAGTTACACACACATCCACACACTGCCAGAATCACACAGTTCCACACACATCACACACACACACCTGCCAGAATCACACAGTTCACACACACCACTGCCAGAATCACACAGTTAAACACACCACACTGCCAGAATCACACAGTTACAACACAACACACACTGCCAGAATCACACAGTTAACACCAGCCACACACACTGCCAGAATCACACAGTTACACACACACACTACTGCCAGAATCACACAGTTACACACACACACACTGCCAGAATCACCAGTTTAACACACACACACTGCCAGAATCACACAGTTACAACAACACACACACACTGCCAGAATCACACAGTTACACACACACACTGCCAGAAATCCACACAGTTACAACACACACACTGCCAGTAATCACACACGTTACACAACACACACTGCCAAATCACACAGTTTACACACACACACTGCCAGATCACACAGTTACAACAACACACACACTGCCAGAAATCCACAGTTACACACACACACTGCCAGAATCACACAGTTACAACACACACACATCTGCCAGAATCACACAGTTACACACACACACTCTGCCAGAATCACACAGTTACACACACACACTGCCAAATCCACCAGTTTACACACACACTGCCCAAATCACACAGTTACACACACACACACACTGCCAGAATCACACAGTTACACACTATAATACAAACATCAATAATCTATATAAACAATAAATACATACATTTTCTTTCAATAAACAATTACAACTGAGTTAAAGTTGGGTAAGTATATCTCTAAGTTCAGTAGATCTGCCAGCAAACTGTACCTTATGCAGCAAAAAAAAGTGCACGTGAAGAGAGGGAAAAGTCTATTAGTCATGGGGTCAAAAGGGGCGGGGTTATAACATGTCAGTACAGCAGATAGACAACAAGCAGTGCAGAGTGAAGGACACTCCCACCAAAAACGAGCAGAACTTTACAAGCTGATTGCAGAGGCTACAAGCAGAATTTTTTCACAAGAAAGGGATCTTGGGGGCTGGGGCACAGGGGGGTTTATTATACAGAAGTTTGTAAAATATGTCATTTCAGAGAGAACACTTCCTTTAAATATTGGTGTATAGTTCTGTGGGATTTGTGGCAAGTGTTATACCTAGGTATTTAAATGGTTTGTTTGACCACTTTAGGTCAAAATTAATTTCTAAAAGTTTGAGTTTGGGTTATAGCTATGGGATAGGCTATAGATTTTTCTCGGTTAATTTTGAAGCCAGAAAGTTCTCCAAATTTCTGTATTTGGTGAAATGTGTGTGGGAGGGAGGGTTGAGGTTGTTGAATTGTCAATAAAGTGTCATTTGCAAACATCAAATTATTGTATTGTTTATTGCCTATTGTTATCCCTTTGATGTTGGGATTTTGGCGAATTGCTTGAGCTAGTGGTTCTACACATAAAGTGAACAGTAGGGGTGATAGAGGACAGCCTTGTCTGTTTCCGTTCTTAATAGGAAAGTCTGGTGAAATGTAACCCATATTGCAAATTTGTGCTAATGGAGTGGAGTATAGAGTTTGGATGAGGTGCATAAAGTTTGAGGGAAATTCGTAATAGGAGAGAAGGGTTGTCATGTATGTCCAGTCTATTCTGTCAAATGCCTTTTCGGCATCTAGTGCTAGGAATGTTGTTGGGATTTTGTTTGTTGTTGCAAGTTGTATTGGTTGGATGTTCCGTCGGATGTTGTCAGTAGTTTGTCTTCCAGGTATAATGCCTGTTTGGCCAGGGTGAATTATGTGGGGTAACATTGGTCCCAGTCTGGTTGCTTACATTTTTGTGAGCATTTTTATGTCAATGTTTATTAGAGAGATTGGTCCATAGTTTTTGTGGTTGGTGGTGTCTGTCAGGTTTGGAGAGAACAACTGATATTCTTGCTCATAAGAGGTCTGTGTGTTATTGTTCTTGTCCTGTTAGTATAGTGTTATATAGTGAGGTGATGGGAGGAATTAAGTATTTTTTGAATGTTTTGTAGTAAGTGGCAGTATAGCCATCTGGTCCTGGTGCTTTCCCTAATTTTAGTGTCTATATTGTTTCAGTTCGTTTGAGGTAATTGGTTTAAGATGTGTCTTGTCTTGCGTTGATAGTTTGGTGAGTGATAGCTTTGTTGGGTAGGAAGTTAGGTTGGATTGGTAATTTTGTCTTTTTTGTGTTTTGTCCACTGTAAAGTTCTTTTTAGTAGGAATAGAAGCGTTTTAGGGTGGTGTATTAAAGAGCCATCTGGGTGTCTTAGGCTGGGTACACACCAGAAGATATTTTAGTTTTTATACCAGCAGATATAAAACTAAAAAAATTAGTTTTTCTAATAGTTGCTCTGAGTAAGGTTTCTCTTGGATTTTATGATATAACTTAAATCATTAAGCATTTGGTGTAAAGGTAGATTGTTGAGCGACAGGTATACATTCACAGCATTAAGGAACAGTATAAATATAAAAAAAGCATGGTATATTCGTAACATTATCATTAAAGGGCAACTGTGGTCTCAAAACAAGTTGGGGTTAAATGAAAGCCTGCAGTATTTCCTTTACACTGAGCCAACAATCACATCTCTGGCTGGAGCCTGTGAGAAATTACATTGGGGTGAATGTTTAAACTTCCTGCTTCCAGTAGGTTGAGTGACATCACCTGACCTCTGCCGGGGCAGAAGCATGCTCAGTTAAGACTTATTGCTGGGGAAATCAGGAAGTACCTGAGGAAAAAATTGACAGTTGAGAAGGGGAACCTATTAATGCAGGCAGAGGCTGGTCACATGACTACAAGCTGCAGCTTCCAAATGAACATAACTTGATTTAACATTGAACTGTATAAAATGGAATTAGATTTTCCCTGATATTTATTAACTGCCGTCTGTAACCACTGCCTTTGGAGGAGGGATGCCTAGGCACTTGCAAGTTGAGTATCAGGTAGCTGTAAGTCATTGTTTGGGCTTATTATGGTCCCCAAGTTAGGAGGGAGGGGATAATACCTTCAGGTAGGAAGGATAGGGTTGGAGTCTCAAGTTCCACACTTTGTTAATTTAGCCTTTAAAAAGTCACCGTGGTAAGCGAGTGACCCATATTAAATTCATATGAGTCTATCCTGGCTTTATGAGTTCCGTATTCTCCTTTTTGGGGGGGATCTAGTGGTGCAACTATATATTGTTGTGGTGGTAGTCCATGGGGGAAAATCTTTAGTATATTTGGACAAAAACTTCCAGTGTGTGATAACTTCCTCTTAAGAAATTTATGTTTTGGGAATAGTAGTCGCCCATAGTAAGCCACTCCTGATTCACTTTATTATTTCCATTTTTTAGAGTGCAGAAGCAGTCAAAAAAGCCAGAAGTTACTTGGAATTTGTAGAAGATTTCATTCAAGTCCCCAGAAATCTTGTAGGTATGTTTGAGAGATTAATGAAAAACAATACTATTTGCCTTTTCTGCTGGTGCTGCCAAATGTAAGTTTTCAGTAAAATTGTAATCAAGTCAACGTTGTGTTTATCCATAGGAAAAGTAATTGGGAAGAATGGAAAAGTCATTCAAGAGATTGTGGATAAATCTGGAGTAGTTAGAGTGAGAATTGAGGGAGACAATGAAACCAAGCTTCCCAGGGAAGATGTGAGTTAATATTTCTAGGAACTGGTTAATTTACATTTGATGCTACACCAATATGTTTGGTAGATGTGCACCTTAAATTCTTTGGCAGCCTGTTTTTCTACTTGCCAACTATGGCAAGGAAGGGAATTGTTGGAAGGGGTTGTTGTAATTTTACATTTAGAATAACTGAAAGAATGTGTAGTGTTAATTTTTCCATTGGACGAATACAGTGGCATGATGTTGGTTGGTTTGTCTATGGTCTATTTTGATTTTTTTTTTTGTCTATTTTTAGGGTATGGTTCCATTTGTTTTTGTTGGAACCAAAGAGAGCATTGGCAATGTTCAGGTTCTTCTGGAATACCACATAGCTTACTTAAAGGTACGTATAATTAGGTTCATTTACTTTTTAAAAAATTCGGTATACAAATTTCCTGATCTTCCTATTTAAAATGTTTCATTGGTTCCCAGGAGGTCGAGCAGCTTAGAATGGAAAGGCTTCAGATTGACGAGCAGCTTCGACAAATTGGTATGGGCTTTAGACCTTCATCAAGCAGAGGGACAGAAAAAGAAAAGGGCTATGCAACTGATGAAAGTACCGCTTCATCTGTACGAGGGAGCAGGTCTTACAGTGGGAGAGGCAGAGGTCGCAGGGGCCCAAATTACATATCTGGATATGGTAAGTATATACATTTTAACTTTCAGTACAGTAGGCACATGGGAAGTGGCCGTTTTCTTGTTTGATTTCTCTTTTTAAAGGGTATCTACACTGGAAAAAAAAAGTTTGGGCATTTAGTTTTATTGAAGAACTAGAGGTAAAGGAGCTGTTCCTTACCTCTCGTTTTTTAATAAAACCTGCAGGAGCCAGGAGAGAAGCTAAGCTACTTACCTGATTGCTTACTCCTCTGCTGCATAGTCTGACAGGTCCTTACAGACTCTGTCTTCCATGCGCATTTGTGCTGGTTAAGGAGCTCTTGAGCTAGATCTGTTGCTTCCAGCCTTTATTTGCATATACGGTAAGTTGGTTTTGCTGTATTCTTCACGGGAGATTTTCAGTGCCCCCCTTTTTTTTTTTTTATTTAGTTCGATTTTTTTGCTTCATGGTGTCATGATTTATGACTTAATTTACATTACAAAATGATTTGCAGTCTGAAAACTATGCTGTTTTTGTATACAGAGGTTTTCTTTCTGGCAAATATGCAACTATAGACCTTGGAATTACTCTTATAAGCAGAATTATTATTTTAATGCAATTCTTTTTCTGCTGCCATTTTTAATTCCACTGAAAAGATGGTTAACTATTTTAATGACATGATCAAGACCAATAACTCTCAAAATTCAAAATAAAATGTTTGGAAATGCATACACTAACTTTAGCCTGTTGGGAACATATACGTTTAGCCATCATAGAGTAAAAGAAAAAGTTGTGCATATATATATATTAAAAATACTTTCCATAGAGGCATACTGTTTTATTTTAAAGGAACAAACTCAGAGCTTTCTAACCCTTCTGAAACTGAATCGGAAAGAAAAGAGGAACTGAGTGACTGGTCATTAGCTGGTGAAGATGATCGGGAAAATCGTCAGCAACGTGACAGCCGAAGGAGACCTGGCGGTAGAGGTCGTAGTGGATCTGCTGGCCGGGGTCGAGGAGGATCAAGAGGTGGCAAGTCTTCTATAAGCTCTGGTATACTTTGTTATCCAGATTTGCTTGCTGATTATTCAAAGGTCCTGATGATGGTGTTTTTACATTAAAAATCTAGTTAAAAGGCATCTATAGTGAAATGTATACATTGCTTTAATCCAAACATAAAAAAGGTTAGGGTATGCTGCCTTATTCACACCTTCCTCTGTGGCTTCGTGTTTGTACACAGTCTGATTTACTGTAGAGCTCCCCACTCCCCCTCCCCTCTCTGGGCATTCCCTGTTCATACACTCCGGCTATGAACCAAGCCTGTGAAAATAGCTGCTCATGCGCATTAATCCTCCTGCACATCACTCTAACCTTTGTAAACAAAAAAAACCTCTCCGTATGCAAGCCTGTAGAGAGTAAATCTCTCTGTTGTTTTGGAGATACTAGCTGCATAAGGAGTGGGGGGGGGGGGTTAGGAGAGACCAGAGTCCTGCCTTATCACTGCAGCCCTTTGACAAGCAATAAATCGGTGAAAGCTTCCCCTTACATCTGTTTTTAACCCAGTATTTGCCAAGCATTTTAGTGAGCAGGAAGGAGTCATTGGGAGACTTGCTGTAAAACTTGTGTAAGCCTACACACTACACCAGCATGCTGTTAGGGGATTTGATGGACAGCTCAAGCAGGAATGGTGTATATCTTGACTTCTTTTAACTTATATATCTCGGGAAAGAGGAGGAAACTGATAAAGGTACTCTGGGGGTTGGGGGGAATTATTGAACACATAGAAATAAAGAAAAAAAAATTACATTTTCCCACTAAAGATGCCCTTTAATTGTTTCTTGTGTCATTAGGTGAGCAAATTTATCCTATGGGAAGACATGTTCTTTAAGAAGCACATCTTCCTATAGGAATGGAACTGGACTTTTAAGTAAATTAAATGGCTATTAGCTGTACACCCCAATTGTAAATAAAGGGCATTTTTGGTCCTCTTCCTATGTATAGCAACTTGAAGAAAGGGTTTTATTAACCCTTTTATTTGTCCTTTAATTTTTACTTGCTGAGTGCTGGTATATATTTCACATGTTAACTATATTTTTGTGTCTTTCTTTTCAGTCCTTAAGGATCCAGATAGTAATCCATACAGCCTACTTGACAACACCGAATCTGATCAAACTGCCGACACTGATGCTAGTGAGTCTCACCACAACACCAACCGTCGCAGGAGGTCACGCAGGAGGAGGACTGATGAAGAGGCATCTTTAATGGATGGAATGACAGAATCCGACAATGCATCTGTCAATGAAAATGGCTTAGGTACATTGTGTCTGTTATAATTTAGTAAAACTTATAACAATACAAATCAACAAAATTAATTATGCTTTAAGTGCTGAACTGCTAAATATTTAACTTAAAGGGCATGTCCACCCTTTAAACAAAGAAAACCGGTCACCAACATCTTCAGCACATTTTTAAATGTATTACTAGCAATGTCCATCCTTAAAATAAATCTACCTGCATCCATAACTACTATTTAACTAGTTTATTTATATGCGTTTGTAATCAGAAATTTAATAAGTTATCTTCTGTTCTGGCAAAGGTATTTGCCTCCTCCCTCTGCTTAATGAGCTTTTTATAATGAGCATGAGCAGAGGAGACCGTAGAGGATACAGCATTCAATCATAGGGTATGATGTCAGCAGTCACTGCCTTGATCGACTGCATGTAGGGAGGAGCCAGAGTGGAAGCAATAACTTCCCTCAAATATCTACTTAGTAATGCATCTAATATTGTGCTGAATATATCAGTTGGGGTTGGAGGCAGGTAACTGACAAGTAACCAGTTTTAAGGGTGAAGATGCTCTAAGGATGTATATTGCTTCCATTCTGGCAGAGGAAGCTTGCTCCTCCTGCAATGCAGTCAATTAATGCCGTAACTGCTGACCTCACTACCAATAATTTACTGCTCATTTTCCTGCTGCCTCCTATGCACATGCTCATGTTCCTTAAAGCTCATTAAACAGGGGGAGGAGGCAGCAACCTCAGCCAGAAAGGGACAGAATGGGGGAACTGTGGTCTCCATACAAGTGGCCTTTATTAAAAAATAGCGCACACTACTACCTTTAAAATGCTTCCAGGATCATGCTTTTAGTTGCAGTCTAACCTTAATTATAGCAGTATAAAATGTATTTTTCTTGCTAGCACTGTGAGCTTTGACATCACCAGAACTATGGTATCCTTAAAGGATACGTTCACTCAAAAAGTGATACGTACTGCAAACTGTGTCGCGCTCCACTCTTATAATTTAAATGCATTGTGTGTATCCTAATATCCGGAGGTGCCATACAGGGGAACATATATGTAAACACCCCAACTAACCCTTAAAGGAAGGGTCAACAAAAAAGTCACTAATTAGGCACAAAACAAAAAAAAATTGTGCCTAATTTGGGACTTTTTTTTGCTGACCCTTTCTTTAAGGATTAGTTGGTGTTCACTCAAAAAGTGAACCTATCCGTTTGCTCTTTATTTTAAGTATGGAATGGGGTAAAGGTGCTATTACTTTAACATGTAACAGGAGCTGGGAACGCAGCGTGAAAACCTTATCAGCCTACCAGATTATACTATACTGTAGAGCATGCTGCTGGGGCAGAGCATCACTAGCTACATCATAAGCTCCGAGCCACAAGCCTAAAAATATACATTTCTCTTTCAGCCTAGGGGGACCCAGGCAGAGCATGGGTTAAGTACTCCACCTCCAGGAGTGGAAACCTGAAAATCTGAAGACTTCACAGGCTCAGGTGCTCCTCCCCTTACCTTTTATAGCCTAGCACCATGAGCCTGCTTCAGTTCTTAAAGTGCCCGCTCAAGAGTTGGACTACTACTCCCACCAGCACAAAGGAATCTCTCAAAAACTTACTTAACCTCCACCTCTTCCACACCAACCACCACGCAGCAGTGGTCTATTCACCTACTCCTAGCGACCCCAGTACCTATTTTATTAAAGGTATTTGAAGAGACCGCTCCCTCAGGAATTCCAGTTTCTTCTCTGCTCTATCACATCGGATCTCTGCACATCCCCTCTGCTACCTACCTCTGTCGGCTGCTGCAGGTTTTCCCGACCAGACCTCTTCAGGCTCAAAGGCTTCCCTGCTTTACCCTTTTCGGGTTCTGCTTTTCCTCTTCCTTTCTTCCTATGTAGATCAGGTTATTCTACTACCTGAGTTTCAGAGGTTCTGTGAGGCCTAGGTTTTATTCACCCAGTCTCCTTGATTCTCCCAGTATCTTCACATCATTTCGCTTTGGCATGGGTAGCTAAGGCCATGGAGGTATGGCTCAATCAACCATACCAGGTAATTGGATCAGATCTGGCCAAGGCCCACCTATTAGAAATCGTACAGGACTTATCTGATGCCGCAGTATATATTGGGGATGCGGCCTTACAATTAAGTAGACTCCTAGCCAGGGCATCTGCTTCCGTAACAGCGACCCGTAGGATCTTATGGCTTAAAGCGTGGGCTGCCGACTACGCTTCCAAGAGAGCCCTCACGCGGTGGCGTACATCAACCACCAAGGGGGCACGCGGAGCGACACGGCCAATACCACATTCCAGCCATTTCAGCAATCTTCATCCCGGGAGTCCTGAATGTGGAAGCAGACGCAACCGGCACACTCTGGACCCAGGGGAATGGTCCCTTCACGAGGGACCTTTTTTGACCCTGACCAATCATGGGGGTACCAGAAATAGATATGATGGCATCACGTCACAATCACAGTCACCCTCTTTTGCTCAAGAACACGAGATCCCCAGGCATACCTAGTGAATTAACTAGTAGTCCTGTGGAGAATTCGGTTGGTATATGCTTTTCCTCCGATAGCCATGAACCTGCGAGTCCTCATAAGTATCAAACTAGAAAAGACTCCAACAATATTCATCACCCCCAGGTGGCCGAGGTCTTGGTTCACGGATCTACTAAACATGTCAGTGGAGGATCCGTGGCCTCTACCTCTTCGTCCGGACCTCATCTCCCAAGGCCCGTTATTCCATCCAGATCTCAAACGTCTCAGTTTGATGGCATGGCGATTGAATCTTCTATCTTAAAGAAGAGAGGCATTCCATCGTTAGTCATAGCCACTAGATTGGTGGCACAAAAACCATCTTCCTCTAAGATTTATCATCGCATCTGGCGAAGATACGTAACCTGGGTGAGTTGTAGGGGCTTTTGTTCTATCCAGACTTTTATAATTCCTACCTACAGTTGGGATTGAATAAAGGGCTCTCTCTTAGTGCACTTAAGGTTCAAATATCAGCCCTTTCGATCTATTTTCATAGAAGATTGGCCATGCGTAAAGGATGTTCAGACTTTCTTGGGTAGCCCACCTTCGTCCACCTCGCAAACAATCTGTCCAACCATGGGACCTTTCACTAGTCCTCCAGATCCTCCAAGGCCCTCCTTTTGAACCTCTAACATCCATAGCGCTATCATTGCTATCTTGGAAGACTCTATTCCTACTGGCTATCTCGTCTATTCGGAGAACTAGCAGCTTTCTGTGGAACCATCGTGTTTATCTTTTTATAGAGATAAAGCGGTCCTTCAACCTCATACAATTTTTTTACCCAACGTCGTATCCCCCTTCCACCTAAATAAGGACATTGTCGTTCCAACTTTGTATCCTCGACAAACCTCTACCAAGGAACAAGGGCTGCACTCCCTGGATGTTGTCAGAGCTCTCCGGATTTACGTTTCTAGACGGAATATTTTCGTTCTTCCAAGGCCCATCTTCCTCCCACCTGTACTGGTCGGGACTTTGGGACGTCCCCTGCTGTGCCTGGGTCCCCCTAGGCTGAAAGAGAAAAAGAGATTTTGTTCTAACCTCTAAAATCTTTTTCTCTGAAGCCTAAGGGGGACCCAGGCATGACTCTCCCTTTAGTTAGGTAAACTAGTTTCTGATTAGTGTAGTTACTCAGTTTCAAATTTGGGGCTTGTTGCCAAAAAGTTATATCTTTCCTTTATTACTTACTCTCCTTCACTATCTATCTAGCCTTAAGCAGGCTCCTGGTGCTGGGCTATATAAGGTAAGGGCAGGAGCACCAGAGCCTGTGAAGTCTTCACATTTTCAAGTGTCCGCTCCTGGAGGGGGAGTACTTAACCCCTGCTCTGCCTGGGTCCTCCTTTGGTTTCAGAGAAAAAGATTTTACAGGTAAGAACAAAATCTCTTTTATTCAAGGTTTCCATACAGGAATGGACAGAGAACTTTGTAGCTAGCTTCAGAAAATATAGATTTTTGGTGTTTGGGTTTATGACTTTTTTTTTTTGCCTGGACATGCCCTAATCAATTAATATTCTTCTAGTTTCAGAAAAGATATTTTTTTTTGTTTTTTTCTTGGTGTTGGGCTTATGACACCGCTTATAACACATGCCGGTCACAGAGACAGAGACTGTCTAACCTGAAATCCTGCAAAATGTCCTGTTTCCCCTGTTTCTGCTTCCAGGTTCTTCCAGTTAGCAACTGTCAGTTATGGATTTGACAGTTGACATCACAACCAATGACTGAATGCTAATCCCCTAGCTGCCTCTTCTGAGCATGCCCAGGCTCAGAACAGGTTTCTAAATTGCTTAGTTTCCATGAGGCCTCCAGAAGCATAGCAGGCATACAGTAATGAATTCATAGGACAAAGTATGATATATCAACATATTTTAAAGAAGCCATTCTTTCTAAAAGATGTTCTTATGAGGGTGGAGTTGTCCTTTGAGATCAAGAGAAGCTAGGGACATCATCATAGGCTTGTTTAAAAGGTATGAGATATTTTCAATAAAGGACACTTGTATGGAAACCAGTTAACCTTTAAATATCTAGTTAGAAAATGCATTTAATACAGTGCTAAAAATACAGTGCTATTGGGATTTGGGCAATGATGCCCGGACGCATTTTTTTCGTGGGCCGCACGGAGCCACGGGTGGGCGTAGAAAGGGGTGGGAGCGTAACCGGTCGGACCAGGGGCAGAGCTACTCCCCACGGCCAGCTCAGTGTTCAGTGTCGCTAGTGCAACCCCCAGCATTGGTTAGGTTGGGCATTCCTGGATTAGGGGCAGGTAAATGACAAGTGACCATTTTTTGTTGTTGTTTTTAAGGGTGGACCTGCCTTTTTTTAGACCATAATATGTACATTTAGAAATATGGTAATTGATTCTGCTGCTGGTGATGTTGATCGTTTAAAATGGACATTTGACTGTCTAAAAAGTCCAAGAGAGGGAGAGCAGCACTCACCATTGCCTATTTTTTTTTCTGCCTTAATTTTAACAGGTTTCACAAAAATTGTGATCCGTTCAAAAATTATAGCTTATTGATAAATACACATTCCTCCCATTTATGAAACCTACTTATTAGCTACTTTGTATCGCTTAAACGGAAAATCAAAAGGGAACCTTGTATATACATATATTGACATATAGGATATTTTTTATTTCCCAGAATAGTTAAGATTCTGATGAACTTTACTGTTACAGATGATAGTGAACAAAAACCACAGCGACGCAATCGTAGCCGCAGGCGTCGCTTCAGGGGTCAGGTAGAAGATAGACAGCCAGGTAACAAAAGTGGGCTGAGCAAGTATTAACTAATAAAATACGCATGAGAGTGTTTTTTTGCATTATAATGTTGTAAGTGATAGAAAGTTAGAATTAATAATGCACAATGCACTGTCCACCTTCTGATGTGTTGTGATCACTTGGCAATGTGCTCCTTTAAAATAGATATTAAAGTTAATTCAAGCTTGTTTTTGTGGTATTTTGTATAACCAATAAAGTAACTGTATATACTAATCTATTAACTGAGTGAAAAAGATCTTTTAATTTCCATTAATTCTCCTGCAGTATGTCTGTGTAAACTGTCACCTTAAATGTTTTATTAAAGTGTTGCCTTAATGTATACAAAGATACTAGTTTTGTGTGTATAGACCAGGGATGCCTTAATTGGTTGATAATTGATTCCAGAGGTCTATAGGACTATCCAGGGGGATAATAAATTCATAGGTATTAAAAAAGGGATTGGTTACTGGTATCTTATACACTAAACCGCAGTTGGTGGGCGCTGAACCCATTTGCTTGTGCTGAGGCTCCACCCACGGAATTGATGATTGGCCGGAAAAGCAGGAAGTAGCATTAATTTGTGTACTGAAATGCTGAGGATTGATTGCACCATTGGTGTAACATTAGGGCCTGCCTGGGAGGTAAGAGCCCCCAATCTGCTTTGGAGAAGGTCTGCATAAACATTACATACGATCAGCTGTTTAAAAGACTGGAGCTGAACTTCCGGAACCGAGACCAAAGGCTCTGGTCTTTTAAACAGCTGTTTATTTCATACACGTGATAAGCTGTTTAAACCCAATTGTTTGCAGACCTTCCCTGGAGCAGATTCCAGGCCCTTTTACCTCACAGGCAGCCCTAATATTACGCTAATGGTGCTATCCATCCTCTACATTTTAGAATGTGGAAAGAGAGTAGGGGAGAAAGAGGGGTGAGAAAGAGAGGAGGGGGAAGTGAGAGTTCTTTAAATGAAGGGGGGATGGGATTTGCAAATCTATAAAAAAAAAAAAAAAAACGGGGATTTGCTAGTTAACACATAGTTCTGGTTGATCCAGGGATACTTTCCAAATGCCAATTGGAGCCAGGAAGGATTTTTTTTTTTATCCCTTTTTAGCAGATTTTTTGCCTTCCTCAGGATCAACTGTTAGGTAGGGTAATTTTAGAACAAAAGAAGTAGAAAACAACTAAGTCTAAAAAAACAAGATTACCCTTAAATTGCATGTTTATTTTTGCCCAGGTCATGGGGTTTAATAAAAGATCAAGAGTTCTTGAGATGAGTCAGTGTCTAAACTTTAGAGACCCCTGGTATGGACGGTTCTCCTTGTTAAGGTTCGTACACACGTGCGATAGAGCGTTGCCCGACCAGCCAGGCGGATCTTTAAACGTACGGCTGTTTCGGGCGATAAAGGGCCAGCACACGGCACGATTATCGGACGAAACGGCCGTTCATACACCTCATGCGTCGCGTAAATCTAGATTTCTTACCTCCTCTCAGTTCCTGAAGCCCATACTTGCAATTCTTTGCCACAAGAAACAGTTTAACACAGATGCTAGCTTTCTTTCGGATTGCAGCAGTCCGTTAATGCTGCGACAGTGATGTGCAATGCACTTCCTTTGTAAAAGCTCTCTGAGCTTACAGAGGAAACAAGGACCGGGTAGAAGCGTGGCGGAGATATCTGTGCGAAGAATGGATTTCAGGGACCATGGGGAGGTAAATAACCATAAAAATATCTGCGTATGATGGTGGGGAAGGCAAGTATTGATCTAAAATCTGGGGGTAAACATGCTCTTTTTTGTTACCTAAGTTGGCACAATTTTTTTATTTATTTATTTTAACAGTTACAGTTGCTGACTATATATCTAGAGCAGAATCTCAAAGCCGGCAGAGAAATCTACCTAAAGAAACTTTGGCAAAGGGCAAAAAAGAAAAGGTAAGGCTTTATATGTTAAAGCTTATAGAATATGGATTGCATTTTCAGTGCATTTATGCACATTAATTACTTGCTTAAAAAAGCCAGCCTGAAGTACACAGCTTTATTTAAAGAGCTATAATTTAAACTTAATTCTAAGGTTATAAATTATGTACTCTATTCATAATACTTCCACTAACCGCTATTATCCAGCAACTGTTTGACAGTCCAATATATCCTTCTGAAGATCTTTGAAGTTGCTTACTGAGGGTGATCATTTTTCTTGTGGAAAACTGCTATAGACATGCTAAGTAGCTTGGGGTTTCGTGGGTAAACTTTTTTCATTTTCATTTTTATATGAATTTTTTTTTTTTTTTTTGCCTGGACATGCCCTTTAAAATGGTTATCAATAAATATTTATCTTTTTTGTATATTTCAAACCACGCCTGCTATGTGCAGCTATTACCAGTTTTGCCGTGTGTATTTTAAATAAAAGTCGACTACTGAAATAGCACTGCAGAGATTCCAGGAGATGCTTTGCACAAAGTTTTTGAAAAACTACTTTAAAGGGGGATCAGAGAAGGTGTTGCCCTTCCCTTTTACCATAAATGCCTGAATAAAATGTGTCTGTGGGATTTTAAAGGAGGGACCAAAATACAAATGTAGTTCTACAGACCTGTAATTGTTACATGCTGACCAGGTTCCTTGCGTTTGTATCCCCCTTCATGCTAAATTGCATGTAACCGTTGACCCCAGAGTTCCTATCTCTCCAAGTCAATTGTCATAGAGGGCAACGAATATGATTAGGAAGATAATGCTCAAGGAGGGGGTATGGGGGACTGTTAACCCTTTGTAAATGAAGCAACCACCTGTTAACCCTTAAAGGTTAAGTAAGCTGTGTAAAACAAAGGAGTAAGTTTTAAAAGTAGAACTGTGTTTTTGGGATTTCCAAAAGACATCTGGTAAACTTATTTGGTGTCCTTTTTGTGTTGTCATTTTGGGCTTCCATCTGTCCTTATTCCAGGCATAGGGCTTGTGAGAATGGAAGAACGAGAGTTTTGGTAGTAAGAATCCAGGTTTCCTCTCTTGGCTGTACTTCAGAGAAAAATGCGAACTGGAGTACAGCTAAGAGAGGATACCCACATTATAAAGGATGCAAGTGTGATGATGTCGCACGATTCTCTGACTTTCCTTATGTTGAGGCCACACTGCATCACACACAAAAATTGTTCTTAAATGCAATCCGATAAGCAGATTGCAGCAGACCCCAACGGAGGTAATGTGGCCACCTCCATAGGCCAACACTAATGTGCGCTTTAAATTGCGTGATCGGATCGCACTTAAAAGCACAGTAGTGTGGCCTAGCCCTTATTGCCCAAACTCATGTCCTTCAAATCTCGTGACTCCTATGCCACATGACATGCAAGGTATTCAGGCATATTTAAAAGCTTTATCTTTTGCTGGGAACAGTATTAAAAAAAACAAAACGCCTGTATATGATTTACACTGGCTGGTAAATAAACTGCAGTGTAACAAGCAGCATTGAAAGTCTTATCAGGGACTTCCATATTGATATGGAAGTGTTTGCATGGATTTTCGTCTGGCTGCGGGCAAAGTCCAATCGCCCGTATGTTTGACTCGGACGAATGGGAAATCTGACATGTCAGAATAGCATGCACAATCTTGCGGTCCTCTATGGACTGCTGGGTCTTGGCGAACTGTCAGCCATGGCTACTTTTGCCACGACAGACAGTTCTTCTGTCCTTGCCAACCCGTCGGAAGTGCAGGATGGTCGGTCGGAACAAAGCATCTAATGGTGTGTACCCAGCTTAAGTGTTAAGGTTGGGTATGTTTAAGTTATTTCAACACATGTCTAAACTTGGGCCATTTAGTTAGTTTCAAAGGTTTTTAGATTTAAATTTACAGCTTTGATAGCACATTACATGGAATGCAGCACAAGAGGAAAATATCAAATGGCAAACTGTCCAATGCCATCTGGTATAGTATGGCCTCACCCTTACAACTTTATATTCATCTTCACTGTCCTTGGGCTTCTGCATCTGTGAGCTGGTACATGTACATCATGCATGCACTTTGTAGCTTACCGTTAAGTTGTTTTTTCACTTTTTAGTTCTTGTTTATATTTGGTATTGTGGAAGATAACCACCTAAAATGAATTGTTCAAAAATATGATGTAACTGAAAACCTTGTCTGACTGCTTGAAACACATGGGTTCTGTTTTTAGAAAGCATTTAATGCAGTGGTCATTGAAGTTTTCTTTTAAAAAAAAAAAAAAAACATTTATTTTAATAAATCCGTAACCATTCTTTCTTTGTTTATTCCTGGATTACCTGATTCTAGATAATTTCTCAATCAGTTTTGAAGGGCTTTTTCACATTTTGCTGTGAGCGCACTTGGTACTTTTGTGACGGTTTCCATATCCTTTCTAGCAATATAATAGATACCTTAGTTTTTTATGGGGTTTCTAAATAAAAGGATACCACTGATATTTTTTTGCAGCAAACATGAAACCTAAATGCAAGTGTTTGCTGCATGATTGTTTCTGGTTATCGGTATGGTAGGCTAAGAATGGGGACACAAAGACATTTGTTGTTAAATGCATGGGATAAATAGGGGCTGTAAAAGTTGTAATTTGTTCTAGTTCTTTTTTTGATTTTTTTCCTGTTGGCCTGTGAATATATTTTTTAAAGTGGTTTAATCACTTACTTTATATTTTAGGTGAAGGATGTAATTGAAGAACATGGACCTTCAGAAAAGGTTATTAACGGTCCAAGAGGTTCTTCTGCTGACACACCCTCAAAACCACAGACTGCAGAAAGAAACACGGCAAGCTGTCAAGATGGAAATAACAAAGAAGCCATACTGAATGGGGTGTCTTAAATGGAAGTTCCTAGTTTACAGTTCCTTTACATTACATTTTACAATAGTGCTTGTACAAGCTTGCCAAAGATAGATTAAGGATCGCCAGTCTTTACATCACACTTTCAGTTCCTCCATTTGGAATATAGAAAGGGAGGGATCCTGACAAGTTAAACATAAGTTGATACCTACTGTGTTCTAAATACATCCTCAGATGTGCCTTGAGATAGTATATGAAACAAAAAAAACAAAAAAAAAAGTGCTGGCTATAGGATTTTTTTTTCTTCCAAAATATGGCATTGAAGGGGGAGTCCTGCATAATTCTTGTTCTAAAAGCGCTAGCTGCTTTTGTTACATTTTTAATAATATGCAACCACTTCTTCTCCTGAGGGAAAACTAGAAAATGCAGTCTGAAATATTTTGCACTGAAATGTAATTTCTTCATTGGTAAGGTCTGGAAACTGGTCATTTTAATGCTCTCTACACCACCACAACTCTCTTCCCTTCTCCCCCCACCCTAAAATAGAACTGTGGAGGAAACTGCAGACCACTGGAACACAGACATTCTCTACAGAGAAACTGGCAGTGACTGTTCTTCATTGGAGCTTTGTTTGGTTTATTTATTAATTTGTACAGTATTTAAAAATCAAACATAGCTATATACACTAAACCAAACGTAGTCATGTCCACAAAGGTATAATCTTAACTACTGAAAAGATCAATTTCCAGAATGTTTATCCTGTATAAACTGCATATGTTAGTCCTTAGTATGGTATTTTTTATTTTTGTTTTGGTTGTTTGATGTGCAATATGTTTTTGTATGCAGGTAGTAAAGAAAAACACAAAAAAATAAACTTTGATCTTCCATTTTTGATTATCAGCCTAGTTTCCTAATGGGGGTGGGGGAAATGGGGTGGTATTATATTCTTAACCCCTCATTGTTTGCGCATGGAACATCAATGGAGTTAAATACTGCACCTACCGTATAATCTAGTTAATTATGCCAATATTTATGCATAAATACTCCTGAGAAGTTAAAAGTTTAACTGGTCTATGAATATATGTGGATGTCGATGATTCCTTTTTTTGTACAATATTTGCAATGATTATGACACCGTTTAAAACAATTTGGATTTCATCTTTGTCCAAATATGTTGGGTGCCAAATTGCTTCTCTGGACAGAAATCCGTAAAATAAACAACTTTCCAGCACATAACTTTAAAGCATATTTTGTCTGCTTCTTTTTCCCATTTCTTGCGGGTGTCTCCTTTTCTTGTATTTTCTGTTATAAATATTATCTATCTATCTTTTGCTTTTTTCTGCTAACATACTTTGATGTACTTTCTGGCATTGTAAATAGTTTCTTCATTGTACTTGCACGTGCATAGTTGAGATTGTTATTAATTAGTTAATTTATAGTCCTAAGGGGTAATTAACAGTTTTTTGGTGTTGGTTATGGAGTATAAAGTCTAGTTCACCTTCAATGACACACAAAAGAAAATCTTGTGTTTATAGTAGAAAGTGGATATTTGTGTAGTTCTTGGCCATTCAGGTCCACTCAAGCTAATCTCTGCTTTCATCTAACATAAATGTTCCTGTACTTTCGCTAGAAACTATTTTTAAAAAGTGAAATATGAGAAATCAATGTTCAATTGCCCAAAATTCTTTCTGAAAGTGAGCTCCCTGCAAATATAAAGACATGCTGTACAAGAAAATATAATATAAAATAACTAGAAAGCAAAAGTTTTAATCTATAAATTTGGCTTAAAAAGACACATTTCAGAAAGGAACATATCGTTGCACAGAGCCATATTAAAGCGTGGTGCATGATGTGAGTTTGAAAACACTGTAACATTGCTATGGCAATGAAGAGTATGTAAATTTCAAAATTTATTCTGAGTAAATATTGTGTGTTTATTTTGCAATTTAAGGACTTTGTTTTGAAATTATTTTTGATGGAGAGACACAGGCATATTAAATAACTAATATTTAATCTACAGCACCCAATTAGATGTTATAAAATGACAGTAGACCAGTAAAAGGTATCTGGTTGCTGAGTCAAATGTAAAGCTGGGGAAAAAAGTCTTTTGAAACCTTGGTGTGTTTGCTTTTGATGTGAGCTGAGAGATGACATGGGAATGCTTCCACAGATTCCTTAGAAAAACAATGGCACACGTCTTCCTCAAGCCTGTACATTAATATGGCTTTCATGCAAGTTAGGGGTTTGTTATGTTCCAAGCAAATAAGGCAGCAAGGTATAGTACCTTTTTACAGCAGTCGTTCTCAATGTACACTGCACAATTATGAATGCAAATTTTCCTCACTGCACATCTGTTTTCTTCATGTTGGACGTACATTCACGTTACATCTGAATGCAAATAAATAGTAATTTTTCTGGATGAACAAATTACAACTTTTTCAGATAAGAATGCATTCAGTAGTATGTTTTTGAAATGTACTGCAATGCAAATGGATTGCATAAGTGGGAATGCTACTGTGTTTCAAATGTGCCACTGCACATATGAAATGTGTGTTTTCTGGAAAAACTACGTGTTTCAGGTTGTAGTGTGAATGCTCTTAATATTGTAATTAAGTTTTAAATGGTAACACTATACAGACTGCCTTAAAGGTTTTTCGTAATATATATTTTAAATCTATCCATATCCCTTATATTCTATAAATACATTTATAAATTCATGGGGAAAACATTAGGTTTTTCAGATGTACTATGATAGTGGTGGTGGGTAAACGTAATATACATAGGGACCGTTTTTATGTGTTGTTTAAGCACTAAATAAATAGTTATATCAATATTAACAAATATGTAGTAATGACATTAACGTATATAGAAATGTAAATAAGACAAAATATGTAAATAAATAGAAGTACTTGCATAGTCCCCACTCCTGTTTTGTAATGGAATCTTCAAAATGGAGTGTTAAGCCACACCCCAAAAAGTTTTACAGGGAGGCAATGTGAGCTTACAAAGGAACATATTTATCAATTCCCTTTTTGTGTTTTATCCAATGGTGTGCTTAATTTTACATGGACAGCAGTGTTAGCCAATCAAAACATTAAAGTGTTAGTAGGAAGTTGCAAGTGAAATATGTCACTTCCTTTGTAAAACATGTGCTGGACAGTAAGTGATATCTATATATGATAGGGGAGGGGTCTTGGGTTCCCCAGTGGTGCTGTTTGGTTTGAACTGCACAATGTGACAGAAATGCCTGGGTCTATTCTCAGACCTGCAGGTTTATTCCATTGACATTCTATGGATTATAGCTGTCAGATAGGGGGTTGGATGTGTGATTCCTACAGCCTAAAGGGACCTGAATAATCCCTCTCTAAACCAATAGTGTAATTGCTATGGAAGTAAGGGAAGGTCAAATTAATATCTTGCATGTTCAAACCCTTGGGTAGGAATTGCTAAAGCATGGGTGTTTAATGTCTGTAAGTCAGTAAAAGGGCTTTATTCCAGGGTGTATGAACAATACATTTTCTATTGTTACACTGTATTGCATTTTAATACATTCATTAGCAAATGGACATAAAGAAGAAACTTACTGCTAACAGAGAATGCTGGGAGTTGTAGTTTTCAAACCCTTTTGTAGGATTCCCTAAAGCATGGGCTTTTAATGTCTAAGTCGGTAAAAGGGCTGTATTCCAGGATTTATGAAAAATACATTTTCCAGCATTTTGTGCAGCCAGGGAATGCTGGGAGTTGTAGTTTTTAAACATGTGAAAAGCTGGCAGGTCAAATAGAAATGGGAGAGTATGCGTGTGTTTGATCATATTATGTGGTGGGATTGCCTGGGGACTTTCAGACTTATCCCATTTAAGCCTCCCCCTGGATACTTGCTGGGAGTGGAAAGGGAGAGCAAGTTCAGAATGGATCCTGATACCTACCGGCTAAACGGATGTAAGTAGCCTCTTTCTGGCCCTACAGCTTAACAGCTATATGCATAAGGGAGAGGCAGACTGATCCTGAATCACTTGCATGTTTGTGCACTTTGTGTTGGTATCACTGAGAGCATGACCCTGAGCTTTCAATAAAAATAATTACCTAGCAAAACATACACACATACAGTGGTTTGCAAAAGTATTCGGCCCCCTTGACGTTTTCCACATTTTGTCACATTACTGCCACAAACATGAATCAATTTTATTGGAATTCCACGTGAAAGACCAATAGAAAGTGGTGTACACGTGAGAAGTGGAACGAAAATCATACATGATTCCAAACGTTTTTAACAATTCAATAACTGCAAAGTGGGGTGTGCGTAATTATTTTTGGCCAAAATGCAAAACGCTATGTGTGGCGAAAAACTAACACTGCACATCACTCAGAACAAGGAGTGTAAGAAAGCAATCAAACTAGCTAAAATTAATAATGCAGTTAGGATAGTTGAAAAAAGCATCACTAAGCCTAAAAATTTTTTAAACTATATTAATTGTAAGAAGATGAGGACTGAGAATGTGGCACCATTAATTAAGGGGGATAAGTTAGTTATGGAGGATGGCGATAGCAAATGTCTTGAATACTTTTTTCCCCTCTGTATACACTGTAGAAGATCCAAGTACAGATATCATAGAGTATAGTAGCAATAATGGTATAAAATATTTAAGTGCACTGAGGATATGCTATAGAAAGAACTAAATAAGGTTAATATTATTAAATCTCCTGGACCGGATAAAATACATCCTCGGGTACTTAGAGAGCAAAGTTCAGTTTTATCTAGGCCATTGTTTCTTATTTTTGCAGATTCCCTCATGTCCAGTGGTGTGCCTCTGGATTGGATTGGAAAAAGGCTGATGTTATTCCAATATTCAAAAAGGGTAGTCGTTCACAGCCGGTGGGGATTATCCTGGAAAGTTTAATAAGGGAACATGTTCTAGAGTATGTTTCAAGGACTGACATACATATATATATAACCAAACCGTGAAAGAGGGCACTCTCGGGACTTAACACACAAACCATAACAAGTGTACGGATAGGATCAATGCATTTCGGCCATGATACGGGCCGTCCTCAGGATCACCATATCCGGTTCCTCCCACCATCTTAAAGGGCCGGGGGGACACACCCCCTCGTACCCTTAACCCTATGTGCATAAAAAATATCAGTGAAAAAACAATAACTAAATAACAAAGCATATATACAGTTAAAAAAACCACACACCCCCCTACTAGATAAAACCATTTCACACCGGACTATACGTAAACAAGCTAATGAGTTATATCAACTAGGTAAAAGATAAGTGCCAAGACATATGTATAACACAGCCTGCGTAATCTCATACTTGGGGAATTGCTAGTACCCAGATGAACAGATCGGACCATAGAAAGACTAAGTGCATTATCGACCACCACTGGACCACATAACTTCGGATATCGTCTATGGGACCCCCCACACAGCACATCACAATGTAGTGACTAAAAAATGTAAGGAGTCCAAACATGACAAATATATAGGGGCTAGTCCTCATACAAAACAGGATTTCGGTTTTAACCAACAACCTATTTCTCCCCCAATCTACACAACAAGAGAGTTGGCTAAACAAGAAAACAAGAGGGTGTGTGAAGTGTCTGGGTGTCAAACATGCCTTTATGCCCTGGTGGGCAGGGACTTCCCACATCCCCATAGTGGGAAACGTTTTGATATTCGTTTTAAGACTCACGTGTACATCCCACACATGTGATTTATGTGATAACCTGTCCTTGGGATTGTTCTACGTGGGAAGACCTGCACCACATTCAGGGAACGATGAATAATCATCGGGCGAGCATGAAATGGCACCTCGACAAGGGTCTGTAAGAGACTCTAAACATGGGGAACTCTCGTGGCCAGACACTTCAAAATGGCGGGCCATAACCTGTCAATGTTCAGATGGATGGCCATTGATCATGTTCCTGACACCAGCCGGGGCCCCGAGAGACAAAGGCTACTTCAATTAGAAGTGCAATGGATCAAGAGACTTGATACAGTGGCCCCGAGGGGTCTCCAACGAAATGGTGTCCTTATCCTGTTTTGTATGAGGACTTAGCCCTATATATTTGTCATGTTTGACTCCTTACATATTTTAGTCACTACATTGTGATGCTGCTGTGTGGGGGGTCCCATAGACGTATCCGAAGTTATGTGGTCCAGTGGTGGTCGATAATGCACCTTAGTCTTTCTACTGGTCCGATCTGTTCATCTGGGTACTAGCAATTCCCCAAGTATGAGATTAAGCAGGGCTGTGTTATACATATGTCTTGGCACTTATCTGTTACCTTAGCTTGTTTACGTATAGTCCGGTGTGAAATGGTTTTATCTAGTAGGGGTGTGTGGTTTTTTAACTGTTATATTATGCTTTGTTATTTAGTTATTGTTTTTTCACTGATATTTTGTATGCACATAGGGTTAAGGGTACGAGGGGGTGTGTCCCCCCCGGCCCTTTAAGATGGTGAGAGAACCGGATATGGTGATCCTAGACGGCCCGTATCATGGCCGAAATGCATGTATCCTATCCGTACACTTGTTATTGTTTGTGTGTTAAGTCCCGAGAGTGCCCTCTTTCACGGTTTGTTTGTATTGTTTATTCAGGTTCCAGCCCAGGGCTGTGATATATCTTTCGCGAAGGGTGCGGACGTTTCTTGGAATAGTTCTACATATGTTTACGATGTCACGCACCCGCGCTAAGTATTGTTTACTACTGTTATGATACATTGTTCCGTTCTATCTGAACTCTTGCCTGACTCGTTGTGAATATTAAGCGTCTGATATTTTTTGTCTTGATATTACCATAAGTTCCATGGCTGACAACGAAGGGCTTTTTTTCACTGAGACTGAATTACGCAATGAGTTAACCTTTTCCCAGGAGGAAGCTATCAAAATCTTGTTCCGTGATTCCACGATTTGTTTGAAGGAACATCCAATAAGCAATTGTTTTTTAGGTGTTAAAATTAAGAAACGAGAAATCGACTATCATTTACATGGGGTCTTTTTGTCAGATTATTTCCGCAAGAAAGAAATCCCCAGAGGTTTCAGGTTTCGCAACGTACCCACAATAGGCCGACAAGATAGAGATTTTGTGTAAAATGGATTAGTATTTTAAACAAATGTTCACATGATTTATTATTATTGGTTATCCACAACAAGCCAACAAAGAATTAGAGTCGGTCAGAATTGATTTGGCCAAATTTGAATACACCATCTTCCCAAACTTAGTGTGACTCCCAGACTGATTGGATAAAAACTTGACGAACAAGTGACTAAATATCGTGACGATTTGATTCAATTTAAAAATCCAAGGTTGTTAAAGTCCACACCGATTATAAAGACAAACGGGTTTACGGGTGGTTAACTGGTGGGCAATAGTGGGATAGACCCAAGAGAAGGTTTTGGCGTACACGTAAACCCATTAACACTATTGATTCCTCTGGGGAATCTCAAGGGTCTGAAGGTAGGAAGGAGGTACTGTTAGCCCCGGGGGGCAGAGAAAACCTTTTTTAGGGGTCACGACTCGTTTAGCCACAAAGAGGGTTACGGACAAAGGAAGAGACGGTATACCAGGAGGGGAGGGTGGTCCCAAGGGAAAACCCCCCAAGATCCCCACCAAGAAGTAATATTTAATCTTAGCTCCCATCCCTTATCCCAAGGTGAATATAATGTTGAGTAGGGTCTGTCATTTGTCCCTACTCCTAAAAATGACATGTTACGGGATGAAATTGACCTTCATAAGTTTAAAAGATCACTATAATTGAAAGATTTTTTTCAAAGGTGACCGTCCCTCTGGTGATAAGGTAAGGGGTTTCAGTCCTTTCAAAATACCTAGTACTTTTGATCCACCCAATACTGCGGCTTCCATTGCTGTTTTTCACAACATGGTGTCCAATGATTTGAAGAATTGGTTCAGTAATAGGCCAACCTACGGATCAAAATAATTTAGACAAAGATGAAAGAGAGGCTTTAGTCCCTAAGAAATAATGATAAAGTGATAATACGGCAGCCGACAAGGGAGGCTCTATTGTCTTATTGGACCCAGAATATTACCGTAAAGATTGTTGATGCAACTTGAGGACACAGTACCTTGTCCATTAGAAAAAGCCCCTACCCACGTCTCAAGGGAGTTGGAGTCTAAACTTAAGATGGCCTTAGTACAAGAATGGATCACCGATAATGTTTTAAATTTCTACTCAATGAAAACCCATGTTGTCCCATCATTTATACTATACCAAAAATTCCCAAATCAATCAATGCCCCAACAGGTAGACCGATTATAGCTTCTAAGGATTCGTTGTTCAAACCTGTGCCCAGTATGTAGATTTTTTTCCTGCAACCTTTTGTGAATCATGCGTTCATACCTAAAAGATAGCACTGATTTACGCATACTACTCAATGGGTTTGGTGGCAATTTATCCAATGTCACTTTTAACATGTGTGTGTCAAGCTTGTATACGTCATCCCCCAACAACAGGGATTGACATTTTAAGGAATTCTTCCAAAGGCCCGGGGGCCCCCCGGTTGAAAAATGATGATCGTCATTGGAGGAAAAAATCATATTCGTAAAATACACAGGTCGCAGGCACCGCGATGGGCTCGAATGTGGCCCCTCCTTTGCGAACCTTTTATGCAATGGTTCGAGGGAACCCATATTTTTCCGGAATTTGAAGCGAACATCGCTCTCTATAAGAGGTATATGATGACATCTTTATCATTTGGAAGGGGGACCACATTGGAGCCCATCGCTTTGTCGAACATCTAAACAATTTGGGGGACTCCCATACAGTTGAGTATCAATGTAAGTGACACCATGGTGGACTTCTTAGATTTAAGAATCTTTGTCGAAAATGGCAAATTGGGTACACTCTTTTCAGGAAAAGTACTGATAGGACACTATCTATTCTCACCATGACAGCTTCCATCCTAAGCAACAAATTTTGGAGCATTCCTTATTCACAATTTTTGAGGGTGCTCAGAATAATTCCGACCCTGTTAGGGCCGAGGTCCAACTACAGAAATGTTGGACAGGTTCCTGGCTAGGGGCTATGAGAAAGGGCATTTATTAGCCCAAATCGCAGAGCGTATAATCAAATGGCTTCCACCATGGTACTTAACCAACAATTCAAACCTTCAGTGAAAAGAGGTGCTGAATACCTACCCTTGTCATCATCACACACCCAGCTAGTTATGCCTTCAAAAAATTGTCAAAAAACTTGGGACGTGGTCAATTCGGATCATGTTCTTCCTTTTCATGATTCGAGATTAGAGTGGCACACAGAAGGGGTGCCAATCTTAGGAATTTGTTGGTTAAAACCGATTTCTCTCCCCAATCTACACAACAAGAGAGTTGGCTAAACAAGAAAACAAGAGGGTGTGTGAAGTGTCTGGGGTGTCAAACATGCCGTTATCCCTGGTGGGCAGGACTTTCCCACATCCCCATAGTGGGAAACGTTTTGAAATTCGTTTTAGACTCACGTGTACATCCACACATGTGATTTATGTGATAACCTGTCCTTTTGGATTGTTCTACGTGGGGAAGACCTGCACCACAGTCAGGGAACGATGAATAATCATCGGGCGAGCATTAGAATGGCACTCTCGGGACAAGGGTCTGTAAGAGACTCTAAACATGGGGAACTCTCTGTGGCCAGACCTCCTTCAAAATGGCGGGCCATAACCTGTCAATGTTCAGATGGGATGGCCATTGATCATGTTCCTGACACCAGCCGGGCCTCCCGAGAGACAAAAGGCTACTTCAATAGAAGTGCAATGGATCAAGAGACTTGATACAGTGGCCCCGAGGGGTCTCAACAAAATGGTGTCCTTATCCTGTTTTGTATGAGGACTTAGCCCCTATATATTTGTCATGTTGGGACTCCTTACATATTTAGTCACTACATTGTGATGCTGCTGTGTGGGGGGTCCCATAGACGATATCCGAAGTTATGTGGTCCAGTGGTGGTCGATAATGCACCTTAGTCTTTCTTCTACTGGTCCGATCTGTTCATCTGGGTACTAGCAATTCCCCAAGTATGAGATTACGCAGGGCTGTGTTATACTTATGTCTTGGCACTTATCTGTTACCTAGTTGATATAACTCATTAGCTTGTTTACGTATAGTTCCGGTGTGAAATGGTTTTATCTAGTAGGGGTGTGTGGTTTTTTTAACTGTTATATTATGCTGTTATTTAGTTTATTGTTTTTTTCACTGATATTTTTTATGCACATAGGGTTAAGGGTACGAGGGGTGTGTTTCCCCCGGCCCTTTAAGATGGTGGAGGAACCGGATATGGTGATCCTGAGGACGGCCCGTATCATGGCCGAAATGCATTGATCCTATCCGTACACTTGTTATGGTTTGTGTGTTAAGTCCCGAGAGTGCCCTCTTTCACGGTTTGGTTTTGTATTGTTTATTCGAGGTTCCAGCACCAGGGCTGTGATATATCTTTCGCGAGAGTGCGGACATTTCTTGGAATAGTTCTATATATATATATATATATATATATATTATATATATAGTGGTTGCAAAAGTATTCGGCCCCCTTGAAGTTTTCCACATTTTGTCACATTACTGCCACAAACTTGAATCAGTTTTATTGGAATTCCTGTGAAAGACCAATGCAAGTGGTGTACACGTGAGAATGGAACGAAATTATACATGATTTCAAAATTTTTAACAAATCAATACTGCAAAGTGGGGTGTGCGTAATTATTCAGCCCCCTTTGGTCTGAGTGCAGTCAGTTGCCCATAGACATTGCCTGATGAGTGCTAATGACTAAATAGAGTGCTCCTTGGTGTAATCTAATGTCAGTACAAATACAGCTTCTCTGTGACGACCTCAGAGGTTTTCTAAAGAATCTTGGGAGCACAACACCATGAAGTCCAAAGAACACACCAGACAGGTCAGGGTAAAGTTATTGAGAAATTTAAAGCCGGCTTAGGCTACAAAAAGATTTCCAAAGCCTTGAACATCCCACGGAGCACTCTTCAAGCGATCATTCAGAAATGGAAGTATGGCCCAACTGTAAACCTACTAAGACAAGGCCGTCCACCTAAGCTTACAGGCCGACAAGGAGAGTGCTGATCAGAAATGCAGTCAGAGCCCATGTGACTCTGGACGAGCTGCAGAGATCACAGCTCAGGTGGGGAATCTGTCCATAGAACAACTATTAGTCGTGCACTGCACAAAGTTGCCCTTTATGAAGAGTGGCAGAAGAAACCATGTTAACAGAAAAGCATAAGAAGTCCTGTTTGCAGTTTGCCACAAGCCATTTGGGGGACACAGCAAACATGTGGAAAAAGGTGCTCTGGTCAGATGAGACAAAATTGAACTTTTTGGCCAAAATGCAAAACGCTATGTGTGGTGAAAAACTAACACTGCACATCACTCAGAAACACCATCCCAACTGTCAATATGGTGGGGGCAGCATCATGCTCTGGGGGTGCTTCTCTTCAGCAGGGACAGGAAGCTGGTCGATGTTGATGGGAAGATGGATGGACCAAATCACAGGGCAATCTTGGAAGAAACCCTCTTGGAGTCAGCAAAAGACTTGAGATTGGGACAGAGGTTCACCTTCCAGCAGGACAACAACCCTAAACTAAAGCCAAGGCAACAATGGAATGGTTTTAAAACAAAACATATCCATATGTTAGAATGGCCAGTCAAAGTCCAGATCTAAATCCAATCGAGAATCTGTGGCAATCTGCTGTTCACAAACGCTGTCCATCTAATCTGACTGAGCTGGAGCTGTTTTGCAAAGAAGAATGGGCAGGATTTCAGTCTATAGATGTCAAAGCTGGTAGAGACATACCCTAAAAGACTGGCAGCTGTAATTGCAGCAAAAGGTGGTTCTACAAAGTTTTGACTCAATAATTATGCACACCCCACTTTGCAGTTATGATTTGTTAAAAATGTTTGGAAATCATGTATGATTTTTGTTCCACTTCTCACGTGTACAACACTTTGTATGGTCTTTCACTAGGAATTCCAATAAAATTGATTCATGTTTGTGGCAGTAATACTTTTGCCAACCACTGTATTTCATGGAATTGGTGTTGACAGGAAAGTCTGGTGAAGGGTATTTAGTATACAAATAAACTGCATACAGCTGTAAATAAGTGTATAGTAAGCACTGTTAAAGTGTGTGTACATTTATCTCGCAGCCTGACTAGAAAATGAGTAGAGTAAAATGAGTACTGCAATATTATTTGCAATGCAGAAACAAAGCTGTATTCCTTAATGTCTTTTGTTTTTTTTTATTATTCTTAAAGTGCATGTCATCTGAGAACTTTCTTGAATTTAAAAAGGACAAAAACTTGCTCACATTAAACATTTAATGTATAAAACTGCAAATCAAATTAGTACCCTCTACTTTTGTGTGTTAAATCCTTAACATGGCCATACACATATATTTTACTGTACAATCGCGGTAGATATATTGATTGCCAACAATTACTGCAACCTAATAACAAAACAGGCCTATGTATGTTTATCTCTCCTTATGGTTAGGAATACAGAACATTACCTTCTTAAAAGCAGATTTAGAAATAAAATGCAACTTCAGATTCATATTGGATTAAAAGTATTGATCCCTAAATATTAATCTTTGTGTGAGGAAAATTTATAATTATTTAAGCTGTTCATAGAACTGAGGTGGCTGAATTTTTGGTTTAATTGCCTTCATGCTTTTTGTCCCTTTTGGGATTGGTTTCTGGTCACATCTCTGTGTTCACACATGCATATGAACATACAGTTTACTCAAATGAGGCTTTCATGTTTATTTAAAGGGCATCTATAGTGAAAAAGACACATTGCGCCTTTGCAAAGTTAAATTCTGTACTCTGTGCTGCCTTAATCCTATCCTCCATGGTGTCAGATCTGTGTGCACACTCCCCCCTTCCTCCTCCCCTCTGTTACCTCCTCCATGTCTCAACTCTGGCTAACCGCAAGCTTATCATTTGCAGTAGGAGTTAAAAGTTCAACATCCTGAAAAACACACCCATTCACATGGCCAATAGAAAGCAAGCTGTCCTGGACAACGAAGAAGGAGAACAGAACGATCTCTCAGTTTGTGACCCTCATCAATCAGTGAAAGCTATTAAGAAGGGGGTCAAGTGCAGCCTTATATGTACCATCAAAGCTACCTCTCTCCCCTGAATGCTCGTATCTCTATGTTTATTACAGAGCGGGAGGGGGGATCACGTCACAGGATTTGATTGACTCCAAGTGGAGTAGAGGAATGCAATCACGTATTCTTCTAACTGGTGTATCTCAGGACAGAGAGGGAATATGAAAAAAGTGAAGACACTCTAGGGGTTGTGGGAATTATAGAACACATGGAAAGAAGAAACACAAACGTTAATTTTCCCACTATAGATGCCCTTTAAACGTTCTGCACTACATTTTTTATTCACCTTAGAGTTTCTGTTTAAAGGATAAGTGCACTGTAAAATCAAGTTATGTTCATTTGGAAGCTGCAGCTTTAAAATACTGTTGCCATATTTTTTTTTACCTATGCCCCTCCAGAGCTTGCTTTGTGCCTTGAAAGTTGCTGACATCTTGTTACTGGTTTGCTGAATGTTAGCTCTGCCGCTCTGAGATTTCCTCTGCTTTCCTCCTGCTTGAGCCTCAAACAGTAATGCCTGTGAGTTCCGTGCACTCTCCTGCTTGAGCCTTAAACATTAATGTCTGTGAGTTTCCGTGCACGGAAACATACACCACTCATATAAATATGGTATGTTTTCTAAAATATCTCATATAAATATAAAATATCTTAAAAAAAAAAATATATATATCTTACTTGTGGGGACATTTTAGATAATTTGGTAGTTATTCTGTTGACCATAGCTATTTTGTGTAACAATATTCTGCTATTTTAGTTTCACAAGGGGCCTCCTGACAGAAAATTATGGCTAACACGTATGTCTGATACCGTTTCTTAAGAGAATCAGAGCTTTTTTTGTAACAAAATTTTACATTAACAAAATGTTATCTTGTAAAAGTACACTTTGTGCTGGAAACTTCCCTTAACATATGTTGCAAAATCCTGAAAACTTTTCAGAACTAGTTTTTGGTTGTTTGCTTTAGATACAAAAGGCCTTATTTATGAGAGGTTCTAACGGGCACTTCATGGTTTTGCTGTCTAAACCAAACTTTTGAATGCCACCCTTGATGATTTCCGCCAACTATTTGTGAGTGGTGTGGTTAAAATTTTACGATTTCGAGACTATTCTCATCATATAGGTATTAAACAGTTCTATAGACAGTCAATAACAATAAGTTAAATTACTAGAAAGATTTTACATCCCTTTCTCTAACAGCTTGTGTTGCCACTACCAAATATAGAATGTTATTAAAGGGCATTTAAACACTTTGACACATAAATCTCACTCTCACAGCAATATTCTGAGATGGAAAAGACAGGCACCCAGCAAGGCCCAGCACGCCACCCAAGGCTTCCAAAAGCAACAGACACACAGAAAAGGCCCTTTTTTGTCACACAGTGTAACTGTCACAATAATAGGCAAAGGGAAAGGCAACAGATGCTGACGATTCACTGCCTTGCCATAGCTGCTACTGCTCAGCCTGCTCTCACTGTATTATCTGCACTGTCACTGTACCACACCTCCCTCTCTCTATTGGCTGCTTGCGCTGCTGGACTGTTAATCACCATGCTCCCACAAGAGACGAGCATCAAAGGACCAATAGGCACAAGGAATGAAATGTGCTGGCACAATGGGAGCATTTTGATTGGTTTCCACTGACTTCCTTGACAAGTAACCATATGTTATTGCTGAGCAGCAGGGTGTGCGTCCTACTCCTGACTCTCTTGAGTTGAATACGTCCTGTTTATATTTCAGTCATGCAGGCAGCCTCACACTTTTCATGGCCGCGCATGCACAGTTGGGCGGATCTTGTGCCGTCAAGGGGGATTTTCCCCCCCCCCATTACCTGTCGCCACCTTTCTTCTTCTGTACAGGGGTGCCACCTGAGACAAATGTCTCACTCTCCTCATAGTAGATGGGGTCCTGGCCTCTCTAATATTTGCAAAAAAATTTACAGAACATGTAACTGTGCTAAATCATTTTCTAATAATCATACAGTAATAATGATAACCCTTTCCCTGCCACAGATCGTATATCACGATCTGTGCAGAGAATGCTTTACTGCACAGATCGTGAATATACGATCTGTGCTTTCCCCTTTAAAAAAAAAAAATCTGCCTGCACTAGGGGCGATCAGGGGGCAGATTCAACTCCCCCCTAGCCCCCTCGATCCCCCATAAGTTTTTGTTCAAAACTGATGTGGATCGGGAGATAACTTACCTTTCTTGAAGGAGCCGACAGCAGCGCCGCAGCAGAAGGAAGAGCAGGTCCGTGGCATAAGGAAACCCCAGTAGAGATCACATGGTTTCTGCTTCACTAGGTCTTCCCTTAGGCTTCCCCTGGTCTCCCCTGGTGGTCTAGTTGGGTACTGCACTGTGATCTCCAGTCATGCTGCAGTCCCTAAGTATAGTAAAAGCTGTCAAGCTAACAGCTTTACTATACATTTTGTGAATGGAACTCAAAGTTCCATTCACAAATAGGATTTTTTCTAAGTCTTTGCTACTTAGCGCAAGACTTAGGAAAAATGGGGACAGAGATCAAAATTTGGTGATCACTTCTGATCACCAAATTATTGATCTTTGCCAATGAATGAAAAATCACTTCCTGGAAAATGATTTCCGGGATGATTTTCCGATCGGATTTCAAATTGGAAACGGGCATCTTTGGGAATGATCAAAAAAAAAAGGGGAAATGCACATAAAAAAATCTAAATGATACACAACACCTTTTTTTTTTTTTTACCTAAACTAATAATAGCAAAAAACTTTGTCTTCTCCAAGCTTCCCAATGTCACCGGTTTAATCGGTAAAGTAAACGCAGATACTTTTTGTATATTTCACGGGAAACTAAGCCTATTTTATAAGGAAATTTTGCAGAGGTCCCAAAAAAAACGGGCTAATTTTTAGGATCAGTAAAGTGTGTAAAAACGTGTGTGACTCTCCATACTAACGTTTTCACTAAAATACCACTAAAGGGGGAGAGTGTGTGTGTGGGGTGGGTTGTGGTGTTTTTTCTTGTCACTGCACTTCTACATCGTCCATTTGGGCTAGTTTGGTGGCCTCGTCTCTGTTTGCATCCACGCATATGCATACGTTTTGATCAGGACATGTGGGAGATTGACATTTAGTGGGTTTTTTGCTTGTCAAGTGGGTTTAGGTAGGATTTCAACCTTTGAATCATCTTATTTTATTTTTCACAAAACCTCCTAAAACACGGAGTTCTTGGATCACTGGGTCTGGAATTCTCATGTATGTTATAAGCATGGTACCGTAACGTAGCTGAAGGTGCATAAATTCCAAAAATATTAGTTTGTGGGGGTATTTCCAAGTTTAGGGCTGTTTCCTTTGAAAAGGGTTAGGCTGTTCAAAAAACAGAGCACTTTGATTTTTTCTTGTAATTGCATTGTGCATGTGTCCCCATTTGAGCTAGTTGGTGGCCACGTCTCTTTGTGCACCCACACATATAGCATACCGTTTGATGCAGGATATGTTGGAAGAGTGCTATTTGATGGGTTTTTTTGCTTGTCAATGGGTTTGGTAGGATTTTAACCCTTAAATCATCTTATTTTATTTTTCACAAAACCCCTAAAAACACAGAGTTCTTTGATCACTGGGTCTGGAATTCTTCATGTATGTATGAAAGCATGGCCGTAACGTAGCTGAAGGTGTAGATTCCAAAAATATATAGTTTGTGGGGGGATTTCCAAGTTTGGGGCGGGCTCCTTAGAATTAGGGTAGGCGTTTCAAAATTACAGAGCACTTTGATTTTTTCTTGTAATTTCATTTGTGCATTGTCCCATTTGAGGTAGTTGGTGGCACGTCTCTGTGTACATCCACACATATGGCATACCGTTTGATTCAGAACATGGGGGTGATTGATATTTAGTGGGGGTTTTATTTTCGGGGGGCATTTTCCAATTTTTGGGGCTGTTTTGAAATTACAGAGCACTCTGATTTTTTTCTTGTAATTACACTTGTGCATGCGTCCCTTGAGCTAGTTGGTGGCCACGTCTCTGTGTGCACCCACACATATGGCATACCGTTTGTTCAGGGCATTTGAAGATTGATAATGACAAGTTTTTTTTACATGCCATTGAAATTTGCCATGATTTTAAGCTTGAATTGTATTTTTATACATTTTTCCTGAAAATCTATTAAGAAGCAAAATTTGTACACGAAGCTGCGCCCACATCATTGGTGGTATGCAAAAGATCACACCATTGTGTAGCTGAAGGTGTGTAGAGCCCAAGAATTTATAGTTTTGGGGGGGTATTTCTAATATAGAGGGGTGTTTAGTCTGACAATCTGAAAAGTTGCTGTAATTGGGCCACTGTTCATTAGCTCACTTGTGGCTAGTTGATTCCACGTCTGCGTGTGTAACCAAACATAGGGCATACCATTTGATTCAGGACATTTGGGAGATTGATATTGGTAACTTTTTATCATTACTTGGAATTTTGGGCATGCTTTCTTCCTTTTGAGAATCTGCTAAAACTATGAACTTCTACGAAGACTGCGCCCACACCATTGATGGTACGAATGACACAACTACAGAATTACGTAGATAAAGGTGTGTAGATTCGAGAAATATTGGTTTTGTGGGTTTGTTTTGTGGGAAAAAACTGCAGACTGTTTAAATTCAGATTTTGGCTGACAAATTTTGCTGTTTCTGAGTCATTGTGCATTGTCTCTCACTTCATGGCCATTCGCTTCCACGTCCGCATGTGTAACCACACATATGGCATACCGTTTGATTCAGGACATTGGAGATTGATATTTAGTAACTTTTTTTTACATTCCATGTTGTTTTGGCATGATTTCTACCTTTGAAGTGTTTTTTGTTCATTTTTTCAGTCAAATGCGAACTTCTATGAAGAACTGTACCCACCCATTGATGGTATGAATAAACAAACTACAGTGTTACTAGCTGAAGGTGTGTATATTTCAGAAATTATATCTTGTGGGGGTTATTGCTAAGCTATGGGGGTGTTCTGTGGAAAAAAATGCAGACTGTTCAATTCAGATTTGGCTAAATATTTTCGTTTATGTGAGCCATTGTGCATTGTCTCACTTCGTGGCTATTCGCTTCCAGTCCGCATGTGTAACCACACATATGGCATACCGTTTGATTCAGAACATTTGGGAGATTGATATTTAGTAACTTTTTTTTACATTCCATGAGTTTTGACATGATTTCTCAACCTTTTGAATTTGTTTTTTGTTCATTTTTTCAGACAAATGCGAACTTCTACAAAGAACTGCGCACACACAATTGATGGTATGAATGAACAAACTACAGTGTTCATAGCTGAAGGTGTGTAGATTTCAGGAATATATAGTCTGTTGGGGTTTTTCTAAGTTACGGGGGTATTGTGTGAAAAAACTGCAGACTGTCCAATTCGGAATTGGCTAAATATTTTCGCTGTTTCTGAGCCATCGTGCATTGTCTCACTTTGTGGCTTTTCGCTTCCAAGTCCCGCATGTGTAACCACACATATGGCATACGTTTGATTCAGGACATTTGGGAATTGATATTTAGGTAACTTTTTTTTACATCCATGAGGTTTTTGGCATGATTTCTTCTACGTTTTTTGAAATTGTTTTTGGTTCATTTGGCAGACAAGGAGCACTTCTACGAAGAACTGCGCCCACACCATTGATGGTAGGAATGAACAAACTCAGGGTTACATAGCTGTAGTTGGTAAATTTCAAGGAATATATAGTTGGGGGTGAGTCTAAGTTACGGAGGTGTTTTTGTTGAAAAACTGCAGACTGTCCAAATTCGGAGTTGGCTAAATATTTTTGCCGTTTTCTGAGCCATCGTGCATGTGTCTCACTGTTGTGGCTTTCGCTTCCACTTGTCTGCGTGTGTAATCGCACATATGGCTACCATTGATTCAGGACATTTGGGAGATTGATATTTGGTAACCTTTTTTTACATTCCATGGGTTTTGGCATGATTTCTACCTTTCAATGGTGTTGAGGTTCATTTTTTGGAAAATCTGGTAAAAGTGCAAATTTCTACGAAGACTGCACCCACACCATTGATGGTATGAATGAACGAACTACAACGCGTTACATAGCTGAAGGTGTGGTAATTTGTGGGGGGTATTTCTTAGTGGGGGGGGTTTTTTGTGAAAAACTGCAGACTGTTTCAAATACAAACTGGCAAAATTGTTTTTGCTGCTACTGGACATTTGGCACTGGTCCGCTCTGGGTTAGTTGTAGCCATGTCTCTGGTACACCACACCCATAATGTGGCATACCGTTTTATTCGGGAGGGGTTAGGCTTTCATATTTAGATCGGTTGAACTTTCCCCACAGTTTTTAGCTGAAATTCGCATTTGATTTTGTCTCTGATTTTACAGTTGAGGAAAAAAGGAAAATGTTAGAAATAACTTACAATTTGACGAAGACTGCGTCCGGTATCTGCATTTTGATCGAAACTTACCTCACTCATAAAATCCTGTGGGTGTGTATTTCTAAAATATCTCACTTGTGGGGGATATTTTAGTTAATTTGGTAGATATTCTATGTTACTGTCAGTAGTGGTTATACATTTTAATTTGGTGTAATATTCTTGAAGGTGCAGTTTTATTTTTTGGGGGGGTCTCCTGTAAGGAAAAGTCAGGTACCTACATATATCTGGTATCGTTGTACTCGGGAGTATCAGAGCTTTTAGAAACTTAAATTTTTTGTGCGTAACCTTAAGATACTATAAGTAAAAATGGGTAAAATCCATGAAAATTTGCAAATTTTTTCATTTTTTTTACATATTTTACCCATAATTCCAGTAAAATTTCCAGAAAGTTACAAAATTTTGTTACCATATTAAAGTAGAATTTTGTGCTGAAAAACAATGTATAATATTCCTGATTTACTGCAAGGTTTCCTACTGTAAAATTAGTCTAAAGCAGCGATTAAGGCAAAATCCTGAAAATCTTCTGGCAGTTAACGCACAAAAAATGAAAATCTCCTGGCAGTGAAAGGGTTAAGAAGAAGTTTTACATGAATACATATGCTTTTAAGGAAAAAAGATTTTTTTGCATTTTGTCTGTGCTTTTATAAATGCTTCTGAAATTTTGACTTCCTTTTTTCAGGACCCCTAGTAGTCTCTGTTACAGTCTGCCTCTTGATCTCGGCCTCTTGTTTAATTCATTTTCTATAGAGATCTTGGCATGTCTGACCCAGCCAACCAGTAAAAAAATTTGAGGAAGTGATAAGAAGAAGACCGTTAAAGAACCCGAAATGGCAGCTCGCTAATGACAACAGTCAAATCATTGTGCTTTTTTTCAAAGCAAAAGTGCTTTTTCAAAATAAGAGAATATGTAAAATACTAGGTTAGGTGTAATATAACTAAAATTAAAAAAATACTATTTTCCAATGAATTGCACCAACCTAAACCTGTTATTCTTTTTCTTCCTCTGCACAAATTTTTGGCTTCTAGAGTTTTTACTAAGTACTAAAGTTTAGTATTTTAGTACTAAGAACTGTAATTCCTATTTCCTTGCCGATCTGGCCCCACTATGTGTAAAACGATATGCTTTCTATGAAACAATGCTTATTCCTCTGTTCTGCATGGCTACTGATTCATCATTAAGATTGCGAAAAGGAATAACACAAACGTGTAGGCACTCACTTATCAATAATTCCTTGGAATTATTTGCCCAATAATACATACAAACACATACACTCAAGGAACGTTTTCAATTTATTGATAAATAACATTGCTATATCACCTTTATCAATAATCTTTGTAATTTTTTTTCCGTCCCCCATTTCATGCAATTTAGTTGGATAGCATAGCAGTAATATAAAAGAAAAGGAGGAAATTACCCTTCCATCCAAACCCATTTGTAAGTACTGGATTATTTTAACATTTATAAAAGTTCACTACAAAAACCCACACCTACTCCATGACCATGCAGGTAAGGTGAATTATTCTGCTCCATTCCGCTACTTGTAAATGCCATTTCCCAGTTTTTCTGGGTGGATGTGTTGGTCATGGCTAATGGCAAAGGTTTTCTTCCCGTTGAGGTAATTGAATCTCCACGGAGTATGTGCTAAAGCTAAGTGTATAGTAAAGAGCACCAAAAACTCAGGCAACCCCACATGTATTGCTATAAACAAACATGCATTTATTGTGCCACAACATGTTCGAACAGTCTAGTGACAGTGACACTGACACTTAGTTATAGTATAGTATTTGAGGTTGAATAAAAGACCTACGTCACATCAGTCCAACCCATCTAGCAATATCCTCATTTCTGCCTAACTGTTGATCCAGAGGAAGGCAAAAAAAAACCCCCCAATTTATGAAGGGGAAAAAATTCCTTCCTGACTCCAAGTGGCAACGGAAATTTCCCTGGATCAACTCTACTTTATGTCCAATACAGTAACTTGTACATTTCCTTTTGCAGAACTCATCCACTTTTTTTTGAAATGACCCAATGAACCTGCCATAACAACGTCCACTGGAAGACGTTCCATAGCTTTACCATTCTCACGTGGAAAACCCTTTCGAGCTTGGCCTAAACCTTTTTTTCTTCAAGTCTTAAGATGTCCTCGTGTCCTTTGACATGTTCTATTGGTGAACAATGCCCCAGATAGTTTAATTGTATGGCCCGTTAATGTATTTATACACAGTAATCATATCCCCACGACGCAAGCGCCTTTCTTCTCCAGCGTACATAATTGTAACTTTTCCAGTCTCTTTCATATTCAAGCTCCCCAATCCCCTTATTATTTAGTTGCCCTTCTCTGAACCCTTTCCATTTCAAAGATTGTCCTTTTTGTACACAGGATGTCCAAAATTGCACGCATATTCCAAATGAGTCCTTACCAATGCCTTTGTAAAGAGGGAGAATTACATTTTCCTCCCTTGAATCCATACCTCGCTTTAACAAGACAATCCATGCTGGCTCTGCTGTTTGCCGCCTGGCACTGCTTGCTACTTTAATTTTGTTATCCACCAAACTCCAAGATCCTTTCCAACAGGATTCACTTAACACAGAGCCATTTATAGTATAAGTAGCACAAGTATTTTTAATCCAAAATGCATCACCTACATTTATCAACATTGATTTCATCTGCCACTTAGCAGACCATGTGATAATCTATCTAGATCCCCTTGCAACGATTGCAACATTCCTCTGAGTTTTTAATGGTCACAAAGTTTTGTGTCGTCAGCAAACACAGAACCTTGTGAAATACCCACTTCCAAATCTAATAAAGATTAAATAGAAGCCGCCCCAACACAGAACCCTTGTGCACCCCACTTAGCACTTTAGTCCATTAATGATGAAGCCCCATTAACAACTACCTCTGCATCCTATTTCCTTAACCAATTTTCTATCCATGTACAATGTGACTCCCCAGACCAACAGGACCTTTTCTTTTCATTAGTCGCCTATGGGGACTGTATCAAAAGCCTTTCAAAATCCAAGTAAACTACATCTACTGCTATACATAGTCTAAATTTTCTACTTACTTCCTCATAAAAGCCAGCAAGTTAGTTTGACAGCTCTATCCTCCTAAATCCATCGGGTTATACTTAATGTCAGTCCCTTGAAACATACTCTAGAACATTTTCCCTATTAAACTTTCCAGGACTTCCCACCACTGAAGTTAAACTTACAGGCCGTAATTACCCCCGCTGTGAACGACTACCCTTTTTGAATATTGGAATAACACACCTTTTTTCCAATCCGAGGCACACCACCGGACATGAGGGAATCAGCAAAAATAAGAAACAATGGCCTAGATAAAACTGAACTTAGCTCCTTAAGTACCACGAGGATGTATTTTATACCGGTCCAGGAGATTTATTACTATTAACCTTATTTGGTTCTTTCTGTACCATATCCTCGGTTAACCAAAGTGAACTTGAATCTTGTATACCTTTATTGCTACTATACTCTATGATATCTGTACTTGGATATTCTATAGGTATACAGAGGAAAAAAATTATTCAAGACATTTGCTTTATCGCATCCGCCTCTCGTAACTAACTTATCCCCATTAATTAATGGTGCCACATTCTCAGTCCTCATCTTTTCTATTATATTACTTAAAAAATGTTAGGCTTAGTGATGCTTTCTTCAGCTATCCTAACTTCATTATTAATTTAGCTATTTGATTGCTTTCTTACACCCTTGTAAAGTTTTTATTACTCCCTAAAGGCCCTTTCCATTCCCTCGGCCTTAAGGTTTTAAATCCTTTTTTCTCTTACCATTTGCCTCTTTACATCAGAATTCAGCCATTGGGTGCCAGATTTATTTTTTTACATTTAATTCCCAAGGGTAAATAATTTATATGTGAACTGGCTTAAAACTCCCTTGAACACAGTCCACTTCTATTCAGTACCTTTACCTGATAATACATTATCCCAGTTGACATTCTGAAGACTGCTTTTTAAACCTGGGGAAAATTTGCTTTCCTGAAATTAAATTGGTCTTTGTTAACCCACGCACTTTTCCTTTCGATAACAAAGTCCAAATGCCACTATTTCATGGTCACTATTCCCTAAACCTCCAGTTACCTTTATATCTATAATGCGCTCCACAATGTTAGATATTACCTAGATCAACAGACTCCTTTCTTAGTAGGAACCTCCAACCACCTGTGAGAGAAAATTATCCTGACAGGAAATTCAGGAACTCATCATCGCCTTTTTCTGTGATGGCAGTTCCACCACACCAATAATATTGTCAGGGTAATTGAAGTCCCCATAATGACCCACTCCCAACTTGCAGCCCTTGCCAAACTGCATATGAAGTCTGACCCACCTCCTCTCTGCTAGCATTTGGCGGCTTATAGCAGACACCAACAATGACATTTACCCCCTTTCCTGTTGCCTAATTCCACCCTATTGCCTCCAACTTGTCATCCATATCACCAGTTATCTCTCTTCTTTTAAATTTGGCTTCAATTCTTTTTAACATAAACACATACTCCTCCCCCTTTCCTTTGTTTTTCTGTCCTGCCTAAAAGGCATACCTTCTATATTTACGCCCAGTCGTGAGAACTGTTCAACACACGTTTCTGCTTATACCTAGTACAATTACATCTACGTTCATTCAATGCCATCATTCCAATTCACCCATTTGTCACCAGCTTCTGCTTCTGCCCTTTGCAAACATACATTTTGATTATGATCCTGTAATTTATTCGTACACTTTGATACACATTCCTTCCCTATCCCCTATGCCTAGCCCCACCCCCTTGCCTACCCACCACTGGCCTATCTACCACTGCTTTCCTCCTGATCAATCTATCCTAGTAGACTGGTGAATACCCCCCCCCCAAACACTGTTTAAAATCTCCTCCAAACCCTCTACACATCTTCTCCCTAAACACAGCTGCACCACCATCAGTGAGGTTGCAACCCATCCCTACTAAAGAGCCTGTAGCCGACAGCAAATTCGCCAGTTCTCAATAAACCCAAACCCTTCTCGTACACCAACCTCCTTAAGCCACGCATTAATGCTCCTAAGCTCCCCGCTGTCTCCCTGGCTTAGCACGTGGCTGCGGTAGATTTCTTAAAACACACCCTGGTGAGGTCCTTGCTTTTATCTTGGCCCCTAGTTCTGGAAATCATGTTTAAGGACCTCACCTCCACCTCTAACTTTGTCATGGCACCAATGTGAACCAAGACCCGCCGGGTCAACACCCGGCCCCACCCAATAATCTGTCTACATCCAACGATCCACACATGCCGAACCCTAGCACCAGCAGGCAACACACAGTTCGGCATGTAGGGTCTTGCGGCAGATTACCCTAATCTACCTTCCTTATAATGGAGTTCCCCCATACCACCTGACCACCCGCTGCTTGCATCCTGACCCATCGTTCCTCCTCCTTCGTATCAGAATGGCATTCCCCTGGGTGCTCAAGGGACTGCCCCTCCATACATGCTAATTCCGAGGTGTCCTCTCCCTCCACTTATTACCTAAGGGGCAAATCTGTTGGGATGACATCTGGGAAGAAGCCCCCTACTCTTCCGCCCCCACTTCCCCCTAGTAACCCTAACAAAACTACCTCCTTCCTCATCCTTCTTGTCCCTCTTCCACCCACCCTCTATACTGGCCCCAGCCAGTGCCTGCTGACCCCCCAGTTCTGCCAATCCCCGCAATGCTGCAAGCTGCCCCTTAACTCTCCACCTCAAGCTTCCAACGGCAACCCACTCACACCTGACACGACATAGGTTCCCCGGAACGTCTGCTCCAGGTTCTATACATGTGGCACGATGCACACTGCAGGTACTGAGACAAACTGTCCTTCTAATACACCACACCAACACAGGTGACGCCCAAACCTTGTTTACTGCCCTTCTTTTATATGTCCTTGAGAGCAAGGTCGAGAAAGGGCCACTCACAAGTTTGTTCCACTCACAGGAAACTTCTTTTGTTTGGTCCAAACCACAGCCCAACAACTGTGATCCTATTTATAATAGGCCCAACCCCCACACCAATTAGTGCAAGAGCCAGAAAGAGAGGAAAAAAACCAAACACTTATCCCTTTCACAGTCCTGTTTGTGATTACAACAGGTACAATACTAGAATATAGAAGTCCAGCACACCCCTTTAACTGGAAGAAGAAAGATTGTAGTCTGCTTACTGCACATCATTCTTGCACACATACAGGGTTATTCAATAAAAGTTCCATCGTTCAAATGGTGCCAACCCGCCCCAACCAATCAGATGCCATCTTTCAATGTTAACTAAGTTCTCATTGGCTGGGGAAAACCAGCACCACTCCAAACGACAAGAACCCCCACCGAATTCCCTGATAGTTTTAACAGAACAACAATCCTTATTTTCAAACTGTCAACAATCCTTATTTTCAAAACTTTCACACACACCATAACACCATCAAATGATTAAGTGCCCTTTTTATATGTCCTTGAAGCAAGGTCCTAAGAGAAAGGGCCACTCACAAGTTCGTTACACTCACATAACTTCCTTTGTTAGGTCCAAAACCCAACTTGAGAAAGGACCTAGACTGTCCGAAACCTGTCGTGTGACAATAAATGCACGTTTGTTTATTTCAATTCTATTCAAATGAAGAAATGTCCAACATTTCATAAAACCCTTAAATGAAGCCTCTAAATTACATACAATATGAATCAATTGCATGTCGGTGCATATCACTTTATATAAAATCCTGGTCTGAGTCCTAAATAAATTCAATGCATACACAATATCAGATTACAACGTTGCCCCTAATATTAAAGAGTTGACACTGCGGGGATATCAGTGCATCTAAATATAACCTCACTAATCTTTAGATAAAATTTGTGAGAAGCTATTGCTGAAAGGTTCAGCAATATCTTCCTGCTTGAACTTCTCGTTTTCAGCCATGTGACCGGCCTCTGCCTGCATTAATAGGCTCTCCTTCTTAACTGTCAATTTTCCCCCAGGTTTTACTGATTTTCCCCAGCATTAGAGGCACGGCAACACTGCGCCACAATCGCATGCGATTTCAATTTGCGCACACCCCTACTAGATAACCCATTTCACACCGGAACCTATACGTAAACAACTAAGGTAACAGATAAGTGCCAAGACATATGTATAACACAGCCCTGCTTATCTCATACTTGGGGAATTGCTAGTACCCGTGAACAGATCGGACCAGTAGAAAGACTAAGGGCATTATCGACCACCACTGGACCACATAACTTCGGATACTCGTCTATGGGACCCCCACACAGCAGCATCCCAATGTAGTGACTAAAATATGTAAGGAGTCCAAACATGACAAATATATAGGGCTAAGTCCCATACAAACAGGATAAGGACACCATTTCGTTGAGAGACCCCTCGGGCCACTGTACAGTCTCTTGATCCATTGCACTTCTATTGAAGTAGCCTTTTGTCTCTCGGGAGGCCCCGGCTGTTGTCAGGAACATGATCAATGCCATCCATCTGAACATTGACAGGTTATGGCCCGCCATTTTGAAGTGTCTGGCCACAGAGAGTTCCCCATGTTTAGAGTCTCTTACAGACCCTTGTCCCGAGAGTGCCATTCTAATGCTCGCCCGTGATTATTCATCCGTTCCCTGACTGTGGTGCAGGTCTTCCCACGTAGAACAATCCACAAGAGCAGGTTATCACATAAATCACATGGTGGATGTACACGTGAGTCTAAAACGAATATCAAAACGTTTCCCACTATGGGATGTGGGAAGTCCCTGCCCACCAGGGCATAAGGCATGTTTGACACCCCAGACACTTCACACACCCTCTTGTTTTCTGTTTAGCCAACTCTCTTGTTGTGAGATTGGGGAGGAAAATAGGTTGTTGTTTAAAACCGAAATCCTGTTTTGTATGAGGACTTGCCCCTATATATTTGTCATGTTTGGACTCCTTACATTTTTTAGTCACTACATTGTGATGCTGCTGTGTGGGGGGTCCCATAGACGATATCCGAAGTATGTGGTCCAGGGTGGTCGATAATGCACCTTAGTCTTTTCTACTGGTCGATCTGTTCATCTGGGTACTAGCAATTCCCCAAGTATGAGATTACGCAGGGCTGTGTTTATACATATGTCTTGGCGCTTATCTGCTACCTAGTCGATGTAACTCATTAGCTTGTTTACGTTTAGTCCGGTGTGAAATGGTTTTATCTAGTAGGGGTGTGTGGTTTTTTTAACTGTTATATTATGCTTTGTTATTTAGTTATTGTTTTTTCACTGATATTTTTTATGCACATAGGGTTAAGGGTACGAGGGGGTGTGTCCCCCCCGGCCCTTTAAGATGGTGAGAGGAACCGGATATGGTGATCCTGAGGACGGCCCGTATCATGGCCGAAATGCTTGATCCTATCCGTACACTTGTTATGGTTTTGTGTGTTAAGTCCCGAGAGTGCCCTCTTTCACGGTTTGGTTATATATATATGTATGTCAGTCCTTGAAACATACTCTAGAACATGTTCCCTTATTAAACTTTCCAGGATAATCCCCACCGGCTGTGAACGACTACCCTTTTTGAATATTGGAATAACATCAGCCTTTTTCCAATCCAATCCAGAGGCACACCACGGACATGAGGTGTGCTGCAAAAATAAAAACAATGGCCTAGATAAAACTGAACTTTGCTCTCTAAGTACCCGAGGATGTATTTTATCCGGTCCGGATTTAATAATATTAACCTTATTTAGTTCTTCTATAGCATATCCTCAGTGCACTTAAATATTTTATACCATTATTGCTACTATACTCTATGATATCTGTACTTGGATCTTCTACATTGTATACAGAGGAAAAAAGTATTCAAGACATTTGCTATCGCCATCCTCCATAACTAACTTATCCCCCTTAATTAATGGTGCCACATTCTCAGTCCTCATCTTCTTACAATTATATAGTTTAAAAAATTTTTGGCTTAGTGATGCTTTTTTCAACTATCCTAACTGCATTATTAATTTTAGCTAGTTGAGATTGCTTTCTTTACACTCCTTGTTCTGAGTGATGTGCAGTGTTAGTTTTTTCGCCACACATAGCGTTTTGCATTTGGCCAAAAATAATTACGCACACCCCACTTTGCAGTTATTGAATTGTTAAAAACGTTTGGAATCATGTATGATTTTCGTTCCACTTCTCACGTGTACACCACTTCTATTGGTCTTTCACGTGGAATTCCAATAAAATTGATTCATGTTTGTGGCAGTAATGTGACAAAAGTGTGGAAAACGTCAAGGGGGCAATACTTTTGCAAACCACTGTATGTGTGTATGTTTTGCTAGGTAATTATTTTTTATTGAAGCTCAGGGTCATGCTCTCATTATACAACACAAAGTGCACAAACATGCAGTGATTCAGGATCAGTCTGCCTCTCCCTTATGCAATAGCGGTTAAGCTTTAGGGCCAAAAGAGGCTACTTACATCCGTTTAGCCGGTAGGTATCAGGATCCATTCTGAACTTGCTCTCCCCTTTCCACTCCCAGCAAGTATCCAGGGGGAGGCTTAAATGGATAAGTCTGAAAGTCCCCAGGCAATCCCACACACTAATAGGATCAAACACACGCATACTCTCCCTTTCTTTTGACCTGCCAGCTTTTCACATGTTTAAAAACTACAACTCCCAGCATTCCCTGGCTGCACAAAATGCGGGAAAATTTATTTTTCATAAATCCTGGAATACAGCCCTTTTACCGACTTAAACATTAAAGCCCATGCTTTAGGGAATCCTACCAAAGGGTTGAGAAACTACAACTCCCAGCATTCTCTGTTAGCAGTAAGTTTCTTCTTTATGTCCATTTGCTAATGAATGTATTAAAAATGCAATACAGTGTAACAATAGAAAATGTATTGTTCATACACCCGAATAAAGCCCTTTTACTGACTTACAACATTAAACACACCATGCTTTAGCAATTCCTACCAAGGGTTGAACATGCAGATATTAATTTGACCCTTCCCTTACTTCCATAGCAATTACACTATTGGTTTAGAGAGGGATTATTCAGGTCCCTTTAGGCTGTAGGAATCACACATCCAACCCCCTATCTGACAGCTATATCCATAGAATGTCAATGGAATAAACTGCAGGTCTGAGAATAGACCCAGGCATTTCTGTCACATTGTGCAGTTCAAACCAAACAGCACCACTGGGAACCCAAGACCCCTCCCCTATCATATATAGAGATCACTTACTGTCCAGCACATGTTTTACAAAGAAGTGACATATTTCACTTGCAACTTCCTACTAACACTTAATGTTTTGATTGGCTAACACTGCTGTCCATGTAAAATAAGCACACCATTGATAAACACAAAAAGGGAATTGATAAATATGTTCCTTTGTAAGCTCACATTGCCTCCCTGTAAAACTTTTTGGGGTGTGGCTTAACACTCCATTTTGAAGATTCCATTACAAAACAGGAGTGGGGACTATGCAAGTACTTCTATTTATTTACATATTTTGGTCTTATTTACATTTCTATATACGTTAATGTCATTACTACATATTGTTAATATTGATAACTATTTATTTAGTGCTTAACAACACATAAAAACGGTCCCTATGTATATTACGTTTACCCACCACCACTATCATAGTACATCTGAAAAACCTAATGTTTCCCCCCCATGAATTTATAAATGTATTTATAGAATATAGGGATATGGATAGATTTAAAATATATATTACGAAAAACCTTTAAGGCAGTCTGTATAGTGTTACCATTCTCGAATAAACAATACAAAACCAAACCGTGAAAGAGGGCACTCTCGGGACTTAACACACAACCATAAAAATGTACGGATAGGATCAATGCATTTCGGCCATGATACGGGCCGTCCTCAGGATCACCATATCCGGTTCCTCTCACCATCTAAAGGGCCGGGGGACCAACACCCCCTCGTACCCTTAACCCTATGTGCATAAAAAATATCAGTGAAAAACAATAACTAAATAACAAGCATAATATAACAGTTAAAAAACCACACACCCCTACTAGATAAACCATTTCACACCGGACTATACGTAAACAGCTAATGAGTTATATCAACTAGTAACAGATAAGTGCCAAGACATAAGTATACACAGCCCTGCTTATCTCATACTTGGGGAATTGCTAGTACCCAGATGAAACGATCGGACCAGTAGAAGAACTAAGGTGCATTATCGACCACCACTGGACCACATAACTTCGGATATCGTCTATGGGACCCCCCCCCACGCAGCATCACAATGTATGACTAAATATGTAAGGAGTCCAAACATGACAAATATATAGGGGCTAAGTCCTCATACAAAACAGGATAGGACACCATTTTGTTGAGACCCCTCGGGGCCACTGTATCAAGTCTCTTGATCCATTGCACTTCTAATTGAAGTAGCCTTTTGTCTCTCGGGAGGCCCCGGCTGGTGTCAGGAACATGATCAATGGCCATCCATCTGAACATTGACAGGTTATGGCCCGCCATTTTGAAGTGTCTGGCCACAGAGAGTTCCCCATGTTTAGAGTCTCTTACAGACCTTGTCCCGAGAGTGCCATTCTAATGCTCGCCCGATGATTATTCATCCGTTCCCTGACTGTGGTGCAGGTCTTCCCCAGTAGAACAATCCACAAGGACAGGTTATCACATAAATCACATGTGTGGATGTACACTTGAGTCTAAAACGAATATCAAAACGTTTCCCACTATGGGATGTGGGAAGTCCTGCCCACCAGGGCATAACGGCATGTTTGACACCCCAGACACTTCACACACACCTCTTGTTTTCTTGTTTAGCCAACTCTCTTGTTGTGTAGATTGGGGAGAGAAATCGGTTTTAAAACAAATTCCTAAGATTGGCACCCCTTCTGTGTGCCACTCTAATCTCTGAATCATGAAAAGGAAGAACATGATCCGACTTGACCACGTCCCAAGTTTTTTTGACACTTTTTTTGAAGGCATAAGCTGTTGTGTGATTGATGACAGGGTAGGTATCTCAGCACCTCTTTTCACTGAAGTTTGAATTGTTGGTTAAGTACCATGGTGGAAGCCATTTGATTATACGCTCTGTCGATTTGGCTAATAAATGCCCTTTCTCATAGCCCCTAGCCAGGAACCTGTCCAACATTTCTTGTAGTTGGACCTCGGCCCTAACAGGGTCGGAATTATTTCTGAGCACCCTCAAAAATTGTGAATAAGAATGCTCAAAATTTTTTGCTTAGGATGGAAGCTGTCATGGTGAAGAATAGTGTTCCTATCAGTACTTTTCCTGAAAAGAGTCGTACAATTTGCGCATTGCATTTCGACAAAGATTCTTAAATCTAAGAAGTCCACCATGTGTCACTTACATTGATACTCAACTGTATGGGAGTCCCCAAATTGTTTGATGTTCGACAAAGCGATGGGCTCCAATGTGGTCCCCCTTCCAACTGACTACTAGATAAAACCATTTCACACCGGACTATACGTAAACAAGCTAAGGTAACAGATAAGTGCCAAGACATATGTATAACACAGCCCTGCTTAATCTCATACTTGGGGAATTGCTAGTACCCAGATGAACAGATCGGACGACGATATCCGAAGTTATGTGGTCCAGTGGTGGTCGATAATGCACCTTAGTCTTTCTACTGGTCCGATCGTTCATTGGGTACTGCAATTCCCCAAGTATGAGATAAGCAGGGCTGTGTATACATATGTCTTGGCACTTATCTGTTACCTTAGCTTGTTTACGTATAGGCCGTGTGAATGGTTTTATTTAGTAGGGGTGTGTGGTTTTTTAACTGTTATATTATGCTTTGTTATTTAGTTATTGTTTTTTCACTGATATTTTGTATGCACATAGGGTTAAGGGTACGAGGGGGTGTGTCCCCCCCGGCCTTTAAGATGGTGAGAGAAACCGGATATGGTGATCCTGAGGACGGCCCGTATCATGGCCGAATGCATTGATCCTATCCGTACACTTGTTATGGTTTGTGTGTTAAGTCCCGAGAGTGCCCTCTTTCACGGTTTGGTTTTGTATTGTTTATTCGAGGTTCCAGCACCAGGGCTGTGATATATCTTTCGCGAAGGAGTGCGGACGTTTCTTGGAATAGTTCTACATATGTTTACGATGTCACAGCACCCGCGGCTAAGTATTGTTTACTACTGTTATTGATACATTGTTCCGTTCTATCTGGAACTCTTGCTGACTCGTTGTGAATATTAAGCGTCTGATATTTTTTGTCTTGATATTACCAGTAAGTTCCATGGCTGACAACGAAGGGCTGTTTTTCACTGAGACTGAATTACGCAATGAGTTAACCTTTTCCCAGGAGGAAGCTAATCAAATCTTGTTCCGTGATTCCACGGATTTGTTTGAAGGGGAAACATCCAATAAGCAATTGTTTTTTGAGGTGTTAAAATTAAGGAAACGAGAAATCGACTATCATTTACATGGGTCTTTTGTCAGATTATTTCCGCAAGAAAGAAATCCCCAGAGGTTCAGGGTTCGCAACGTACCCACAATAGGCCGACAAGATAGAGATTTTTGTTGTAAATGGATTAGTATTTTAAACAAATGTTCACATGATTTATTATTATGGATCCAACAAGCCAACAAAGAATTAGAGTCGGTCAGAATTGATTTGGCCAAATTTGAATTACACCATCTTCCCAAACTTAGTGGTGACTCCCAGACTGATTGGATAAAAAAACTTGACGAACAGTGACTAAATATCGTGACGATTTGATTCATTTAAAAAATCCAAGGTTGTTAAAGTCACACCGATTATAAAGACAAACGGGTTTACGGGTGGTTAACTGGTGGGCATAGTGTGGATAGACCCAAGAAGAAGGTTTTGGCGTACACGTAAACCATTAACACTATTGATTCCTCTGGGGAATCTCAAGGGTCTGAAGGTGAGGAAGGAGGTACTGTTAGCCCCGGGGGGCGAGACAGAGAAACCTTTTTGGGTCACGACTCGTTAGCCACAAAAGGAGGGTTACGGACAAAAGGAAGAGACGGTTATACCAGGAGGGGAGGGGGGTCCCAAGGGAAAACCCCCAAGATCCCCACCAAGAAGTATATTTAATCTTAGCTCCCATCCCTTATCCCAAGGTGAATATAAATTGTTGAGTAGGGGTCTGTCATTTGTCCCTACTCCTAAAAATGACATGTTACGGGATGAAATTGACCTTCATAAGTTTAAAAGATCACTTAAATTGAAAGATTTTTTCAAAGGTGACCGTCCCTCTGGTGATAAGGTAAGGGGTTTCAGTCCTTTCAAAATACCTAGTACTTTTGATATCAAAAGTACTAGGTATTTTGAAAGGACTGAAACCCCTTACCTTATCACCAGAGGGACGTGCACCTTTGAAAAAATCTTTCAATTTAAGTGATCTTTTAAACTTATGAAGGTCAATTTCATCCCGTAACATGTCATTTTTAGGAGTAGGGACAAATGACAGACCCCTACTCAACAATTTATATTCACCTTGGATAAGGGATGGAGCTAAGATTAAATTACTTCTTGGTGGGGATCTTGGGGGTTTTCCCTTGGGACCCCCCTCCCCTCCTGGTATAACCGTCTCTTCCTTTTGTCCGTAACCCTCCTTTTGTGGCTAACGAGTCGTGACCCAAAAAGGTTTCTCTTCTCGCCCCCCGGGGCTAACAGTACCTCCTTCCTCACCTTCAGACCCTTGAGATTCCCCAGAGGAATCAATAGTGTTAATGGTTTTACGTGTACGCCAAAACCTTCTCTTGGGTCTATCCACACTATGCCCACCAGTTAACCACCCGTAAACCCGTTTGTCTTTATAATCGGTGTGACTTTAACAACCTTGGATTTTTTAAATGAATCAAATCGTCACGATATTTATCACTGTTCGTCAAGTTTTTTTATCCAATCAGTCTGGGAGTCACCACTAAGTTTGGGAAGATGGTGTAATTCAAATTTGGCCAAATCAATTCTGACCGACTCTAATTCTTTGTTGGCTTGTTGGATCCCCATAATAATAAATCATGTGAACATTTGTTTAAAATACTAATCCATTTTACAACAAAAATCTCTATCTTGTCGGCCTATTGTGGGTACGTTGCGAACCTGAACCCTCTGGGGATTTCTTTCTTGCGGAAATAATCTGACAAAAGACCCCCATGTAAATGATAGTCGATTTCTCCGTTTCCTTAATTTTAACACCTCAAAAAACAATTGCTTATTGGATGTTTCCCCTTCAAACAAATCCGTGGAATCAGGAACAAGATTTGATTAGCTTCCTCCTGGGAAAAGGTTAACTCATTGCGTAATTCAGTCTCAGTGAAAAACAGCCCTTCGTTGTCAGCCATGGAACTTACTGGTAATATCAAGACAAAAAATATCAGACGCTTAATATTCACAACGAGTCAGCAAGAGTTCCAGATAGAACGGAACAATGTATCAATAACAGTAGTAAACAATACTTAGCCGCGGGTGCTGTGACATCGTAAACATATGTAGAACTATTCCAAGAAACGTCCGCACTCCTTCGCGAAAGATATATCACAGCCCTGGTGCTGGAACCCTCGAATAAACATCCAAAACCAAACCGTGAAAGAGGGCACTCTCGGGACTTAACACACAAACCATAACAAGTGTACGGATAGGATCAATGCATTCGGCCATGATACGGGCCGTCCTCAGGATCACCATATCCGGTTTCTCTCACCATCTTAAAGGCCGGGGGGGACACACCCCCTCGTACCCTTAACCCTATGTGCATACAAAATATCAGTGAAAAAACAATAACTAAATAACAAAGCATAATATAACAGTTAAAAAACCACACACCCCTACTAAATAAAACCATTCACACGGCCTATACGTAAACAAGCTAAGGTAACAGATAAGTGCCAAGACATATGTATACACAGCCCTGCTTATCTCATACTTGGGGAATTGCAGTACCCAATGAACGATCGGACCAGTAGAAAGACTAAGGTGCATTATCGACCACCACTGGACCACATAACTTCGGATATCGTCATGGGACCCCCACACAGCAGCATCACAATGTAGTGACTAAAATATGTAAGGAGTCCAAACATGACAAATATATAGGCTAAGTCCTCATACAAAACAGGATAAGGACACCATTTCGTTGAGACCCCGCGGGCCACTGTATCAAGTCTCTTGATCCATTGCACTTCTAATTGAAGTAGCCTTTGTCTCTCGGGAGGCCCCGGCGGGTGCAGGAACATGATCAATGGCCATCCATCTGAACATTGACAGGTTATGGCCCGCCATTTTGAAGTGTCTGGCCACAGAGAGTTCCCCATGTTTAGAGTCTCTTACAGACCCTTGTCCCAGAGTGCCATCTAAGCTCGCCCGATGATTATTCATCCGTTCCCTGACTGTGGTGCAGGTCTTCCCCACGTAGAACAATCCACAAGGACAGGTTATCACATATCACATGTGTGGATGTACACGTGAGTCTAAAACAATATCAAAACACGTTTCCCACTATGGGGATGTGGGAAGTCCCTGCCCACCAGGGCATAAGGCATGTTTGACACCCCAGACACTCTTCACACACCCTCTTGTTTTCTTGTTTAGCAGCCAACTCTCTTGTTGTGTAGATTGGGGAGAGAAATAGGTTGTTGGTTAAAACCGAAATCCTGTTTTGTATGAGGACTTAGCCCCTATATATTGTCATGTTTGGACTCCTTACATTTTTTATCACTACATTGTGATGCTGCTGTGTGGGGGTCCCATAGACGATATCCGAAGTATGTGGTCCAGTGGTGGTCGATAATGCACCTTAGTCTTTCACTGGTCCGATCTGTTCATCTGGGTACTAGCAATTCCCCAAGTATGAGATTACGCAGGGCTGTGTATACATATGTCTTGGCACTTATCTGTTACCTAGTTGATATAACTCATTAGCTTGTTTACGTATAGTCCGGTGTGAAATGGTTTTATCTAGTAGGGGTGTGTGGTTTTTTTAACTGTTTATTATGCTTTGTTATTTGTTTTGTTTTTTCACTTCTATGGGACCCCCCCACACAGCAGCATCACAATGTAGTGACTAAAAAATGTAAGGAGTCCAAACATGACAAATATATAGGGGCTAAGTCCTCATACAAAACAGGATTTCGGTTTTAACCAACAACCTATTTCTCTCCCCAATCTACACAACAAGAGAGTTGGCTAAACAAGAAAACAAGAGGGTGTGTGAAGTGTCTGGGGTGTCAAACATGCCATTATGCCCTGGTGGGCAGGGACTTCCCACATCCCCATAGTGGGAAACGTTTTGATATTCGTTTTAGACTCACGTGTACATCCACACATGTGATTTATGTGATAACCTGTCCTTGTGGATTGTTCTACGTGGGGAAGACCTGCACCACAGTCAGGGAACGGATGAATAATCATCGGGCGAGCATTAGAATGGCACTCTCGGGACAAGGGTCTGGCCCCGATGATTATTCATCCGTTCCCACTGTGGTGCAGGTCTTCCCACGTAGAACAATCCACAAGGACAGGTTATCACATAAATCACATGTGTGGATGTACACGTGAGTCTAAAACGAATATCAAAACGTTTCCCACTATGGGGATGTGGGAAGTCCCTGCCCACCAGGGCATAACGGCATGTTTGACACCCCAGACACTTCACACACCCTCTTGTTTTCTTGTTTACCAACTCTCTTGTTGTGTAGATTGGAGAGAAATCGGTTTTAACCAACAAATTCCTAAGATTGGCACCCCTTCTGTGTGCCACTCTAATCTCTACTGAATCATGAAAAGGAAGAACATGATCCGACTTGACCACGTCCCAATGTTTTTTGACACTTTTTTTGAAGGCATAACTAGCTGGTGTGTGATTGATGACAAGGGTGGTATCTCAGCACCTCTTTTCACTGAAGGTTTGAATTGTTGGTTAAGTACCATGGTGGAAGCCATTTGATTATACGCTCTGTCGATTTGGCTAATAAATGCCCTTTCTCATAGCCCCTAGCCAGGAACCTGTCCAACATTTCTTGTAGTTGGACCTCGGCCCTAACAGGGTCGGAATTATTTCTGAGCACCCTCAAAAATTGTGAATAAGGAATGCTCAAATTTTTGCTTAGGATGGAAGCTGTCATGGTGAAGAATAGTGTTCCTATCAGTACTTTTCCTGAAAAGAGTCGTACCCAATTTGCCATTTTCGACAAAGATTCTTAATCTAAGAAGTCCACCATGGTGTCACTTACATTGATACTCAACTGTATGGGAGTCCCCAAATTGTGTTAGATGTTCGACAAAGCGATGGGCTCCAATTGGTCCCCCTTCCAAATGATAAAGATGTCATCTATTACCTCTTTATAGAGAGCGATGTTCGCTTCAAATTCCGGAAAAATATGGGTCTCCTCGAACCATTCATATAAAGGTTCGCAAAGGAGGGGCCACATTCGAGCCCATCGCGGTGCCTGCGACCTGTTGAAAATACATATTTTCAAAACGAATATGATTATTCATACAAAATGAACGATAACAAATCAATTATAAATTCAACCGGGGGCCCATTCCACAGGGCCTTTGGAAAATTTCCTTACAAATGTCAATCCCCTTTGTTGGGGATGACTGTATACAAGCTTGACACATCACATGTTTAAAAGTGACATTCCGGATAAATTGCCACCAAACCCATTGAGTAGTATGCGTTAAATCAGTGCTATCTTTTAGGTATGAACGCATCGATTTCACAAAAGGTTGCAGAAAAAATCTACATACTGGGCTACAGGTTTGAACAACGAATCCTTAGAAGCTATAATCGGTCTACCTGTTGGGGCATTGATTGATTTGTGAATTTTTGGTATAGTATAAATGGATGGAACATGGGTTTTCATTGAGTAGAAATTTAAACTCATTATCGGTGATCCATTCTTGTACTAAGGCCATCTTAAGTTTAGACTCCAACTCCCTTTTGAGACGTGGTTAGGGTCTTTTCTAAGGGACAATAGGTACTGCTGTCCTCAAGTGCATCAACAATTCTTACGGTAATATTCTGGTCCAATAAGACAATAGAGCCTCCCTTTCGGCTGCCCGTATTATCACTTTATCATTATTTCTTAGGGACACTAAAGCCTCTCTTTCATCTTTGTCTAATTATTATTGATCCGTAGGTTGGCCCTATTACTGAACCATTCTTCAAATCATTGGACACCATGTTGTGAAAAACAGCAATGGAAGCCGCAGTATTGGGTGGAATCAAAAGTACTAGGTATTTTGAAAGGACTGAAACCCCTTACCTTATCACCAGAGGACGGTCACCTTTGAAAAAAATCTTTCAATTTAAGTGATCTTTTAAACTTATGAAGGTCAATTTCATCCCGTAACATGTCATTTTTAGGAGTAGGGACAAATGACAGACCCCACTCAACAATTTAATTCACCTTGGGATAAGGGATGGGAGCTAAATTAAATATTACTTCTTGGTGGGGATCTTGGGGGTTTTCCCTTGGGACCACCCTCCCCTCCTGGTATAACCGTCTCTTCCTTTTTCCGTAACCACTCCTTTTTGGCTAAACGAGTCGTGACCCTAAAAAAGGTTTCTCTGCCCCCCCGGGCTAACAGTACCTCCTTCCTCACCTCAGACCCTTGAGATTCCCCAAGGAATCAATAGTGTTAATGGGTTTACGTGTACGCCAAAACCTTCTCTTGGGTCTATCCCACACTATGCCCACCAGTTAACCACCCTAAACCCGTTTGTCTTTATAACGGTGTGGACTTTAACAACTTGGATTTTTAAATTGAATCAAATCGTCACGATATTTAGTCACTTGTTCGTCAAGTTTTTTTATCCAATCAGTTCGGGGAGTCACCACTAAGTTTGGGAAGATGGTGTAATTCAAATTTGGCCAAATCAATTCTGACCGACTCTAATTCTTTGTTGGCTTGTTGGATAACCAATAATAATAAATCATGTACATTTGTTTAAAATCCTAATCCATTTTACACAAAAAATCTCTATCTTGTCGGCCTATTGTGGGTACGTTGCGAACCCTGAAACACTCTGGGGATTTCTTTCTTGCGGAAATAATCTGACAAAAAGACCCCATGTAATGATAGTCGCATTTCTCGTTTCCTTAATTTTAACACCTCAAAAACATTGCTTATTGGATGTTTCCCCTTCAACAACAATCCGTGGAATCACGGAACAAGATTTGATTAGCTTCCTCCTGGGAAAAGGTTAACTCATTGCGTAATTCAGTCTCAGTGAAAAACAGCCCTTCGTTGTCAGCCATGGAACTTACTGGTAATACAAGACAAAAAATATCAGACGCTATATCACAACGAGTCGGCAAGAGTTCCAGATAGAACGGAACAATGTACAATAACAGTAGTAAACAATACTTAGCCGCGGGTGCTGTGACACGTAAACATAGTAGAACTATTCCAAGAAACGTCCGCACTCCTTCGCGAAAGATATATCACAGCCCTGGTGCTGGAACCTCGAATAAACATACAAAACCAAACCGTGAAAGAGGCACTCTCGGGACTTAACACACAAACCATAACAAGTGTACGGATAGGATCAATGCATTTTCGGCCATGATACGGGCCGTCCTCAGGATCACCACCATATCCGGTTCCTCTCACCATCTTAAAGGGCCGGGGGGGACACACCCCCTCGTACCCTTAACCCTATGTGCATACAAAATATCAGTGAAAAAACAATATAAATAACAAGCATAATATAACAGTTAAAAAACCACACCCCTACTAGATAAAACCATTTACACCGGACTATACGTAACAAGCTAAGGAAACAGATAATGCCAGACATATGTATAACACAGCCCTGCTTAATCTCATACTTGGGAATTGCAGTACCCAGATGAACAGATCGGACCAGTAGAAAGACTAAGGTGCATTATCGACCACCACTGGACCACATAACTTCGGATATCGTCTATGGGACCCCCCACACGCAGCATCACAATGTAGTTGACTAAAATATGTAAGGAGTCCAAACATGACAATTATAGGGCTAAGTCCTCATACAAAACAGGATAAGGACACCATTTCGTTGAGACCCCTCGGGGCCACTGTACAAGTCTCTTGATCCATTGCACTTCTAATTGAAGTACCTTTTGTCTCTCGGGGAGCCCCGGCTGGTGTCAGGAACATGATCAATGGCCATCCATCTGAACATGGACAGGTTATGGCCCGCCATTTTGAAGTGTCTGGCCACAGAGAGTTCCCCATGTTTAGAGTCTCTTACAGACCCTTGTAATCATCGGGCGAGCATTAGAATGGCACTCTCGGGACAAGGGTCTGTAAGAGACTCTAAACATGGGGAACTCTCTGTGGCCAGACACTTCAAAATGGCGGGCCATAACCTGTCAATGTTCAGATGGATGGCCATTGATCATGTTCCTGACACCAGCCGGGGCCTCCCGAGAGACAAAAGGCTACTTCAATTAGAAGTGCAATGGATCAAGAGACTTGATACAGTGGCCCCGAGGGGTCTCAACGAAATGGTGTCCTTATCCTGTTTTGTATGAGGACTTAGCCCTATATATTTGTCATGTTTGGACTCCTTACATATTTTAGTCACTACATTGTGATGCTGCTGTGTGGGGGGGTCCCATAGAGGCGTTTGTTGGTTTTTTAACTGTTATATTATGCTGTTATTTAGTTATTGTTTTTTCACTGATATTTTGTATGCACATAGGGTTAAGGGTACGAGGGGGTGTGTCCCCCCCGGCCCTTTAAGATGGTGAGAGGAACCGGATAGGTGTGTGATCCTGAGGACGGCCCGTATCATGGCCGAAAAGCATTGATCCTATCCGTACACTTGTTATGGTTTGTGTGTTAAGTCCCGAGAGTGCCTCTTTCACGGTTTGGTTTTGTATGTTTATTCGAGGTTCCAGCACCAGGGCTGTGATATATCTTTCGCGAAGGAGTGCGGACGTTTCTTGGAATAGTTCTACATATGTTTACGTGTCACAGCACCCGCGGCTAAGTATTGTTTACTACTGTTATTGTACATTGTTCCGTTCTATCTGGACACTTTGCCGACTCGTTGTGATATAGCGTCTGATATTTTTTGTCTTGTATTACCAGTAAGTTCCATGGCTGACAACGAAGGGCTGTTTTTCACTGAGACTGAATTACGCAATGAGTTAACCTTTTCCCAGGAGGAAGCTAATCAAATCTTGTTCCGTGATTCCACGGATTGTTGTGAAGGGGAAACATCCAATAAGCAATGTTTTTGAGGTGTTAAAATTAAGGAAACGAGAAATGCACTATCATTACATGGGGTCTTTTTGTCAGATTATTTCCGCAAGAAAGAAATCCCCAGAGTTTCAGGGTTCGCAAAGTACCCACAATAGGCCGACAAGATAGAGATTTTTGTGTAAAATGGATTAGTGATTTTAAACAAATGTACATGATTTATTATTATTGGTTATCCAACAAGCCAACAAAGAATTAGAGTCGGTCAGAATTGATTTGGCCAAATTTGAATTACACCATCTTCCCAAACTTAGTGGTGACTCCCCGACTGATTGGATAAAAAAACTTGACGAACAAGTGACTAAATATCGTGACGATTTGATTCAATTTAAAAATCCAAGTTGTTAAAGTCCACACCGTTATAAAGACAAACGGGTTTAGGGTGGTTAACTGGTGGGCATAGTGTGGATAGACCCAAGAGAAGGTTTTGGCGTACACGTAAACCCATTAACACTATTGATTCCTTGGGGAATCTCAAGGGTCTGAGGTGAGGAAGGAGGTACTGTTAGCCCGGGGGGGCAGAGAACCTTTTTTAGGGTCACGACTCGTTTAGCCACAAAAGGAGGGTTACGGACAAAAGGAAGAGACGGTTATACCAGGAGGGGAGGGTGGTCCCAAGGGAAAACCCCCAAGATCCCCACCAAGAAGTAATATTTAATTTAGCTCCCATCCCTTATCCAAGGTGAATTAAATTGTTGAGTAGGGGTCTGTCATTTGTCCCTACTCCTAAAAATGACATGTTACGGGATGAAATTGACCTTCATAAGTTTAAAAGATCACTTAAATTGAAAGATTTTTTCAAAGGTGACCGTCCTCTGGTGATAAGGTAAGGGGTTTCAGTCCTTTCAAAATACCTAGTACTTTTGATCCACCCAATACTGCGGCTTCCATTGCTGTTTTTCACAACATGGTGTCCAATGATTTGAAGAATGGTTCAGTAATAGGGCCAACCTACGGATCAATAATAATTAGACAAAGATGAAAGAGAGGCTTTAGTGTCCCTAAGAAATAATGATAAAGTGATAATACGGGCAGCCGAAGGGAGGCTCTATTGTCTTATTGGACCAGAATATTACCGTAAGAATTGTTGATGCACTTGAGGACAGCAGTACCTATTGTCCCTTAGAAAAGACCCTAACCACGTCTCAAAAGGGAGTTGGAGTCTAAACTTAAGATGGCCTTAGTACAAGAATGGATCACCGATAATGAGTTTAATTTCTACTCAATGAAAACCCATGTTCCATCCATTTATACATACCAAAAATTCACAAATCAATCAATGCCCCAACAGGTAGACCGATTATAGCTTCTAAGGATTCGTTGTTCAAACCTGTAGCCCAGTATGTAGATTTTTTCGCAACCTTTTGGTGAATCGATGCGTTCATACCTAAAAGATAGCACTGATTTAACGCATACTACTCAATGGGTTTGGTGGCAATTTATCCGGAATGTCACTTTTAAACATGTGATGTGTAAGCTTGTATACAGTCATCCCCAACAAAGGGGATTGACATTTGTAAGGAAATTTTCCAAAGGCCCTGTGGAATGGGCCCCCGGTTGAATTATAATTGATTTGTTATCGTTCATTTTGTATGAATAATCATATTCGTTTTGAAAATATGTATTTTCAACAGGTCGCAGGCACCGCGATGGGCTCGAATGTGGCCCCTCCTTTGCGAACCTTTATATGCAATGGTTCGAGGAGACCCATATTTTTCCGGAATTTGAAGCGAACATCGCTCTCTATAAGAGGTAATAGATGACATCTTTATCATTTGGAAGGGGGACCAATTGGAGCCCATCGCTTTGTCGAACATCTAACACAATTTGGGGACTCCCATACAGTTGAGTATCAATGTAAGTGACACCATGGTGGACTTCTTAGATTTAAGAATCTTTGTCGAAAATGGCAAATTGGGTAGACTCTTTTCAGGAAAAGTACTGATAGGAACACTATTCTTCACCATGACAGCTTCCATCCTAAGCAACAAATTTGAGCATTCCTTATTCACAATTTTTGAGGGTGCTCAGAAATATTCCGACCCTGTTAGGGCCGAGGTCCAACTACAAGAAATGTTGGACAGGTTCCTGGCTAGGGGCTATGAGAAAGGGCTTTATTAGCCAAACGACAGAGCGTATAATCAAATGGCTTCCACCATGGTACTTAACCAACAATTCAAACCTTCAGTGAAAAGAGGTGCTGAGATACCACCCTTGTCATCAATCACACACCAGCTAGTTATGCCTTCAAAAAAAGTGTCAAAAAACATTGGGACGTGGTCAAGTCGGATCATGTTCTTCCTTTTCATGATTCGAGAGATTAGAGTGGCACACAGAAGGGGTGCCAATCTTAGGAATTTGTTGGTTAAAACCGATTTCTCTCCCCAATCTACACAACAAGAGAGTTGGTAAACAAGAAAACAAGAGGGTGTGTGAAGTGTCTGGGGTGTCAAACTGCCGTTATGCCCTGGTGGGCAAGGGACTTCCCACATCCCCATAGTGGGAAACGTTTTGATATTCGTTTTAGACTCACGTGTACATCCACACATGTGATTTATGTGATAACCGTCCTTGTGGATTGTTCTACGTGGGGAAACTCCACCACAGTGGAACGGATGAATAATCATCGGGGCGTTCCAGCACCAGGGCTGTGATATATCTTTCGCGAAGGAGTGCGGACATTTCTTGGAATAGTTCTATATATATATATATATATATATATATATATATATATATAGTGGTTGGCAAAAGTATTCGGCCCCCTTGAAGTTTTCCACATTTTGTCACATTACTGCCACAAACATGAATCAGTTTTATTGGAATTCCATGTGAAAGACCAATGCAAAGTGGTGTACACGTGAGAAGTGGAACGAAAATTATACATGATTTCAAAAATTTTTAACAAATCAATAACTGCAAAGTGGGGTGTGCGTAATTATTCAGCCCCCTTTGGTCTGAGTGCAGTCAGTTGCCCATAGACATTGCCTGATGAGTGCTAATGACTAAATAGAGTGCTCCTGTGTGTAATCTAATGTCAGTACAAATACAGCTTCTCTGTGACGACCTCAGAGGTTTTCTAAGAGAATCTTGGGAGCAACAACACCATGAAGTCCAAAGAACACACCAGACAGGTCAGGGATAAAGTTATTGAGAAATTTAAAGCCGGCTTAGGCTACAAAAAGATTTCCAAAGCCTTGAACATCCCACGGAGCACTCTTCAAGCGATCATTCAGAAATGGAAGGAGTATGGCACAACTGTAAACCTACTAAGACAAGGCCGTCCACCTAAGCTTACAGGCCGAACAAGGAGAGTGCTGATCAGAAATGCAGTCAAGAGGCCCATGGTGACTCTGGACGAGCTGCAGAGATCTACAGCTCAGGTGGGGGAATCTGTCCATAGAACAACTATTAGTCGTGCACTGCACAAAGTTGCCCTTTATGGAAGAGTGGCAAGAAGAAAGCCATTGTTAACAGAAAAGCATAAGAAGTCCTGTTTGCAGTTTGCCACAAGCCATGTGGGGGACACAGCAAACATGTGGAAAAAGGTGCTCTGGTCAGATGAGACCAAAATTGAACTTTTTGGCCAAAATGCAAAACGCTATGTGTGGTGAAAAACTAACACTGCACATCACTCAGAAGACACCATCCCAACTGTCAAATATGGTGGGGGCAGCATCATGCTCTGGGGGTGCTTCTCTTCAGCAGGGACAGGGAAGCTGGTCAGAGTTGATGGGAAGATGGATGGAGCCAAATACAGGGCAATCTTGGAAGAAAACCTCTTGGAGTCAGCAAAAGACTTGAGATTGGGACAGAGGTTCACCTTCCAGCAGGACAACAACCCTAAACATAAAGCCAAGGCAACAATGGAATGGTTTAAAACAAAACATATCCATATGTTAGAATGGCCCAGTCAAAGTCCAGATCTAAATCCAATCGAGAATCTGTGGCAAGATCTGCTGTTCACAAACGCTGTCCATCTAATCTGACTGAGCTGGAGCTGTTTTGCAAAGAAGAATGGGCAAGGATTTCAGTCTATAGATGTGCAAAGCTGGTAGAGACATACCCTAAAAGACTGGCAGCTGTAATTGCAGCAAAAGGTGGTTCTACAAAGTATTGACTCAATAATTATGCACACCCCACTTTGCAGTTATTGATTTGTTAAAAATGTTTGGAATCATGTATGATTTTTGTTCCACTTCTCACGTGTACAACACTTTGTATTGGTCTTTCACTAGGAATTCCAATAAAATTGATTCATGTTTGTGGCAGTAATACTTTTGCCAACCACTGTATTTCCATGGAATTGGTTGGACAGGAGAAGTCTGGTGAAGGGTATTTAGTATATACAAATAAACTGCATACAGCTGTAAATAAAGTGTATAGTAGCACTGTTAAAGTGTGTGTACATTATTCATGCAGCCTGACTAGAAAATGAGTAGAGTAAAATGAGTACTGCAAATATTATTTGCAATGCAGAAACAAAGCTGTATTCCATTAATGTCTTTTGTTTTTTTTATTATTCTTAAAGTGCATGTCATCTGAGAACTTTCTATGAATTTAAAAAAGGACAAAAACTTGCTCACATTAAACATTTAATGTATAAAACTGCAAATCAAATTTAGTACCCTCTTCTGTGTGTGTTTAAATCCTTAACATGGCCATACACATATATTTTACTGTACAATCGCGGTAGATAATATTGATTGCACAAAATTACTGCAAGCCTAATAACAAAACAGGCCTATGTATGTTTATCTCTCCTTATGGTTAGGAATACAGAACATTACCTTGCTTAAAAGCAGATTTAGAAATAAAATGCAACTTCAGATTCATATTGGATTAAAAGTATTGATCACCTAAATATTAATCTTTGTGTGAGAGAAATTATTTAATAATTATTTAAGCTGTTCATAGAACTGAGGTGGCTGAATTTTTGGTTTAATTGCCTTCATGCTTTTGTCCCTTTTGGGATTGGTTTCTGGTCACATCTCTGTGTTCACACATGCATATGACATACAGTTTACTCAGAAATGAGGCTTTCATGTTTATTTAAAGGGCATCTATAGTGAAAAAGACACATTGCGCCTTTGCAAAGTTAAATTCATGTACTCTGTGCTGCCTTAATCCTATCTCCATGGTGTCAGATCTGTGTGCAGCACTCCCCCCTTCCTCCTCCCCTCTGTTACCTCCTCCATGTCTCAACTCTGGCTAACCGGCAAGCTTATCATGTGCAGTAGGAGTTAAAAGTTCAACATCCTGAAAAACACACCCATTCACAGTGGCCAATAGAAAGCAAGCTGTCCTGGAGACACGGAAGAAGGAGAACAGAACGATCTCTCAGTTTGTGACCCATCATCAATCAGTGAAAGCTATTAAGAAGGGGGGTCAAGTGCAGCCTTATATGTACCATCAAAGCTACCTCTCTCCCCCTGCTAATGCTCGTATCTCTATGTTTATTACAGAGCAGGGAGGGGGGATCACGTCACAGGGATTTGATTGACAGTCCAAGTAGGAGTAGAGGAATGCAATCACGTATTCTTCTAACTGGTGTATCTCAGGACAGAGAGGGAATATGAAAAAAGTGAAGACACTCTAGGGGTTGTGGGGAATTATAGAACACATGGAAAGAAAGAAACACAAAACGTTAATTTTCCCACTATAGATGCCCTTTAAACGTTCTGCTACAGTTTTATTCACCTTAGAGTTTCTGTTTAAAGGATAAGTGCACTGTAAAATCAAGTTATGTTCATTTGGAAGCTGCAGCTTTAAAAATACTGTTGCCATATTTTTTTTTTACCTATGCCCCTCCAGAGCCTTGCTTTGTGCCTTGAAAGTTGCTGACATCTTGTTACTGGTTTGCTGAATGTTAAGCTCTGCCGCTCTGAGATTTCCTCTGCTTTCTCCTGCTTGAGCCTCAAACAGTAATGCCTGTGAGTTCCGTGCACTCTCCTGCTTGAGCCTTAAACAGTAATGTCTGTGAGTTTCCGTGCACGGAAACATACACCACTCATATAAATATGGTATGTAGTTTCTAAAAATATCTCATATAAATATAAAATATCTTAAAAAAAATATATATATATCTTACTTGTGGGGACATTTTAGATAATTTGGTAGTTATTCTGTTGACCATAGCTATTTTGTGTAACAATATTCTGCTATTTTAGTTTCAAAGGGGCCTCCTGGACAGAAAATTATGGCTACCAACGTATGTCTGATACCGTTGTGCTTAAGAGAATCAGAGCTTTTTTTTGTAACAAAATTTTACATTAACAAAATGTTATCTTGTAAAAGTACACTTTGTGCTGGAAACTTCCCTTAACAATATGATTGCAAAATCCTGAAAACTTTTCAGAACTAGTTTTTGGTTGTTTGCTTTAGATACAAAAGGCCTTATTTAATGAGAGGTTCTAACGGGCACTTCTAGGGTTTTTGCTGTCTAAACCAAACTTTTGAATGCCACCCTTGATGATTTCCGCCAACTATTTGTTGATGGGTGTGGTTAAAATTTTACGATTTCGAACTTTCTATCATATAGGTATTAAACAGTTCTATAGACAGTCAATAAGCAATAATGTAAATTACTAGAAAGATTTTACATCCCTTTCTCAAACAGCTTGTGTTGCCACTACCAAATATAGAATGTTATTAAAGGGCATTTAAACACTTTGACACATAAATCTCACTCTCACAGCAATATTCTGAGATGGAAAAGACAGGCACCCAGCAAGGCCCAGCACGCCACCCAAAGGCTTCCAAAAGCTAACAGACACACAGAAAAGGCCCTTTTTTTGTCACACAGTGTAACTGTCACAATAATAGGCAAAGGGAAAGGCAACAGATGCTGACAAGATTCACTGCCTTGCCATAGCTGCTCAGCCTGCTCTCACTGTATTATCTGCACTGTCACTGTACCACACCTCCCTCTCTCTATTGGCTGCTGCTGCTGCTGGACTGTTAATCACCTGCTCCCACAAGAGACGAGCATCAAAGGACCAATAGGCAGCAAGGAATGAATAGTGCTGTGCACAATGGGAGCATTTTGATTGGTTCCACTGACTTCCTTGACAAGTAACCATATGTTATGCTGAGCAGCAGGGTGTGCGTCCTGACTCCTGACTCTCTTGAGTTGAATACCGTCCTGTTTATATTTCAGTCATGCAGGCAGCGCTCACACTTTTCATGGCCGCGCATGCACAGTTGGGCGGATCTTGTGCCGTCAAGGGGGATTTTCCCCCCCCACCATTACCTGTCTGCCACCTTTCTTCTTCTGTACAGGGGTGCCACCTGAGACAAATGTCTCACTCTCCTCATAGTAGATGGGGTCCTGGGCTCTAATATTTGCAAAAAAATTTACAGGACATGTAAACTGTGCTAAATCATTTTCTAAATAATCATACAGTAATAATGATTAACCCTTTCCCTGCCACAGATCGTATATTCACGATCTGTGCAGAGAATGCTTTAACTGCCACAGATCGTGAATATACGATCTGTGCTTTCCTTTAAAAAAAAAAAATTGCCTGCACTAGGGGCGATCAGGGGGCAGAATTCAACTCCCCCCTAGCCCCCTCGATCCCCCATAAGTTTTGTTCAAAACTGAGTGGGGATCGGGAGATAACTTACCTTTCTTGAAGGAGCCAGGAGCAGCAGGCCGGCAGCAGAAGGAAGAGCAGGTCCGTGCGATAAGGGAAACCCCAGTGAGATCACATGGTTTCCTGCTTCACTAGGGTCTTCCCTTAGGCTTCCCTGGTCTCCCCTGGTGGTCTAGTTGAGGTACTGCACTGTGATCTCCAGGTCATGCTGCAGTCCCTAAGTATAGTAAAAGCTGTCAAGCTAACAGCTTTTCTATACATTTTGTGAATGGAACTCAAAGTTCCATTCACAATAGGATTTTTTCTAAGTCTTTGCTACTTAGCGAAGACTTAGGAAAAAAATGGGGACAGAGATCAAAATTTGTGATCACTTCTGATCACCAAATTATTGATCTTTGCCAATGATGAAAAATCACTTCCTGGAAATGATTTCCGGGAAGTGATTTTCCGATCGGATTTCAAATTGGAAAACGGGCATCTTTGGGAATGATCAAAAAAAAAAAAGGGGAAATGCACATAAAAAAATCTTAAAGTGAACACACACCTTTTTTTTTTTTCCTAAAACTATAAATTAGCAAAAAACTTGTCTTCTCCAAGCTTCCCAATGTCACCGGTTATATCGGTAAAGTAAACGCAGATATTATTTGTATGATTCACGGGAACTAAGCCTATTTTATAAGGAAATTTTGCAGAGGTACCAAAAAAAGACCGGGCTAAATTTTTAGGATCAGTAAAGTGTTGTAAAAACGTGTGTGACTCTCCACTAACCGGTTTTCACTAAAATACCACAAAAGGGGGAGAGTGTGTGTGTGGGGGGGTTGTGGTGTTTTTTCTTGTAACTGCACTTCTACATGCGTCCCATTTGGGCTAGTTGGTGGCCTCGTCTCTGTTTGCATCCACGCAATGGCATACCGTTTGATCAGGACATGTGGGAGATTGACATTTAGTGGGTTTTTTTTGCTTGTCAAGTGGGTTTAGTAGGTAGGATTTCAACCTTGAATCATCTTATTTTATTTTTCACAAAACCTCCTAAAAACACGGAGTTCTTTGGACTGGGTCTGGAATTCTTCATGTATGTATGAAAGCATGGTACCGTAACGTAGGAAGGTGCATAAATTCAAAAATATATAGTTTGTGGGTGGTATTTCCAAGTTTAGGGCTGTTCCTTTGAAAAAGGGTAGGCTGTTCAAAAAACAGAGCACTTTGATTTTTTTCTGTAATTGCATTTGTGCATGGGTCCCATTTGAGCTAGTTGGTGGCCACGTCTCTGTGTGCACCCACACATATAGCATACCGTTTGATGCAGGATATGTGGAAGAGTGCTATTTAGTGGGTTTTTTTGCTTGTCAAGGGGGTTAGGTAGGATTTCAACCCTGAATCATCTTATTTTATTTTTCACACAAACCTCCTAAAAACACAGAGTTCTTGGATCATGGGTCGGAATTTTCATGTATGTATGAAAGCATGGCCCGTAACGTAGTGAAGGTGGGAGATTCCAAAAATATATAGTTTGTGGGGGGAATTTCCAAGTTTCGGGGCGGGCTCCTTAGAATTAGGGTAGGCTGTTCAAATTACAGAGCACTTTGATTTTTTCTTGTAATTTCAATTTGTGATTGTCTCCAGTTGAGGTAGTTGGTGGCCACGTCTCTGTGTACATCCACACATATGGCATACCGTTTGATTCAGAACATGTGGGTGATTGATATTTAGTGGGGGGTTTTATTTTCGGGGGGCATTTCCAATTTTTGGGGCTGTTTGAAATTACAGAGCACTTTGATTTTTTTCTTGTAATTACACTTGTGCATGCGTCCCATTTGAGCTAGTTGGTGGCCACGTCTCTGTGTGCACCCACACATATGGCATACCGTTTGATTCAGGGCATTTGGAAGATTGATAATTGACAAGTTTTTTTTACATGCCATTGAAATTTGCCATGATTTTTAAGCTTGAATTGTATTTTTATACATTTTTCCTGAAAATCTATTAAGAAAGCAAAATTGTACATGAAGCTGCGCCCACATCATTGGTGGTATGCATAAAAGAATCACACCATTGTGTAGCTGAAGGTGTGTAGAGTCCAAGAATTTATAGTTTTGGGGGGTATTTCTAATATAGAGGGGTGTTTAGTCTGACAAATCTGAAAAGTTGCTGTAATTGGGCCACTGTTCATTAGCTCACTTTGTGGCTAGTTGATTCCACGTCTGCGTGTGTAACCAAACATAGGGCATACCATTTGATTCAGGACATTTGGGAGATTGATATTTGGTAACTTTTTTTTACATTACTTGGGATTTTGGCATGCTTTCTTCCTTTTGAGAATCTGCTAAAACTATGAACTTCTACGAAGAACTGCGCCCACACCATTGATGGTACGAATGAACAAACTACAGAATTACGTAGATAAAGGTGTGTAGATTCGAGAAATATATGGTTTGTGGGGGTTGTTTTGTGGGAAAAAACTGCAGACTGTTTAAATTCAGATTTGGCTGAAAATTTTTGCTGTTTCTGAGTCATTGTGCATTGTCTCACTTCATGGCCATTCGCTTCCACGTCCGCATGTGTAACCACACATATGGCATACCGTTTGATGATAATTCAGACGATTTGGTGAAGATTGATGATTTAATAACGTTTTTTACATTCCATGTTGTTTTGGCATGATTTCTACCTTTTGAAGTTGTTTTTTGTTCATTTTTTCAGTCAAATGCGAACTTCTATGAAGAACTGTACCCACACCATTGATGGTATGAATAAACAAACTACAGTGTTACATAGCTGAAGGTGTGTATATTTCAGAAATATATAGTTTGTGGGGGTTATTGCTAAGCTATGGGGGTGTTCTGTGGAAAAAAATGCAGACTGTTCAAATTCAGAGTTGGCTAAATATTTTCGTTTATTGTGAGCCATTGTGCATTGTCTCACTTCGTGGCTATTCGCTTCCACGTCCGCATGTGTAACCACACATATGGCATACCGTTGATTCAGGCATTTGGGAGATTGATATTTAGTAACTTTTTTTTACATTCCATGAGGTTTTGACATGATTTCTACCTTTTGAATTTGTTTTTTGTTCATTTTTTCAGACAAATGCGAACTTCTACAAAGAACTGCGCACACACAATTGATGGTATGAATGAACAAACTACAGTGTTACATAGCTGAAGGTGTGTAGATTTCAGGAATATATAGTCTGTTGGGGTTATTTCTAAGTTACGGGGGTATTTGTGGAAAAAACTGCAGACTGTCCAAATTCGGAATTGGCTAAATATTTTCGCTGTTTCTGAGCCATCGTGCATTGTCTCACTTTGTGGCTTTTCGCTTCCAAGTCCGCATGTGTAACCACACATATGGCATACCGTTTGATTCAGGACATTTGGGAGATTGATATTTAGTAACTTTTTTTTACATTCCATGAGGTTTTGGCATGATTTCTACCTTTTGAAATTGTTTTTTGTTCATTTTTCAGACAAATGCGAACTTCTACGAAGAACTGCGCCCACACCATTGATGGTATGAATGAACAAACTACAGTGTTACATAGCTGTAGGTGTGTAAATTTCAGGAATATATAGTTTGTGGGGGTTATTTCTAAGTTACGGAGGTGTTTTGTTGAAAAAACTGCAGACTGTCCAAATTCGGAGTTGGCTAAATATTTTTGCCGTTTCTGAGCCATCGTGCATTGTCTCACTTTGTGGCTTTTCGCTTCCACGTCTGCGTGTGTAATCGCACATATGGCATACCATTTGATTCAGGACATTTGGGAGATTGATATTTGGTAACCTTTTTTTACATTCCATGGGGTTTTGGCATGATTTCTACCTTTTTCAATGTTGTTTGATGTTCATTTTTTTGGAAAATCTGGTAAAAGTGCAAATTTCTACGAAGAACTGCACCCACACCATTGATGGTATGAATGAACGAACTACAGCGTTACATAGCTGAAGGTGTGTAGATTTGTGGGGGGTATTTCTGAGTTGGGGGGGTGTTTTGTGGAAAAACTGCAGACTGTTCAAATACAAAACTGGCAAAATTGTTTTTGCTGCTACTGACATTTGGCACTGGTCACGCTCTGGGTTAGTTGGTAGCCATGTCTCTGGGTACACCCATGAATGTGGCATACCGTTTTATTCGGGAGGGGTTAGGCTTTCATATTTGAGATGCGTTTGAACTTTCCTCCACAGTTTTTAGCTGAAATTCGCATTTGATTTTGTCTCTGATTTTACAGTTGAGGAAAAAAGGAAAATGTGAGAAAATAACTTACAATTTGACGAAGAGCTGCGTCCGGGTATCTGCATTTTGATCGAAACTTACCTCACTCATAAAATCCTGTGGGTGTGTAGTTTCTAAAAATATCTCACTTGTGGGGATATTTTAGTTAATTTGGTAGATATTCTATGTTAACTGTCAGTAGTGGTTATACATTTTAATTTGGTGTAATATTCTTGAAGGTGCAGTTTTAGTTTGGGGGGGTCTCCTGTATAGGAAAAGTCAGGTACCTACATATATCTGGTATCGTTGTACTCGGGAGTATCAGAGCTTTTAGAAACCGTAAGATTTTTGTGCGTAACCTTAAGATAACTATAAGTAAAAATGGGTAAAATCCATGAAAATTTGCAAATTTTTCATTTTTTTTACATATTTTACCCATAATTCCAGTAAAATTTCCAGAAAAGTTACAAAATTTTGTTACCATATTAAAGTAGACTTTGTGCTGAAAAAAACAATGTATAATATTCCTGATTTACTGCAAGGTTTCCTACTGTAAAATTAGTCTAAAGCGATTAAGGGCAAAATCCTGAAAATTCTTCTGGCAGTTAACGCAAAAAAAAATGAAAATCTCCTGGCAGTGAAAGGGTTAAAGAAGAAGTTTTACATGAATACATATGCTTTTAAGGAAAAAAGGATTTTTTGCATTTTGTCTGTGCTTTTATAAATGCTTCTGAAATTTTGACTTCCTTTTTTCAGGACCCCTAGTAGTCTCTGTTACAGTCTTGCCCTTGACTCGGCCTCTTGTTTAATTCAGTTTCTTAGTAGAGATCTTGGCATGTCTGACCCAGCCAACCAGTAAAAAAATTTGAGGAAGTGATAAGAAGAAGACCGTTAAAGAACCCGAAATGGCAGCTCGCTAATGACAACAGCAAATCATTGTGCTTTTTTTCAAAAGCAAAAGTGCTTTTTCAAAATAGAAGAGAATATGTAAAATAACTAGGTATGTGTAATATAACTAAAAATTAAAAAAATACTATTTTCCAATGAATTGCCACCAACCTTAAACCTGTTATTCTTTTTCCTTCTCTGACACAAATTTTTGGCTCTTAGAGTTTTAGTACTAAGTACTAAAGTTTAGTATTTTAGTACTAAGAACTGTAAATTCCTATTTCCTTGCCGATCTTGGCCCCACTATGTGTAAAACGATATGCTTTCTATGAAACAATGCTTATTCCTCTGTTACTGCATGGCTACTTGATTCATCATTAAGATTGCGAAAAGGAATAACACAAACGTGTAGGCACTCACTTATCAATAATTCCTTGGAAATTATTTGCCCAATAATAATAGCAAACACATACACTCAAAGGAACGTTTTCAAGATTTATTGATAAAATAACATGCTTATATCACTTTATCAATAAATCTTGTAATTTTTTTTCCAGTCCCCCATTTCAATGCAATTTAGTTGGATAGCATAGCAGTAATATAAAAGAAAAGGAGGAAATTACCCTTCCATCCAAAACCCATTTGTAAGTTACTGTATTATTTTAACATTTATAAAAGTTCACTACAAAAACCCACACCTACTCCATGCCATGCAGGTAAGGTGAATTATTCTGCTCCATTCCTGCTACTTGTAAATGCCATTTCCCAGTTTTTCTGGGTGGATGTGTTGGTCATGGCTAATGGCAAAGGTTTCTCCGTTGAGGTAATTGAAATCTCCACTGAGTATGTGCTAAAGCTAAGTGTATAGTAAAGAGCAACCAAAAACTCAGGCAACCCCACAGGTATTGCTATAAACAAACATGCATTTATTGTGCACACAACATGTTTCGAACAGTCTAGTGACAGTGACACTGACACTTAGTATAGTATAGTATTTGACGTTGAATAAAGACATACGTCCATCCAGTCCAACCCATCTAGCAATATCCTCATTTCCTGCCTAACTGTTGATCCAGAGGAAGGCAAAAAAAACCCACCAAATTTATGAAGGGGGAAAAAATTCCTTCCTGACTCCAAGTGGCAATCGGAAATTTCCCTGGATCAACTCTACTTTATGTATCAATACCAGTAACTTGTAACATTCCTTGTTTGCAGAAACTCATCCAGCTTTTTTTTGAAAATGACCAATGAACCTGCCATAACAACGTCCACTGGAAGACAGTTCCATAGCTTTACCATTCTCACAGTGAAAAACCCTTTCCGAGCTTGAAGCCTAAACCTTTTTTCTTCAAGTCTTAAGGGATGTCCTCGTGTCCTTTGACATGTTCTATTGGTGAACAATGCCCCAGATAGTTTATTGTATGGCCCGTTAATGTATTTATACACAGTAATCATATCCCCACGCAAGCGCCTTTTCTCCAGCGTACATAATTGTAACTTTTCCAGTCTCTCTTCATATTCAAGCTCCCCCAATCCCCTTATTAATTTAGTTGCCCTTCTCTGAACCCTTTCCATTTCAAAGATGTCCTTTTTGTACACAGGATTCCAAAATTGCACTGCATATTCCAAATGAGGCCTTACCAATGCTTTGTAAAGAGGGAGAATTACATTTTCCTCCCTTGAATCCATACCTCGCTTTATACAAGACAATACCATGCTGGCTCTGGCTGTTGCCGCCTGGCACTGCTTGCTACCTTTAAGTTTGTTATCCACCAAAACTCCAAGATCCCTTTCCAACAGGGATTCACTTAACACAGAGCCATTTATAGTATAAGTAGCACAAGTATTTTTAAGTCCAAAATGCATCACCTTACATTTATCAACATTGAATTTCATCTGCCACTTAGCAGCCCAATGTGATAATCTATCTAGATCCCCTTGCAACGAGTGCACATCCTCTGAAGTTTTTAATGGTCGACAAAGTTTTGTGTCGTCAGCAAACACAGAAACCTTGCTGACAATACCCACTTCCAAATCATTAATAAATAGATTAAATAGAAGCGGCCCCAACACAGAACCCTGTGGCACCCCACTTAGCACTTTAGTCCATAATGATGAAGCCCCATTAACAACTACTCTCTGCATCCTATTCCTTAACCAATTTTCTATCCATGTACAAATGTGACTCCCCAGACCAACAGACCTTATCTTATTCATTAGTCGCCTATGGGGGACTGTATCAAAAGCCTTTGCAAAATCCAAGTAAACTACATCTACTGCTATACCAGAGTCTAAATTTCTACTTACTTCCTCATAAAAGCCAAGCAAGTTAGTTTGACAAGATCTATTCCTCCTAAATCCATGCTGGTTACTACTTATAATGTCAGTCCTTGAAACATACTCTAGAACATGTTCCCTTATTAAACTTTCCAGGATCTTCCCCACCACTGAAGTTAAACTTACAGGCCTGTAATTACCCGGCTGTGAACGACTACCCTTTTTGAATATTGGAATAACATCAGCCTTTTTCCAATCCAGAGGCACACCACCGGACATGAGGGAATCAGCAAAAATAAGAAACAATGGCCTAGATAAAACTGAACTTAGCTCCTTAAGTACCCGAGGATGTATTTTATCCGGTCCAGGAGATTTATTAATATTAACCTTATTTGGTTCTTTCTGTACCATATCCTCGGTTAACCAAAGTGAACTTGAATCTTGTATACCTTTATTGCTACTATACTCTATGATATCTGTACTTGGATCTTCTATAGTGTATACAGAGGAAAAAAAATTATTCAAGACATTTGCTTTATCGCCATCCTCCGTAACTAACTTATCCCCATTAATTAATGGTGCCACATTCTTAGTCCTCATCTTCTTACTATTAATATACTTAAAAAAATGTTTAGGCTTAGTGATGCTTTGTTCAGCTATCCTAACTTCATTATTAATTTTATCTAGTTTGATTGCTTTCTTACACTCCTTGTTACAGTTTTTATACTCCCTAAAGGCCCTTTCCATTCCCTCTGCCTTAAAGGTTTTAAATGCCTTTTTCTTCCTTACCATTTGCCTCTTTACATCAGAATTCAGCCACATGGGTGCAGATTTATTTTTTTTACATTTATTTCCCAAGGGTATAAATTTAGATGTGAACTGGCTTAAAATCCCCTTGAACACAGTCCACTTCTATTCAGTACCTTTACCTGATAATACATTATCCCAGTTGACATTCTGAAGAGCTGCTTTTAACCTGGGAAAATTTGCTTTCCTGAAATTAAATGTCTTTGTTAACCCAGCGCACTTTTCCTTTCGATAACAAAGTCCAAATGCCACTATTTCATGGTCACTATTCCCTAAGCCTCCAGTTACCTTTATATCTATAATGCGCTCCACAATGTTAGATATTACCAGATCCAACAGAGCTCCTTTTCTAGTAGGAACCTCAACCACCTGTGAGAGAAAATTATCCTGCAGGAAATTCAGGAACTCATCGCCTTTTTCTGTGATGGCAGTTCCACCACACCAATATATGTCAGGGTAATTGAAGTCCCCCATAATGAGCACACTCCCCAAACTTGCAGCCCTTGCCAACTGCATATGAAGTTGACTCACCTCCTCTCTGCTAGCATTTGGCGGCTTATAGCAGACACCAACAATGACATTACCCCCTTTCCTGTTGCCTAATTCCACCCATATTGCCTCCACTTTATCATCCATATCACCAGTTATCTCTTCTTTTAAATTTGGCTTCAATTCTTTTTTAACATAAACACATACTCCTCCCCCTTTCCTTTTTTTTCTGTCCTGCCTAAACAAGGCATATCCTTCTATATTTACAGCCCAGTCGTGAGAACTGTTCAACCACGTTTCTGCTATACCTATTACATCATACTTTTCATTCAATGCCATCATTTCCAATTCACCCATTTTGTCAGCCAGGCTTCTCGCATTTGCAAACATACATTTTAGATTATGATCCTGTAATTTATTCGTACACTTTGATACACATTCCTCCCTATCCCCTATGCTAGCCCCACCCCCCTTTCCACCCACCACTGGCCTATCTACACACTGCTTTCCTCCTGGACAATCTATCCTAGTGAGACTGCTAATACCCTCCCCCCCCAAACCTAGTTTAAAATCTCCTCCAACCCTCTAGCCATCTTCTCCCCTAAAACAGCTGCACCACCATCAGTGAGGTGCAACCCATCCCTACTAAAGAGCCTGTAGCCGACAGCAAAGTCTGCCCAGTTCTCAATAAACCCAAACCCTTCTTCCTTACACCACTCTCTTAGCCACGCATTAATGCTCCTAAGCTCCCGCTGTCTCCCTGGCTTAGCACGTGGCTGCGGTAGTATTTCTTAAAACACTACCCTGGAGGTCCTTGCTTTTATCTTGGCCCCTAGTTCTCGGAAATCATGTTTAAGGACCTCACCTCCACCTCTAACTTTGTCATTGGCACCAATGTGAACCAAGACCGCCGGGTCACACCCGGCCCCACCCAATAATCTGTCTACACGATCCACCACATGCCGAACCCTAGCACCAGGCAGGCAACACACAGTTCGGCATGTAGGGTCTTGGCGGCAGATTACCCTATCTACCTTCCTTATAATGGAGTCCCCTACCACTACCACCTGCCTTGCATTCCTGACCCATCGTTCCTCCTCCCTTGTATCAGAGATGGCATTCCCCTGGGTGCTCAAGGGACTAGCCCCCTCCATACATGCTAATTCCGAGGTGTCCTCCTCCACTTCATTACCTAAGGCGGCAAATCTGTTGGGATGGACAATCTGGGAAGAAGCCCCCCTACTCTTCCGTCCCCCACTTCCCCTAGTAACCCTAACAAAACTACCTCCTTCCTCATCCTTTCTTGTCCCTCTTCCACCCACCTCTATACTGGCCCCAGCCAGTGCCTGCTGACCCCCCAGTTCTGCCAATCCCCGCAATGCTGCAAGCTGCCCCCTTAGACTCTCCACCTCAGCTTCCAAACGGGCAACCCACTCACACCTGACACAGACATAGGTTCCCCGGAACGTCTGCTCCAGGTTCCTATACATGTGGCACGATGCACACTGCATGGTACTGACAAAACTGTCCCTTCTAATACACCACACCAACACAGTGACGCACAAACCTTGTTTAACTGCCCTTCTTTTTATATGTCCTTGAGAGCAAGGTCCGAGAAAGGGCCACTCACAAGTTTGTTACACTCACAGGAAACTTCCTTTTGTTAGGTCCAAACCACAGGCCCAACAACTGTGAATCCTATTTAACTAATAGGCCCCAACCCCCACACCAATTAGTGCAAGAGCCAGAAAGAGAGGGAAAAAAACCAAACACTTATTATCCCTTTCACAGCCTGTTTGTGATTACAACAGGTACAATACTAGAATATAGAAGTCCAGCACACCCCTTTAACTGGAAGAAGAAAGATTAGTCTGCTTACTGCACACTCAGTCTTGCACACATACAGGGTTATTCAATAAAAGTTCCCATCGTTCAAAATGGTGCCAACCCTGCCCCAACCAATCAGATGCCATCTTTCAAATGTTAACTAAGTTCTCATTGGCTGGGGAAAAACCAGCACCACTCCAAACGACAAGAACCCCCACCGAATCTCCCTGATAGTTTTTAACAGTACAAACAATCCTTATTTTCAAACTGTCAAACAATCCTTATTTTCAAACTTTCACACACACCATACAACCATCAAATGATTAAGTGCCCTTTTTATATGTCCTTGAGAGCAAGGTCCTTAAGAGAAAGGGCCACTCACAAGTTCGTTACACTCACAGGAAACTTCCTTTTGTTAGGTCCAAAACCCAACTTGAGAAAGGACCTAGACTGTCCGAAACCTGTCGTGTGCACAATAAATGCACGTTTGTTTATTCAATTCTATTCAAATGAAGAAATGTCCAACATTTCATAAAACCCTTAAATGAAGCCTCTAAATTACATACATATGAATCAAGTGCATGTCGGTGCATATCAACTTTATATAAAATCCTGGTGCTGAGTCCTAAATAAATGTCAATGCATACACAATATCAGATTATCAAACGTTGGCCCCTAATATTAAAGAGTTGACACTGCGGGGATATCAGATGCATCTAAATATAACCTCACATCTTTAGATAAAATTTGTGAGAAGCTATTGCTGGAAAGGTTCAGCAATATTACTTCCTGCTTGAATACTTCTCGTTTTCAGCCATGTGACCAGCCTCTGCCTGCATTAATAGGCTCTCCTTCTTAACTGTCAATTTTCCCCCAGGTTCTTACTGATTTTCCCAGCATTAAGGGCACGGCCACACTGCGCCACAATCGCATGCGATTTCATGTGCGATTTTGTTGCGTTTGCGCATGTGTTTTTCCGTATAGGAAAACGTATGCAATTGCGATTAAAAATGCGGACCACAAATCGCATGCGCAATCGGAACTGCGCTTTTTCGTGCGTTGCCTCATTTTCAATGATCTGAAAAAAGCGCAAGCACATGCGCAAACGCAAGAAAAACGCGATAGTGTGGCCTAGCCCTAAATCTTAACTGAGCATGCTTGTCCACAGGGGGCGGACAGGCTGGGCACAAGTCAGGTGATGTCACTCAACCTAATGGAAGCAGGTTTTGCAAAGCCCTGGTAACCCTATAAAGAGCCTTTGGATATTTGGAACTGTTGCTGTAGGTGTCCAATAATGCAATTTAGTAGTTAAATTTTTTCATATTAGCTTCTATAAATTTCCTAACAAAGGATGTTTTAACATTAATAAATAGTAAAATTGCTTGTTTGAGGAAGATCTATATGTTGAAGCTTGCTGATTGGGGTGAAGCCTGTTTGACCATAGTTTATATAGAAAGAACTAATCTACAATAGTTCCGTGTGTGAAAGTAGAAGATGGTGAATAAAGATGTATGTCCATCTAGTCCAACCTACTTAGCATATTTCCTGCCTTACAGTTGACCCAGAGTTAGGGCACGGCCACACTGCAACACAAACGCAATCGCATGCGATTTCATGTGCGATTTTTTTTGCGTTTGCGCTTTCTTCAATAAGTATAGGAAAACGCATGCGATTGCGATTAAAAATGCAGAACACAAAACGCAATCACAATCGCACCGAAAAACGTGCGTTTTTTTTTTCGTTGCCGCATTTTCAATGATTTTTTAAAATCGCAAGCGCAAACGCAAAAAAACGCAGCAGTGTGGCCTAGCCCTCAGGAGAGAAAAAAAACAGTACTAAGGGGGAAAAAATTCCTTCCTTACTCCAAGTTGCGATTGAAAATATCCCTGAATCAACTCCAACTTTATGTATCTGTAGCACCCAAAATGTGTTTTTCTATTTAGGTAAACTTCCTATTATGTTTTACAGTTTGTCATTAAGCTTGTAGTACTGTTTATTCACCAAAATAATTGAGGGAGACCTGCAAGGGAAGATATTTCTGGAAGGGGGGAGGAGCCTGGACTGAGTGAGTTGGTACCTGTGAGTGGATTTTGTGAGGGAGATTTTCTCATTTTATCAGAGGAAATTCAGTTTTTGGAGCGGCTGTATCTGGACATCGGTAGAGTTGTCTGTACATCCTGCCTGCTAACAAATAGCCTAGAGCTGAATCAGAAGACTGGTGAGAGGCTGCGGCCACCTGTAAATATCAGGGCAGTACTGGGTCATTAGATGGAGAGACTGACACCAGGGGCGTATCTAGGGTCTGAGAAGATCAGGGGCACTGTCGGGCACTGTCGGCGAAAATTTTAGGCCACGCCCCTTTCTCCACCCCCAATTAAGCCACACCCACTATGTACTTGTAGAGATTACCAAAAAGATACAGACAGATAGACAACCACAAACATACACAGCCCGATAGTGATAAACAGACAGAAAGACAGTGAGATAGACAGACAGAGATAGAGATCAGAGAGTTGGACAGAGAGACACAAATTAATGACACAAAGGCACAGTAAACTGGCAATTTCATTATATACTGGTAGCAATTTGGTCATTTTAAACTTACTGTTGTGTTCAGTTGTAGTCAGATGCTTGCCCACACCTTTGGCCAGGGAGATCTTCTTGTACCTTCTTCATGGATCTCTGCCCCTATCTATCTCTGTCTGTCCCTCTCTCTCTCTGTATATCTATCTCTCCCTCTCTCTCTCTCTGTATATCTATCTCTATCTGTCCCTCTCTCTCTCTGTATATCTGTCTATCTGCCTCTTGTTTATCTATTTAACTATGTCTATCTGCTTCTTGTCTATCTCTCTGTCTCTATCTATCTATCTATCTATCTATCTATCTAACTGCTATCTATCTATCTATCTATCTAACGCTATCTATCTACATCTAACTGCTATCTTCTATCATCTATCCTATCATCTAACTGCTATCTATCTATCTATCTATCTATCTATCTCTAACTGCTATCTATCTATATCTATCTAGCTATCTATCTATCTATCTATCTATCTATCTATCAACTGCTATCTATCTATCTATCCTACTAACTGCTATCATCTATCTACGCTATCTATCTATCTATCTATCTATCTATCTATCTATCTATCTCTAACTGCTATCTATCTATCTAACTCCTATCTATCTATCTATCTAACTGCTATCTATCTATCTATCTATCTATCTGCTATCTATCTATCTATCTAACTGCTATGATGTCCTTTTTGTACACAGGTTTCCAAAACTGCACAGCATGGTCAAAATTATTCCTTACCAGTGCTTTGTAAAGAGGGAATCCATACCCCTCTTTATACAAGACAATATCTTGCTGTTGCCGCCTGTCAATGTTTGCTACTTTTAAGTTTGTTACCCTCCAAAACTCCCAAGATCTTTTTCCACCAGAGATTCTCTTAACCCAGAGCAGCACAAGGATTATTAAGCCAAAATGCATTACCTTAGATTGATCCACATTAAATCTCATCTGCCGCTTACCGGTAGTAGCCCAATGTGAAAATCTATAAAGATACGCCTGCATCAATTGCAAACTCTGTAGCTTTTAATGGTTGACAAAGTTTTGTATCATCCGAGACCTTGCTGACAATTCCTACTTTCAAATCATTGAAGCAGCACCTTCTTAAAACAGAAGGCAGTCTCATGCTATATGAATAGCATTGCCCATAAAATTTAAGAAACAAAGTAATTTCTTACTCCCAGGTTCCCCAGAGTAAGGGGCAGAGATATGCAAAATTCTCCTTTATGTCCCTTGTCTTATGCATGTGTCTAAAACCGATGGCTTAATAACATGCAACATAGCCTATTGTATAGAGCCAATCATCCGACTTGCAGACATGACATGTTTTGATCTTGTTAGATCTCGTCAGTGCAAGATACAGATTTGTGGCTCTATGGGGTAGGACTTGGGAAGCACAATAGACAAAGCAGCTAAATACCTTAGGGAAAGGTGGGCCAAAAGGAGCAAAAAGCCCTCCACTGCACATAAAAATTGGAGCAGCAACTTCTTAAAACAGAAGGCATCTTGTAGTCTCATGCTATATGAATAGCATTGCCCACAAAATCTAAGAAACAAGAAGTAATTTCTTACTCCCAGGTTCGCCAGAGTAAGGGGAGGAGATATGCAAATTTCTCCTTTATGTCCCTTACTTTCAAATCATTAATACACAGATTAAATAGAAGTGCTCCCAGCACAGAACCCTGTGGCACACCACTTAGAACTTTAGTCCATATTGACGAAGCCCTTATAATAACTACTCTGTGCATCTGAATCATCAACCAATTTTCTATCTATGTACAAATGTGCCACCCAAGCCCAACAGACCTTACTTAGCTTATACATTAGTTGTCTATGGCATCAAAAGCCTTAGCAGAATCCAAGTGTACCACATCTACTGCTGTGCCAGAGTCCCAATTATTTCTCACTTCCTCCCAAAAGCCGAGCAGGTTAGTTTGACAAGATCTGCTGATTAGATATTAGTAATATATAGTAATAGTAGATAACAGACTTAGATGTATCAAACAATGCCAGACAGCAACGGCTATGCTAGCAAGATATTGTCTTGTATAAAGAGGGGGATAGATTCAAGAGAGAAAAATATTATTCTCCCTGTTTACAAGGCACTGGTAAGGCATAATTTGGAATATGTGGTGCAGTTTTGGAATCCCATATACAAAAGAGACCTCTTGGAAATAGAAGTAGCTCAGAGAAGGTTCAAACTAAGAAAAAACACACTTGGTGCTGGGAGCGTCTTAATGTGGGAGCGCCGCACAATGGCATTGCTCACTTTTTCCATATTGGATTTACAAGTTTCTTGGACTGTGCTCATGGACTTTTCAGATGCCATTTATTTCTAAGTATTCTTTCTTTTATCCTATTCTACCCTCACCTGTGTGTTACCTTTTATGTTCAGTAAGTTAACTTAGTTTTCTGTATATTTTTTATGCACTCTTTTGTTATCTTTTAATAAATGATATAAAATAATTTAAAGGCTAGTTGTCCTATTCTAAGTATCATCTATCATTTGGCTTGATAAAGGCCCCAGAAACAGGGCTGAAACGTTGCCTTTTATAATGATTACACAAAAATAAATTGATTTTGGTTTGAAACAAGACCCAGGAGTGCACCAATTTTCCTTTATCCTGTATATATTGAGCAGCATATCCCTATATTTGTATTTAATTAAGGGCAGTGCGGCCAAAGCCCTATTATATGCTTTGCTCCCTGTGTAAATGTATTCCCCCGCCCCTTTAAGCTCACATGAGTCCCTGGAATAGATCATACTAAATAAAGAGATAAGCAGGTATGGTCTTGTTGCCCCAGGGAACATATATTTTTTTCACTAGGTTAGGACTGATGCTGGGATACTGCCTTGGAGTGGCGCATCGTGTAGACAGATTATTGGGTGTGGCTGGGAGTGACCCGGCGGTCTTGGTTCACATTGGTGCCAATGACAAAGTTAGAGGTGGAGGTGAGGTCCTTAAAAATGATTTCAGAGAATTAGGGGCCAAGTTAAAAGCAAGGACCTCAAGGGTAGTGATTTCAGAAATACTACCGCAGCCACGTGCTACGCTAGGGAGACAACGGGAGCTCAGGAGTATAAATGCGTGGCTAAGGGAGTGGTGTAAGGAGATGGGGTTTGGGTTTTTAGAGAACTGGGCTGATTTTTCTGTTGGCTACAGGCTCTTTAGTACAGACGGATTGCATTTCAATGGTGATGGTGCAGCTGTTTTTTTGGGAGAAGATGGCTAGGGGGTTGGAGGAGATTTTAAACTAGGTATGGGGGGGAGGGAACGTTGAAATACACAGGGGTAGATAGAAAGGTTAGGGATCAGGGGGCTATTAACACAACGGAGGGAGGAGAAGGGGGAGGGGGGAGCATAGAGGATAAGGAGGCATGTATGACCATGTATGGAAGTAAATCAATTGATAATCTAAAATGTATGTTTACAAATGCGAGAAGTCTGGCTGGAAAAAACGGCGAACTTGAAATAATAGCTCTAAAGGAAAGGTATGATGTAATTGGTATAGCATAATCATGGCTTAATGATTCACACGACTGGACAGTAAATATTGAAGGATACTCCTTATTTAGACATGACAGAGTTAATAAAAAAGGAGGAGGAGTATGTATGTATGTTAAACAGGAATTGAAGCCAAATTTAAAAGATGGAATAGATGGGGGAGTAAACGATATGGCAGAAACATTATGGGTGGAACTGTGTACAGGAAGCAAGAAGGTAGGTAAATTAATTGTTGGAGTATGTTATAAGCCGCCAAATGCCGGGGAAGAGGTGGAAATGAATCTCCATATGCAGTTGGCGAAGGCTGCTGGTATGGGGCATGTTCTGGTTATGGGGGATTTTAACTACCCTGACATAGATTGGAGTAAGGGAACTGCCAGCACCTCAAAAGGTTTAAAGTTCTTAAATTTCCTATATGAGCATTTTCTTTCACAGATGGTAGAAGTTCCTACTAGACAGAATGTGTTGTTGGATCTGGTGATATCTAATAACCCTGAGCTCATTTTGGAGATGAGGGTAATGGGAAGCTTAGGGAATAGTGACCATGATATAGTGTCATTTAATGTAGGTTGCAAAAAACTAAAGTGCACTGGCTTAACAAAAACTTTTAACTTTAGGAAAGCTAATTGTATGCTGTTAAAGGAATCGCTCCTGCTCATAGACTGGGGGAAATGTTTCTAGGTAAAGATACTGAGCAGATGTGGACCACTTTTAAAGGGATATTAAACTATTACATTTCTAAATCTGTACCTTTAGGTAACAAGTGTAAAAAAATTAGGTCCACTCCTGCATGGCTTAATGCTCAGGTAAAAAGGGAAATGGAAAAAAAGAAAAAGGCTTTTAAAATTTTGAAAACAGAAGGCACAGAACAGGCTTACAGGGAGTACAAAAGCTCTAATAAAGAGTGCAAAAAAGCAATTAAACTAGCTAAAATAGAAAATGAAATACGGATTGCCGAACAAAGCAAGTCCAACCCCAAAATGTTTTTTAAGTATATAAATGGTAAAAAGATGAGGACTGAGAATGTGGGACCATTAAAAAATGGGGCTGAGGTGGTTGTAGAGGATGCCGAAAAGGCTAATCTGCTAAACCGTTTTTTTACATCGGTTTTTACTGTTGAGAATCCTTGTCCTTACAGTAGGGATTGTAATAATATGCAGGGAAGAAATGAAGAGTATTCACATTGGCTAACAGAGGATATGGTACGGAAACAATTAGACAAAGTTAATATCAATAAAGCGCCAGGACCAGATGGATTGCATCCTCGGATTTTAAAAGAGCTTAGTTCAGTTCTAGACCATTGTTTCTCATCTTTTCAGATTCGCTTTTGTCTGGGGATGTGCCGCTGGATTGGAAAAAAGCCAATGTAATACCAATATTCAAAAAAGGTAGTCGTTCACAGCCTGGTAACTATAGACCTGTAAGCCTAACATCAGTGGTAGGGAAAGTGATGGAAACTTTGTTAAGGGATCATATCCTTGACTTTGTCTCAAGAGATCATCTTATAGTAGTAGTCAGCATGGATTTATGAGAAATAGATCATGCCAGACAAATTTAATTGGTTTTTATGAAGAAGTGAGTAAGAAGTTAGATTCAGGCACAGCAGTGGATGTGGTATATTTGGATTTTGCAAAAGCTTTTGATACTGTGCCACATAGGCGACTAATGTATAAACTGAGGACTGTTGGCCTTGAAGAAAACATTTGTTCATGGATAGAGAACTGGTTATTGGACCGCAAACAGAGAGTGGTGGTTAATGGAGCTACATCTATCTGGGCTAAAGTTCTAAGCGGAGTGCCTCAGGGTTCTGTACTGGGGCCGCTTCTGTTTAATCTGTTTATAAATGACTTAGAAGGGGGCATTGAGAGCAAGGTCTCTGTGTTTGCTGATGACACTAAACTATGCAGAGCTTTGGAAACTTCCAATGATGTGCAAGTGCTGCAAACAGACCTAGATAGATTATTAAAATGGGCAGTAGAATGGCAGATGAGATTCAGTTGATAAATGTAAGGTGATGCATTTGGGATATAATAATCCCTGTGCCACCTACACCATAAATATCTCTGTGTTAAGTGCATCTGTAATGGAAAAAGATTTAGGGGTTCTGGTAGATAACAGACTTTGCTATAGCAAACAATGCCAGGTAGCAACGGCTAGAGCTAGCAAGATATTGTCTTGTATAAAAAGGGGAATAGATTCAAGAGAGAAAAATATTATTCTCCCTCTTTACAAGGCACTGGTAAGGCCTCATTTGGAATATGCGGTGCAGTTTTGGAATCCCATATACAAAAGGGACATCTTGGAAATTGAGGCAGTTCAGAGAAGGGCAACTAAATTAATAAGGGGAATGGAGGGGCTTGAATATGCAGGCAGATTAGACAAGTTGGAGAAGCGATGTTTGCGTGGGGACGTGATAACCTTATACAAATATATTAATGGCCCATACAATGAACAGGTTATATGAGAGGACATGTGGACATCCTTTAACCCTTTCCCTGCCACAGATCGTATATTCACGATCTGTGCAGTGAATGCACAAACTGCCACAGATCGTGAATATACGATCTGTGGCTTCCCCCCTCCCCAAAAAAATTTGCCCCCCTCTAGCCGCGATCGGGGGGCAGCATTCGACTGCCCCCCTACCCCCCTTGATCCCCCCTCGGTTTGGTCCAAATCCGAGGGGGGGATCGGGAGAAAACAGTACCTTAATGCTGCATCAGCCGGTCCCACGAGGAGGAGGTGAGGAGGAGCTGTTCTGCAACGGAAAGGGAGACCCCGGTGACTCACAGAACTTCCTCCTTCACCGGGGTCTTCCCTTGAAACTGTACTCTGCCCCTGGTGGTCTAGTTGAGGTACTGCAGCCTGATCTCAATTTAGATCATGCTGCAGTCCCTGTATAGCACAAGCTGTCAAGCTGACAGCTGTACTATACATTTTGTGAATGGAACTCAAAGTTCCATTCACAAATAGGATTTTTTCTAAGTCTTTGCTACTTAGCGAAGACTTGGAATAAAAATGGGTACAGAGATCAAAATTTGGTGATCACTTCTGATCACCAAATTATTGATCTTTGCCAATGAATGAAAAATCACTTCCTGGAAAATGATTTCCGGGAAGTGATTTTTCCGATCGGATTTCGAATTGGAAAACAGGCATTTATGCCCGTATTCCAAGTTCGGTATCATTCCCTAAGATGATTTGATGATCATCTTTGGGAATGATCCCCCCAAAAAAAGGGAAAATGCCCACAAAAAAAAATTCTTAAAGTGATACGCACACCCTTTTTTTTTTACCCTAAAACTATAAATTAGCAAAACACTTAATTCGTTTTATTATTGCAACCAATAAAGTTTTATATAGTACATTACATTTGTTTCTGTTATATGCATTGACAATTACTAGTAGATATTCGTAGATTTATGGTTATTGGTTCATTTCTGCAGATTCATATTAAACTTTTTTAAATACTTAATCAACATTGCTGTCCTGAAGTCCATTACCTTTTGGGGTGGTCTGCGCCCCCCATCTGCCCTGCCGCCCCAGATCACACCAGCCAGGTCCCTCCCTTCCGTAGGAGGTCTTATGGGGTCACTGTTTCTGGAGATTCCATCCAGTGGTTCCAGATATTTATAAACTTGTTCTCGCAGCCTCTGTGCTTGTATATTATCCTGATCATGGGTATATCTTCATTGATTAGTCTTATGCGCGGACCGGCAGACCGGTCATCGCAGGGTGTAAACATTCGGTTGGCATGGCAACCGGGCCATTGACAGGAACAGGCTGGGTGTGAGGGCCCAGGCAGCACGGCTGGGGATGGTAAGCATTCTGGTTGCTAGGAAACGGGCAGTTGATAGTAAACATTCTCATTGCTATGGCAACGGGGGGTAGCTACAGGTAAACAGTCTGGATTTCTTGTAACCTGATGGTTGTTATGGTAGCCCTTGCTGTTTGTTATGGTGCGCGACACACTTCTTTATTCTAGTCCCGTTAATGGGTTGCCTTGCTCCTTACACATGCGTGCTGGGCGAAAAACCTAAAAGTTTCTCCGAGAGGGGGGGGGCCATTGATGACGACTGAAAACTACCGAATTTCGTAGATCACAAGTGTTGAGATTCGAGAAATATATGGTTTGTGGGGGTTTTGTTTTGTGGGGCCAAAATTGCAGACTGTTCAAACCGATTTGACTGAATATTTTTTGCTGTTTAACTGAGCCATGTGCATTGTTCACTTTGGTGTCCTTTTGCTTCCACGTCCACGTGTGTAAACCACACATAGGCATATACCGGTTGATGCAGACATTTGGGAGATTGATATTTAGTAGCTTTTTTTTAGCATTCATGGGGTTTTGGGCATGTCTCTTTTCTACCTTTTGAAAGTTGTTTTTGTTCATTTTTTTTTCAGACAAAATGCGAATTTTCTTTCCACTACGAAGAACTGCTCGCCCCACACCATGCGATGGTATGGAATTAACAAACTAACACGTTACGTAGCTGAGAGGTATGTAATCGCTGACAATATATAGTTTTTGGCAGGGTATTTCCAATTTGAGGGGTGTTCAGATTTGAAATCTGGGAAAATGCTGTTATTGGACTCACTGCCACATATGTTTTAATTTTGACCTTCCTTCCCAACGTCACGTACATGTGTGGTCACCACACATATGGCATAATACGTTTGGATTCATGGACAATTTAGGAGATTATATTTGGGTAAGTTTTTACATTACAGGGGTTTTTTGTGTGATTTTGTAACTTTGAAATGTATTTTTCTCGATTTTATCCAGAAAATTGTGGGAGAATTTGGAGATTGATATTTTAGTGCTTTTTTTACATTCCATGGGGGTTTTGTGGCATGATTTCTAACCTACTTTTGAAGTTGTTTTTGTTCTTTTTTCAGACAAATGGCGAAATTCTACGAGTAACTGCGCGCCACTACCATAGATGTATGGAATGACAACGAAACCTTTTTACAGTGCACATACTGAATGGTGTGTAGACTTAGGAGATATATAGTTGTGTGGGGTATTTCTGATTTATCAGGGTGTTTTGTTGGAAAAAACTGCAGCTGTCCAATCGGATTTGGGCTAAATATTTTACGCTGTTTCTGCCATGTGCATTGGTCCCTCACATCGTGGCTTTTTTCGCTTCCACGTCCGCGTGTGTAACCATCACATTATATGATACCGTTTGATTTCAGGACACTTTGGGAGATTTAATTTTGTAACTTTTTTTTAGAATTCCGGGGTTTTGGGGCATGATTTCTACTTTTTGGAAGTTGTTTTTTGTTCATTTTTTGCAAAAGTGCGAACTTCTAACGAAGAAACTGTGCGCCCACACATCTGATGGTATGAATGACAACTACCGTGCTACATAAGCTGAAGGTTGTTAGATTTCAGGAATATTAGTTTTGGTGGGGTAGTCTTTTGAGTTGGGGGGGGTTTTGTGGAAAAAACTGCAGACTGTTCAAATATACCAACTGGGCAATTTTTTTTTGTTTGCTTGCACTGACATTTGGCACTGGTCACCTCTGGGTTAGTTGGTAATGCCATGTCCTCTGGGTTACCCAATTGAATGGGCATACCGTTTTATATTATTTCGGGGAGGTGGATAGGCTCTTTCTATTGAGATGCGTTTGAACTTTCTCCACGTTTTAGCTGAAATGCGCCTTTGATTTTGATCTCTGATTTTACAGTTGAAGGAAAAAAAGGAAAATGTAGAGAAGTAACTTACAATTTGGACGAAGAGCTGCGTCCGGGTTATCTTGCCGTCTCTGGCATTTTGATCTAACCTAACCTCACTCGTAAATATCCTGTGGGTTTGTAGTTTCTAAAATAAGCTCTACTTGTGGGGATACTGTTTAGATATTGGTAGATTATTCTATGTTAACTGTCCGTAGTGTTATACATTTTTAATTTGGTGTATATTCTAAAGGAGGTGCAGTTTTAGTTTGGGGGGGGTCTCCTGTACAGGAAAAGGTCCGGGTACCTACCTATATTCTGGTATCGTTGTACTCGGGAGTATCTGACTTTTAGAACAACGTAAAGATTTTTGTGGCGTAACCTTAAGATACTATATAGTAAAAATGGGAAAAATCCATGAAAATTTCAAATATTTCATTTTTCTTTTTACATATTTTTAGACCACATAATTCCAGTAAACATTTCCAGAAAAGTACAAAATTGTTGTTTACCACATGTGTTAAAGTACACTTTGTGCTAAAAAAACAACTGGATAATTTCTGATTTCCTGCAAGTTTTCCTACTTGTAAAATAGTCTAAAGCGATTACAGGACAAAAATCCTGAAAATTCTTCTGGAGTTAAACGCAAAAAAAATGAAATCCTCCTGAGTGAAAGTTAAGGCTTGGAAAAAAAAGTTTCCTCTCAGTTAGGAAAGGTTTTCTTTACAGTGAGAGTGAAACTGGGAACTGTCTTTCCGCAAACTGTGGTAATGGCAACAGTTCATTAAATAGCTTTAAAAAGGCCTGATAAGTTTCTACAAACTAAAAAATATTGGAGAATTACTGGTATTAATGCATATAGAATCTGGTTGATCCAGGGATACTTTCCGATTGCCGTTTGGTAGTCAGGAAGGAATTCCCCCCCTTTTTAGCTGTTTTTTTTTTGCCTTCCTCTGGATCACTGTTTGGTAGGTTAAAAAAAAAATGGGGTGTGAATAGGTTGGACTTGATGGACGTATGTCTTTATTCAACCTTAATTACTATGTTACTAGCTGTCCGCATGTTTGTACAAACAATGTTACTAAAGGTATCCATTTGAACTACAGTGCAGGTGATTACCCTTCATTGCTTGCATACATGTCTAATTCTTTTTTTTTTTTTTCTTTTTTTTTTTTTAATTCGTTTTATATGCACCAATAAGTTTTATATAGTACATACATTGTTTTCTGTATATCATTGACAATTACTAGTGATATTCGTAGATTTATGGTTATTGGTTCATTTCTGCAGATTCATATTAAACTTTTTTAATACTTAATCAACTTGCTGTCCTGAAGTCATTACCTTTGGGGGTGGTCCTGCGCCCCCCATCTGCCCTCCGCCGCCCCAGATCACACCAGCCAGGTCCCTCCCTTCCGTAGGAGTCTTTATGGGTCACTGTTTCTGGAGATTCCATCGTGGTTCCAGATATTTATAACTTGTTTCTCGCAGCCTCTGGCTTTATATTATCCTGATCATGGGTATATCTTCATTGATTAGTCTTATCCATGTTCTGATTTTGGGTTTTTTGTGGGAGAGCCATTTTAATACTATTGTTTTTCGGGCATAGAATAATGCTGCTTGTATAAATTGTATTTCGTGGTTTGACCAAGTATCTGTCTCAGGGACCCCAAACAGGCACAAAAGTGGTGTGGGTTGAATAGGTTGGGTGGTGAGGTGACCCAAAAATCGTATGACCCTTCTCCAGAACTGCGCTACCCCTGAGCAGTGCCATATTAGGTGCTCAAAGTCCGCCTCCAGTTGCCGGCATTTGGGGCATTCAGATTTTTTATTGTGATCGAAGTGTCTTATTTGTCTGGGTGTGTAGTATGCCTGGTGAATAATTTTATATTGTATCAATTTATTGTTTACAGACGGTGATGCTACAGTATGTGAGTTGGTTATCTCTTGCCACTGGTCGTCTTCAACAATTCCCAGGCAATCGGCCCATTTGGATTGTATATGTGTTATGATAGCCTGTGATTTGGTTTGCACTAGGTGGCTGTATATTTTTGAGATCAGTCCCCGCGGGCCCTGGGTGCGCACAACCCCGATTATTGGGTGTCTGGATATAGTTGCCATCTTTCCTCTCAAGCAGGTCCTGAGTGCATGACTGAGTTGCAGGTATCTGTAGTGCATTTTGTTGGGGATGTCATAGGTGGTTTGAAGTTCTGTGAATGGAATTATATTTTGGTTTTGTATTACTTGTTCAAGAGTTTGTATACCAAGAGTTTCCCATTGTGTTGCTCCTGACAGTCCGTGTATATTGGGTAGGGTTTTGTTGTGCCATATTGGTGTGTGGTCGTATGGGCCCTGTAGGTTAAGTAGTTTGTTTGTGTTGTGCCATATTTTGTGTGCCTGTTTGTGGAGAGGGGTACCTTGTCCGATTATGTGCGGTTTTGGGTTTTCTATATATGCCATGAATGGACCGGTGAGATATTCGGTCATCATCCTATCTGATATAGTTGGGGGGGGCTCGGGTCGGGTCCAACAACCTAGATACCTTAGTTGTGATGCCCAGTAGTACATTTGGAGGTTTGGCAGGGCCAGTCCTCCCATATGTTTGGGTGCTTGTAGTTTGTTGAGACTGAGTCTGGCTTTTTTATTATATATATATATATATATATATAAAGGAATAGTCCTGAGCACACCTCACTTAATCAATTTGAAAATTAAACATTTTTTAGAGGTGGGCCACAATATTAAAGATTTTAAGTTCACTGGCATAGACCATATTCCCAAACCCAAAAGAGGGGGGAACAGATCCCAATTACTATTTACAATTAGAAGCTAAATGGATCTGGTCCCTAATACTATTCAGCCTCATGGCCTAAATGAAAACTGCCACTACGATGCTTTCTAAGTGACAGATAGAGATTATTATTATATGCTTTCATTGAATTGAGACAATTGTACAAATTATTAACACAACCATTATTTATTATCCTAGTTCTTGTTATCATATGCCCAAAAATTTTTTTTAGCAAACAAGAATTTTTGTACCCACTATATTTTATCTGAGACCCGTGCACTTTATAACCTGAGGTTTCACTTAAGTCAACACGATGTTGATATATGCTATTTATTGTATTTATTGTATTTTTTGTATTACTTGCACTAAACATATGTATTGATTTCATTGCACTATTTCACTTTAAGCCACAGACTAAAGGTGTGGCTGTAAATTGGCCAGGAGAGGCGTGCCGTTCACGGATTGGTTTACTCACTCATGTGGAGGTGGTCTATATTTGCACTTTGAATCATATACGACTATTGTTTGGCTTGAGAAAGGCCCCAGACACAGGGCCGAAACGTTGCCGTTTGTATATTGAATACAGTTTATCAGACCCAGGAGTGCACCGTGCATACTTACTTACATATCGTTCCAGATTGGTAGCACCCGGCAAGAAACAATAGCTTCAAGCGAGTGCCTGTGACTTTGATGTTGTATATTTATATTATTGGGATACCTGATCCTATACAGAGCACCGCTAGCAGATTTACACACGCCATTTACTAATATGGATGAGTTGAGCCAACCATTGGGGTATGCGATACTTGGCAAGTCACAGAAGGATGCCAACGAGTACTGTGGCGGGGAACTAGCACAGACTTTGTGTCTACTACTAACATTAAAGATGTCATGTCTGAAAGTGTACGCCTCAATAAGCGTATGACGATCTGGACCTGCATGGTTTATTTCTCTCAGACTATTATAGAAATAACAATTCCACGAGGCTTTCCATTAATAACATACCTACAATAGGCCGCAATAACACTGATTTCTGCCAGGTACCGTGGTTGAATAGATGTTCAATGAGCTGATGATCCTGGTGGTGGAGGAGGTGCCAGGGAATTGGAAGATGTAGAGAAAATTGGCTGCCTTTGAAAGCAAACATAAAGATATTCTAAATTTGGAGGAACATAAAAGCCCTGAATAAACATTTCTGTGAGTGATACTTATAAAACCGATTTAATCCGATTCAAAAGACAGAAACGCAGAAAGTACAAAATGACTACGCGGAATCTAAAGTATATGGCTGGCTCACGGGGCATTATGGGAGATCTAGTACCCGTCCCAGGAGCCAATCGCGAGACGCCGCCCAAGAGAGTCCATTTGGTGAGCATCGCGAGAGCACCGAGCGGGGACAACATGGTGGAGATCGGAGGACGTCAAAGCGCCGTATACACGGGCGCGCGCGCGCGCGCGCACGCAGAACACCAATGGGGAACAAGGCTCCACACGGAAGTATACAGTGATTTTTTAGGACGGGGAATACAGAGGCAAGCGGAGAAAACTGTCAGAAGACGGAAGCGCTACCCAGTCAGAAGGGGAAACAACACCCGCGCGAGCAAGATGGAATTAATACCCATCTTTAACCTCTCCTCCAGACCTCTGAATAACAACGAACAGAAGATCCTACGAAAAGGTTTGTCATTTGTCCCCACCACTAACATGACTCATTCACCCACAGTAGACCTATATAAACTGAACGACAAATTGCCCTAAGGGAATGTTTTGCCAACCAACCACAAGGGGAAAGATGCAACACGCTCATTTAAAAAGCAAATTTGTCCACACAGCGCTAACCCCAATTGAAATGCTTCAATCAGGTGGTTACCACGGAGATTAACATTAGAAACGAGAGTGTCAAGTACAATATAATTTGACGAAGGATGATGGTCAGCACTTAAGACCCTTAAAAATGATCCCTCCATAGTAATAAGACCAGCAGATAAGGGAGGAGGGATAGTTATTATGAACTCTACATATTACCGCCAGGAATTACTTACTCATTAAACAATGAAATATCATGGAAGATTGGAGAGAGACCCTACCATGGACTACCAAAACAAATACATACCTGCATATTACGAGCAGTACAGGGTAATATTATCAAACAGGATTTGGGTGTTATTTATATCAAGAATTCCCAGTATGTCCGATTATATATACCCTCCCAAAAATACACAAGAATCCCAAGGAACCCCCGGGGCGTCCCATTATTTCAATGAGAGGGGGATTGTTGGAACCAGTGGGAAGTTTGTAGACAACATACTCAACCCATAGTCCAAAACCTCTCCACACACCTAGGGACACAAGGCCCTTATTTCAATCCTGAACGAGGTAACACTACCAGATGAATCTGACATCTGGCTGGTAACCATGGATATTACTAGCCTGTACACAAATATTTCCCATGACATGGGTCTAGGAGCAGTTAGAAATATTATCAATGAAACAGAACTGTGGCAATTATGCCTTTCAGAATTTTGTCCTGGATATGCTGGAAATCTGTTTAAAATACAATTTCTTAAATTTGAAAATGCATATTATTTACAGAAAATGGGTAAGCCATGGGGGCAGCCATGGCCCCGCATATATCAAATATTACAATGTACCAATATGAGATGCAACACATTTGTCCAAGTATGGTGATTTCTTATGTTTATCTACAGGTTCATTGATGACCTATTCTTTATTTGGCAGGGTCTCGCCAATCCCTGGAGGATATGTACCATAACCTGAAGATCTAAATTCACCAATTAGATTTACGAAAACTGTAAGTAATGACAAAATTGAATTCCTGATTTACGTTTGAAAAAGATGGCAACAGATTACACTAACTCATTATTTCACAAGGAAAGATAGGAATACTCTTCTTCACTACACAAGTGACACCCCATTGCATTTTAAGAACTCTTTACCTATTTCACAATTTTTAAGAGTTTTAAGATATTACTACCCAACCTGAATTCTTGGAAATTCAAATTAAAAAATGTGGGAAAAATTCGCCAATCGTGGCTATCCAAAAAACATACTCTTCCGAGCACTACAGAGAGCCAAAGCAAAATTTGAGGAAACACAAGATAGAGGACCCCATGTAACAAGAGTAATATTCTGGTGGAAGTTTCAAACATTCGCTATGGGACCCCGGATCAGGATGAGTATTTTAGATAATGGAACATTTTAACATCAGACAAAGTACTTAAATGTGTTGCCAAGAAAACCCTAATTGGATTAGAAGGGAAGGAATCTAAGAGACTACCTGGTAGACTACCTGTGTTTGAAGAGAAACCGAGGAGAGCATTGGCTACTCCAAACCAATGTCACCAAAGGATGTTTAAAATGCACTAAATTTACTTCATGTAAATTATATTCAGCTGGTAAACAATTTGTGAACCCGAGCAGATTCTCAACATTAACACAGAATAACATGCACTACCACCCATGTGGTATATATTTCATTGTCCCTGTAATTTAATATATGTGGGCAAGACAGTTTAGCACTTAGGCTGCGGATAGATGGCCATAGGTTGGCCATCAACAGCATTCAGAGATGGCCATACATCTAAACCGGTGGCCAAACATTTTTTAGAGGTGGGCCACAATATTAAAGATTTTAAGTTCACTGGCATAGACCATATTCCCAAACCCAAAAGAGGGGGAACAATCCCAATTACTATTACATTAGAAGCAATGGATCTGGTCCCTAAATACTATTCAGCCTCATGGCCTAATGAAAAATGCCACTACGATGCTTTCTAGAGTGACAGATAGAGATATGTATTATATGCTTTCATTGAATTGAGACATTGGTCAAATTATTAACACAAGCCATTATATATTATCCTAGTTCTTGTTATCATATGCCCAAAAAATTTTTTAGCAAACATAGAATTTTTGTACCCACTATATTTTATCTGAGACACGTGGCACTTTATAAACCTGAGATTTCACTTAAGACTAACACGATGTTGATATTATGCTATTTATTGATTATTGTATTTTTATTGCACTAAACATATGTATTGATATTCATTGCACTATTTCACTTTAGCCACAGACTAAAGGTGTGGCTGTAAATTGGCCAGGAGAGGCGTTTCGTTCACGGATTGGTTTACTCACTCATGTGGAGGTGGTCTACTCTATATATTTGCACTTTGAATCATATGCACTATTGTTTGGCTTGAGAAAGGCCCCAGACACAGGGCCGAAACGTTGCCGTTTGTATATGAATAAACAGTTTATCAAGACCCAGGAGTGCACCGTGCATACTTACTTATATATATATATATATATAATAATATATATATATATATATTCTTTTTGTTATACAGCAACCCACTGCTTATATCTCTTTGTTGCTGGTGCTGGTACTGACGGGGAATTGCTCTCCACCCCAAAATTGTACATGCAAAGAATAGTACCCGCACACAGTTTCAATTTTGCTTCAATTTATTGTCCACATATATAATGCGACGTTTCGAGATATACAACATCCCTTTCTCAAGCAGGACAAAAATATTTTTGTCCTGCTTGAGAAAGGGGATGTTGTATATCCTCGAAACGTCGCATATATATGTGGACATAAATTGAAGCAAAATTGAAACTGTGTGCGGTACTATTTCCTTTGCATATAATATATATATATATATATATATATTATATAATATTATATAATATTTAAAAGAGAATTCAACAAATGTGGTAGCACTCCTGGGTCTTAAGTTGAACATTTAAATTTATTAAGTGCAACATGCCAACATGATGTTGGCGTGTTGCACTTAATAATTTAAATTGTTCAACTTAAGACCCAGGAGTGCTACCACATTTGTTGAATTCTCTTATATAACCCCCGGAAGGCACCCGGGCATCCTACAGTAAGAGACGAGAGTGCTACCTTCTCTACACACGTTTTTTTATATATATATATATTATATATATATATATATATATATATATATTTTATTTTTCCTCCTTTTGTAGGTAATCTATATTGTCCATACCAGGTTTTAACTCATTATCATTAAGCCCATCAATGACCATGCATTTTAAGCTGGCCAGCAATGCCCTAGCCTTTTAAAGTGCCAGGTCACCATACTTACCATACTTAGACATTATAGGAGTTGTATCTTGTGCTGCCAACGCCTGTCGGATAGAAGCCTGTTGATTGGCTATACGTTCCTTGAACACGGTTGTTGAGGTTTGTACCGTGTTAGCCATAAGTAGAGAAGAAAAATAGGCTGTGATACCTTTTATTGGCTAACTAGATAAAAAATTTAAGCAAGTTTTTCGGAGTCCTAAGCCTCCTTCATCAGGCTGGATGTAACAAAGAAACGGAATCACAAACATATATACACATTGCGCTGTTTTAGTTTTCTAATGCCATATAATATAGAGTTCTATAAATCTATAGATAGATTTCTCCTACAAAAGGAGCTAAATGGATACACTTATTGAAACACAGTCTCCAAAGGACTCAAGGAGCAGTGACTATTAAACTACTTTTTATAGCTTCCCACTATGGCTATATGCCCCCAACTTTAACTGGGTTATAGTGTTTCTATATACCTCAAATATTATCTCATTTGTAAGATGTTAACCTTTTTATCCTTTACACCACGTCTTTAGAATTTATGTGGTTTGTTCCATTATGTTAGCTTTTTGTGCACTTTGACTGTTGCAAAGTATTGCTTGCTGATTTTTTTTGTAACTATGTGTGTTTAACTACATTGGATTTCATTGTTTCTATTTTGGCTACTGCCTGGCCGTTGTTCATCTGTTTTTAATTGATGTTTTAATAGTCTTGATCTGGGTGTTTCTTACACATATCTCTGGGTATAAAGGGAAATTGTATAAGTGTATATGATATCCTGATGACGGCACGCTGAGTGTTGAAATGCGTAGATCGTGTATACGGTAAAATAAATATGATTTTTATAGACCCATGAGTGCAGGCTTTTCTACTGATATAAACCTATTTTTGGATATGCACCCGGGCATTTACTCTATTTGTATGGTGTGCTAACCTCATTGCTATGTGTCTCTCCAACAGTTGTCAGTCAGTGACACAAATGTGTCCAAACATTTACACCCTCCCTAAAATACAAAAAGATGCCATACGACCACCACCGTGCCAACCTATTGTGTTGGGAAGGGTCAGCATCCTTGGACCTTTAGGGAAGTACCTGGATAGGGTATTACAACTGTTGGTACAAGAAACCCCCTTATATCTTAAAGATACAGCCCATTTTTTATCTATCATCAAGGAGTGCCAGTTACCAAGCTCTGGTCATGTCTTTTTGGTTAGTATGGATGTAGCTAGCCTGTATATGTGCATCCCTGAGGGAATCTCAGCAGTTAGACAGTTAATTCTTACCTCTGAAGTGGGCACTGACAAACATTGTGATTTTTTGGTGGATCTTCTGCATTTGACATTAACATGTAACTACTTCAGATTTGAAAATACCTATTACTATCCCTGAATAAATACATTTCTGTGAGTGATACTTATAAAACCGATTTAATCCGATTCAAAAGACAGAAACTGCAGAAAGTACAAAATGACTACGCGGAATCTAAAGTATATGGCTGGCTCACGGGGCATTATGGGAGATCTAGTACCCGTCCCAGGAGCCAATCGCGAGGACGCCAGCCCAAGAGAGTCCAATTTGGTGAGCATCGCGAGAGCACCGAGCGGGGACAACAATGGTGGAGATCGGAGGACGTCAAAGCGCCGTATACACGGGCGCGCGCGCGCGCGCACGCAAGAACACCAATGGGGAACAAGGCTCCACACCGGAAGTATACAGTGATTTTTTAGGACGGGGAATACAGAGAGGCAAGCGGAGAAAACTGTCAGAAGACGGAAGCGCTACCCAGTCAGAAGGGGAAACAAGCACCCGCGGAGCAAGATGGAATTAATACCCATCTTTAACCTCTCCTCCAGACCTCTGAATACCAACGAACAGAAGATCCTACGAAAAGGTTTGTCATTTGTCCCCACCACTAAACATGACTCATTCACCACACAGGTAGACCTATATAAACTGAACAGACAAATTGCCCTAAGGGAATGTTTTGCCAACCAACCACAAGGGGAAAGATGCAACACGCTACATTTAAAAAGCAAATTTGATCCACACAGCGCTAACCCACAATTGAAATGCTTCAATCAGGTGGTTACCACGGAGATTAACAGTAGAAACGAGAGTGTCAAGTACCAATATAATTTGACGAAGGATGAGTGGTCAGCACTTAAGACCCTTAAAAATGATCCCTCCATAGTAATAAGACCAGCAGATAAGGGAGGAGGGATAGTTATTATGAACTCTACATATTACCGCCAGGAATTACTTACTCAGTTAAACAATGAGAATATCTATGGAAGATTGGAGAGAGACCCTACCATGGACTACCAAAAACAAATACATACCTGCATATTACGAGCAGTACAGGGTAATATTATCAAACAGGATTTGGGTGATTATTTATATCAAGAATTCCCAGTATGTCCGATTATATATACCCTCCCAAAAATACACAAGAATCCCAAGGAACCCCCGGGGCGTCCCATTATTTCAATGAGAGGGGGATTGTTGGAACCAGTGGGGAAGTTTGTAGACGACATACTCCAACCCATAGTCCAAAACCTCTCCACACACTTAAGGGACACAAGACACCTTATTTCAATCCTGAACGAGGTAACACTACCAGATGAATCTGACATCTGGCTGGTAACCATGGATATTACTAGCCTGTACACAAATATTTCCCATGACCTATTTCACAATTTTTAAGAGTTTTAAGATATTACTCCAAACCTGAATTCTTGGAAATTCAAATTAAAAAAATGTGGGAAAAATTCGCCAATCGTGGCTATCCAAAAAACATACTCTTCCGAGCACTACAGAGAGCCAAAGCAAAATTTGAGGAAACACAAGATAGGAGGACCCCATGTAACAAGAGTAATATTCTGGTGGGAAGTTTCAAACATTCAGCTATGGGACCCCGGATCAGGATGAGTATTTTAGATAATTGGAACATTTTAACATCAGACAAAGTACTTAAAAATGTGTTGCCAAGAAAACCCCTAATTGGATATAGAAGGGGAAGGAATCTAAGAGACTACCTGGTTAAGACTACCTGTGTTTGAAGAGAAACCGAAGGAGAGCAATTGGCTACTCCAAACCAATGTCACCAAAGGATGTTTTAAATGCACTAAATGTACTTCATGTAAATTTATGTCAGCTGGTAAACAATTTGTGAACCCACAGAGCAGATTCTCAACATTAAACACAGAATAACATGCACTACCACCCATGTGGTATATATTATCATTTGTCCCTGTAATTTAATATATGTGGGCAAGACAGATTTAGCACTTAGGCTGCGGATAGATGGCCATAGGTTGGCCATCAAAACAGCATTCAGAGATGGCCATACATCTAAACCGGTGGCCAAACATTTTTTAGAGGTGGGCCACAATATTAAAGATTTTAAGTTCACTAGGCATAGACATATTCCCAAACCAAAAGAGGGGGGAACAGATCCCAAGTACTTATTACAATTAGAAGCTAAATGCAGATACTGGTCCCTAAATACTATTCAGCCTCATGGCCGACAATGAAAAAGCCACTACGATTTGTTTTAAAGAGGACAGAATAGAGATAGTTTATAGCTTGCAGGAATTGAGACAAAATTGGTCAAATATCTAACACAAGACCGGCCATATATATTATCCTAGTTCTTGTTATATATGCCCCAAAAACTTTTTTTTAGCAAACATCATAGAATTTTTGTAACCACTATATTTTATCTGAGACACGTGGCACTTTATAAACGAGATCTTTCAATTAAGACTACACGATGTTGATATTATGCTATTATTGTAATTATTGTATACTTGCATTAACATATGTATTGATATTCATTGCACTATTTCACTTAAGCCACAGACTAAGGTGCTGGCTGTAAATTGGCCCAGCGAGAGGCGTTAGTCCCGGATTGTTTACTCACTCATGTGGGGTGGTATACTATATAATTTGCCACTTTGAATCATATGGCACTTTGATTTGGCTTGCAAGAAAGGCCCCAGACACAGGGCCGAAACGTTGCCGTTTGTATAGTGAATAAAAAGTTTATCAAGACCCAGGAGCACCGTGCATACATTATATCTAGATTTATATTATTATAATTATATATATATATATTCTTTTTGGTTAACAGCCCACCACTGCTTATATCTCTTTGTTGTGGTGTTGGGCGGTACTGACGGGGAATGGAATTGCTCTCACCCCCAAAATGTAAATGCAAGGAAATAGACCGACACACAGTTTTCAATTTTGCTTCAATTGATGTCCACATATATAATGGACGATTTCGAGGATATACAATCCCCTTTCTCAAGCAGCCAAAAAACTTCTGACCAAAAGACAAAAATATTTTTTGTCCTGCTTGAGAAAGGGGATGTTGTATATCCTAGAAACGTCGGATTATATAGTGGACAATAATCCGAAAGGCCAAAATTGAAAAATGTGTGCGAGGTCTATTTCCTTTGCATATATTTATCTATATATATATATATAATATATATATATATATATATATATATATATATTTAAAAGAGAATGCAACAATGTGGTAGCACTCCTGGGTCTTAAGTTGCCAACATTTAACTTTATTAAGTGCAACATGCCAAACATGATGTTGGCGTGTTGTTGCACTAATTAATAAATTTAAATTGCTTCAACTTAAGACCCAGGCAACGTGCTACCACATTTGTTGAAGTTCTCTTTATAACCACGGGGGAAGGAACCGGGCATACCTACAGTAGAGTACGAGGAGTGCTACCTTCTCTACACACGTTTATATATATTATATATATTTATTATATAGATATATGTATATATATAATATCTATACATATATATATATATATTAGCCTCCTTTTGAGGGTAAATCTTATATTGGGTCCATACCAGGTGTTAACTCATTATCATAAGGCCCATCAAATGACATTGCATTTAAGCTGGCAGCGAATGCCCTAGACTTTTAAGTGCCAGAGTCACAATACTTACCATACTTAGACATATGGAGTGTATCTGTGCTGCCAACGCCCTGTGCGATTTAGAAGCTGTTGATTGGCTATACGTTCCTTGAACACGGTTTCGAGGTTAGTACCGTGTTAGCCATAAGTAAGAGAAGAAAAATGGCTGTGATACCTATTTATTGGCTAACTAGATAAAACAATTTAAGCCAAGTTTTCGGGAGTCCTCAGCCCCTTCATTAAGGCGGATTGTACAAAAAGAAACGGAATCACAAACATATATACACATTGAACGCTGTTTTAGTCTCTAATGCCATATAAGTATAGAGGTCTATAATCTATAGATAGATTTCTCCTACAAAAGGAGGCTAAATGGATTACACTTATTAGAAACACCAGTCCAAAAGGGATCAAGGAGCAGTGATATAACTACTTTTTATAGACCTTACCACTAGGCGATCATGTCCCAACTGTAAATGGGTTATAGTGTTTCTATATACTCAATATATCTCATTTGACGATGTTTACCTTTTATATCGTGCTTACACACGTCAGTTTTAGGATTTATGTGCGTTGCTTCCATTATTTACTTTTTGTGCACTTGATGTGCAAAGTAGTTATTGCTTGCCACCTGATTTTTTTTGCTAACTATTTGTTTAACGACATTGGATTCATGTTTCTATTTGGTACTGCCTTGGCGTTGCTTCATCAGTTTTAATTGAGTTTTAATAGTCTTGACTGGGTGTTCTACACATATCTCTGGGCTATAAGGGGAAATTGTATAAGTGTATATGATATTCCCTGATGACGGCACGCTGAGTGTTGTGAAAATGCGTAGATCGTGTATTACGGTACAAATAAATATGATTTTTATCCAGCACCCATGAGGGCAGGCTTCTTCTACTGATTAAACCTATTTGGATCTGAACCGGGGCATTACTCGATTTGTATGGTGTGATAACCTCATTTGCTATTTGGGTTGTGCTTTTCTCCAAACAGTTGTCAGTCAGTGGACACAATGTTCCAAAACATACACCCTCCTAAAAATACAAAAGATGCCATACGACCACCACCGTGCAAACCTATTGGTTGGGGAAGGGTCAGCATCCTTGGACCTTAGGGAAGTACCTGGAGGTATTACAAACTGTTGGTACAAGAAACCCCCTTATATCTTAAAGATACAGCCCATTTTATCTATCATCAAGGAGTCCAGTTACCAAGCTCTGGTCATGTTTTTGGTAGTATGGATGAGCGAGCCTGTATAGGTGATCCCTGAGGGAAATCTCAGGCAGTTAGACAGGAATTCTTACCTCTGAAGTGAGGCAACTGACAAACATGTGAGTTTTTGTTGGATCTTTGCAGTGGACATAAACATGTTTGTAAATACTTCAGATTTGAAAATACCTATACCTGCGGCCTCTGGTCCAGCCATGGGAGCTGCCATGGCTCGGGCATATGCAATATATTTATACATTTATAACAACAACATGTTGACAAGATATGCTGCTAATATATTCTGTACCGGAGCTTCATGGATGATATTTTCTTGATATGGCAGGGGAAAATCGCACTGTGTCAATGATCCAGACTTGAATACCCACTGACTCACTATCCAGATGACATTACAAGCCACAGCAAGAAAGAATTGACTTTCTGGATGTCTCCATACAGGTAATTGATGGGAAACTACAATATAGCCGTTTAGTAAAGCAACAGACGGAACTCTTTACTACCTATAGGATTTCCATCCACTCCATTTAAACAATCATTACCTGTTCCACAATTCTGCAGGGTCTTCACGAAATAATCCAACACACAATGTAGGACACTCCGATTGCTGGAAGTGGGAACAGTTTATCCCAGAGGGACGATATCACAATACATGTGTTAGATAAAGCTTTATGAATAAATAAAAACCCCTAAGGACAACTGTTTGTTTGCCACTACAAAATTCAATACATTAGAGGAACCCAATCAAAAAAGGCAATAAAGTTCAAATTGGAATGTCCTGTTATCGACCAAAAATTGAGGAAATGCTTGCCTGATCATCCCCTTATTGGCTTCAAAAGGGGGTTAAAAATGTTAAAAGACCTATTGGGTTCAAACAGGGGACCCCCCATTCATGTATGGAACCTGCAACCACTTTGTCTAAAAATGAACAGGCTGCTTTAAATGTACAAGGGTGCCTCTTGTGAACATATGAAGACAGGGTATCCTTCACCCATCACAAAGGAAGCGAACAAAATTTCATTAACATAGAATAACAACCCATTTATTATTTGTGACTTGTCCCTGTGGTCTCTCTTAGGAGACAAGGACTGGAATGATGATCGACTGAGAATTGATGGACATAGACCGCTTTACACGCCTACAGAGACAATAAAACAGCAAAACAGTTGCGAAACATTTCTGACAAGTGGGCCATACCATCAAAGACTTTAAATTACATTGCCATGACCAAGACCAGTCCTAAAGCAGGGTGGGGACGGATCTAAAAGACTACTCAACGTGAAGCATTACTGGATAAAAGACTCCAAATAACTTTGAACCCTATGGGTTTAAATGTAATATTGATTCATTTACTGTTTTGTGGATGAAAATAATAGCAGTAGCAGAATAATTTTATGTGATTGCAATGAGGGTAATACACTTAAACTCATTAGTTTTAATTCTAATTCGAGTGTAGCAATCAATAGGTCACTATATATCAGCATGTGGTACAAGTTAAGAGGAGGCAATAGTAAGTATAGAATGAATTAGTCTGTTGTTAACAATACGATATTTTAGGTAATTTTAAGTCTGTTAAATCATGGACCACAATCAGGTTCACTATGTACATTTTTTACACACCACACATTTTAATATTTATTATGTTTTAGATGTGAATTGTCAGTTTGCTATTTATAGAAGTCGGCTTAATTACCTTTATTGTATGGCGCATGCACATGACACTTTATATAAATTAGACACTTCAGTGATTAGCATACAGGGAGATTCAATAAAAGTTATTATTGTTTAAAAATGGTGCTAATTTTGCCCCAACCAATAGGATGTTAGTTTTCAAATGTTAAAATAACACTTGATTGGTTTGGGCAAAATTAGCACCATTTTAAACAATAAAACTTTTATTGAATATTAACCCTGTTATTTGCATTTGTTAACTAGACTTTCAGTTTATACCCCGCTTATAGGGTTTTTAATGCATTTCGTGCTCATATGCGGTTAATTAGAGACCGTTAATTTGGTCCACAAGTACAAAACTCATGACACACTTTGAAGGCTTATAAGGCTTATAAAGTTTGTCACATTGTTGCACCAGATTGGCGTGATAAATTGTCCATGTTTAAACGACCGAAAATTGCCCTTTGTTGCACCGTGGTTGATTATTTTCATGTACTTGGAAAAAGTTCCTTGTGGCACCGGTATTTCCCCACATGATAATTATTGAGAAGATTTTGGCGTAAGCACCAGGCAACTATAAAACCCACTGGAGAGCAGTTTGCCTGTTAAAGATATTATTACCGTATATACTCGAGTATAAGTCGAATTTTTCAGGTTTTAAAATTAGCATGAAAACCTAAACCTCGGCTTCATACTCGGGTCAAGATCGCTCAATTTTTGCCCCTCCACAAATCTTGCAACCCCCCATTACAGATAGTAACCAGAGGGGTGGCAGCTGGTAACTGCATAGAAAGTTACAGGAGCTGATGTGCCTTTACCACTCCTGCTTCCTGTATTCTGGCTGCTGGACTCAATCAGCACTGTCAATGGCTGCTGTAAAATCGATAGCTCTCCTCGTTTGGGGCAAAAAAAAAAGCTGCTAGTACAGTGCAAAGAACAGCTGAAAAAACTTACAACTCTCAGGGACCATTTTTTAACTAGTGGGGTCAGAGAATCCTAACTATATGGGTGTTTTTGTCAGAGTTCCCTTTACTATATGGGGGTAAGATTGGGGCCCTTACTAAATGGGGTTCGGAGAAGTGTAAATGATGGTAAGCTATAAAAAGTTTACTGAACCTTGCCACCCACATGTTAGAACTAAACTCCAGCAACAACCGCAATGCTGGGAGTTGTAGTTTCAAACATTGAGTGCCAAGGAATTGGGGGTTACTGGTACTGATTTGGCTTATACTGTACAGGTGATTCATGTATGGGAATTCTGCCTGGACATTTAAAGGGCCGGCAAACTAAAGCCTAAAAACAACACAAATTAGAGGGCAGTAGTGGTGATAATTTTCTTACCTGACTTATAATCGAGTCAATCAGTTTTACAAATTTTACAGTAAAAAATAGGTACCCTTGACTTATACTCGGATCGACTATACTCGAGTATATACGGTTCAAAAAAGTTGTGTGACACAAATTTGTTAGTAAAATTGTTCTTCTGGTGACAATTATTCAGATTCATATGGAATTAATGCAAGAGCTTTATTAGCATAAAAAGGTAAATTGATTACAAAAAAATATTTTCATTATCTTTAAGCATTGTCACAAAGAGTGATCAGCTAACTTTATTCCAGTATAGTCAATCTAGGCTCGCCTGAAGGTTTTTGATTGAATGAGAAAATTTGAAGTTGCTCCTAAAATTAATTGGAATTATAAGGGCCAGCTCACTGCTATATGAGGGCAAGACCAGAAGAAGTGAGTGAAATCATTTTCACTTATGCTAGCAGTAGTTACATCCAAAAGGAATTCTGCAGACACCATTAATTGCATCAAACAATGGCCCTCACATACAAGAAATAGCTGCATGAAGATTGCCACCGAAAGATTAATTTAAAAAAAAAAAAAAAATGTATTAGAATTTTATAAATATTATACAATAAACAGTAAAATAAACTTGCAATATATGTCATATATTTCAGTGTCAATTACAATTTTAGTTATAACTATCAATCTTCACATAGTTAATAAATAATAGATGGAATTTGTCTTTTACAGTGGTTCAAATGCAGTGTTTGCCAATATTTACTTATTCCTTACATATTAGGTGTGGTAGGTGTTTACACAAATATCAATCAGACATCAGACATCGTTACAGGTTATGTTGTTGTTTTTTAAGTCATAATTTCCCACTTTCTAGAAATGTAATTATGTGTATTGTTTTGACCAACTCATATGTTTGATGACCGGTTTATACTATTTGTAATTTCTCTTATTGAGGGAATATATCAGATTTCCATTTGTTTGTTTTAGCTCGCCTTGTTAGCTTGGATAATAGTGAAATATCATAATTCGAATCCCGTAGCCGTCATCCCGCTGATTCTTCCAAATTTTATTTAATAGGAGCCATCTCAGGTTGGGCAATTCGGGATAGCTTATTAATTTTGATATCATTGAGGAAAATCTTTTTCCAAATTTATTTATGTTTTGGGCACGCCCACAGTATATGGATAATTTCCCTCCTGTCAACAGTTCTCTAACATAGCCCATGTCCATGTATCATCATTCCTTTATATAAAAATATTTTCCATTTTGTGGAGATTGCACTGAGTTTGTAGACTGTACTTATGTAGGTAGGGGTAGGCTAAAATAATCTATACATGGTTACAGTGCTATATTTGTAATATTAAAAAGGTTATTATAACATAATTAGTTATATTAATCTGTTCTAAATAAAGATATATAAGTGTGTAACAGTGTGTAAATGGCATATGAAATACAAATAAAAAAAGTACTCAACATACAATCTCCCCACGTTTAACGGACGGGTCAAAAAGCTTTAGAGTTATATCCTGCTGTATTGCATTGTGGGAGAGAGCTTCACATCCAAATCAAATGCAAGTTGTAGTGGGGAACGGTGTGGGCGTGGCAAATGGCACTGCTTTACTGAAGACTTTTCTTTTCCTTACAGGCTGCTTTTACTTAAGGGATCCTTTTGTTTTGGATTAGTCCCTGAAGGGCAGGTTCCTTCTTATGCTGGTAAGTGTCAAGTGTTATTTTTTGATTTAGTGTACAGTCTCTCTGTTCTCTCCAAATCTTCTCTCTCTGGTGTTGTCTCTCTCTCCTCTCTCTGTCTCTCAGTGGTATGTCTCTCTGGGTGTCTGTCTCACCTCGTCTCTCTCTCTCGCTCTGTCTCTCTCTAGCTCTGTCTCTTCTCTTGTGCTCTCTCTCTCTCTGTGTCTGTCTTTCTTTCTTCTCTCTGTCTCTTTCTCCTGTCTGTTCGCAGCAGCTGCTCAATATGATCGCTTCAGGTTAGTACACATTATTATAAATTGTACATTACTGTAATAGGGCGACGGTATTTATAGCAGCCAATAGGAATACCCCATATAAACAAGCACCAGGTTTTCTTACTGCCGTATGTGTGTAAACTACCAGCATCTAACAAACCCCTTTCCACATTGGTTGGAATCCAGTAAAATAAAAGCAATATGTTCGTTTAAACTGGGAGAGAAAGGCATTGGCCTATAGAATGGTGGGCGATCCCTGCTATTGCTAGGTATTGAGGACGCTGCTGTTCCTGCTGAGAGCCATGGGGATTAGCTGGAGAAGGAGTAGGAGTTAATGTGTGTACAGTATTGTATATATAACAACTGACAGCACCTGTCTGTTTCTCTTCCTTGGAAGGACGGAAACTAACGGGAATGGCTCGAAGGCCCGCGGAGCATCCCAACACTCGCGCGGGACATGGGAGCCTGGTTTTCGCCACGACGCGCCAAAAAACCCCGGAAGACGGAATACCAGGAAAGGCTCCAAGTGCCGCGGGAGGGAAGGTCATTAGGAAAAAACGGATCTAATACAAATAATTACACTGCAAAAATAACAGGCATTATGACTGAAAATAGGTCATTTAGATAGGGACTACCCTAAAATGGAGGGCCTTGTAAGTGGCGGTAGCTGGCCTAACACATATATTTAATCAATATATATAAAAAACTAACAATCCAGCAAATAAAACTAAATAAATTAAACAGCATAAAAAAACCTACTGTCCGACCGCCAACAGGCACACTTTTGCTAGTATATATATTATATATATATATATATATATATATCTATATATATATTTCTATATATATTATATATATTATATATATATATATATATATATATAAACCACAATAATGGTGTTAAATAGTATAATATCTTTCTATTTGTTCCCAGTGTGAAGCCACATTTTTGTTATATTTAATGGGGCTAGTATGGTTTGTTCTAATTGTTCTAATGTAAATATTTTGTTTATATCAGTGCCATTTGAGAATATTAGATGTAATTTGTAAGGATCATTTTACTGCTCAGTGATTATATACGGTAATATTGTGGTTACTTTTTTGTGCTATGTGGTTTTTCGAAAAATTTTGTAATTTCGTTTAATTGTGTTGTATATGAGGATTTTGGAAGTTTGTATAATAAGCTTTTTTATTTGGATATATTTATAATTGATTATAGTATTGGAAATTGTATTTAGTTTGTAGTTTGTTGTAAGGTGTAATTTCACTTCCTTGAGCTATTTCTGTAATGTTATTTCTTTGCTTTGTTCCAGGACTCTCAAAGAAAAGAAAGGAATCATCTCCTCTAAGTATCCAGGAGATCTATTGTTTAAGCTCTGGTATTGTTATATTTTTTAATTGTAGTCGTCCAGATTTTAAGGGCTGCATCTGGGAGTGTGTGTTTGTGGTTATGTTTTTTGTTTGGTTGAAAATAGATGGAGGAGAGAATTCCTCTAAGTTGAGTGATGTGGAAAAATTTTTTAGGTTTTTTCCAATTTCACCCACAATATTCTGTTCATCATTCAACTAGTTTTTGAGTGGTGGTTGAGATTAGTGCTGACTTAGTAGTAATCTTGAAATAGTAGTTTTTTTGTGTTTTATTTTTGTTTGGGAAGGTTCAATCCTCTGCTGTTTACTTTTTAGTGAGCCTGTCTAGGTTCACTCTGGTTTTTTGTTACTCCATATAATAAACTCCATATAATGTATGTTATTTGTTTAACATAACGACTTGGGAATATCTATAGGTAAAGTTCTCCATCGACCCTAGTGTAAATCCCCGTATATATTATAGATATTGGTCCCCCAGCCCCAACCGCCGTAATAGAATTCTTAGAAAGTGCTACCCTACAACACCCAGAACCAACACAGACTGGATAGTTACGTACCTGCCCTCTATCCTCCGGCCGTTCTGAGGCAGCCGGCAGCCGCCTCCTATGGCTGCCGCTCAGCCCAAATCAGGGACGCAGCTGCTGGTCCCGCCCCCTGCTTGCATTCCGTGCAAGCAGAGGGCCGGCAGTGTGGCCCAGAGGAAAGGGGAGGGTAAAGTTAACTATCGGGGGTACTTTCTAAGAATTCTATTTCGGCAGTTGGGGCTGCTATAATATATAAAAGTTTTGAAAAAAGGGCTGGACATTTGAACTAGTGGTTCATAGTGTGGTTTGGAATGTATTTTTAGAGGGGTAGACAGAATTGTATTCCTAAATATTTTAATTGTCTGTTTCCCACTAATAGGAGTGTGCCTCAGATGTTGTGCCGATATTTTGAATATTTATACCCAATATAGAGATTTGTTTTGTTTTACTTTATAGTTAAGACATATGCCTGTTAATGAATTCCTTCAGGAGTGTTTTAATTGTGTTTAACGATTTTTTTTCAAGGTTTGTTGTGAGCATTGAAACATTATCTGCGAATGATAATCTTATGTTCATGATTGTTATTTTTTTCCATGTTTATGTGTATGTGTTCTCTTATTGCCTGGGCGAAGGGATTCCATTAGTAGAGCAAAAAGTGTTGGCGACAAATGGACATCCCTGCCTTGTTCCAGTTGTGATTGGGATTATTTTAGATAACAAACCGGAGCTTAGAACATTGGCGTGGTTGTGCATATAGTGTAATATTGCTTGTTTGATTGTCCGGTTAATCCAAATTATCTTAGTACTTGGGAAAGAGATAGGTCCAAGGTATCCTATCCAAATGCCTTTTCAGAATCTGATAGTTAATAGGGTTGTCGGATTGATATTCTGCAAATTGGATTAAATTAAATATTCTTCTAGTATGGTCTGAGGTTTGTCTATCTGAATGAATCAAGCTTGGTATGTTTTATATAGCTGGAGGTAAGAGTGATTCTATTGTCGCTAGGGCATTTTAGACAGATAGATATATAGATATAACCACATATCTGTGTGGGAAGTTGAAATGGTCTAGATTTAACCTGTATGGTTCTCTACCAGGTTGGGTATTAATAGTTACTTTGTGCCTGTAAAGTTTCTTTTGGGAGGGATTGAAATGATGGTGCATAAAATTGAAAGTTTTTTCAATTGTCAGTTTTTTTTGGTATCCAGTATTTTTGAGGAAATTTCTATCGTATTCTGAGGTAGGTAAACTATCGAGCCTGGTGATTTTGTAGTTAAAGGGCACTATAGTGAAAAAAACAAAATTGCCCCTTGCCAAGGTTAACTTAATGTCCTCTGTGCTGCCTTAAGCCTACATCTTTGTCAGTGGACCTGTTAACCTATGGTGTTTCCCCCCTCCCCCTTCCCCTCTGTTACCTCCTCCACCCATGCAACAAGGATTATCATGTGACAGTAGGAGTTAATTTCAACATACTAAAAAAACCAAACCCACGCACAGTGGCCAATAGAAAGCAAGCTGTCTGGAGACACGGAAGCAAGAAGAAGGAGCAACAGTACCGTTTACGATCTCCCACGTTGTGACCCATTCATCAATCAGTGAAAGTATTAAGAAGGGGGTTAAGTGATCCTTATATCTGCCATTCAAAGCTACCTTCTCTCCCTGCTAATGCTGTTATCTCTATGTTTATTACAGAGCAGGAGGGGGGGATCACGTCACAGGGATTTGATTGACAGTTCAAGTCGGAGAAGAGGATGCAGTCACGTATCTCAAACTGGTGTATACTGGACAGGAGAATGAATCTGAAAAAAGTGAAGACACTCGGGGAGTGTGGGAATTATAGAACACATGAAAAGAAAGAAAAAACGTTTATTTTCCCACGATAGATGCCCTTTAAAAGGGTTTTCTTTGACTTGCGTAGATGTAGTAGTAAATGGGGTATTTAGAGTGTTGAGTTGGTTTGGTTAGTGGGGGAAAGTTAATTTTGTAAAAGGAGTTAATTGTTTCGTTGTTGTGGGGAGTGTTTCATCTTCCTTTTAAATTATATATGTGTAGTAATATGAGGCACATTCGTCTGCTATTTTTTGTGGGTTTATATTTTTGTTTTTTTCTTTATGGTTAATGTTGAATCGTACTTTTGCAGATCTTTTTTTAATTTGATGCTAGTGGTTGATGTTGGTTTGTTATTTAGAAACCGTATATGAGGGTACCTTTAGTCTATGACGGTGTTTATGGTAGTTATAGAGGCTTAGCTGCCATATAATTTGTTTTGTATTCGGTTTATTTTGTTTTGATTGAGTATCTTTATGAGGGTTATGTTATATATTGGTTTTCTTTTTTTCTATGATGCTATTGGAGTAAGGTACCTCTCATAAATGCCTATGTGCGTGAAAAGATCCATAACCTGATAATCAAGATGAATGGAAACTGATAGCGGTTCTGTGAACACGATTGAAATTCTGAAAATCGAATAAATCAGAAATTTCATTTCTCAATAGATGTTATTTTTTTTTATTTTTGTTTGTTGTGCTAAACAATAGTTCTGAAAAATCTGTTGGATCCATGGATTTGGAACAGTCAGTCCGAATTGAAAACCAGATTGGTTAAAAACGGGTTTATTCATACTCGAGTATTCCACTACTGACTTATGTGTTGTAATAGTGCAAGAGCTTTCTTCAATATTGAAACAAATGGCAGTGGTGCTGCATGATGTTATCAACTTACCGGCCGCAGCAACGCAATGACATGACAACATCATTGTGCCCGACAGTGAGAGGATTTTTAAAAGCCCCTTCTTTGTTCTGCCAGTTTCTGTTTTCTGATTTCCTGCTCCCATCTTCAGTATCATGTTTTCCCGTTCCTGCGTCCTGCAACCAGTTTTTCAGAGCCAGTATCAGTGTCCGTTCAGTATCATTTCTAGACACTTCCCTGTATCTCTTGGACAGACCACCTGTTGACGACTCTGGCCTGTATTCTGTCTACAAGCTTTACTGTCTGCCAATGACTTCTAGGCCTGCCTCGTAATATGAAGAGCGATGCATCAGGGAGTGGACCGCTCCGGAATAGACTCAGGCTTGGTAGGTGTCATGCAAAAACTTTATTTCAATCAATGTAAACATCAAGCAAAGCTATAAAGGAATCACAAAGGTGCAACAACCGCGTTCGTGGCGTTCCGCCGACTTCATCAGAGGACCCACAAAGGAGGAGAAATCCATGATTCCACTCCCTTAAATACCCCAAAAAACCCTATTAACCAATTAGTGAATATGAATTGCAATAATCTGCAAGGTGATACAATAAAGTTGTGTTGTCCAAACCCATATAATCCATGGGGCATCTCCTGTAGGTAATCCCCACACCCAATAAAAATCCACCCAATAAAAGATTCCTCATATTATGGGTTTTGTCTACCAATGTATAAGGTATTAAAAATTGTGTGTAACTCATTAGTGTTCTTGTAATATCTAAAAACAAGTATGCTGTGTATATCATACATATATTAATCTCCCATGAATTTCTAATACACAGCTAACTGTGTGATAAAGCATAAAATGTGAAATTTATAAAATATGCATTATAGTATTAAACTGTCATATTTGAAAACCCGTTGCTGTTGCATTGTCCCTTAGACACGTTCTCCTTCCTCCAGAGCGAACTCTGTAAAGTCCATAGACCATGAGTCCAATCCGGTTCACGTTACAGAGAGACAACAAATATATTTAGTTATTTATGGAGTTCCCTTGAGTATAGTATCTCATAAACATCTGTTTTTGATTTTAGATGTGCTATGTCTTCCCCATGCCTTATTTAGTTTTGGAAAGTAAGGCTAAAGAGAAAAGAGTGGAGGGGTTTTTTAGACATTTCATTTGTTTTATTGTCATTTTTAGGTTCGTAATATGGAGCTATTAGAACTGAAAAACTACAGTTTAAGAAACAGCCATCCAGATATTGGTTTTTGGGCCTTGTCATTACTGCAGACATGTCTTTTAGATTATCTTTATGAAAACTGTGACTGTAGATGATTAATAAGGATTATGTCACCTTTAGGCCCCCAAAACACCCTCTCCAAAAGTACCCAGGAGAGAGAGATCCCTGAACTGCTAGTCCTCCCCTGTGTTTATCTAGATCGTTTATACCATTCTGTCAAAGTTTGGCTGTAGTGCTGGTTTGGATCAGCATATCCACAGTAAATGGGATGGGAGATGTGCTCTGCAAAAAGCTTGTTTCTCGTTAGCTAGTCATGGAACTCTGAGAGGGAGCGGGGACCAGGTGGCACTGTGAGCAGGTTTGCCAGAATGTGATGAGTGTGAGTGATCTACAGCCACCCAGGAGGAGGGGGAATGTTTTATTCCCTCAATTTCTTGGCATCTTTGCAATTGTTGTTGAGAAATTGTACTTTACTGAATGGTGTACACCTGCCCTATATGGATGCCTCTTAAAAACTTTAAATGTTACTGACTGTTGCCAAGAAACTAATTAGTCTGTCCCACTTTCGCATTATACATTCTTGTCTGGGCCACAGCAACTGCCTAGAAGGCTGTTGCTGGAGCTAGGAGGATGGATGACATGTGTGCTGGCACGCAGTTACATCATTTGTGTGGATATAAAAAAGGGAGGCGGAGCGACGAGAGACAGGTACAATTTGTTTAGGATGTAGTATAGACTCCCCGCGTGGCTTCTCCCTCCTACCTCTAGGGGAGAAGCCACAGTAGTTGTGTCATAGTGGTTCAGAGATGTTTATCGGTGTTGATTTCATATTAAAAAAATTAAAAAAGAAGGAATAGAATTTTTAAAGAATGTATTTGTCATTGTGGGCAACCAGAGCCTTGCAACATTATAAACATTTTTGTTTGTTTTACATGCTGCTAATAGGCATTCTGGCAATAAAAAGGAGACTAGGTTTTATAAATAGAGTTGCGGCTATGCTTTTTAGGTTGTTGTGTGATTCTTTTCAAAAGCAGAGCGTAGATCCTTGCACATTCTAAATACAGTTTTGATTTTACATACCTTGCTTAAAGGGTATGGATTCAAAAAAAGGTCTCCGGAGGCGTGCGCATGCGAGGAGAGAAAGCGGCGCCGATCGGGCACGAACAGATACTCGGAAGAAGAGGTGAAGAAAGGGAGGAGAAGCGATGGGAGAGGGAGTAAAGGAGCGAGAGACGACGAGCAGGCGCGAGAGAAGGAGCGACTCTCTTTCCTTTTCTCCTCCTTATTCTCTATCTCTCTCCCTCTCTACCTTTCTTCCTCTCTCTCCCTTTCTCTCTCTCTTTCTTCTGCTTCTTTCTCATCTTCTTCCCTTTCTCTTCACTTTTCTCTCTCTCTTCTCTCATAATGCACAATAGCAAATGGGTTATCAGGTTGCTATGAGTACTGGAAAAGTGCAAGGATAATCGTCTTTAAAAATAACAAGCTAATGTTTAATAAATCTGTTGGCAGCCGTTCACGTTGGTTGGAGGGAAAGCTTAAGGCTAGATTTAAGGTTTTCTGATTGGCTCAGAGAAATGGACCACTTCTCTGTTAGGAATCAATCTTTTTTTGTTGCCCTTGCTATCTTTTGCTAGCATAAGATTAAAAAAAACCTAGTATGTTTCTGAAAGAAACACAACAGTTTCCCTGGTACTACTTTTAGTTAAATATAAAGGGTCTGTCAAAATGATCAAATACTGCTTTTACATAGCATCTCATTTCTTTCTTTTAAAAAAGGAGCACCCCTATAGAGTTATGGTCCTTTCGTTAGAAACTTTTACCCGCCTTTGGTGCATTTTGAACTAGCTTCTTATACAGATGTTTTGCAAAAATATAGTGCTTTATTTTAGGTTAAAATATAAACTCTTTGCAACACTCTTTTAAGAAGTTATGTTAGCCATTTTTGCAGCATTTCTAAATGGATCTATTCCAATTTCCTCATTATGCATACATTTGCTTTAAAGTTGCATCCTTTCTCTATTTTCTTTTAATTTCCTTTAAAATACCTTACAGTTTCTTAGTTATTGGCAGATTAACTCTTCCTAGCTCCTAAAAATGTTCAGAGAAGGGCAACTAAATGAGAAGCCTTCAACATTGTGAGATGCTATGATTGATAATTGGCAACGAAATGAGGAGCTTGACTAGCTAATAGTCTGTTTGTCATGTTGTTATACACTGAAGAAGTGGCACTGTCACAGGGGATATGATTCTTATACCAATATATTTATTGAGCCGTACTTTTAGTTCTCCGGTGCATTTCACAGACACATGGGACAACCCTTAAAGATATAAGAAAAAATAAGTTAAGGTTAGGAAAGGTTCCTGTGGGATTGTCTTCCAGCAGTGTTGTGGGTAAGGGAAGAGCACCGTACATGAAATAGCTTCAAGAAGTTCTGGATAAGTTTCTGAAATTCAAAATACTTTGAATAAACTGGTATTTATAAAGGTTGCCTTCTTTAAGCAGGACAAAAAAGTGGGTAATTAGGGGGTATTTAACTTATTCTAACCATTCAATGTGGTTACTGCGAGTAACTCCTTATTTGCTGCATGCAGTATTGCAAAAGCAGCCGCCAAAACTATTTTATTTGCAACAATTTTGTGATCGGCAAGCATGAAAGTTTCCACACCACAAAGGAGGACCACACAATATCTTAATTTACAACATGCTGATTTGGACGAAAGAACGACCAACATGTTTGCCATGGCTGAAAAAAATAGCGCCCATATTTCAGGAATCCAAAGAAAGGCATCAAACTTAACAATAAGCACATTTAGTTGTGACACCAACAACTTCTTGTACAAAGCATGAAGTTCTAACTTTGTTTTTGAAGGCCTTACTCTTACTAAGTACCAGGAGTAGTTCTGTTAAAATTACCATTACCTTATTTTTAACATGTTCTGGTGTTCAAATACCATATCCGGCAGCAAGCCAAAGCATATCAGTAGCTCCCTGGATACAAATAGGTTTCCAAACACCCCTCCGACCCCACGAGACGTGTAACTACAAAGGTCACAATACAAGGTTAGGTTAAAAGCACTCTAATGAACATCTCATCGTTCTGTATCGTAGTGTAAGGAGCCGCATGTCCATATGCCTTGCAAAAGGGTATTAACCCTAACTGATCTAGCAGATCAGAAGCAAAGACCTTATTTGGTTGCTTACTGGGTTTTCTACTGTACATTTACTCTATGAATCCAGGCGCAAATATCAGACTTTAAGAGGGAAATTCTCATTTTCATAGAGAGTTAATTTTCAGTGTGTGCAGTTGGCTGCACATTAGAGTACCAACTTGGAAAACTGCTTGCTCCCTCAACTGCAATGGGAGGATGAAGTGTAGGGGTATCACAGCACATGTGGGGATGTCTGATGATCTAATGTGTGATAATAAACAATAGCAATATGAATTTTTTCTTACAGCAAAACCAATTGTGATGGGAGGAGATCAAAGCAATTAAATTAAAACACAAGACCCACACATAATAAAACACACGTTGTACACAGCCAAAGCCACTTGATCATTTCATAGTGTTACAGTTGCCATAATATATTTCATTCTAACAAAAAAAACCTGATATTTTGAGTGTTAATATTTATGGGGCATGTATATATTTTGATAGATAGAACAAAGAAAAAAGATACATGAAAACCCACATTGAAATGGATTAACGATAAATTGAATGCAATTGTAGTGTATATGTACAATATAATATTATTGAGGTTATGTTACAGCAATTAAAATCTGCCAAATATTTTTCCCCTTAAATGTAATCCTTTTCAAAGTGAAGCTCGAAAAAGCTCATTATGAGTAAGAAAGTTCAAGATAATGATAAATCTGTCATCAGAGAGTCAGCTAGAATGGAGAGTGTTGAAAGGATTTAAAAAAAAAAAAAACCCAACTGTGTGCAGAAATAAGAGTTTTTGCCCCTGAATCATATGGAAGTACAGTTCTGATGCGTGTGCAATGCCTACACAATACCAGCCCAGAGGAAGGAAGCAGCTATTTGTTGGTTTTATTAAACCAACCAAGCAATTAATTTCTTTTGTTCAGGAGAATTCTACTTATTGATTAACAAAGCAGGGAATAATTTTTTCAGGCCTTTTTGGAAAAGCCTGATGAAATGTCAAGCCTTTTAAAGCAGATTATTCTGCCTCTGATGACAGTGATACAAGCCAGAGAACCTTTGTCTACCATTAATATCTAGCATAAATATAAAAGAAAATCAGAGTGGAAAAAAAGATTGACTCACGAGAGGATTTGGAGAGGTAGATCACACACTGATAGTGCAAGCAGCTGCCTTTATTAAATATGGCGACTGAGTTGCAGAGCATTTGCTTGCAGCCGCAGAGAGAAGAAGAGGCAGCCCAGCGTGGGGAGGAAGAAATCTATCACATAATCTGTTTGTCCACAGTCTTTCCTTGGGGATTACAAAGGTTATTTTAGATTTTGTCATGTTGCCCGTTATCACAAGAGTTTAAAGGTGAGCTCTCAGGAGGTGAGAAAGAGAGCAGACACAAAAGTTTGACATTCTTGCTAAGATATGGGAGTTAGTTTGTTGGTTGCTTGTATTTGGTATTAATTCTGCCAGTAGCATATTCTGTGCTCTGATTATAGTTAATTTGGCTTGGTATTCAGTAGCTGGTTATTTTCATGGTCAGCTGAGCAGCAAACTCTGGGAACCTTTCTTTTGATGTGAGATATTAGGTGAAATGGCCTTGTGACCTGTGTAAACAGGACAAATGCAGGAAGGAGTGACAATATTGTTCAGGCAGGATATTGGGTATAAAATTGAAGGAAGTTATGGATTTAAATTAAAATCCACTTTTTTTTTTTAAATTTACTGACTACGGGCAGAATCATAGTTGAAATAAAGATAACTTCGCTTATATTTAACCTCAAAACTTCCTACTTTGCATTTGATTTCTGTGGCAGGCTATTTGTATATAATGTGCTATGAACATTAACTATAATTAGTAAGATGGAGATTTATGGCAGGTAACATGTGGATTTTAATGGAACAGCCACAAAGAGACAAAGGTAAAGTATTTTAACGTACCTCTGGACCAAATGTTTTGGTTGTGGTACATTCACAAACGAAACTAAGTTTGCAGCGCCAGCACTTTTCAGTTTAAAGTTTCTATTATAATTCCTGAAAAAGAAACACATTTGGGCTTGCTAAATGAACATGCGGTGATTTTACTAAGATATGAAAACAACAGTTTGAAATGTCTTGATCTTGTTCTATAACGTATTGGTCTGTTTGTAATAAATAAAAATAGTGCTTAGCCATTACTATTGTTTCCACGTAATTTTGAGTAATCCAAAATTGTATGTTTAAAATCAACTTTAATCCCTACCTTAAATGTGTGAGGAAGTATGTCATTCATGTGAAATTACAGACAGTGCATTGGACACATGCATTGTCATTGGGTTGTCGTTGAGTTTCCAAATAAACAAAGTGTGGGTTGCAAGGTAAGCAAAATGTATGTAGATTGTCTGTCTGATTTCTGTAGTCAATGCCAAAAAAATGCTGTTGTGGATTTGTATACTTCAGTGTTATTTATTTTTAACAGTGAACAAAGAGATGATAATTATTGAAACAGATTTTTGGATTCAGCTATAGTAAAAAAAATGGGGAAAACACAAATGGAAGTCAGCTGGAACCAAAAGTCTGCATGCCAAAAACTTTGCAATTGTGTACTCAACAACCGGTGAGGATACAGAACATTATCACCTTTCTGTCCATTATACTTTTCCTAAGTGCCTGAATACATTTGTTAGGGGGTGGACCAATCAAGTTTTCTTGCTCCCCCCCACCCCTTTCAAAACGATGTGTCAAAATTAAGTGCATTTACCCTGAACTCCAACATAACACTGATCTGGAATCGTTGGGATGTCAAAAAAACACTACTTGTCTTTCTACAACTATCCATAATGACTAATTGACTTAATATTGGTCTGATTAACCTGCTGCAAATGCCTTGCATCTTTTCTTGTGTTGAATGCGAATGTCCATTATAAATTTGGTTTATTGTTTTATATACAAACTCTTGACTAAGATTCTGATTCTATCTGTCTCCAAATGAGAAGAGTGGTTATTTGAATAAGTATGCAAATCCTTCAATACATGATAGTTATAAGTGTCAGCTAAAGAACAGGAACCTGTTCTTACTGTATATGAAGTGGGGGGTGTAACCCTGGAATATGTTTTTTTTTCGATGAGGTTATAGGATTGCTATTTTTCTTGGAAATGTTTTCTTCTTTGTAGAATAATAATAATGTACATTTGCATTGCTCACCAACCTCATGGGATAAAAGGGAAAGTTGTAGAATTTCTGCTTCCAGTTGTCATTTATTACATAGTAAAACACACTATGCGGTATTGCCAAAGCTTAAAAGTCTTGTTATTGGATATAGTTTTACTATACTTGAGATATACCTTTTACTTCCTCTTTTATAGAATTTATAAAGTAGTTGTCAACAAAAATAAAAATGAGAACCAGCTAATGCATTAAGGAAACAAAGTCGAGATCCAATACTACATTGTTGCACAGGCCTTGTGGTTTACACCAGAAAGTCACACTAAAAATGGTGTAGTGGAGCATGATATGTGAGAGAAGCTAGGTAAGATACTTAAAGAACTTGGTGATTGTAAAGTCATAAATTCTCACTGATGCTAATTGTGCAAATTGCACATATGTACAGACAATGCCTTATGAGGCATCAGTGTTATATGAATGTCTACTAGAATCCGTGATGATCATTGTAACAGAGTATAGTATTTCTTGTGTTAGTTTATTTTGTGTTTCAGAAGGCAATAATATGCTCTTGTAAGAATAACAGCAGTGATTTTTAGCTCTTAAACAGCCGTCCTCAGAGGATGACAGAAAAATTAAACGTGTTCTGAAGCAAAAAGTACATTTGGGGCTTGTAACATGGAGGACACCTTTTGATCTAATGACACGCTTTTTACAATTAAATAATCGTTTATAGGCCAATATTATTATGAAAATTTAAGAATACATTTGGTTGGTAGTCGAAAGATAGACTTGAACCATAAACGTATTTCTCTTTTCTTACATTTTCATTGTGCCAGTATTTACCATGCTGTTTTAGTGTTGGCATCCCCTAAATAAACTGTTATGGGGGATGAACTACAAGTAGGCCCAAGCCAGACAAAGTAATTTGTACAAGTATTAGGCTATAATTTTAAAATGTGTTTAATCTAAAACCCCAATCTACTACCACGACCATGCCCCACACACTCGGTCAAGTGTAATTGTCGTTTGAACCCCCGGTTTTTGTAACTTTCCCGAATTCCATCACAAGAGTAGAGGCTGGGTAGGCACATTAGGGCTAGTTAACATATGGAAAGCCTACTGTTAAGGAAAGAAAAAAAAATTCCATGATTAACAATCATTGTATATAATTCATACATTTTGGCACCACAAAGAAAAACTTTTTTTGTGATATCTTAGTTTAGTTTTTCTTTGATTTTAATTCAAGCATTTGGGCGTCATCTGTTTTGATCTGAAAATAGCAGCATGTCGTTCCTCATTCTAAATATGTGTCATTAATCTCTCTTCTTAATGTCTTTTCTTTAGCATGAATGTGAATGTTCCCCCGCTATTATATTCTAATTCAACAAACAAAGCAGCTTCAATAAAAGGGGAAAATGTCACTGCCAGCAATAAAACATGGAGACTCACATACAGGTATTAATGATACCACACTGGAGTAGAATCTGTACAGTTTTTTTTGAGTTTATCCACTTAAAAGAATGATAAGTGAAACCAATCACAAGATGTTATTCTTTATACAACCTGAATATCAATCACAGAAAAACTTTGGAATGAAAAAAGACATCCACATGTAAGAGTCTCATTACACATTAACCTTTCTGGTAGTTAATTGCATGGGGTCAAAGGACATCCAATATATGGCAGATCAGTTTGTCCTTCTTGGATATTCCTTTGTCATGAAAATTGGGTTGCATACACAGGATCAAAGCAAGGAGAGGTTCCTTTAACAGAGGATGGCTTTGATAAAATAGGTAAAGAATATTAGCACAGCCACTGTCTGTTGTGATGAAGACTTATTATATATTATTAAATAAATCACTACATATGTAATGGAAAAGTAACATTAGAATCATGATTTTAGAGTGCTGAGCCTTTTTTTTTAAGGCTTTTAGGCTGTGATAATTATTTATTAAAACATCTGCATCTTAGCCAAGTAGCAGAATTTAAAACATCTTGTGCGACATGTATATATTAGAGCTAATGTCTAATAGTAAGGAAGTTATGTGATTTTTCTTTTGCAAAAACTTACATTACTACCACTTAAAATGCTATAGTTGTGGGTGGCTCCTTCCTTATTCCCAAAAAACTTTGCTTTGCTTCTCAATTCAATTCATTTGCTAAAAAGGATGAATGAGTTGGATGTGAAGGTGTAACATAAATCAGAGGGACATGGAGATGTAAGAATGATAGTATTAGTGGGCTTGAAAGGAAAATAAAATTGTTTTTTTTTAAATCCTTATATGAAAGTTTTTCTCCCCAGAATATATACATTGTAAGATTCTTCTCTAGTAAGTTGCCAATTTAGTACAGGTGAGAATAAGATTCTGGAAATAACTAGTTTGTTGTTGCCAGTCCATTCCCAAAGCCGTGAAGTCATCAAAAAGTAATGCTCCATGACCCCAGTATTCAAAGTCTTTGTGCACCGAGATTTTCTTTACAGATTTTCACACCAACATGGAAGTTAATGATTAGATTCAGGCACAGCAGTGGATGTGGTATACTTGGATTTGAGAAGCTTTTGATACTGTGCCAATAGGCTAATGTATAAACTGAGGATTGTTGGCCTAGAAGGAAAAACATTTGTTCATGGATAAGATTGGTTATTGCGATCTCAAACAGAGCGTGGTGGTAAATAGAGATACAATTATATCTATGTGGGCTAAAGTGTCTAAGGGGGGAGTGCCTCAGAGGTCTGTACTGGGGCCGCGTCTTTTAATCTGTTTATAAATGTCTTAGAAGGGGGCATTGAGAGCAAGGTCACAGTGTTGCTTGATGAACACTAAATATGCAGAGATTTGGAAACTTAAATGATGTGCAAGTGCTACAAGCAGACTAAATAGATTATCAAAATGGGCAGCAAAATGGCAAATGAGATTCAATGTTGATAAATGTAAGGTGCTGGCATTTGGGATTTAATAATTCCTGTGCACCTACACCATAAATAACTCTGTGTAAGTGATCTGTAATGAAAAAGATTTGGGGGTTTGGTAGATAACAGCACTTAGCTATAGCAAACAATGCCCGACAGCCACGATAGAGCTAGCAAGATATGGTCTGTATAAAGAGAGGGAATAGATTCAAGAGATAAAATATTATGCTCCCTTTTACAAGGCATGTTATGTAAGGGCCTCATTTGGAAAGGAAAATGTGGTTGCAGTTTTGGAATCTCATATACAAAAGGACATCTTGGAAATGGAAGCCCAGTTCAGAGAAGGGCAACAAATAATAGGGGAAATGGAGGGCTTAAATATGCAGGCAGATTAGACAAGTTAGGGCTATTTACATTGAGAGCGACGTTGCGTGGGGATATGATACCGTTATATACAAATATATTAAAGGGCCCGACAATAAACTCTTCTGGTGCATTGCTTCACAAATAGGACATAATCAGGAGGACTCGTGACCTCCGTAAGGTTGGAAGAGAAAAGATTTTCATCTTCAGGTTAGGAAAGTTTTTTTAAGTGAGAGCAGTGAAACTGTGAACTGTGTTCCAGACAGATGGTGGTAAGGTAAGTCATTGAGTAATTCAATTGAATGGCCTGGATAAGTTTCTAAAACTATAAAAAAATTGAGAATTACTGGTATATATACATATAGTGTAGATCGGTTGATTCCAGATATATTTTCTGATGCCGTTTTGGAGTCAGAAGGAATTCCCTCCCCCTTTTAGCTGGGTTTTGTGCCTTCTATGGATCCAAAACTGTTGGGAGGGTTTTAATTTAAAAAAAAAAGTGAAATAGGTTGGACTGATGGATGTATTATTTTTATTCAACACCTCAATACTAGTTAACCTTTAAAGTTCCCAGCAAAGATAAAGCCTCTAAATGTTTAGATTCCCTAATAATGCAGTGGTGGTGCACCTGGTTAAGGCACCCAGTTTCAGGAAAAACAATAGTCCGAAAGGTCACAAGCTCAAATCACAAAACCTATCTTTTTTTTTGTTTCCATTATGTTTCCTAGCAAATATAAAGGTTCTGCATGTACTAGTGTTCCACATAGAACTCATCTGTTTTAGAAGACAGGAATACAAGAAGGTTTGCAAGTTCAGTCCTCAGACTTGCTTTTAGTTTTTAAGAAATGTTAAACATTATGCTTCTTAATCTATGAAATACACTGTAAAGCATTGAATGTGTTTTGAAAACAAAAAAAACAGAAATCCCTGTCGGGTCAGGTTCATTTTCATAATCATCCAACAACACAGGCTAAGGGATAGGCGACAGCTGTTGTATGTTTTGCGATGTGCTCTGTCCGATTGGGACAAATGTTGTTGGTAGACATTAGTTCTCCTTTAATTCAAAGTGGCTTAAAATTATGGAAAAAGGTAATGAAGAGCCCCATGATTGGCTGTAAGCACTGATCATGTCTTGATTTTCAACCAAATTTTTAGTAATAATCAGCCAAAAGAAAACATTGGAGGTGGCAATCGTGTGTCCATCAAAAGATATACAGGTACCCAACGTAGGGATATAAAATGCTTTACCTTGTCCCTGTGAGTACAGTACAAAGAAATAAGTTCAGAGAAAGTTAATGATACTCTTATCAGACCCTTGCTTTGCGTTGGTAACTATTTAAAAGATACCAAACATGTATTGCATTATTAACTCCATTAAAAAATTGATAGTTCTAGTAATTTGGCGTTGTCTATTGATGTCAGTTGCTTTATACTCTTTATACCACAGAAAGGCATTTTGGCCATAAATTACCATCTAGATAGGTAGTAGTTTTTACAGTGATCCAAAAAGTTAGTTATATTGGCAAGGAGTGTGGTTCTTTTGAACCACAACTCTGTATGTTTGGAAAAAAATTCGCCCCCATTATGCTAATTTGTATAGGGGTGGTGGGAGAGACTCAAATACTTCACTTATATCCTCTATATCACCCCCAAATATGAACATGTTATTTATGATTAGGCGGGTTTATAGATGATTTAAATTCTCTTGTGGACAGGGGACAGGTTTGTTTTAAAAATTCATGAGCATCAAAATATCAATAATTTTCAACTTAAAGTTCACCTAGACTTGGATGGAAGATTTGAATTTCTTGATGTCACTATTAAAAAACATGTGGTGATCACCATGAGACTAAATTTTCGGGGTCACACTATGTACCTGCTAAATCAAGTTAATCTACCACAATTTTAGAGGATACCGTACCAGTTACGGATTTAACGTAATTTTTTCAATTGATGATTTTTATTTCAATCCTGTGTCTTCAGGACAAGACTTCTGAAAAGAGGGTATCGAATGAAGTTTCTTAAGGACGCTTATGAAAAGCGCGGTCCTTACGATACTCATTGGATACCCTCATTTCATCCTCTTCTGTATGAATATCCAACGGACGAGTGTGAAGTCAGCTATTGTAAATAAGAAATAAAGTAGGTATTTTCTCCACAAGTTTACAGCTAACCAATATCCTACTCTTACCAGAATAATTAGAAAATACTGCTGGTACTTCATGAAGACCCGATTTAAGGAAACACCCTAGATAAGGGTTATAAATTGTAGACGTAGGCAGTTACACTGGGAAATATATTCTCTCCTAGTGGTTCTCCAGTACGCCTATTCACATCAGAATTGGCTAAAATATAAAGGGCTATATATATATTGTGGTAAAAAACGAATGCCTTATGTGTAATTTATTCATACAGCACTTCTTTCCAGTAGCTCAGTTTTCAAAACAAAAATCGTTATAAACACTATTAAATTGTATTACCCTGGGTAATTTATTTATTAACATGCTATCGAGCTTTGCAATATGTGGGGTCTACGTCCTGCACTCTGAATCACGCATCAGGGAGCATGTTAGGAACATTAGAATAATAACTATAGGAAGTCTGTGCTTAGACATTCTTTCATTGTAAGAACAATTTAGCCTTACATTTTCCAAGTACAGGGTTATCAACAGATTAATGCTCGGTTGAGGGCAAAAAAGGGGGATCGCTGGAAGTTGCCCTAAGTAAACGCAGAGGGCAAGATGATTTTGTCTGCGCACCAGATCACCCTCTGCGTTTAAACAGCACCTTTGACATTACTGGGTTTGTTGGGTAGGAGACGATATTGTTTTCCCAGTTATAATTTACACATTGTGTTTTGGTTATATTATTTTTGTTATGTTGTATATTATATATATTTTGTTCCTTTAGATAAACAAACTTAATCCTGGAATCATAGTGTGTTCACTGAAATCTGACAAAAAATGCCTTAAATTACATTAGGTTTTGAATGCCTTTATTGCTTTGTTATTTGTTAATTTTTTAGTTTCTGCTATGCCACAGTTTATATAGTAATGCAAGACGTACACTGTATTATGTTGATTTAAATGGTTATTTTGGTTTGTTTTGGGTTCTGTGCTTTTTAATAAAATAGGTGGTGTGAACTTCATGTTAGACATGTCTTTTCAAGTATCTAAGGGTTTACTATAACGGCACTTTCTTATTATAGTGGTTTTATTAGCAAAGGGGTATTTTTTTTATTTGTAATTTATCTAAGAGAATCTCCCTGAAAAAATGGCTTGCCCAGTTATTTAGCAGGCAGGCCAGGCTATGAAATGGACACAATCTGGAAGGAATGAAGAATGTAGGTGACATAGGGCCCAGGGAAGAAAGTGGGGGAAATTGGGACATACATTGCAGTCTGATTAACATTTATCTGCCCCCTACTGCAAGGGTTAGGGATTTAGTGATTTATTGCATTTTCTTTCTGTAACACAATAGAACAATACAGGATAATTGGCAAATATAGTAGGCCAAAAATAGTGTATGCAGATCGAATAAGAACAAGAAATAATATTTAGGGGCAAATTATTATGTAGGCAAAAAAATATGTAAATAATCCCACTAAGGACAGTAACAAATTCTGACTGATAGTGAGTTACATTAATATTCACTGCTCCTATCATGTGTGTGATAAACGGTGTGATTAAGAAACTGCTAGGGTTACAACAGGGCTAAGCGTTGATAGCAAGGAATTATATTCCAATATAAATATTAATTGTTTTAAAAATGAAAAAACCTGGGGCATGGAAGGTTAGAATGCATATTCCCACCCCAAAAATATTTTGTTGAGTACTGTTTCATTCTGCCAGGTAGTGCCTGGTGAAGGTTCTCATTCATCCAGGTCAGGTAATCTGTTGTAGGCAATTATAGATCCAACTGGATTGTTAGGTTCGGACTGTAAAACACACCAACAGAGAGTACCAAAAGGAAACCCTTAAAACCAACCATCTGTAAAGTATATCTATCGATATAAACATTTAATTGCATCCACATTACCGTATTATTGACCTTCTACATAAAAACAACACCCCTAGCACCTATAGAAAAAAAACATATAAAGTGGCAGTGTAGTAGATAATAAATAGTAACTACAAAAATGGCAAATATGCACACCGATTGGGTTCCCTAATCACTGTTAAAATTTAGTCCCACAGTAGAGCTCATTCTTGCCAAGCAGTCCCACATTACAAAGGATCCTGCGGAGAAACCGTGCAGTGTTGTGAAAATGATGTTTCCCCATACATCAGTATAGCAGCAAAATTATTTAGGGTAAATACTTTTATTGAAAGGCACAGTCGCGGAAAAATACAAGGTATATCAAACTTGTGTAGCGTGAGCGCAAGCTTCTTTCTGAACTTTTCCCCATTGACTTCAATGCCGAATTCGAGGATTTCGAATTAGAAATTTTCTTGGAAAATCCGCGAATCCTCGAGCGGAACAGAGTATCGGAAAATTCGGCCATCTTATTTTAACTTGTTTTTTTTTAATTTATTATAGGCACTATATTCTACTTAAAGAAAATATTGTGTGTATAAAAGTTTATTAAAAAATCAGTAAACTGGAAAAGTACTGGAACAGGATATAGGGTGGTAATCCTAACTCCCAATTTGTTCTGTGAGGAGCACCAGCCCAAAGAAAACGATTCTGCCAGTCTTCTTTCTGGCTTCTAGCACTATTATTTAATACAGGACTAAACCTGGTAAATGAAAACAGTAGGGCTTGTAGATCCTCAACAAAATGCTATTGTGAGGTGGGAATAATCAATCCTACCTCCCTTGCCCAGGTACCCAATTTTAAACATTATAGTAGAATGTATAGATATCCTTTAAAAATACAGAAACAGACAAAAAAAATGTTGTACAAGGCCTACTAACTAGAGAATTAAAATAGCTGTTGGTGGTCTAAGCGTGAGTACAGAGACAACCAGTGAGGTGTTGGTCCTGCTAAATACAATATGTAGGAAAGACAAAAGAAAAGGTTTATTTAAGGTGAGAGGAAGTCCTATGGGTAGGGTTTGTTCTGGGACATTTACTGAAGGGGCAGACCCCAGGGCTTCGTACTGGCGATCTAAGATGAACTTTATATGATGTATTCAATAAAGATCACTAAGAAGGAAAGGGGAGTAAAATTTAATGATCAGTTTTTTGGCTCATTTTTTTTTTTAATTTTAGCCTAAAGAGTTCTTTATGTGTAATTGAACCTCGTTTGCAATTAACCCACCAGTTTCTCTCCTAGAGTTATGGTATGCTCAAGGTGTTATGTTGGAGCTTTTGTTCGCTTTTATAAAAGTCGGGAAAGAAAAACCTGCATGAGGAGGAATTTAGAATAAGCCGGAGATGCGGTGTTTAATTTTTTTTGAAAACACCATTAATACATACATTAAAAAACATTTAAATATCTGGAGGGCACTCAAATTTAGGATCCTCTTAGTCTAATAGGTTTAGGATCTTATGAAATGGATGGCAATGATATAGTTAGCATAAGGGTAATTATTAAATAGTTATATCTAGATAAGCCTTATAACAATGTCCTGACCAGGTTATTAGTTGTTGTATGTTTTTTTGGAACTCAACCTTTAAGCTCCCTGGTGCAACTAGCCCGTCTTGTTATATGCTGGATAGTGGCTCTTGGTGTGTAAACCCATTGTGGCATTATAATGCCAGAATTAATTGGTGGGTGTTTAAAAGTGTCCACAATATTTGGCCAACACTTCTGATGTATTTAGAGCCACGAAAGATTCAGTGGATGCCATCAATTTATCCGATTGAACATTGCCAGATTGTAGACATTAAGTGTTAGATTTACACATACACTGTTCCACCCCCTCTATGGGAAAGTAACCAGGTATAATTTTCACAGCATCTTGGCCACCACCCTGTTTTTAAACATTTGAACTATATCAAGCTGCAGAAATACTCTGCGGCTACTATGTCGTATTCAGTCATTTTGCAATAGGGATATCTGTGGATTATATATTACTGTAAGTGTGATACGGATTATCATTGTGTTATGTATGTATGCAATAAATAATTTCCTTGTATTTGTAGCAAACTGTGTTATAGTGTCTATCCTCAAATCAGACATTGCTTTATGGACTTCTTCTTAGGGCCATGTTACGGTACATACATACAGTGTTTTTGGTTTGAGAATGGTATAGAGAAAATTGTTTGGATGCCTTAGGTAGAGATTTGCTCACCTCTTTTCCTTTAGTTACAAAACAGGTCACCTCTTTAAACCAGAGATACCAAAAAATACATAGAATTTGACCACATATTACCACCCTTTCAAAAGATTTAATGCACATTATCTAAAGCAATAATTAATCTGGCACCCATAACTACAAACCACGGTAACTGGTTTATTTACATAAAAAAAAAAACTCCCAAGTTCAAATAAATACTCAGTTCAAAAATAGACCTATAGACTAGACATTATATAGTAAGCCCCCAATAATTCTTAAAAAAAAAAAATCTTGCCAGCAAGGAATCTATTACCATTTGCAGTAGGGACCTTCAACAGACATTTTAGTGTAATAGAAGAAAGGTTATGAATGGCTTGAGTTTTTACACAATAAAAGTTATTTTTCCACAAGGCCCTTTGAGTGCACTGTGAACACTTACTGATATATATTAGTGGTAACAGTTTCGACCAAAAAAAGTTTGTCGCCTGTGATTTTGCAGTTTACTGCCTTTAACCTGATTTTTAATTGATCAATTGGTGTTACAAATAGCTATATAAAAAGCTAAAGCCCTCCCAAATCATATAAATGTACAGAAAAGGATTTTCTTTACAGCCAATCCAAAAATTATGTCAGCAGTAGTGATGCTTGTGAGATCCAAATTTAATATCTTGTATGACTTCCATGAGCTGAAGGACAGCATCCTGCGGGTTGGCAGGGATCATACAATTTAGTGATGAAATCATCAGGAATAGCCAAGAAAACAGGTCTGCATGCGCCCAGAGTTCATCAATATTCTTTGGTTTCGTTTCCATGCTTCCTCTTTATCTCTACCCCCACATTGGTTAATGAGGTTCACGTAAGGTAACTGGGTGGCCAATCCTGGAGCATTCTTGATCTTGCACATAAGGAACTTTGATGGAGATGGAGATGGAAGTATGCGATAGAGCACCATCCTACTGCAAGAAATTTGGCCTTTTTTATGGTTGGGAAAATGAGAGGTAGCTAAGATTTCTTGGAATTTTACCGTAATGTGTTGCCTTCCACCCTGCAGACCCTCGCACACACCATAATGAATGTAACCCCAACCATTTTTTTTCGATTTGCCTCCATCAAAACTTCACGTTTTCTGGGTAATCTCAGCTCCATGTGGGTGGTTTTAACAGTAGGTCTCTGGAATATTTGCGGCAAAACTGTGGGGTAATTCAAAAAGGAATATTCATCTGAAAAATCCACCTTTTGCCAACTTTTCCAGTTGCCATCCTTTTTAGGCTGTGGGATTGGCAAATGCCACATGGTGTTTCAATGTCGTTGTTAGTGCTGGCTTTGGGCATGGATCGACCATGGAAGATCGAGCACAGAATCCCGCAAACGTTCTGGTTGACACAGGGATTTCATGTGGCCAGGTCCTAGGAGCTTGCTGCAGATTGAAAAATGGGTTGGCCTTGTATTTTTGAGCAACAAACGTCTCTTGAGCAAGTTGTCTTGTGGGGTCTGCCTGACTGGGTTGTCAGGAAAACTTCTCCAGTATCTTCTTCAAATTGTTCTTTATCATCTGACTTGACGATGAGAGAATTGAAGGTGTGCGCCACATCAGCAGTGGATTTGGTCTTTCCCCTGATAATCAACACTTAGTCTCAGGGTAATTTAGGCATGGTTGTAGAGGCTATTTGCCGTGGATGTGAAGGTCAGTTACTGGGGTTCTTTTTTATACACACAGACAACCTATGATCCATTATTAGTCGGACTGGTGAACCCATATGACACGGCAACAACATTTAAGTCTTTGCAAAAAATTGACTCAAGGGGCTTTACCAAAGCTGTTGAATATTAGATAATTTTGTCAGTTCGTTTTGCATTGACACATTATTATTACAATGGTTTGGGGTAAAATGGAATTCGTAAAAACAAAATCTGCATTAGAAATTATTGTAGCGCACTTCCAGTCTAGTTGGTACACACGAGACAAGATTTTGTCAGGAAACTGTATAATTTTTTTTAATTCCTCCTGAGGCGGGACTTATTTAAAATAAACAATCAAGAACGTTTTAAAAAAACATGTCGCCTGTAAGATATTTGTGTATGACATTTTGCTTACAATTCAAATGGAAATCTTTCTAGTTCCATTATTTAAATTAAATTCAATAAAATTAATATAAGATTAGGCATTACCCACCCACATTCAGTGTCAAGGTTTATACACTAAAGCATTGTAACTAATGTTAATACGGATTTTAGTTTTATAAGAGGTGGTTGTGTCATTTTAAGCTGAAGAGGCACACAACAGTTCCCCGTTTCAACCCTCATCTCTAAGCCAGACTGCAAGAATTGAGGTGACTTAAAATTATTCAGTGCATGTTGTGCGGAGGCTTCCCATGTACCGTGACACCATTTTTAAAAGGGAAGTAGAATTAATTAACGCCAGTATGCCACTATGCAAGGGCGGTGGTTGTATTGTCCTACTATCAGATTCTAGCTGTAAACAGTACGTCACTGAGAAAATAGATTTGTAAATTTATCAATTGATAGGGGTGATCCATGATGCCTAATAAAACATGCTTGGGGTCTAGTCCCACTGGCGATCCATATTAGGAACTGCAGAATTAGTACCAGTATCCTTGTGAGATATGGGCCAGTCCCATAGGCAAGTGGAAAAAGGTTCCAGGGTTCTTTGTAAACATGAGGGCAAAATAGGATCACAATTGGCGTTTGTATCTGCCAATTGATCGGTAGTGTGAGCTGTGTGGGAGATATGATTATGTAGGATAAATATTTTGGTAGCCCTGTTGGAGGCCTAAAGGAGAACCAACTTATGTGCACCATAATCCTACTATTCCTCATTAGTAATCTGTCCCAAAGATCACTTACAAAGTATCTTTTTTTGCCCCAGCACCGTTCTAGATGACTGGGTATAGAGAGCTGCAAGATGGGTTGGTGGGCAAGTCTGTTGACTGTCTCAAATTGGGGATTGATTGAAAGGCATGTTTCAGTTGAAGATATTGAAACTGGAAGGAGCCTGAAAGCTCATACTGCTCTTAACTGTGCGAAAAGTTTAATATTGTATTGTTCATAATTGTGGGCTAGTCTTATTAACCTTGTTTGTACCAAGCCCTTGTTGCGGATTTCTGGGGCAACTATTATTCCAGAGTGGGATGGTTGTGGCTTATTGAGAAACTTCATTGCGTTGCAATACTAGATTGAAGAAGGAAATTCAATATCTGCGGATTCGCTCCACGACCTTGCCAGCAATATTGCGATTACAATAACCGACTCTAAACAAGGTTACGTCTGGTATGCATAATGGGAATTGCTTAAAGGTAAGAAGCATCGATAGCACGGATTTAAGTCCCCATACAAAGAGCCTCAAATTTCGTGCTAACGTTTGAGCTATTTCGAAATTCTCAAAAATAGCCTGAACGTTATTCAAGGCTATATTTTTTATAATTTTAGTTTCAACAGTATTTGCGAGGGATATGAACATTCAAGGCTATTTTCGAGAACTTCACAAAATCGCCCAACGTTTGATAATAATCGAAAATGCACTCAAAGTCGCAAATCAGAACGATCCGTCTGGACTGGATACTCATCCCATCCAAGGTCTCCAGTATCCTGAGGGAAACATTGTTATTGGCCTTCTAAGGGTGTATCAAGGAATACTATAATATGGCTTTAATTTTTTAGTGTATTCCAATATGGCTGAGCATGTTATTTTGGAGTCTCTGACATTTCTTCTAAGGCTATGGACGGGAGGAGGAAAAGGTCACATGCAAGCATTTTTACAATTACAGTGACGACCATGAATAAAAAAATATACTATTTACAATAGTCTACATCATTTACAATTACAGTAGTCTTACATAGCCAGCTCTACATCATTTCCTGGTGCAAGCATAATTCCCATAACTTGTATACCACAACAGTAAACTAAAATAAACCGGGGATTATACCAAGAAGTTTTCTATGGAGGGCGACAAAAGTCTTTCGCTGAGGTCTGGCCAGAAAGCAGAGTGCTATCGGGCCCCAATGGTAAAAAAACCCTAGTAGTCCGAGATGCACAAACAAGTTAGGATTAGGAGGGGTTGTAGTGTCGTGTATAGATTTGGAACAGGTTAGAGAAGAGAAGTGTATATATTGAGGGCTCCGGGGTATAGGCTGATCCCCTTGATCGGGGGGTGTCGGGCCACTGAGGCTTAATAAAGTGTCTAGTTATTGGGCCGTTTCAATATGGTCTTCAAAAAGGCCTTTAGCCCTTGGGGTTATTAGAAAAATTCATTTATGCATCGGCTCGTTCTTTAACAAGAGGAGGGGAGGAAAAGGAAAAGGGGTACTGAGGCGTGGTTTGCAAGTACAAAAAGAGGGGTAGGTACAAAGTAAATCAAGGCCAGTAAGCATATAGAGTGTATGTGTTCATACTATACCATTCCAGAGCCTGGGTTAGGACTTTGCATAACGACAAAATTACCTATATACTTGAGGTATTAAGACGAATCCCAAGTATAGATTGAGGGTACTATTTTTACCAGAAAAATTAGAAATATCATATGATATAAAGCCACAGGTTGAAATTCTGACCAACTAATGCCTTTGATTTACCCGACAGAATCAATACAGTATCCCATCGTAATAGCCAAATTAAGTATGGTATTATGTATGGATACTGTATTATAGGAATTCTGCTATCCATTTAAGGGCAAACTAAAGCCTCAAAACAATACAGAATCAGAAGGCAATCTTTTTAACAATAGATACCATCTCTTGATCTGTATGTGTTGAGAATAGTTCCCTTTAATATGGGCAGTAATCCCAAACAGAAACCCCAAATTCCTGGCATCAGATGTTTGGAACTCCCAGCATGCTTTGTGCTGGGAGGTGTAGCCCCTTTTCAAATATCGCAGTGGCAAGGAATTGGGGGTACTGTTAGGGATTACTATCCCCCAGAGAGGCCCCCCCCCCCCCCCGGTTCGGGTTACAGTACCTTACCTGGGCAGTCTTCAATCCAGTAAGGTCTGTCCATGACGTTTAGTTTGCAGGCCTAGGCACTCCTGTGGCCAATTTGTGCAATTTGCAAATGAAGATGAGGTTTAATTTAGTCTATTAAATCATTAACAACATTTCGGGATCACATTGTCACTCATCAGGTGTTACTTCAGTATCTGCTCAGTGTGAATGTGAAATCTGTCTGCCGCTCGCCTCCACATCTGCCCACCTTTGGACGTCACTAACGCGGTGCGGGAAGTGAGACAGGCGCAAAGTAGTGAATGTAGCAGCCAGATGCGGGTGAGCCAGATGATCGGCTGTGGATTCCCTGAGACGTGAGGACAGGTATAAGGCGAGTTGGGTTTCAAGCTATCTTTAAAGCCTGAAAACCTCGCTTATAATCGAGTATATACGGTAATCCTTGCAGCGTTATTGAGGTATTCTACCTCTCCGTTATTCTGGGTGTCCATCCAGGATTCTGCCCCCTTGGGAGTTATAAAAAAAGGGTTACATTGTAATCTTTACATTAGTGAATTTTGACCTTTGACATTGTTACTTCAGTGGGAAGTATGAGATATACGAGATCTTTAACATTTGAAAACACATATGTCCACGCCCTATCTGGTTAGAGGAGCACTGAATCTTATCCCTGTGTTGAGCATCTTAGCAATAAAGGTATGTGGGTGAGCCCCTGGGGGTGTTAGGAGTATAGAAGAGATTTGTGGCTAATCGACCCCAGCATAATTACCCGGATCTTCTGACCGATGGAAAATGAATCCCAACGTAGTGAGACCTACAAATCTAAAACAACAAAAGGACCCCCCAAAGCCCGAGATTCATCACTTTCATGGGTCCCTTAACGGAGATATTTATAAAAGAACAACTGCCAAAAAAAGGGCCAACCAATGGGCTTAAGTTTAGAGTAGGAAAGGGAAAAATAAAAAGGACAAAAAAAGGCCAAAAAAAGTTTTTAAAGAGCATGCTGGTCCCAAAGAAGAATAAAGTTTGCAACATGCGGTGATTATTACAACATCGGCCTTTCGTTGGATGCGGTCATCGCGATGTTACGAACCTTGTTAGAAAATGAAATGACAGAGAATTAAATCTATTTAATCTATTCAAATTTTCAAAAAGGTATATGTTACAGCTTGGTAATAATATTAGCAAGTACGTGACAATCCAGTCATGGGGAAGATTCTGAAAGTATGGCACTATTTTAGATTTGTTTTGAGAAGTCGCCTTCCTTCCCCTTTTTGTGTACTTAGATTTTACTATAAACCTTTTTATATCCTCTTCTCATCCACCCTTGTCAAATTCCATCCCTTCTGACTATGGAATCCCTTTGCCTGTCTGTCACTCACGTAACTAATACCTTCATCATTAACCTTAAAACCACCTCTCAGGCAAGCATATAACCTGGCCTAGAATTACCCCTCTATACCCAATATTGATCCAACCCGCCTTTCACACTCCACTGCCAATCTATTTACAGCCTACCGATTCCATCATCTATGTCTTCATCCCCATTCCTCTAGGACGTGTAACTCTTTGGGCAGGGTCATGTCTCCTGTTGCATCACGTTCTTGCTGCCAGACACTCATCACTCTGTTTTACTGATATTATGTATGACCTGTGTATGTAAAAAGTATGATTTTGGATAAATGTATTACCCTGTTTTAATGGATGATATGTTATATGTTAAAGCGCCATGGGGAAAGCTGTTGGATAATAATAATACTTACATCCCCTCGCATCCAGCGGCTCTCTGCTGCCCGAAACTAGCAAACGGGGCCGGACCGGCAGCCGTGGCGGGATTGGGCTGAGAGCCTTCCTATGGGGAAGGGATGACCTGAAGTAATAAAAAACGTTACTCTAGGTGAAGGGCTGGAGAGTAAGGAAAGTGCTCCCCTGTGCTTGCCACTGTCACTTTAGGAGGCAGAAACCTTTCATACAGAAAGACAAGTCCAGTCAAAAAAAATGTTAACGTATCTGAGGAAGGTACCACACGGGTACGCGAAACGTTATATGTGTGCATAAATTCCACAGAACACTGTTGAAGATGGAGTGCGCTTGTGTTTCTTGTTTTCTACGTTATATGCTTGAGTGGGCCAGTGGCTATGGCCCTATAGTAGCACCAGCACCATCAATATTTTTTGTTAAAAGGGGGGTGCGGAACCAGTGTATACTTTTGCAGTCAAAAAAATGTCACAAGCGCAATATTGAAATATTGAATTAATAATAAATGGACTGGTTGCTACAGAATAGAGCACCGCTTTCAATGAGACCTTATTTTCTTGTCTTTTTATGTATTGTTAATATAAGACCGATACCAAAAAATGTATGAGTGTATGTATGTATGTATGTATGTATGAGTGTAATTTTATTATAAAGCGCCCTTGGGTACGCAGCGCTGTACATTATAAAATCCAGAGTATACAAACAAGGGGATAAGTGCACGCCATTATACAGGGGGAAAAAATAGATAAAAATTAAGATTAAGTTAAATTACATTTTCATAAATCGGTTAAGAATTTTAAGAAAGCATATATATAAAATTATGTATAAATGGATATAAGTGCAAACAAGCCTTCCTCGACCCAAAGGAATGAGATCCCGCCCGAAGAGCTTACAATATAAGGGGGGGGGACAACATACAGGTACATGAGGGGATGGGTACAAAGTGATAAAAGGACTAACAATGTGGGGCTGATGCTCAGAAAGGGTAGGGGAAGTCTAGATTGAAAGCATTAATGGATTGTCACCAGGCGAACGGAGAGGAGAGGAGAGAGTTCCAAAGTAGGGAGCAGAGTGAGAAATAGTTAAGGCAGGTGGACAGCAGTGTTCGTTGGGGGGTAGTGGAGAAGGATTTCCTTGCGAGGGGGAGAAAAGGGCATGGCCTGGAACTAAGGGACCAAGAGAAAGATAAGTAGGGAGTGCAGTAGTAGAGCGAAGGGATCTAAAGGTTAAAAGCAGGGTATTCATATGATTCTTGTTGGATGGGAAGCCACCTATGGGACTGAAGTATCGGGTTTGCGGGTTGTCTTTTGGGGGGGAGAGCCGAGATGAGCAGAGCTGCCGAGTTTAAGGAATAGACTGGAAGAAGAGAGAGATGAGGAGGCCGGGAGTCAGCACTAGATGTTACAGTAGTCAGAAATATAAGGGCATGGATGAACATGTTGTTGTGGAGAAAGAGAGAAAAAGGCGGATCTTGGCAATATTGCGAAGGGAGAAAACGAAGGTCCTACGACATTGTTAATGGTGAGGAAGGAAAAGAGAGCAGTCCAAAGATCACTCCAAATCAGGATCGGACAGACGAGCCGAAAGATGGGGGGGACCAGAGGAGGGCGACTGTCTGCGAGCACATACGCAGACCCAACGATGGGGGCAGGCGTAGGAAAGGGAGGGACAGAAAGCGAGGAGGGACTCAATAGAGATTAGGGAGAGGAGGGGGGAGAGAGCAGGTGAAAGTGAGGCCCCAGTTTAGGGGGAAAAATATTAATTCCATTTTGGAGAGTAGATTGAGTTTACGGCGGCGGGGGGGGTTTTGCCCTCCAGGACGAGATAGAGAGCAAACATTTAGAGCATTTTGGGACGAACACTTCAGGGGTTCGCGCGGGGATGGACAAGTAAATTGGGGATCTCAGCATATAAGTGATACTTAAAACGGAAAGAAACTTATTATTTTCCCAGAGAAGATAGTGTAGAGGGACAACAGCAAGGGTCCTAAAGTGAGCCCTGAGGGCCACCACACTCAGTGGAAACTGTAGGGGAACTCTTATTAGCAAAAGAGACAGTGAAAGATCTGTTAGGAGAGATAGGAAGACAACCCACGCCACAGCTTGATTCGGATGCCCAGAGGAATTAGAATCTGCCATAAGAAAGAGAGTGGTCACAGTACAAAGGAAAGCTGATAGGTCAAGGCGAATGAGGACCCAGAACTGTTCCTTTGGCTTTGGCAGCTTGTACGTCATTTGTGACCGTTTCAGTGAATGACCCGGTCGTGTGTGAATCCTTATTGCAACGGGGTCCAATAAGATTAGCATGGATGATTGAGTAATGTTGTAGAGGAAGAGACATTCTAAAAGTTTGGAAGCAAACGGTAAAATTTATAAAAAGGAACAGTGCGGTAGTTTGACAGACAGGTAGGGGTCCAGAGAGGAGAGTTTGAAACACGCATGTTGAAAAGCAGCAGAGAAAAAATCCCAGAGGCCAGGGAGGAATAAAAATGTGAGCAAGAGCAGGGAACGGATCTTAGCAAAAGAGAAGGGAAAGGGCGTACAGAAACATCTGTTGTTGTTGTTGTTTTAACAAATATTTTGGAGTCACCATAGTAGTGTTGCTCCCATGTATTTTCTTTTGCTATAGAAGAATTATTGCCCCTGGAGTGGAGGGCAGGGGCGATTGCACCTATAAATTGTCTGACTAGAAGACAACAGCCGTGTGCTGGAGTGTTTCCGGAGTGCTGAAGGATTTTAGAATAGTGTCAGAGTAAAAAGGAGGCATAGGATCAAGTGTACACATTGTAAGCGCCCGAGGACAATAAGAAGTCGAGAATAAGGACTGGGTGAAAGATCCAGAAACTGCAGGCGGTGGGGCAGGCAAAAAGGGCGAGGGTTGTCTGGGGTTGTACGGATTATCATCTATTTTATTTCTGAGTAGATCTGCAAAAATCCTGAGGAGCATTTATGGAATGAAGGAGTGTTCGTACAGGAGGGCTGCAAGAGAGTGTTAAATAGGGAAAATAGTATACAAAAATGTATAGAAACCACTGCCTCCTTTGATTGTTGAGTTGGGCAGCTGTGGTGTGATCTAACAAAAACGAGGTCTTCGTGTACAAAAAGGGTATAGTCAAGTGAAAGATTCATGGGAAAATCAAACAGGTATATTTTCAGTTAGATATATATAAAAGACAAGTTAATATATCAATTTAGTATTACTTTCTGACCTATAAGTAGCATATTATTAGAGGTGAATAAAGACCTTTTCCATGACAAATTGCCCATTACACATCTGCTAAAGGTTTTCCTAACCTGAAGATGAAATGTTCTTATCTTAAATGATATCCACAAGTTGTCTCCTGTGAACACCAGAGGGTTTATTTAAATGCATATGAATTTATTATATAACATGATCATATTGTGTCTCTCTGATTCAACCAAATACAAAAAACCCCACACCATTTTAAAATAAAAGCAACAATAATAGGGGCATAACTGCAGGGGCCTGCCCCCCACCCCCCACCCCATGCGCAATTGGAGAGGGCGGGTCCTTCCCCCTCCATGATCAATTGAATTGCGTGTTATGATTGTATGAATGAAACGGCTGTCGTGTTTCCAGAAGTTCAGGTCTGGTCTTTTAAAAGTTGATCCCGCGGAGTTTCATGGTGTGGCGGGGGCCTACTACGTCGCCCACCCCCATACCGCGGGCAGGGGTGTGTGTGGTAGTTACAATAATAAAAAGATACATAGGGGACATACTGATAAACCACGCGTGACATATTTGCCATTTCGCTATCGAAGACCATCGCAATGTGCAAAGAGTGTATTTTTGCTGTATTTATAAAAAAGCTCGTTTTAGTGGCAAGTATCGCCTGCGTGATGTTGGTGGTATTCTTCACCTATTCATTGCTTAAGTGTGTATCACCAATGATAAAATAATTGATCTCTAGTGTCGGCCATTACCAGACCAGGAAAGGGTGAAGAAATTCAGAGCTATTTTTGTTCAGTGTTTTTTACTTAAGTGATTTATAAAATAGGTGAAAATTTCACCTTTTTGACACATTTCTGCCTTTGTGCATTTTTTACAGTTTATCAGAATTTTTGCCAACAAAATATTACTAGAATGTTCTTTAACATGACTTTTTCTTAAAGCACTATGATAGTTCCATATTAATGTAACTGGTTTGATAATTAGCTGCAGTTGCTAAAAAATAAGCAATACTAAAAAAATTGTCCTATTACGGTAATTAAATAGATGGAATAGAGAATAAAATGAGGATTTATACTTATTTATAATATTGTATCATATTTTTTGCTGAAAAAAAAACACCACAATTGTGTTAGCTAATTTTTAAATAACAAAGATAGGTGTTCAGTGTGTATAACCCAATTGCACAAACTTTGAAAATTCCATCAGGGAGTATTACCTATTTACCATCATTTGCGCTGAACTTAGTTTTGCCACATGTTCAGCATTATTAGTGATACGTTTTGCTACATTAATTTTCGCCTTTTAAAAGTTTATAGAAAAAGTAAAAGTTTATAAAAAAATGTCGGGACAGCAAAAAAAGAGCGATCTTAAAGAGCAAAAACCCCCAAAAACATTTTAAAATACGATCTCAGATCGTATTATGTAAATGGCTGGCAAAAATAGATAACACCCCCCGGGTAGGAACTGTATTGTAGGATTGAGAAACACTCCACAATTTATACACCTTCCATGGACCATTCGTAGCTAAATAATGGCCCACGTATGGGTTTTCCCAACCTCGACTTGGCGAAATTTGAATGCTGGACATAATGTAATAAAGGATTTTTGCCATTTTTATAAATATGCTTGAACGGTTACTGCAGCGATGTATGGCGAAAAGTAGAGTAATGACTGTCGCCATGCGTGAGCACGATTTCTAAATTGCGAATGTCAAAAAGAAAAATGCGGTAATAACAGAGGCAAAAAGGGTAACAAACCTTTATAAATATGCCCCATAATCTTCAAAAAAGAGGTTTATGGTAAAAAGCATACCCACGTACAGAGAAACAGTATAAATCACATGCTTGATGCCCCCCTACAACCACTCACTATTCTGTTTCCATGGCAACCATCCCTAAACCATTTAAAAAATTTTGGTTTTATAGTCATAAACACAAAAACTTTCACGCAAACCCCACACAGGACACAGGTACACTCCTACACTAATTTATTCTTCAATTTATAGGCTAACACCACCACACAATAATAAACAATATATTTATTTAATCAGATGAAGTATGACATTGAATCCTTTTTCATTGCCAATGAAAGATTGTTGGGTTTTAAACCTGCAAGGCACACAAACACCAAAATCTTCCCTTCAAAAATGCAGCTTTTCAGCAAATTCAAAGTTAATACAACGGGCCATGTCCACCCTTAAAACAAAAAAATGTCTATGTGTCGTTATTTGCCTTTAACACCAAAAGGTATCTGCTGCCTCTTGCTGAAAGGAGCATTTTATATAGCTGAGGCATGTGTGAGGAGGCAGCAGGTGAAACAGGGGGGGGCCCCCCCAGTCAGTCATGGCTGAAATGTCAGTTGTCACGACTTGAGTGACTGCACGGAGGAAGGGGCATTGCTTACTCATGCCAGAATGGGACACTAATAATCCTCCTAATATCGGTTAGTAATGCAGTAATAAGTGAGCCCCAAAAATATATTAGTTGGGGATTGGGGAAGGTTAACTGACAATTGGCCAGTTTTTTGTTGTTAGGATGAACTTATTACCTTCCTTTCTATTTCCTTATAATCGCTGTTGGAGGGTAAATTGTGCAGCATTGAATCAATAAGGACTGAAAATAGAATGGGACACTTGGAAAAAGGACGAATGTAGCTCAAAGCATTTGGCAGAATGGGGGTGAATTGTTCAATAAATCACTGGTCACGTGAGACTGTAGTTCATGGTCTCTCCTCATCACTCTCTTTACAGTTTACATAATGGACACTATTAGAAGAACTGGTAACAGTACGGTGAAGCATGTAGATGAGCAGATTACATTAAAAAATGAGAAACTATTATGAAAAGCACATTGTATTTGTGCTATACTTACTCTTTACAAAATAAAAATTACTGTGCAGATTCCACACTGTACGTGAGCTGAAAATGTAACTACCATTTACTATATTTGTGTATTTTAAGGTGTGGTAAAACTAAAATGCATTGATTTCCTTTGCACCATTGCAACAGTGCATGTTGTCAACTTAATATGAGCAAGTAAGATACCCATTTCAGGCTCATATCTGTGTGCAATGTGTACTACTGCTAAAAGGATATGCCCTCATGGCTAAGGCCTAAATATACCCAAGCAGTATTTTGACCAAAATGGAACCTTACAGACAATACAACGTTTCAAATTGTTTTAGACAAAAAATCAGTCAAAACACATGATCATAAATGTTTGTAGATTTTAAAACTAATCATCGATCGTCAATAGGCGCGAAGGTTTATTTATTTTTTAATTAATTTGATATTGTATTTTGGTCGAAAGATAGCTTATGTGTACCAGCGCGATTATTCCCATGCTGAAATAATTGATTATATTTCAAATGTTCTTAATTCTATCACGAATAAACAGCCTTGTGCTGTTATCTGTCACAGAGACCCACTACTTTAACATTTTACAATAAGTGTTTTGAATAACCTCTATATTAAAATTGTAGGAATTGTTCTACCAAATACCTCCTTTTCTTGTAATATATCTCAATTAGTGTTTTAGCTACTGAAATTAAGGCAAATGTAGTTATGCAAATGGTTTTTACTTTTTATGCAACTCTTATTTGCATACTATAATCAAGCCAGTCTTCCCTTTTTCAGTGTAGAGGTTGTTTCTTTTTTTCCCAGATGCTTTGTAATGTTCTTCTTTAATTTTTCTTTCCAGGCTTCAATATAATTATATGATCATGTTCCATGGTGAACATGTGCCTAGGTTTCAAAAGTAATGTTTGCCTGCATTAGAGGGGAAAATTAAGTCTTACTGTTGGCACGATTAGGGTAAAATAATATTCTATTTAACTATGTTCACTTGTAAAGATACTATATGATCAGTATTCTAATAATTTAAGGTGACTTGGTCATTTGGGAAGTAGGCTGAATTTTTGGTTTGTTTTCTGGCTGAAATACTGGATATGGAAGGGATATCTTTTTAGCTTTAAATATTCACAGACGCTGGATGGATTTGCAAAAATTCAAAAACCCCTACAACGTGGCAGGAATTGGAAGAGGAGGTGCGTATGGGGAGGATGTGTGCGGCCGGGGATGAGTAGTGTGTGCAAGGTGCGGATTGCCCACGGGCGTTTGCTAGCGTGGAATGATGTTAGAGATACCAGCCCAAATAGTCCTTTTATATGTATGATAAAGTTTAGAAGATACCAACGAGTATGGGAACTTGAAGGGTTGCCTTTTTGTTCTTTTTTAGCACTTATTTGAATATCTTTATCAGTCTTACTGAAAAGTCCTTGCAATTTTAATTTACCATTCTTATGTCCACCTTGACTCTGCTATCTAAATGTTAACAATCTCCTGTGTTTTAGTGGTTGAATCGACTGGAGTCCGCTCATTATCTGTGGGCCAGTCCGGACCCTAATAATAATAATGTGGGGTCACTCTAAATTAAACTTAACGCACAGGCTGCAATTATGCACTCATGAAAAAAATGTTATCTGTATCTTTTGTAACCATATACCACAGATGCATATTTTATAGGCTAAAGACGGTATGATAAAGAAAACCATAGCTTTTTGTTTACATCTGAACGCTTTTTTTTATCTGAAACAACAGGATCAGGGAATGGCTCAGCAGTGGGGTGGAAATCATGTCACTTAAAGGGACAGTTTTATCTTCCCTACAATACCTACCTCCTATCTACATGCTATAACTCACTAAGTGACAGTAGTGGGGGGATTCATTTATAAATGTGGTCAGTTTCTGCAACATACCCTTGATGATTAATGCCAAGATGAATATTGCACGCAAAGTGAAATCGGTGATCATATAAAACTAAAAGGGAAAGAAATTTCATCGTCCGGAATGTCACATTAACTAGTATGGTATTACACAGGACCTATTTGCTTGCAAATGGTCATGGACAGATTGCACGTTTTACGCTGTACCAGGAAATGGCACCACTGCTATTGCCACTGACTAACACAATAAACAAGGAGGTATGTTGTTGACAAGGATAAGGTATACTCAATGAGGGGAAGTTGGTTGTATTGCTTAGTTGTATTCAGAGTAATTTATTAGACACTATATTAAAAATTATATTGATGTGAAATACATTTAGTTAATTAATTAAAGCTGTTAAACAAAAGTTTTATTAATACTTATCTTATCTAAAGCTTCTAGAATTCTTGAAGGAATATCTAAGGGTCATATACACATGCGATCGTGGGTTGCCAAACCGATATGCACAATGTTTATGCATGACGGTTTGGGCAACGATTCCCGATCGAACGTCCGTATTTCGGCCAAACAAAGCACTATAACAGATGGACACAAACTGAACCAAACACGAGTTGAGCGAAAGTTATGAGGTTGGACGATTTGTTCGAAACTAAACTAGGTTGTTTTTCGGACATGTGGCGGTATTCTTCGATAATTATCGAATTTACGGGCCGTTCGCGTAACCCTACTGTATCGTTAGTTTTCGATAACCTAAATGTAGCCTTCGAATTTTCCGGTAACCTTGAAAGTATTGTTTGTTTTGGTACCTCGAAATGTATGATCATTTCGCTAACCCAGAAATGTATCATTGCTTAACCCTCAAAAGTATTGGTTGGTTTCTGGTAACCTCGAGTATCGTTACAGATTTCGTAAACAGTGAAATGTATGGTCCTAGTTTTGCTTAACCCTCGAAAAGTATCGTTCGTTTTCTGTAATCCTCCAAAAGATATGTGCGATTATGCTAACCCTTGAGCATTTATGGGTCTAATTTTCGCTAGCCCCTTGAAAGTATTTCGGTAACCCTCGAATGTGCTTGCGAAAATCCGAGTCTTTGGTGATAGTGACATGTTCCCCAACCCTTTCCTAGGTGCCACAGCCATGGCATAACAGTTACATTGTTAGTTAGCTGATGTAAATCACTCGGAGCTTTCGAACCTACACTCTCCCATTGACGTAATGGGTCCAAATTCGAACTTAGAACTTTACTGAAAGTGCTATACACGGCCCCACAATTATGGCCGTGCATAACACATTGTGGGTCGGGGGTCAGCCCCCGGCTATTGCCACGTGTGTATGAAGTTAGAGGACAACTCCACCCTCATAAGAACATCTTTAGAAAGAATGGCCTCTTTAAAATATGTAGATATAGCTGTTTTTGTACTATGAATTCGTACTGTATGCCTGATATCCTTCTGGATGCCTTCGTGCAATTTTGGAAACCTGTGAGTGAGCCTGTAGGAGACGGGCAGGTTAGAAGAGGCAGACAGGCATTTACATTTAGTAATTGGCTGTGATGTCAACTGTCAAATCCATAACATGACAGTTGCTAAATGGAAGAACGCAGGAAGCAAGAAAAGAGGAAACAGGACATTGTCAGGATTTCAGGTTTTTAGACTTATATATTTCAAATTCAAACTATAAAGTTTTTAGGTTTGGGGGGTGATTACCTGTATGAAGTTTTCATGTTGGGGCTGGACTGGCCCTTTAAGTAAAGCAGTCACAAGTCGGAAACGAACTAGTTTCGAGTTCGGCCAAACTATAAAGGTTCAGCTCAAACTCGGGTTTTGTTTGAGTTCGGTTTTGTGCTCCATCTGTTAAGGAAATTTGTTGCCGAAAAGGCCGTTGGCGTCAGGGATCATTGCCCAACCGCCCTGCATAAACAGCTTTACTACAGGGTAGGAAAAACTCCAAGTTGGGCCCAGCTCTTGGGAGCCTGTTTAGGTTTGTTATAATAATTGTAAAGTTAACTTACCTTTTTGTTGCGTGGAGCTGTTCCAACTGTGTCTTGCCAGTGACAACCAAGGGGCAAAAACTTGCAGTGATGTCACTTCCCCCAGCTCTTGTGGGAAACAAAATGCAGGACAAAGTTAAATTTACAAAATTTTAGCGTTTGAAAAATTTAAGACAGAGGCATCAAAGTGTCTTCCCCTTCATAATAACAGGTACTTGATGTGTTTGTTTCTGGGGGAGCCTCTGAAGATGATATTTGAAAACAATATTACTTCCAGCTTTTGGCAGCTGCATTTAATACAAAAGTGCACTCTGCCACATTCCATCCTTCACTCAACCCATTTTTCCATTATTTGACTTCTTTGCCTAGGAAGTGAGCAGCTACTTTAATTAAAAAATAATTAACACAACACCTCTGTCTTTCTTTTTTCCTAACACTTGTCTCTTGATCCCATTTCAGAAATATTAAAGCTTACATTTTTGTACTACTGTATGTTCCTTCAAAATAAATGTTCTGTCATGAGATGTAAACCGATGAATGTATGAATGAAAATAAATGGAAATTGTATAGAATCACTAAATCTGTTATCTATTAATGTAAAGGCTGTTTTGTTTGGAATCCCTAATGGTCATATCGATATGAAGGCAGATGCAAAGTTTGGAATAGTGCAGCAATGCAAAATTAGGCCTAAAACTCACACTACTACAAATATATGGGTAGGGTGGGTTTTACACAAGTGGCCATATAGTGGCCCGAAGCATTGCCTAATTAAAGGGGAACTGTGGTTCAAAAATGACTTTGTAAATGATAGAATTGCCTCCTGAGATTTTTGCAAATTATTTTAATGTTTATTTGCATAGTTTGAATATATTACATTTTGTGTGTGATATGGCCAGCAAGCAGCATCACCAGACGTCCCCTGCACTTCCTGCTCCTGCTCTGAAACCTGTCATCTGCCTGTGTCTACTCCTCCCCTTGCAGGGCCCCTCCTTTTGCAAGCCCACTGGGCCCCTCCAACTCATCGGGACCCCCATGACCCCCATTTGCAGGCCCCTTGGCCCATTCCCTACAGGCCTCATGTGGGCCTGGCCCACTCTCATGTGTATTAGCCCCGCTCCACTCACGGTTTGCCTTATCCCCACCCAACTCACGGGTGATGTGGCCATGCCCATCATGGGGTGCCTTTGCCCCCACCACTCATAGGAGCCTGTGGTACACTCAGAACCCCCCCTTACAGAAAAACTGTGCGAAACAGACTTTTTATAGTGAGAGAGTAGGGCTGGTAGATTCCCTTCCCTGTGGGTATCTTCAACAGCAGGGAGCGGGGATGGACTCCCTGTCTCCTGTCCTGCACTGAACGTCTGAGTGGCCAGCGGCGAGGTGGCGGAGCAGGCTTAGAAATGTCACATGCAGCCTCCCACCCATTATCTTATGGTAGTAATTTCTTTTTATTTGGCTGTGGAGCAGGTAGGGAGTTGGTGGTGCTCATTTTAAAGGTAGGAAATGGCCTTTTCGTTTAAACTCAACTTATTTGGAGAACGCAGTTCCCCTTTAATATTTATAAACCCATTCCTTCATTGGCAATAGTTAATGCCATGTCATTTTAACAGTGCACTCATCCGGCATCCATCAAATGTGCTGACGTTAAAAAATTTCAACTAGAAAGACGAACTAAAAGGATAACTATATGTTAAAAATTAACTTATAAGAATGAAAAGTACCTTAATGATTATTCCCACCTCACAATATTGTTGCATTGAGGTGCTGGCAACAGCACTAACAGTTTTCATTTGCCGGTTAGTCCTGGAATATACGTATTAAGATAGTTGCTTGAATCCAGGAGGAAGACTGGCAGACAGAATCATTTTTCTTTGGGTGGTGCCTCCTCACAGAAACAATTTGGGAGGTGCACACTAGTTCTCCTCATTAACCCAGGAATGACAGTAAAGAATATCCTTGAGTTCCTTAGATTTCCCCACAGAGGGGGGCTTCCTGTAATATGAGGTGATGCCCCTAATGCTTCCTCTGACGGATCTATTGGTGGCTTGCTGCAGTACTAAGCTGTGAGTGGCTGGACATTCTTCATCTTATTATAGTATTTGTTAAATGGACAGAATTTCACAAAAGCAGAGGTTTTTAATATTAATTGGTAAACAAACAAAAAAGAATATTGCAGCACATATCAGTTATCTTACCACTTATTGAGCTTGTCCCATGAGAGAGAAACTGCTTACTGAAAAAATGCTTTTAAGTGGTGTTAATTAGCTATCTATTACCCCCAATTTTCAATAATTTAACAGGAGCTGGGAATGAAGATGGTAAACTAAGCGTGGAGCGATCCACCAGGCTTCTTCTGACCGGTCATTGTTCCGGCTTTAACCAAACTATACGCATATAGTTTAGTTTCTTTAGCGGGAAAAGGGCAGTGGACCCAGCAGTACTATACAGGTGGAAGTTTTACGTTAAGATTTAATTAAAGAACGGAAAGTAAGGACATAGCTTGACTTTAACGTTGTTGTTTCAAGTAATGCAAAAAAAAGGAATAGTTCACCATTCTACATTCTAGTACAGTATTATTTAGGAATAGCGATGGCAGAACGTCCTAAAGTTTGTTTTTGAAACTATAGAACTTCAGAAAAAGGTTCTAAAGTTATATAGTTCGAATAGAAAGCTAACCCATTAAAGTCTATGGGGAAAAAATGTTGAAACGTTTATAGTTAATTACAACTAAAATAGCAATGGTAAACTTATTGTAAATGGCTTGGGGAACCTGGGAAATGGTCTTAAAATATTCCATATCACTTAAAACTTTTTTTTACAAACACAACTTTTTCCACAAAATGTGGGTTTCTGCATTGAGTTTGGTACATTGAAGGGTTATTGCAAAATTCGAGGGTTCACCAAAGCTACATTAAGGGTTATAGCAATTGAGAATATTGTAGTAGGAGAGTTCTAAATAGTTTGAGTTGTCCGAGCTCATAAGGTCGGCTCGAAAATCGGTTCCATCCCTAGTTAGAGTAGTTATAGTTCTTCGAATTTGTGCTAGATTAAAGTTTTACTGTGAAGTTACACTGAAAATTTTCTCTGTTTCAATATTTTAGAAAAAAAAAATTAAAAAATCTGTGTGTCCAGGTAATATGTACTTGATAAAAAACCCACTGACAAATCTGTGGTTACAGAAAGTAGTTTCAAAACATTAAATTACATTCACGGGAGAATTTTACACCAAAATAATATTAGTATTATATATATATATAATACTATTTTAATATGCTATTTAAAAGGTTTAATGAACCATGACTAGTTTCCTCATTCCTTTTCAAGCAAGCTAGCATGAGAGCTTCTCTGGATCTTAATAGGCTCGTAAATGTACACTTTGTCTATCCTGACGGTCACATGTATGTTCGTAAGAAGACTCACCCCCAAAAACATGATCTTTTTTAAAGCTAGTGAAGCACCATGCCACAGCAGATTCTCTCCTGATTGGATTTACTTGTTGTTTTTGTTTTCCAACAATATAGAGTGGTGATTGGATAAACGATTTCCGAAAAAAAGTGTGTGTAAACAATCTTAAATCGATTGGAAGAGCGCTCAAAGTTCCCCCCCTGGTGCGCCATCTTGCAGATTTATGGGAATCGCTTTAAAATATTGTACTGCCGTATTGGTGGCGTTACAGCAGAACTGCAAACAACTTACTCTGCCCTTTCCTTACCCATGGGCACATTAGGGAAAGGAGACGTGAGCATGAGGGGCATATTTGGACAGTGATTTTTTTTCCCTGTAGACTTTAAGATTACTTTTTTGGGGGGGGGGGGTTTAATGGAATATGAACTGAGGTTGCTCAGATTCTTCTTAAATCTACGTGATCAAAAGGTATTAATCTTCCATTTAGGCTGGTATAATATGGAATAATCCCGGTTTGAAAATTAACCTGGTTTAGATTCAAACAGCCGATTTAAAAAACCAAAGATCTGGTGGAATTTGTTAGAATTTGGAAAGCAAAGCTATCAAAAAATTTGTTTCAGAAATTCAAAATTGTGTTCAGAAATTCAAAATTGTGTTCAGAAATTCAAAAAGCAGAAATACAGCGCTGAAAGTCAAAAATTGCAGTAGTAATTAAAAAATTCTTCTCAAAAGGTGTTCAAACAGATTTTCGGAATTTCAATATGTTCCACAGAAATGCTGGTGGAACGAAAACCCGTGTTTATCTTTCATTTCGTATTCTAAAATATGAGACATTTAAAGTAGTTGTAGTACCTTTCACCATTTATATAAATTAGATACCCATCTAAGCGCAACAAGATAGGACAGAGAAACCATAAGTTATCTATTATGTCTAGTTGTTTTGTGAATCTAAAACTACAATGACAGAGCGCAGGTAAACTAAGCTGTGTCCATTTCTGTGCTCGTGTTCCAGAGGTTTTGAGGGTCTGTTTTAATGACTTTCATCATGACAACGTGACTAAACAAAAGAATCTGAGTATTATTAAGCAGTTTAATTATATTTTAGAATTCTATGTAAATTAGAAATTTCGTTCCAGTTCTATGGTTGAAGGCAATTAATATCAGTGTACCCTGACTACTAATAAGTTAAGAACACAAAACTGCCATTTTGTGTATAATGCTGGGTCTGTCAATGTTGATTCACATTTTTGAATTGATGTGACATTGTCTTGGGCCAGCACTGAAGGCATAACTTAGGTTTATAGCATGTTATACATAGATAAAAGTTAAATAAAACATATGGGTTTATTGGGATGCACCACAGGACTGGCAACTTCCCTTGGTTTGTTGTCCTCTTCTGTTCAGCCCATTGAAATTGTGACTAGAAGAGGAATATATGTTCTTTGCTTGTTTCACATGACCAGCATTTGGCCGTTATTGCAGATTTGCCTTAAAGGATAAATATCTGTAAAAATTACTTTTTAAAAATGAAAGAAAAAAAAACAAAACCAAAAATGAGGCAGGGAGGTAGGATGATATTCTAACTGCAATATTGTTAATGGCGGAGCTACAGCACATGACAGTTAAATAATACCAGGTTAGTGAACATGGGCATCCTGTATAAAGATAGGATTGAAAGCACTAAGAGCTGGCAGAAGATTTTTATACTGCTTCCACTAAGGTAGAAATATATTGTATGGAGAAAGTTCCATTCCTACCCAGCCCAGGGTCTTTTCATGTTAACTGTTTTGAAAAACTCAATAGTATATGTTTTCCTTAATCTGATTAAGTGATGTAAATTTATGTCAGCTGGTAAACAATTTGTGAACCCACAGAGCAGATTCTCAACATTAAACACAGAATAACATGCACTACCACCCATGTGGTATATATTATCATTTGTCCCTGTAATTTAATATATGTGGGCAAGACAGATTTAGCACTTAGGCTGCGGATAGATGGCCATAGGTTGGCCATCAAAACAGCATTCAGAGATGGCCATACATCTAAACCGGTGGCCAAACATTTTTTAGAGGTGGGCCACAATATTAAAGATTTTAAGTTCACTGGCATAGACCATATTCCCAAACCCAAAAGAGGGGGGAACAGATCCCAATTACTATTACAATTAGAAGCTAAATGGATCTGGTCCCTAAATACTATTCAGCCTCATGGCCTAAATGAAAACATGCCACTACGATGCTTTCTAAGTGACAGATAGAGATATGTATTATATGCTTTCATTGAATTGAGACAATTGTACAAATTATTAACACAAGCCATTATTTATTATCCTAGTTCTTGTTATCATATGCCCAAAAATTTTTTTTTAGCAAACATAGAATTTTTGTACCCACTATATTTTATCTGAGACACGTGGCACTTTATAAACCTGAGATTTCACTTAAGTCTAACACGATGTTGATATTATGCTATTTATTGTATTTATTGTATTTATTGTATTACTTGCACTAAACATATGTATTGATATTCATTGCACTATTTCACTTTAAGCCACAGACTAAAGGTGTGGCTGTAAATTGGCCAGGAGAGGCGTGCCGTTCACGGATTGGTTTACTCACTCATGTGGAGGTGGTCTATATTTGCACTTTGAATCATATGCACTATTGTTTGGCTTGAGAAAGGCCCCAGACACAGGGCCGAAACGTTGCCGTTTGTATATTGAATAAACAGTTTATCAAGACCCAGGAGTGCACCGTGCATACTTACTTACATATCGTTCCAGATTGGTAGCACCCGGGCAAGAAACAATAGCTTCAAGCGAGTGCCTGTGACTTTGATGTTGTATATTTATATTCATTGGGATACCTGGATCCTATACAGAGCACCGCTAGCAGATTTACACACGCCATTATACTAATATGGATGAGTTGAGCCAACCATTGGGGTATGCGGATCTTTGGCAAGTCACAGAAGAGGATGCCAAACGAGTACTGTGGCGGGGAACTAGCACAGACTTTGTGTCTACTACTAACATTAAAGTCATGTCTGAAGGTTTACGCTCAATAAGCGTAAATGATCGATCCCTGCACCTGACCATGCGTTTATTTCTCTCAGACTATGTATAGAAATAAAAAAAATCCACGAGCTTTCGAATATTAACTAACAACCTACCTATGCCGCAATATGGCTACTGCTATATCTTTCACAAAACATTTAAAGAACAATATTCATTTAAACCATTAGGGTTCAAAGTATTTGGAGTCTTTATCCAGTATGCTTCACGTTGGAGTAGTCTTTTAGATCTGTCCCCACCCTGCTTTAGGACTGGTATGTGGTCAATGGCAATGTATTTAAAGTCTTTGATGGTATGGCCCACTTGTAAGAAATGTTTCGCAACTGGTTTGGATGTTTTATTGTCTCTGTAGGCTGTTGTAATAGCGGATCTATGTCCATCAATTCTCAGTCGGAGCATCATGTCAGTCTTGTCTACATAAGAGAGACCACAGGGACAAGTCACTAAATAAATAAAATGGGTTGTATTCTATGTTTAATGAAAATTTGTTCCTTCCTTTGTGGATGGGTGAAGGATTACCCTGTCTTCATATGTTTACAAGAGGCACACCTTGTACATTTGAAGCAGCCTGTCATTTTTAACAAAGTGGTTGCAGGTCCATAGCATGAATGGGGGTCTGTTTGAACCAATAGGTCTTTTACATTTTTACCCCTTTTGAAGCCAATAAGGGGATGATCAGGCAAGCATTTCCTCAATTTTTGGTCTGATAACAGGACATTCCAATTTGACTTTATTGCCTTTTTGATTGGTTCCTCTAATGTATTGAATTTTGTAGTGCAAACAAACATGTTGTCCTTAGTGGTTTTATTTATTCATAAAGCTTTATCTAACACATGTAGTGAGTATCCCCTCTGGATAAACTGTTCCCACTTCGCAGCAATCGGAGTGTCCATACATTGTGTGTTGGAATTATTTCTGAAGACCCTGCAGAATTGTGAAACAGGTAATGATTGTTTAAGGGCAGGTGGATGGAAACTCTTATAGTGTAGTAAAGAGTTCCGATCTGTTGCTTTACTAAACAGGCTATATTGTAGTTTCCCATCAATTACCTGTATGGAGACATCCAGAAAGTCAATTCTTTCTTTGCTGTGCTTGTATGTCATATGGATAGGTGAGTCAGTGGTATTCAAGTCCTGGATCATTGACAACAGTGCCGATTTAGTTCCCTGCCATATCAAGAAAATATCATCAATGAAGCGCCGGTACAGAATTATATTAGCAGCATATCTTGTCAAAACATGTTGTTGTTCATAAAAATGTATAAATATATTTGCATATGCCCGAGCCATGGCAGCTCCCATGGCTGTACCAGAGGCCTGCAGGTAATAGGTATTTTCAAATCTGAAGTAGTTACATGTTAATGTCAAATGCAGAAGATCCACCAAAAACTCACAATGTTTGTCAGTGCCCACTTCAGAGGTAAGAATTAACTGTCTAACTGCTGAGATTCCCTCAGGGATGCACATATACAGGCTAGCTACATCCATACTAACCAAAAAGACATGACCAGAGCTTGGTAACTGGCACTCCTTGATGATAGATAAAAAATGGGCTGTATCTTTAAGATATAAGGGGGTTTCTTGTACCAACAGTTGTAATACCCTATCCAGGTACTTCCCTAAAGGTCCAAGGATGTGACCCTTCCAACACAATAGGTTGGCACGGTGGTGGTGTATGCATCTTTTTGTATTTTAGGGAGGGTGTAATGTTGGACACATTTGTGTCACTGACTGACAACTGGGAGAGGACAATAGCAATGAGGTTAGCACACCATACAAATAGAGTAATGCCGGGTGCATATCCAAAAATAGGTTTAATCAGTAGAAAAGCCTGCACTCATGGGTCTATAAAAATCATATTTATTTTACCGTATACACGATCTACGCATTTCAACACTCAGCGTGCGTCATCAGGATATCATTACACTTATACAATTCCCTTTATACCCAGAGATATGTGTAAGAAACACCCAGATCAAGACTATTAAAATCCAATTAAAAACAGATGAACAACGGCCAGGCAGTAGCCAAAATAGAAACAATGAATCCAATGTAGTTAAACACACATAGTTACAAAAAAAATCAGCAAGCAATACTTGCAACAGTCAAGTGCACCAAAAAGCTAACATAATGGAACACACCAATAAATTCTAAAACGACTGTGTGTACAGGTATAAAAGGTTAACCTCTTACAAATGAGATAATATTGAGGTATATGAAACACTAAACCCAGTTAAAGTTGGGACATATAGCCATAGTGGGAAGCTATAAAAAGTAGTTTAATAGTCACTGCTCCTTGAGTCCTTTGGGACTGTGTTTTAATAAGTGTATCCTTTAGCCTCCTTTTGTAGGAGAAATCTATCTATAGATTTATAGAACTCTATATTATATGGCATTAGAAAACTAAAACAGCAGCTTCAATGTGTATATATGTTTGTGATTCCGTTTCTTTTGTTACATCCAGCCTGATGAAGGAGGCTTAGGACTCCCGAAAAACTTGCTTAAATTTTTTTATCAGTTAGCCAATAAAAGGTATCACAGCCCTATTTTCTTCTCTACTTATGGCTAACACGGTACAAACCCTCAACAACCGTGTTCAAGGAACGTATAGCCAATCAACGGCTTCTATCCGACAGGCGTGGCAGCACAGATACAACTCCTATAATGTCTAAGTATGTAAGTATGGTGACCTGGCACTTAAAAGGCTAGGGAATTCGCTGGCCAGCTTAAAATGCATGGTCATTGATGGCCTTAAGATAATGAGTTAAAAACCTGGTAGGACAAATATAGATTACCTACAAAAGGAGGCTAAATATATATATATATATCTATATATATATATATATATATATATGTGTTAGAGAAGGTAGCACTCCTCGTCTCTTACTGTAGGATGCCGGGTGCCTTCCGTGGGTTATATAAGAGAATTCAAAAATGTGGTAGCACTCCTGGGTCTTAAGTTGAAAAATTTAATTATTAAGTGCAACACGCCAACCATCATGTTGGCATAGAATTAATTTTATGTGATTGCAATGAGGGTAATACACTTAAACTCATTAGTTTTAATCTAATTCAGAGTGTAGCAATCAATAGGTCACTATATCAGCATGGGTACAAGTAGATTAGCAATAGTAAGTATAGAATGAATTAGTATGTTTTTAACAATACGATATTTTAGGTAATTTTAAGTCTGTATAATCATGGACCACATCAGTTTCACTATGTACATTTTTTACACACACAATTTTAATATTTATTATGTTTAGATGTGAATTGTCAGTTTTGCTATTTATAAGAAGTCGCATAATTACCTTTTATTGTTGGCGCATGCACATGACACTTTATAATAAATAGACACTTCAGTAGATTAGCACTTACAGGGAGATTCAATAAAAGTTATTATTGTTTAAAATGGTGCTAATTTTGCCCCAACCAATCAGATGTTAGTTTTCAAATGTTAAATAACACTTGATTGGTTTGGGCAAAATTAGCACCATTTTAAACAATAACAACTTTTATTGAATAACCCTGTTTATTTGCTATGTTGTTAACTAGACTTTTCAGTTTATACACCCGCTTATAGGGTTAATTGCACTTTCTTGCTCATATGACGGTAATTAGAGACCTTTAATTTGGTCCACAAGTACAAAACTCATGACACACTTTGAGCTTATAAGAGCTTATAAAAGTTTGTCACATTGTTGCACTCAGATTGGCTTGATAAATGTCCATGTTAAACGACCGAAACATTGCCTTTGTTGCACCGTGGTTGAATATATTTTCATGTACTTTGGAAAAGTTCCTTGTGTGCACCGTATTTCCCACATGATACTTATTGAGAAGATTTGGCAGTAGCACCAGGGCACTATAACCCACTGGAGAGCAGTTTGCCTGTTTAAAGATATATATACCGTATATACTCGAGTATAAGTCGAATTTTTCAGGTTTTAAAATTAGCCTGAAAACCTAACCTCGGCTTATACTCGGGTCAAGTCCTAATTTTGATCCAAATTCTGCAATTACAGATAGTAACCAGTAGGTGGCGCTGTGTTAACCTGCATAGAAAGTTACAGGAGCTGATGTGCCTTTACACTTCCTGCTTCCTGTATTCTGGCTGCTGGACTCAATCAGCACTGTCACTGGATGCTGTAAATCTGATAGCTCTCCTCAGTTTGGGCAAAAAACAGCTGCTAGTACAGTGCAAAGAACAGCTTGAAACTACAACTCTCAGGTGACATTTTTAACTATTGGGGTCAGAGAATCCTTTACTATATGGGGGTCAGAGTTCCCTTTACTATAGGGGGTCAGAGGGCCCTTTACTATATGGGGTTCAGGAGAATTGTAAATGATGGTAAGCTTAATAAAAGTTTACTGAACCTTGCCACTCCACATGTTTAGAAACTAAACTCCCAGCAACAAGCATGCTGGGAGTTGTAGTTTTCCAAACATCGGAGTGCCAAGAATTGGGGGTTACTGGTACTGATTTGGCTATTACTGTACAGGATTCATGTATGGGAATTCTGCTGTACATTTAAAGGGCAACTAAAGCCTAAAAACAACACAGAATTAGAAGCAATTGGTGATAATTTTCTACCCTCGACTTATACTCGAGTCAATCAGTTTTACAAATTTTACAGGTAAATAGGTACCTTGACTTATACTCGGATCGACTTATACTCGAGTATATACGGTATCCAAAAGTTGTGTGACACAATTTGTTATGTAAAATTTCTTTTCTGTGACAATTTACTTCAGATTCATATGAATTTAATGCAAAGAGCTTTATTAGCATAAAAAGGTAACTTGATTACAAAAAAATATTTTCATTATCTTTAAGCCTTGTCACAAAGTGATCAGCTAACTTTATTCCAGTATAGTCAAATCATCTGCTCTGCTGAAGGTTTGAATGAGTAAATTTGAAGTTGCTCTAAAATCTAATTGAATTATAAGGGCCAGCTCACTGCTATATGAGAGGCAGAAGTGATTGAAATCATTGTCTACTTATGCTAGCAGTAGTTACATCCAAAGGAATTCTGCAGACACCATTACTTTGCATCAAAATGGCCTCACATACAAGAAATAGCTGCAATGAAGATTGCACCTGAAAGATTAATTAAAAAAAAAAAAAATTTATTAGAATTTTATAAATATTATACAAAAACAGTAAAATAAACTTTTCAATATATGTCATATATTTCAGTGTCAATTACAATTTTAGTTATAACTTATAATCTTCACATAGTTAATAATAAGTAGATGGAATTTGTTTTACAGTGGTTCAAATCAGTTTGCAATATTTACTTATTTCCTACATATGTAGTGTGGTATGTGGTTACACAATATCAATCAGACATCAGACATCGTACAGGTTATGTTGTTGTTTTTTAAGTCCATAATTCCCACTTTTCTAGAAATGTAATTATGTGTATTGTTTGACAAACTCATATTGTTTGCTGAGGTTTATACTATTTTTAATTTCTCTTATTGAGGGAATATTATCAGATTTCCATTTGTTTGTTATAGCTAGCCTTGTAGCTTGGATAATATGAAATATCATCATTCGAATTCCCGTATCCTGTATCCCGTGTCTTCCAAATTTATATTTAATAGAGCCATCTCAGGGGTGGCAATTCGAGGATAGCCTATTAATTTTGATATCATGAGGAAAATCTTTTTCCATAATTTATTTATTTTTGGGCAGTCCCACATTATATGGATTAAATTTCCCTCCTGTCCACATTTTCTCTAACATAGCCTGTCCATTTATCATCATTCCTTTATATAAAAATATTTTCCATTTTGTGGAGATTGCACTGAGTTTTTAGACTGTACTATGTAGGTAGGGGTAGGCTAAAATAATATTATACATGGTTACAGTGTATATTGTAATATAAAAGGTATAACATTAATTAGTTTATTAATCTGTTCTAAATAAAGATATATAAGTGTGTAACAGTGTGTAAATGGCATATGAAATAAAAAATAAAAAAAGTACTAACATACAGAATCTCCCCACGTTTGAACGGACTGGTCAAAAATGCTTTAGAGTTATATCCTGCTGTATTGCATTGTGGGAGAGAGCTTCACATCCAAATGCAATGTGTAGTGGGAACGGGTGGGCGTGGCCAAATGGCACTGCTTTACTGAAGACTTTTCTTTTTCCTACAGGCTGCTTTACTTAAGGATCCTTTTGTTTTGGCTTCTTCCCTGAAGGGAAGTTTCCTTCTTATGCTGGTAAGTGTCTAAGTGTTATTTTTTGCTTTAGTGTACAGTCTCTCTGTGTCTCTCCACCTCTCTCTCTCTCTCTGTGTGTGTCTCTCTCTCTCTCTCTCTGTCTCTCAGTGTGTCTGTCTCTCTGTGTGTCTGTCTCACTCTGTCTCTCTCTCTCGCTCTGTCTCTCTCTCGCTCTGTCTCTCTCTCTCTGTCTCTCTCTCTCTCTGTCTGTCTGTCTCTCTTTCTCTCTCTCTGTCTCTTTCTCCTGTCCTGTTAGCAGCAGTGCTCAATATGATCAGCTTCCAGGTTAGTACAATTATTATAAATTGTCACATTACTGTAATAGTGGCCGACTGTATTCTAGCAGCCAATAGGAATACCCCATATTAAACAAGCACCAGGTTTCTTCTTACTGCCGTATGTGTGTAAACTACAGCATCTAACAAACCCCTTCCACATTGGTTGGAATCCAGGTAAAAGCCAATAATGTTCCGTTTAACTGGGAGAGAAGGCATTGCCTATAGAAATGGTGGGCGATCCCTGCTATTGCTAGGTATTGAGACGCTGCCTGTTCCTGCTTGAGAGCCCTGGGGATTAGCTGGAGGAAGGAGTTAATGTGTGTACAGTATTGTATATATACAACTTGACAGCACCTGGTCTGTTTCTCTCTCCTGGAAGACGGAACTACCGGGAATGGCTCGAAGTGCCGCGGAGCCTCCCAACACTCGCGGCGGGGCCTGGGAGCCTGGTTTTCAGCCACGACCAGCCGCAAACTACCCCTGGAAGACGGAACTACCAGGAAAGGCTCCAAGTGCCGCGGGAAGTTGTCATTAGGAAAAAACGTATCTAATACATAATAATTACACTTCAAAAATAACAGCATTATTACTTAAAATATGTCATTCTTAGATAGGACTACCCTAACATGGAGGGCCTTGTAAGTGGCGGGTAGCTAACACATATATTTTAATCAATATATATAACTAACACTCCAGCAAATAAAACTAAATAAAATTAACACATAAAAAACCTACTGTGCGCCCAACAGGCACACTTTTGCTAGTATATTATATATATATATATATAATATATTATATATATATATATATTCTATATATATATATATATATCTATATATATATATATTATATATATATATAATAACAACAATACTGGTGTTAAATAGTTCCTAATATCTTTCTATTTGTTTCCCAGTGTGAAGCACATTTTTGTATATTTATATGGGCTAGTATGGTTTGTTCTCATTGTTCTAATGTAAATATTTTGTTTATATCAGTTTGCCATTTGAGAATATTAGATGTAATTTGTAGGATCATTTTACTGCTCAGTGATTTATATACGGTAATATTGTTGTTCCTTTTTTTGTGCTATCGTGGGTTTTCGAAAAATATTTTGTAATTTCGTTTAATTGTGTTGTATATGAAGATTTTGGGAAGTTTTTATGAATAAAGCTTTTTTATTTGGATATATTTATATTGATTATAGTATTGGAAATTGTATTTAGTTTGTAGTTGTGTATATGTGTATATTTCACTTCCTTGAGCTATTTCTTTAATCGTTATTTCTTTTGCTTTGTTCCAGACTCTCAAAGAAAAGAAAGGAATCATCTCCTCTAATGTATCCAGGTATATATATTGTTTAAGCTCTTGGTATTGTTTATATTTTTTAATTGTAGTCTTCCAGATTTTAAGGGCTGCATCTGGGATTGTGTAGTTTGTGGTTATGTTTTTTTGTTTGAAAATAGATGTGAGGAGAGAATTCCTCTAAGTGAGTGATGTGGGAATTAGGTCTTTTTCCAATTTCACCCACAATATTTCTGTTCTATCATTCCACTAGTTTTTGAGTGGTGAGATTATTGCTGCTTCGTAGTAATCTTGAAATAGTGGAAGGTTCATCCCTCCTGCTTGTTTACTTTTAGTGAGCTTTATCAGGTTCACTCTGTGTTTTTTGTTACTCCATATAATATAACTCCATATAATGTATTTGTTTATTTGTTTAAAATAAGACTTGGGAATCTCTATAGGTAAAGTTCTCCCTCGCCCTAGTGTAAAATCCCCTGTATATATTATAGATATTGGTCCCCCAGCCCCAACCGCCGTAATAGAATTCTTAGAAAGTGCCCTGATAGTTACGTACCTTCCCTCTATCCTCCGGCGTTCTGAGCAGCCGGCAGCCGCCTCCCTGATTGGCTGCCTCTCAGCCAATCAGGGACGCAGCTGCTGGTCCCGCCCCCTGCTTGCATTTCCGTGCAAGCAGAGGGCCGGGCAGTGTGGCAGAGGAAAGTGGGAAGGTAAGTAACTATCGGGGTACTTTCTAAGAATTCTATTACGGCAGTTGGGGCTGCTATAATATATAAAAAGTTGAAAAAAGGGCTGGACATTTTTAATAGTGGTTCATAGTTTGTTTTGAATGTATTTTTCGAGGGTATACATAATTGTATTCCTAAATATTTTAATTTGTCTGTTTCCCACTTATAGGAGTGTTGCCTTCAGATGTTGTGTAAGATTATTTTGAATATTTATACCCAATATAGAGGATTTTGTTTTGTTTACTTTATAGTAAGACATATTGCTGAATTCCTTCAGGAGTGTTTTAATTGTGTTTAACGATTTTTCAAGGTTTGTTGTGATCATTATAACATTATCTGCGAATAGACTAATCTTATGTTCATTATTGTTTATTTTTTTTCCATGTATGTGTATGTGTTCTCTTATTGCCTGGGCAAGGGATTCCATTAGTAGAGCAAATAATTGTGGCGACAATGGACATCCCTGCCTTGTTCCATTTGTGATTGGGATTATTTTAGATAACAAACCGGAGCTTAGAACATTGGCTGTGGGTTGTGAATATAGTGCTAATATTGCTTGTTTGATTTGTCCGTTAAATCCAAATTTATCTAGTACTTGGGAAAGATAGGTCCAAGGTATCCTATCAAATGCCTTTTCAGAATCTATAGTTAATAGGGTTGTCGGGATTTGATATTCTGCAAATTGGATTAAATTAAATATTCTTCTAGTATTGTCTGAGGTTTGTCTATTCTTAATGAATCCAGCTTGGTCTGTTTTTATTAGCTGGGGTAAGAGTGATTCTAATCTTGTCGCTAGGCATTTAGCATATAGATATATAGATATAACACATATCTGTGTTGGGAAGTGATATTGGTCTAGTTTTTAACCTTGTCTGGTTCTCTACCAGGTTTGGGTATAGTTACTATTGTTGCCTGTAAATTTTCTTTTGGGAAGGATTGAAATGATGGTGCTAAATTGAAAGTTTTTTCAATTTGTGGTACCAGTATTTCTGAGAAATTTCTATAGTATTCTGAGGTAAACTCATCAGATCCTGGTGATTTTTGTAGCTTAAAGGGCATCTATAGTGAAAAAAACCACATTGCCCCTTTGCAAAGTTAAATTCATGTACTCTGTGCTGCCTTAATCCTATCTCTTGTCAGTGACTCTGTTTAACCATGGTGTCCCCCCTTCCCCCTCCCCTCTGTTACCTCCTCCATGCACAAGCTTATCATGTGCAGTAGGAGTTAAATTTCAACATCCTAAAAAACACACCCACGCACAGTGGCCAATAGAAAGCAAGCTGTCCTGGAGACACGGAAGAAGAAGGAGAACAGTACAGTTTACGATCTCCCACTTTGTGACCCATCATCAATCAGTGAAAGCTATTAAGAAGGGGGGTTAAGTGCATCCTTATATCTGCCATCAAAGCTACCTCTCTCTCCCTGCTAATGCTGTTATCTCTATGTTTATTACAGAGCAGGGAGGGGGGATCACGTCACAGGGATTTGATTGACAGTTCAAGTAGGAGTAGAGGAATGCAGTCACGTATTCTTCAAACTGGTGTATCTCTGGACAGAGAATGAATCTGAAAAAAGTGAAGACACTCGGGGAGTTGTGGGAAATTATAGAACACATGGAAAGAAAGAAAAAAAAGTTTATTTTCCCACTATAGATGCCCTTTAAGTTCTTTGACTTGCGTAGTAAATGGGGTATTTAGAGTGTTGAGTTGGTTTTGGTTTAGTGGGGGTAAAGTTAATTTTTGTAAAAAGGAGTTAATTGTTTCGTTTGTTGGTTGGGGAGTGTTTTCATCTTCCTTTAAATTATATAATGTGTAGTAATATGAGGCAAATTCGTCTGCTATTTTTTGTGGGTTTATTATTTTTGTTTTTTTCTTTATTGGTTAAATGTTGAATTCTTACTTTTGCAGCTCTTTTTTTAATTTGATTTGCTAGTGGTGATGTTGGTTTGTTATTTAGCATACCGTATATGATTGTACCTTTAGTCTATGACGGTGTTTATGGTAGTTATAGAGGCTTAGTGCATATATTTGGTTTTGTATTTCGGTTATTTTGTTTTGAGTATCTTTATGAGGGTTCTGTTATATATTGGTTTTCTTTTTTTCTCTGGATGCTATTTGGATTAAGGTCCCTCTCATAAATGCCTTATGTGCGTGAAAGATCCATTAACCTGATAATCAAGATGAATGGAACTGATAGCGGTTCTGTGGAACCGATTGAAATTCTGAAAATCCGAATAAATCAGAATTTTCAATTTCTCAATAGATGTTATTTTTTTTTTTATTTTTTTTTTTTTTGCTAAAAACAATTAGTTCTGAAAAATCTGTTGGATCCATGGATTTTGAATCCGTCAGTTCCGAATTGAAACCAGATTTGTTTCAAACCGGGTTTATTCACTACTCGAGTATTCCACTACTGACTTGTGTTGCTACTAGTGCAGAGCTTTCTCAATATTGGAAACAAATGGCAGTGTGTGCTGCATGCTGTTCTCAACTTACCTGCCGGCAGCAACGCAATGACATGACAACATCATTGTGCCAGACAGTGAGAAGATTTTTAAAAGCCCCTTTCTTTGTTCTTGCCCAGTTTCTGTTTTTCTGATTTTCCTGCTCCCATCTTCAGTATCATGTTTCCAGTTCCTGCTGTCCTGCAACCAGTTTTTCAGAGGCCAGTATCCAGTGTCCAGTTCCAGTCATCATTTCTAGACCCTTCCCTGTATCTCTTGGACAGACCACCTGTTGACGACCTCTGCCTGTATTCTGTCTACAAGCTTTACTGTCTGCCAATGACCTCTGGCCTGCCTGTAATATGAAGAGCGAGCATCAGGGAGTGGACCGCTCCGGAATTAGGACTCAGGCTTGGTAGGTGTCATCGCAAAACTTTTATTTCAATCATATGTAAACATCAATCAAAGCTATAAAAGCATCACAAAGGTGCAAACAAACCGCGTTTCCTGGCGTTCCCGCCGCTTCATCAGAGACCCACAAAGGGAGAGAATATCCCATGATTCCTACTCCCTTAAATACCCCAAAAACCCTAATTAACCAATTAGTGACTGATTGCTAATATATCTGCAAGGTGATACATATAAAGTTGTGTGTGTCCAAACCCATATAATCCATGGTGTGCATCTCCCTGTAGTTAATCAATAAAATCCACCAATAAAAGATTCCTCATATTATGTGTTTGTATACAAATGTATAATGGTATTAAAAATTGTGTGTAACTCATTAGTGTTCTTGTAATATCTAAAAACATTATGCTGTGTATATCATACATATATTAATATCCCAATGAATTTATAATACACAGCTAACTGTGTGATAAAAGCACTAAAATGTGAAATTTATAAAATATGCATATATAGTATTAACTGTAATATGACCCGCTTGCTGTTGCATTGTACCTTAGACAACGTCTCCTCCTCCAGAAAGCGAACTCTGTAAATTCCATAGACCACTGAGTCCAATCCGTTTCACATGTACAGAGAGACAAAAAATATATTTTAGTTATTTCTGGAGTTCCCCTTTGAGTAGTAATCTCCTAAACATCTGTTTTTGATTTTAGATGTGCTATGTCTTCCCATGCCTTAATTTAGTTTTGGAAGTAAGGCTAAAGGAGACAGAGTGGAGGGTTTTTAGACATTTCATTTGTTTTATTGTCATTTTTAGGTTCTGTAATATGGAGCTATTAGAACCTGAAACTACAGTTTAAGAACAGCCATCCAGTATTGGTTTTTGGCCTTGTCATTTATCTGCAGACATGTTTTTAGATTATCTTTATGAAACTGTTTACTGTAGATGATTAAATAAGGATTATAGTCCCCTTTAGGCCCCCCAAAACACCCCTCTCCCTAATAGTACCCAGGGAGAGATCCTTAACTGCTAGGTCCTCACCCCTGTGTTTTATCTAGATCGTTCATACCATTCTGTCAAAGTTTGGCTGTAGTGCTGGTTTGGCTCAGCATCTTCCCACAGTCAATGGGATGGGAAGATGTGCTCTGCAAAAAGCTTGTTTCTCGTTAGCTAGTCATGGAACTCTGAGAGGGAGCGGACCCAGGTGGCACTGTGAGCCAGGTTTGCCAGAATGTGATGAGTGATCTACAGCAAACCCAGGAGTGAGGGGGACTGTTTTATTCCCTCAATTATCTTTGCATTCTTTGCAATTGTATGTTGAGAATTGTCTTTTACTGAATGGTGTACACCTGCCTATCTGGCATGCCCTCTTAAAACTTAATCATGTTACTGACCTGTTGCCAAGCAACCTAATTAGTTGTCCCACCTTTGGCATTATACATCTTGTCTTGGGCCACAGCACACTGCCTAGAAGGGCTGTGGCTGACTGCTAGGAGGATGGATGACATGTGTGCTGGCACGCAGTTACATCATTTGTGTGCGATATAAAAAGGGAGGCGGAGCAGAAGACAGGTACAATTTTGTTTAGGATGTAGTATAGACTGGTGGCTTCTCCCTCCTACCTCTAGGAGGGAGAAGCCACAGTAGTTGTGTACATAGGTGTTTCAGACTATGTTTATCTGTGTTGATTTCATATTTAAAAAAATAAAAAGAAGGAAATAGAATTTTAAAGAATGTATTTTGTCATTGCTGGGCAACCAGATCCTTGCACATTATAAACATTTTTGTTTGTTTTACATGCTCGCCATAATAGGCATCTGGCAATAAAAAGGATACTAGGCTTTTATACATAGATGCTTGAGGCTATGTCTTTTTTAGGTTGTTGTGTTGATTCTTTTTCAAAAGCAGAGCAGTCAGATCCTTGCACATTCTAAATACATTTTTTGATTTTACATACCTGCCATTAAAGGTATGGAATTCAAAAGGTCATCATGCAAATAGCAAATGGTTATCAGGTTGCTATGGCTACTGGAAAAGTGCAAGGATCATCTTCTTTAACAAATTACAAGCTAATGTTTTAATACATCTTTGGCCAGCCTTTTCACGTTGGTTGGAGGGAAGCTTAAGGCTAGATTTAAGGTTTTCTGATGGCTCAGAGAAATGGACCACTTCTCTTGTTAGGAATCAATCTTTTTGTTGCCCCTTGCTATCTTTTTTGCTAGCATAAGATTAAAAAAACATATATATGTTTCTGAAAGAACACAACAGTTCTCCCTTGTACTACTTTTAGTTAAATATAAAGGGTCTTCAAATGATCAAATACTGCTTTTACATAGCATCTTCACTTTCTTTCTTTTTAAAAAAAGGAGCACCCATATAGAGATTCTGTCCTTTCGTTAGAAACTTTTACCATGCCTTTTTTGGTGCATTTTGAACTAGCCTTCTTATCCAGATGTTTTGCAAATAATATAGTGCTTTTATTTTAGTTAAAATATAAACTGCCTTTGCAACACTCTTTTCAGAAGTTATTTTAGCCATTTTTTGCAGCTTTCTAAATGTATCTATTCAATTTCCTCATTATGCATACATTTGCCTTTAAAGTTGCATCCTTTCTCTATTTTCTTTTAATTTCCTTTAAAATACCTTACAGTTTCTTAGATTATTGGCAGATTAACTCTTCCTAGCTTCCTAAACTGTTCAGAGAAGGGCAACTAAATTGAGAAGCTTAACATTTGAGATGCTATGATTGATAATTGGCAACTAAATAGAGGAGCTTGACTATGCTAACATAGTCTGTTTGTCATGTCTGTTTACACTGAAGAAGTGGCACTTGTACAGGGATATGATTTCTTTATACCAATATATTTATGAGCCGTACTTTTAGTTCTCCGGTGCATTTCACAAGACACATGGACACCCTTAAAGATAAGAAGAAAATAAGTTAAGGTTAGGAAAGGTTCCTGTGGGATTGTCTTCCAGCAGATGTGGTAAGAGCAAGTACATTGAATAGCTTCAAGAATGTTCTGGATAAGTTTCTGAAATTCAAAAATATTGAATATAACTTGTATTTATAAATGTTTGGCCTTCTTTAATGCAGGACAAAGTGGTAAATTTAGGGGTTAAACTTATTCTAACCAATTCAATGCTGGTTACTGCGAGTAAATCCCCTTATTTGCTGCATTGCAGGTATTGCAAAGACAGCCGCCAAAACTATTTTATTCTGCAACCCTTTTGTGATCGGCAAGGCTGAAAGTTTCCACACCCAACACAGGAGACCACACAATCATCTGTAATTTACCAACATGCCTGATTTGGACGAAAGAACGACCAACATTGTTTGCCATGGCTGAAAAAATAGCGCCAATATTTCGGAATCCAAGAAATGCATCACACTTAACAATAATTAACATTTAGTTTGTGACACCAACAAACTTCTACAAAGCATGAGTTTCTTTAACTTTGTTTTTGAAGGCTCTTACTCTTACTAAGTACCAGGAGTTCTGTTAAAATTACCATTACTTTATTTTTTAACATGTTCTGGTGTCAAATACCATATCAGTCAGCAAGCAAAGCATATCAGTAGCTCCCTGGATACAAATAGGTTTCCAACACCCCTCCGACCCCACGAGACGTGTCACTACAAAGTCACATACAAGGTTAGGTTAAAAGCCAATCTAAATGAACATCTCATCGTTCTTAATCGTAGGTGTAAGGAGCCGCACTGTCCATATGCCTTGCAACAAGGGTATTAACCCTAACTGATCTAGCATATCAGAAGCAAAGACCTTATTTGGTTTGCTACTGGGTTTTCTACTGTACATTACTCTATGAATCCAGGCGCAAATATCAGACTTTAAAGAGGGAAATTCTCATTTCATAGAGAGTTACTTGTTCAGTGTGTGCAGTTTGGCTGCACATGTAGAGTACCAACTTGAACTGCTCTGCTCCCTCAACTGCATGGAGGATTGAAGTGGTATCACAGTCACATTGGGGATGTCTGATGATCTCATGTGTGATATAAATCAATAGCAATATGAATTTTTCTTTACAGCAAACCAATTGTGATGGGAGGAGATCAAAGCAATTAAAACACAAGACCACAATAATAACACACTTTGTACACAGCCTAAGCCCACTTGACATTTCATAGTGTTACCGTGTCCATAATATATTTCATTTCTAAAAAAAAACCCGATCTTTTTGAGTGTTAATATTTATGGGGCATGTATATATTTTGATAGATAGAACAAAGAAAAAAAGATACATTGGAAAACCCACATTGAAATGGATAACGATAATTGAATGCATGTATTGTATATGTACATATAATATTATTGAGGTTATGTTACAGAAATAAATCTTAGCAAATATTTTTCCCTTAAATGTAATCCTTTTCAAAGTGAAAGCTCTACAAAGCTCATATGAGTAAAGAAAAGTCAAGTTATAATGATAAATCTGTCCTCAGAGAGTCAGCTAGAATGGATAGTGTTTGAAAAGGATTTAAAAACCCAACTGTGTGCAGAAATTAGAGTTTTGCCCCTGAATCATATGGAATTACAGTTCTGGATGCGTGTGCCATGCCTACACAATACAGCCCAGAGGAAGCAGCTATTTCTGTTGGTTTTATTAAACCAACCAAGCAATTTAATTCTTTTGTTCAGGAGAGTTCTACTTCATTGATTAACAAAAGCAGGGATATAATTTTTTCAGCCTTTTTGAAAAGCCTGAAATGTCAAGCCTTTTAAAGCAGATTATTCTGCCTCTGTGCAGTGAATACAGCCAGAGTAACCTTTTGTCTACAATTAAATATTCTAGCATAAATATAAAAGAAAATCAGAGATGGAAAAGATTGACTCACGAGAGATTGGAGAGGTAGATTCACACACTGATAGTGCAAGCAGCTTGCTTCTAATTAAATATGCGACTGAGTCTCAGAGCATTTGCTTGCAGCCGCAGAGAGAAGAAGAGGCAGCCCAAGCGTGGGGAGGAAGAAATCTATCACATAATCTGTTTGTCCACAGTCTTTCCTTGGGGCTTACAAAGGTATTTTAGATTTTTTTTCATGTTGCCATTTATCACAAGAGTTAAAGGTGAGCTCTCAGGGGTGAGAAGAGAGCAGAACACAAAGTTTGGACATTCTTGCTAAGATATGGAGTAGTTTGTTGTTGCTTGTATTTGGTATTAATTCTTTGCCATTAGCAATATTCTGTGCTCTGATATAGTAAATTTGGCTTGGTATTCAGTAGCTGGTTATTTTCATTGTCAGCTGAGCAGCAAACTCTGTGAACCTTTCTTTTTGATGTTAGATATTAAGGTGAACATGGCCTTTTGTGACCTGTTGTAAACAGAGCAAATGCAGGAGTGGGACAATTATTGTTTCAGGCAGGATATTGGGTATAAAATTGAAGGAAGTTATGGATTTTAAATTAAAATCACTTTTTTTTTTTTAAATTTACTGACTAGGGCAGCAATCATAGTTGTAAATAAAGATAACTTCTGCTTATATTTAACCTCAAAACTTCTACTTTGCATTCTGATATCTGTGCAGGCTATTTGTAATATATTTATGTGCTATGAACAGTTAAATATAATTAGGTAAGATGGAGATTTACTGGCAGTTAACATGTGGATTTAATGGAAGCATCCACAAGAAGACAAAGCGTAAAGTTATTTTTAACGTACCTCTGGAATCCAAATGTTTTGAGTGTTGTACATTCACAAAACGCACTTTAAGTTTTGCAGCACTTTTCAGTTTAAAGTTTCTATTATAATTCCTGAAAAAGAACACACATTTTGGTGATTGCTAAAGGAACATGCTGATGATTTTACTTAAGATATGAAAACCATCATTTGAAACTGTCTTTATTCTTGTTCTAATAACGTATTGGTCTGTTGTAATAAATAAAAATAGTGCTTAGACATTACTATTGTTTCCACTTAATTTTGAGTATCCCACAATTGTATGTTTAAATCAACTTTAATCCCTACCTTAAATGTGTGTAGAAGTATGTCATTCCTGAAAATTACAGAACAGTGCATTGGACACATGCCATTGTCATTTGGGTTGTCGTTGAGTTTTACAAATAAACAAAGTGTGGGTTGCAATGTAAAGCAAAATGTATGTAGATTGTCTGTCTGATTTCTGTAGTCAATGCCAAAAAAATTGCTGTTGTGGATTTTATTTATTGTTAACAGTGTAACAAAAGATATGATAATTATGATAACAGATTTTTGGAGTCAGTATAGTAAAAAAAATGGGGAAAAACACAATGGAAGTCAGCTGGAACCAAAAGTCTTGCATGCCCAAAAACTTTTGCAATTAGTGTACTAAAACACGGTGATACAGAACATTTATCACCTTCTGGTCCATTTATACTTTTCCTAAGTGCCTGAATTACATTTTGTTTAGGGTGGACCCATCAAAGTTTCTTGTCCCCCCCTTTCAAACGATGTGTCAAAATTAAGTGCATTTACCCATGAACTCACTATCATCACTGATTCTTGGAATCAGTTGGGAGTCAAACACTACTTTAGTCTTTTCTACACCTATCCATAATGACTACATTGACTTTAAAATATTGGTCTGATTACCTGCTGCAAATGCCTTGCATCTTTCTTTGCTGAATGCTGAATCCATTATAAATTTGGTTTATTTTTTTATATACAAACTCTTGACTAAGATTCTGATTCTATCTGTCATCCAAATGAGAAGAGCTGTTATTTTGAATAATTATGCAAATCCTTCAATACATTGATAGTTATAATGTGTCAGCTAAAGAACAGGAACTGTTCTTACTGTATATGAATGTGGGGGGTGTACCTCTGAATATGTTTTTTTTTCTATGAGGTTATAGGATTTGTATTTTTCTTGTAAATGGTTTTCTTCTTGTATAATAATAATAATGTACATTTGCATTGCTCACCACCTCACTGGGATAAAAGGGAAGTTGTAAGAATTTCTGCTTCCAGTGTCATTTATTTACATAGTAAACACAATATGCGGTATTTGCCAAAGCTTCAAAGTCTTGTTATTGGATATAGTTTTACTATACTTGAAATATACCTTTTACTTCCTCTTTATAGAATTTTATACAGTAGTTGTCAACAAATATGAGAACCAGCTAATGCATTAAGTAACAAAGTCGAGATCCAATACTACATTGTTGCACAGCCTTGGGTTTACACCAGAAAGTTCACTAAAAATGGGTGTAGTGCTGCATGATATGTGAGAAGAAAAGATAGGTAAGATACTTAATATGAACTTGGTGATTGTAAAGTTCATAAATTCTTCACTGTGCTACATTTGTGCAATATGCACATATGTACAGTACAATGCCTTATTAGGCATCAGTTTTATATGAATGTCTACTAGACATCCTTGAATGTATCATTGTAACAGATTATTAGTATTTCTTTGTGTTAGTTTATTTTGTGTTCAGAATGCAATAAATATGCTACTTGTAGAATAACAGCAGTGATTTTTAGCTCTTAAACAGCGTCCTCAGAGGCTGCAGAAAAATTAAACGTGTTCTGAAGCAAAAAGTACATTTGGGGCTGTAAACATGGATGACACCTTTTCTAATGACATCTGCTTTTACAATTTAAATAATAGTTTATAGGCAATATTCATTATGAAAATTTAAGAATACATTTGGTTGGTAGGTTCTAAAGATAGACTTGAACCATAAACTTATTTCTCTCTTTCTTACATTTTTTCCACTTGTTGCACAGTATTTACCATGACTGTTTTAGTTGTTGGCATCCTAAATAAACTGTTATGGGGGCTGAACTACAAGGTTAGAGCCAAGCCAGACAAAGTAATTTAGTAATAAGTAATTAGGCTATAATTTTAAAATGTGTTTAATCTAAAACACTATCAAAGATATGCCCAGCCTGGTAGTATTCTGTTATTGTAAACCTTAACTTTCCGCATCCATCACAAGAGTAGAGGCCTGGGGTATGCACATAGCTAGCTTAAGCTTTCCTACTTTTAAAGGAAAGAAAAAATTCCATGATTAACATATCATCTGTATATTAATTCATACATTTTGCCCACAAAGAAAACTTTTTTTGTTGATATCTTAGTTTTGTTTTTCTTTGATTTTTCATTCAAGCATTTAGGGCTGTCATCTGTTTTGATCTGAAAATAGCAGCATGTCGTTCTCATTCTAAATAGTTCATTAATCTCTCTTCTTAATGTCTTTTCTTCTAGCATGAATGAAATGTTCCCCCTGCTATTATATTCTATTCAACAAACAAAGCAGCTTCAATAACATGGAAAATGTCACTGCAGCAAATAAAACATGGAGATTCACCATACAGGATTTAATGCATACCACACTGGAGTAGAATCTGTACAGTTTTTTTTTAAGTTTATCCACTTAAAGAATGATAAGTGAACCAATCACAAAGATGTATTCTTTATACAACTGAATATCAATCACAGAACTGGAATGAAAAAGACATCCACATGTAAGAGTCTCATTACACATTAAACCTTTCTGGTAGTTAATGCATGTGGGTCAAAGGACATCAATATATGGCAGATCAGTTTGTCCTTCTTGGATATTTCCTTTTTCATGAAAATTGGGTTGCATTACACATCTCAAAAGCAAGGAGATGTTCTTAACATGAGGATGGCTGTTTATAAAAAGGTAAGAATATCTAGACAGCACTGTCTGTTGTTGATGAAGACTTATATATATATTTATTAAATAAATCCTACATATGTAATTGAAAGTAACCATTAGAATCATGATTTTAGATGTTGCTGAGCCTTTTTAAAGGCTTTTAGAGCTGTGATCCTTATTTATTAAAACATCTGCATCTTAGCCAAGTAGCAGAATTTAAAACATCTTGTGAGACATGTATATATTAGAGCTAATGTCTAATAGTAAGGAAGTTCATGTGATTTTTCTTTGCAACCACTTACATTTACTACCACTTAAAATTGCTATAGTTGTGGGTGCTCCTCCTTTATTTCCCACAAAACTTTGCTTTGCTTCTCAATTCAAGTAATTTGCTAAAAAGGATGAATGAGTTGTCATGTGAAGGTGTACATAAATTCAGAGGGACATGGAGATGTAAAGAATGATATTATTAGTGGGCTTTAAAGGAAAAATAAACTTGTTTTTTTTTAAATCCTTATATGAAAGTTTTTCTCCCCAGAAATCTATACATTGTAAGATTCTTCTCTAGTAAGTTGCAATTAGTACATGTGAGAAATAGATTCTGGAAATAACTAGTTTCTGTTGTTGCCAGTCCATCCCACAGCCCGTGAAGTCATCAAAAAGCAATGCTCCCTGACCCCAGTATTCACAGTCTTTGTGCACAGAGAATTTTCTTTACAGATTTCTTCACACCAACATGGAAGTTACTGATTTAGATTCAGGCACAGCAGTGGATGTGGTATACTTGGATTTTGAGAAAGCTTTTGATACTGTGCCACATAGGCTAATGTATAAACTGAGGATTGTTGGCCTAGAAGAAAACATTTGTTCATGGATAGAGAATTGGTTATTGGATCTCAAACAGAGAGTGGTGGTAAATAGAGATACATCTATATCTATTGTGGGCTAAAGTTCTAAGGGGAGTGCCTCAGAGTTCTGTACTGGGGCCGCTTCTTTTTAATCTGTTTATAAATGTCTTAGAAGGGGGCATTGAGAGCAAGGTCTCAGTGTTTGCTGATGACACTAAACTATGCAGAGCTTTGGAAACTTTAAATGATGTGCAAGTGCTACAAGCAGACCTAAATAGATTATCAAAATGGGCAGCAAAATGGCAAATGAGATTCAATGTTGATAAATGTAAGGTGATGCATTTGGGATTTAATAATTCCTGTGCCACCTACACCATAAATAACTCTGTGTTAAGTGAATCTGTAATGGAAAAAGATTTGGGGGTTCTGGTAGATAACAGACTTAGCTATAGCAAACAATGCCAGACAGCCACGACTAGAGCTAGCAAGATATTGTCTTGTATAAAGAGAGGAATAGATTCAAGAGATAAAAATATTATTCTCCCTCTTTACAAGGCACTGGTAAGGCCTCATTTGGAAAATGTGGTGCAGTTTTGGAATCTCATATACAAAAGGGACATCTTGGAAATGGAAGCAGTTCAGAGAAGGGCAACTAAATTAATAAGGGGAATGGAGGGGCTTAAATATGCAGGCAGATTAGACAAGTTAGGGCTATTTACATTGGAGAAGCGACGTTTGCGTGGGGATATGATAACCGTATACAAATATATTAATGGGCCCTACAATAAACTCTCTGGTGCATTGTTCACAAATAGGTCATATCAGAGGACTCGTGGACCTCCGTTAAGGTTGGAAGAAAAGAATTTTCATCTTCAGGTTAGGAAAGTTTTTTTTACAGTGAGAGCAGTGAAACTGTGGAACTGTGTTCCAGCAGATGGGGTAATGGTAAGTTCATTGAGTAATTCAATGAATGGCCTGGATAAGTTTCTAAAACTATAAAAAATTTTGAGAATTACTGGTATAAATACATATAGTGTAGATCTGGTTGATCCAGATATATTTTCTGATTGCCGTTTGGAGTCAGGAAGGAATTCCCTCCCCCTTTTTAGCTGGGTTTTTTGCCTTCCTCTGGATCAACTGTTGGGAAGGGTTTTAAATTAAAAAAAAAGTGAATAGGTTGGACTTGATGGATGTATATTTTTATTCAACCTCAATTACTATGTTACTATGTTCCCAGCAAAAGATAAAGCCTCTAAATGTTTTTAGATTCCCTCATAATGCAGTGGTGGTGCACCTGGTAAGGCACCAGTTTCAGAAACACATAGTCCAGAAGGTCACAAGCTCAAATCACCAAACCTATCTTTTTTTTTGTTTCCATTATGTTCCTAGCAAAATATAAAGTTTCTGCATGTACTAGTGTTCCACATAGAATCTCTGCTTTTAGAAAGACAGAATACAAGAAGTTGCAAGTTCAGTTCCTCAGGCTTGCTTTTAGTTTTTACAGAAATGTTAACATTATGCTTCTTACATCTATGAAATACACTGTAAAGCATTGAATGTGTTTTGAAAACAAAAAAAACAGAAATCCCTGTTCGGTCAGGTTCATTTCATAAATCATCCAACAACCACAGCTAAGGGATAGGTGAGACAGCTTGTTGTATGTTTGCGAATGTGCTCTGTCTATTGGGACAATGTTGTTGGTAGACATTAGTTCTCCTTTAATTCAAAGTGGCTTAAAATTATGGAAAAAGTTACTGAAGAGCCCATGATTGGCTGTAAGCACTATCATGTCTATTAGTTTTCAACCAAATTTTAGTAATAATCAGCCAAAAGAAAACATTGGATGTGGCAATCGTGTGTCCATCAAAAGATATATCAGGTACCCAAAGTAGGGATATAAAATGCTTTACCCTTGTCCCTGTGAGTACAGTACAAAGAAATAATTTCAGAGAAAGTTAATTGATACTCTTATTCAGCCCTTGCTTTGCTGTTTGGTAACTTATTTAAAAGATACCAAACATGTATTGCAATTATTAACTCCATTAAAAATTGACAGTTCTAGTAATTTGGCGTCTATTGATGTCAGTGCTTTATACTCTTGTATACCACATGATAAAGGCATTTTGGCCATTAAATACCATCTAGATAGGTATAGTTTTTACAGTGATCCCAAAAAGTTATTTATATTGGAAGCAGTGTGGTTCCTTTTGAACCACAACTTCTTTATGTTTGGCAAAATTCGCCCCCACTTATGCTAATTTGTATATGGGTTGGTGGGAGGAGACTCAAATACTTCCACTCATATCCTCTCTATCACCCCAATATGAACATGTATTTATGATTAGGCGGTTTATAGATGATTTAATCATCTTGTGGACAGGATCAGAGTTTGATTTTAAAGAATTCATGAGCATCATAAATATCAATAATTTTAACTTAAAGTTCACCTATGACTTTGGATGGAAAGATTTGAATTTTCTTGATGTCACTATTAAACATTGTGGTGATCACCATGAGACTAATATTTTTCGGGTAACACTATTTTACATGCTAAATCAAGTCATCTACCCCACAATTTTAGAGGAATACCGTACAGTCTACGGATTAAACGTAATTTTTCTCAATTTGATGATTTTTTATTTCAATCCTGTGTTCTTCAGGACAGACTTCTGAAAAGAGGGTATCGAATGAGTATCTTAAGGACCGCTTTATGAAAAGCGGTCCTTAAGATACTCATTGGATACCCTTCATTTCATCCTCTTCTGTTATGAATATCCAACGGAGAGTGAAGTCAGCTACTTGTAATAAGAATAATAGTAGTTATTTTCTCCACAAGTTACAGTAACCAATATCCTACTATTACCAGAATAATTAGAAAATACTTGCCGGTACTTCATGAAGACCCGATTTTAAGAAACACCCTAGATAAGGGTATAAAATTTGTAGCACGTAGAGCAGTTACACTGGGAAATATATTATCTCCTAGTTGGTTCTCCAGTACGCCTATTTCACATCAGAATTGGCTAAAATATAAAGGGATATACAAGTGTGGTAAAAACCGATGCCTTATGTGTAATTATATTCATACTAGCACTTCTTTCAGTAGCTCAGTTTCAAAACAAAAATTCGTTATTAAACACTATATAAATTGTATTACCCCTTGGGTAATTTATTTATTAACATGCTCTCGATGCTTTTTGCAATATGTGGGGTCTACGTCCTGCACTCTGAAATCACGCATCAGGGAGCATGTTAGGAACATTAAGAATAATAACTATAGAAGTCCTGTTGCTAGACACTTCTTTTCATGTAATAACAATAGCCTTACATATTTACAAGTACAGGGTATTCAACAGATTAATGCCTCGGTTGAGGGCAAAAAAGGGGGATCGCTGGAAGTTGCCCTACGTAAAGCAGAGGCAAGATGAATTTTTGTCCTGCGCACCAGATCACCCTCTGGTTTAAACAGCACCTTTGACATTACTGGTTTTGTTGAGTAGGAGACCGATATTGTTTTTTCCCAGTTATAATTTACAACATTGTGTTTTGGTTATATTATTTTGTTATTTTTTATTATTATATATATTTTGTTCCTTTTCAGATAAACAACTTAATCATGGAATCATAGTGTGTCATATACATCTGACAAAAATGCTTTAAATTAGCATTAGGTTTTGAATCCTTTATTGCTTTGTTATATTTAGTTTCTGTATATGCACAGTTTATATAGTAATGCAAGAACAGTACACTGTATTATGTTGATTTATAATGGTTATTTTGGTTTGTTTTTGTTTTGTGCTTTTTAACTAAAATAGTTGGTGAACTTCATGTAGACACTGTTTTTCAAGTACTCTATATGTGTTTACTATAAGGCACTTTCTTAACCCAGATGGGTGGTTAATTAGGCAAAAGGTGTATTTTCTTTGTATTTGTAATTTATCATACAGAGAAATCATCCCTTGAAAAATGGCTTGCCCAGTTATTTAGCAGGCAGGCCAGGCTATGAAATGACACAATCTGGAAGAATGTAGGTGACATAGGGCCCAGGTGAAAAAAGTGGGACATACATTGCAAGTCTGATTTAACATTATCTGCCCTACTGCAAGGGTTAGGGATTAGTGATTTAATTGCATTTTATTTCTGTAACACCAATAGAACAATACATAATATATTGGCAAATATATGTAGGCAAATATGTATGCAGATCTGAACTTAAGAACAATACATAATATTTAGGCAAATATATATACTGTAGGCAAAAAATATGTAAATAATCCCTAAGACAGTAACAAATTCTGACTTGAATAGTGAGTTAAATTAATATTCACTGCTCCTTATCATGTGTTGTGATAAACGGGTGTGATTAAGAAACTGCTAGGTGTACCACAAGGCTAAGCGTTGATATGCAAGGAATTATATCTCCAATATAAATATTAACTTGTTAAAAATGAAAAATACCTGGGGCAGGAAGGTAGAATTCATTATTCCCACCCCAAAAATATTTTGTTGAGTACTGTTTTCATCTGCCAGGTTAGTGCTTGTGAAGGTTCTCATTCATCCAGGTCATGGTATATCTGTTGTATTCAATTAGATCAACTGGACTTGTTAGTGTTCTGGACTTTAACAACACACCAACAGAGGATTACAAAAGGAACCCCCTTAAAACAAACCATCTGTAAAGTCTATCGAATATTAAACATTTAATTGCATCCACATACCGTATGACCTTCCTAATAAAAACAAAACACCCCTAGCACCATATAGAAAAAAAACATAAAGTGCAGTGTAGATAATAAATAGTAACTACAAAAATGTAGCAAATATGCACACCGATTGGGGGTCCCTAATCACTGTTAAAAATTGGTCCCACAGGTAGAGCTCATCTTGCCAGAGCAGTCCCACATTACAAACGGATCCTGCTGGAGAAACACGTGCAGTGTGTGAACTGATGTTTCCTCCATACATCAGTATAAGCAGCAAAATATTAGTAAATACTTTATATTAGTAAAGGCACAGTCGAGGAAAAATACAAGGTATATCAACTTGTGTAGCGTGAGCGCAAGCTCCTCTTTCTGAACTTTTTCCCCCATTGACTTCAATGGCAGAATTCAAGGATTTTCGAATTTCAGAATTTTATTGGAAATCCGCGAATCCTCGAGCGGAACAGATTATCGGAAATTCGGCCATCTTATTTTAACTTGTTTTTTTTTTATTTATTAATAGGCACTATATTTCTACTTAAAGGAAAATATTGTGTGTATAAAGTTTATTTAAAAAATCAGTTAAACTGAAAAGTACTTGGGACAGGGATATAGGGTTGGTAATTCCTAACTCCCAATATTGTTTCTGTGAGGAGCACCAGCCCAAAGAAAACTGATTCTGCCAGTCTTCTTTCTGGCTTCAGCACTATCTTTAATACAGGACTAACCTGGTAAATGAAAACAGTTAGTGCTGTAGCTCCTCAACAAAATGATATTGTGAGGTGGGAATAATCAATCCTACCTCCCTTGCCCAGGTACCCATTTTAAACATTTAATTAGATATATGTATAGATATCCTTTAAACATACAGAAACAGACAACAAAAATGTTGTACAAGGACTACTTAACTAGAGAATTAATATAGCATGTTGGTGGTCTAAGAGGTGAGATACAGAGACAACCTAGTGAGGTGTTGTCCCTGCTAAATACAATATGTAAGGAAAAGCAAAAGAAAATGGTTTAAGGTGAGAGGAAGTCCTATGGGTAGGGTGTCTGGGACATACTGCAGGGGCAGACCCCATGGGCTTCGTCTACTGGGATCTAAGATAAACTTTATAATGATGTATTCAATAAAGATCACTAAGAAAGGAAAGTGGAGTAAAATTTAAATGATCAGTTTTTTGGCTCAATTTTTTTTTTTAATTTTAGCCTAAAGATTGTCTTTATAGTGTAATTGAACCTCGTTTGCATATAACCCACCATTTCTCTCCTAGAGTTATTGTATGCTCAAAGGTTTAATGTTGGAGCTTTTGTTCTCCTTTTATAAAATCTCTGGGAAAGATAAACCTGCATGCAGGAGGAATTTTAGAATAAGCGAGATGGGTGTTTTAATTTTTTTTAAAACACATTAATACATACATTAAAAACATTTAAAATATCTGGAGGCACTCAAATTTAGGATCCTCTAGTCTAATAGGTTTAGGATCTTATGAAATGATGGCAATGTATATAGTTAGATATAAGTATATTATTAATTAGTGATATCTAGCTAAGCCTTTATAACAATGTCCTGACCAGGTTCTTAGTTGTTGTATGTTTTTTTGAACTACAACCTTTTTAGCTCCCTGGTGCAATAGCACCGTCTTTGTTATATGCTGATAGTGGCTCTTGGTGTTGTAAACCATTGTGGCACTTATAATGCCAGCTAATTGGTGGTGTTAAAAGTGCCACAATATTTGGCAACACTTTCTGATGTCTTTAGAGCCACGAAGATTCCATGTGGATGCCATTTACTGATGGAACATTGCCAGATTGTAGACATAAGTGTTAGATACACATACACTGTTCCACTATGGGAAGTAACCAGTATAATTTTTCACAGCATCTCTGGCCACCACCTGTTTTTAACATTTGAACTATATCAGCTGCAGAAATACTCTTGCGGCTACCTATGTATTTCAGTCATTTTGCAATATGGGATATCTGTGATTATATATTACTGTATGTGATACGGATTATCATTCTTTTATGTATGTATGCAATAAATAATTTCTTGTATTTGTAGCAAACTGTGTTATAGTGTCATATTCCTCAAATCAGACATGCTTTATGACTTCTTCTTAGGCCATTGTTAGGTACATACATACATGTGTATTTTGGTTTTGAGGAATGGTAGAGAAAATTGTTTTGGATGCTTAGGTAGAGATTTTCTCACCTCTGTTTTCTCTTTAGTTACAACAGGTCACCTCTTTAACCAGAGATACCAAAATACATAGAATTTGACACACCTATTACCACCCCCTTTCAAAAGATAATGCACATATTATATATAAGCAAATAATTAATCTGCACCCATACTACCAACCCACGGTAACTGGTTTATTTACATAAAAAAAAAAACTCAGTTCAAATAAATACCTCAGTTCAAAAATATACCTATATATATATACATTATATAGTAGCCCCCAATAATTCTTTAAAAGAAAAAAAATCTTGCCAGCAATGGATCTATACCATTATGCCTGTAGGGACCTTTCAACAGACATTTTAGTGTAATAAGCAGAAAGGTATGAATGGCTTGAGATTTTTACACAATAAAAGTTATTTTTCCACAAGCCCTTGGAGTGCACTGTGTAACACTACTGATATATATTAGTGGTATACAGTTTCTGACAAAAGTCTTGTCGCCTGTGTATTTTGCAGTTACTGCTATTAACCTGATTTTTAATTGATCAATTGGTGTTACAAATAGCTCATATAAAAAGCTAAAGCCCTCCCAAATAATATTAAATGTACAGAAAAGGATTTTCTTTACAGCCAATCCAAAAATATGTCAGCAGTAGTGATGCTGTGAGATCCAAATTTAATATCTTGTATGACTTCCATGAGCTTGAAGGACAGCATCCATGCGGTTTGGCAGGGATTCATACAATTTATTGATGAAATCATCAGGAATAGCCAAGAAAACAGTCTTGCATGCCTCCCAGAGTTCATCAATATTCTTTGGTTTCGTCTTCCATGCTTCCTCTTTCATCCTACCCCACATATGGTTAATGATGTTCATGTCAGGTAACTGGGCTGGCCAATCCTGGAGCATCTTGATCTTCTTCACCATAAGGAACTTTGATGTGGAGATGGAAGTATGCGATAGAGCACCATCCTACTGCAGAATTTGGCCTTTTTTATGGTTGGGAATATATGAGGTAGCTAAGATTTCTTGGAATTTTACAGTAATGATGTTGCCTTCCACCCTGCAGATCCCTCGCACACACCCATACTGAATGTAACCCCAGACCATGATTTTGCCTCCATCAAACTTCACTGTTTTCTGGGTAAATCTCAGCTCCATGTGGGTTACAGTAGGTCTCCTGCAATATTTGCGGCAACTGTGGTGTAATTCAACAGAAGATTCATCTGAAAAATCCACCTTTTGCCACTTTTCCAGTGTCCATCCTTTTATCAGGCTGTGGGACTTGGCAAATGCCACATGGTTTTTCAATTGTCGTTTGTTTAGTGCTGGCTTATGGGCACTGATTCGACCATGGAAGCTATTTCGAGACAGAATCCGACAAACAGTTCTGGTTGACACAGGGATTTCATGTGGCCAGGTCTTCTGGAGCTCTGCTGCAGTTGAAAATGGGTTTGCCTTGTATTTTTGAGCCAACAAACGATCCTCTTGAGCAGTTGTCTTGTGGGGTCTGCCTGACCTGGGTTGTCAAGAACTTCTCCAGTCTCTTCAAATCTTTTCTTTATCCTCTGAACTTGACGCTGAGAGACATTGAAGGTGTGCGCCACATCAGCAGTGGATTTGGTCTTTAGCCTCTTGATAATCAACACTTTAGTCTCAGGGTAAATCTTAGGCATGTTTGTAGAGGTCTATTTGCAGTGGATGTGAAGGTCTAGTGTACTGGGGTTCTTTTTATACACACCTGACACCTAATTGATCCATTATTAGTGACTGGTGAAGCCCATATGACAAGGCAACAACATTTAAGTCTTTGCAAAAATTGACTCAATGGGCTTTACCAAGCTGTGAATATTAGAATACTTTTTGTCAGTTTCGTTTTGCATTGAAACATTATTATTACAAAATGTTTGGGGTAAAATGAATTTCTTAAAACAAAATCTGCATTAGAATTATTGTTAAGCGGCACTTCAGGTCTATTTGTACACAAGCGACAAGACTTTTGTCAGAAACTGTATATATTTTTTTTAATTCCCTCCTGAGGAGGAACTTTATTTTAAAATAAACAATCACAGAACGTTAAAAAAACATGGTCGCCTGTAAGATATTTGTGTATTACATTTTGCTGTACAATCAAATGGAAATCTTTCTAGTTTCCATTTATTTAAATAAATCAATAAAATATAATATAATATTAGGCATTCCCCACCACATCAGTGTCAATGTTATACACTAAAGCCTTGTAACATAATGTTAATACGAATAGTTTTATAATAGGTGGTTGTGTCATTTTAAGCTGAGAGGCACACAACAGTTCCCCAGTTTCAACCCTCATCCTCTAAAGCCAGACTGTCAAGAAGAGTGACTTAAATTATTCAGTGCATGTTTGTGCTGAGGCTTCCCATTTACCGTACACCATTTTTAAAAGGGAGAGTAGAATTAACAGCAGTCTGCCACTATGCAAGGGACGGTGGTATTGTCCTACTATCAGATTTCTAGCTGTAAACAGTACTTCATTGAGAAATATATTTGTAAATTTATCAATTGATAGGTGATCCATGATGCCTAGTAAACATGCCTTGGGGTCTAGTCCCACTGGCGATCCCATATGTAGGAACTGCAGAATTAGTTACCAGTATCCTTGTAGATATGGGCAGTCCCATAGCAAGTGGAAAAAGGTTCCAGGTTCTTTGTAACATTTGAGGCAACTAGGATCACAATTGGGTTTGTATCTGCCAATCTGGATCGGTGTGAGATATGATCTATGTAGGATAAATATTTTGGTAGCCCTGTTGGAGGCTAAAGGAGACACCAACTTATGTGCCACCAATACATCCTCCTATTCCTCATTAGTAATCTGTCAAAGATCTACTTACCAAGTTATCTTTTTTGCCCCAAGCACCGGTTCTAGATGCTGGGTCTAGAGAGCTGCAAGAATGGGGTTGGTGGGCAAGTCTGTTGACTGCTCTCATAATTGGGATTGAAAGGCATGTTTCAGTTGAAGATATTGAAACTGGAAGGAGCCTGAAAGCTCATACTGCTCTTTTAACTGTTCGAAAAGTTTAATATTTGTATTGTTCATAATGTGGGATAGTCTTATTATACCTTGTTTGTACCAAGCCCTTGGGTTGAGGGATCTTCTGGGAGCAATCTATTATTCCAGAGTGGGGATTGGTTGTGGATTATTGGAAACTTCATTGCTTGCAATACTAGATTGAAGAGAAATTCAATATCTGCGGATCGCTCCACGTACCTTTGCGCAATATTGCGATACAATACCAGACTTAAACAAGGTTACGTCTGGTATTGCATACTGGGATTGCTTAAAGGTAAGAAGCTATGATAGCACGGATTTTAAGTCCCCATACAAAGAGCCATCAAATTTCGTGCTAACGTTTGAGCTATTTTCGAAAATTCTCAAAAATAGCCTTGAACGTTTATTCAAGGCTATATTTTTTATAATTTTGAGTTTCCAACCGTATTTTCGAGGATTATCGAACATTCAAGGCTATTTTCGAGAACTTTCAAAAATAGCCCCAACGTTTGATAATAATCGAAAATGCACTCCAAAGTCGCAACATCAGAACGATCCGTCTGGACTGGTACTCCCATCCCATCCAAGGTCTCCAGATCTCCTGAGGGCACATGGTTATTGGCCTTCTAAGTGTGTCTCAAGGAATACTATAATATTGGCTTTTAATTTTTTAGTGTATTCCAATATGGCTGAGCATTTTATTTTGGAGTCCTCTGACATTTCATTCTAAGCCTATGGACCGGAGAGAAAAGGTCACATGCAAGGCATTTTTACAATTTACAGTGACGACCATGAATAAAAAATATACTATTTACAATAGTCTACATCATTTACAATCTACAGTAGTCTACATAGCCAGCTCTACATCATTTCCTTGGTGCAAGCATAATTCCCATAACTGTATACCACAACAGTAAACTAAAATAAACCGGGGATATACCAAGAAGTTTTCTATGGAGGCGAACAAAAGTCTTTCGCTGAGTTCTGGCCAGAAGCAGATTGCTATCAGGCCCAATGGTAAAAAAACACTAGTAGTCCAGATGCTGCACAACAAGTTAGGATTTAGGAGGGGGTTGTAGTGTCTTGTTATAGATTTGGAACCAGGTTAAGAGAAGAGAAGTGTATATATTGAGGCTCCGGGGTATATGGCCTGATCCCCTGATCGGGGTGTCGGGCCACTGAGGCTTAATAAAGTGTTCTAGTTATGTGGGCCTTTTCATATGGTCTCAATAAAGTGCCTTTAGCCCTTGGGGTTATTTAGAAAATCATTTATGCATCTGCTCGTTCTTTAACAAGAGGAGGGGAGGAAAAGGAAAGGGTACTGAGGGTGTGCAAGTACAGAGGGGTAGGTACAAAGTACATATCAAGGCCAGTAAGCATATAGAGTTGTATGTGTTCATACTATACCATTCCAGAGCCTGGTGTTATGGACTTTGCATAAATGACAAATATTACCTATATACTTGAGTATAAGCCGATCCCAAGTATAAGCTGAGGTACCTATTTTTACCAGAAAAATTAGGAAAATATCATATGATAATAAAAGCCAAAGGTTGAAATTCTGACCACTAATGCCTTCTGATTTACCCAGCAGAATTCCAATACAGTAATCCCATTCAGTAATAGCCAAATTAAGTATGGCTATTACTGTATGGGACTACTGTATAGGAATTCTGCTATCCATTTAAAGGGCAACTAAAGCCTCAAAACAATACAGAATCAGAAGGCAATCTTTTTAACAATAGATACCATCCTCCTGATTCTGTATTGTTTTGAGGCATTAGTTGCCCTTTAAATGGGCAGTAATCCCAAACAGTAACCCCCAATTCCTTGGCACTCCAGATGTTTGGAAACTCCCAGCATGCTTTAGTTGCTGGGAGTTGTAGTTTTCAAATATCTGCAGTGGCAAGGAATTGGGGGTTACTGTATGGGATTACTATCCCCCCCGAGCGCCCCCCCCCCCCCGGTTCAGTGTTACAGTACCTTACCTGGGCAGTCTTCAATCCAGGTAAGGTCTGTCCATACAGTTTAGTTTGGGCTGTGGCAATTTGTGGCAATTTGCAAATGAAGATGTAGGTTTAATTTATTATAAATCATTAACAACATTTCGGGGATCACATTGTCCCCTTCATCAGGTGTTACTTCAGTATCTGCTCAGTGTGAAATCTGTCTGCCGCTCGCTCCACATCTGCCCACCTGACGTCACTACTCGGTGCTGGGAAGTGAGACAGGCGCCAAGTAGTGATGTTAGCCAGCAGATGCGGAGTGAGCAGAGTGATCGGCTGTGGGATTTCCCTGAGACGTGAGTGACTCGAGTATAAGGCGAGGTTCGGTTTTCAAGCTATCTTTAAAGCCTGAAAACCTCAGCTTATACTCGAGTATATACGGTAATCCTTGCAGCGTTATTGAGGTATTTCTACCTCTCCGTTATTCTGGGTGTCCATCCAGGATTCTGCCCCCTTGGGAGTTATAAAAAAATGGGTTACATTAGTAACTCTTTACATTAGTGAATTTTGACCTTTGACATTGTACTTCAGTGGAGAAGTCTAGATATACGAAGATCTTCACATTTTGAAACAGAATATTTCCAGCCTCTCTGGTTAGAGGAGCACTGCATCTCTATCCCTGTAGTTGAGCATCTTAGCAATAAAGGTATGTGGGTGAGCCCCTGGGGGTGGTAGAGTCCTAGGAGAGATTTGGTGGGCTCATTCGACCCAGATATTACCCGGATATTCTGACATGAACTGAATCCCAACCTGTAGTGAGGACCTACAAATCTAAAACAAACATAAGGACCCCCCCAAAGCCCTAAGATCATCACTTTCATGGGGTCCCTCAACGGAGATATTCTATAAAGAACAACTGCAAAAAAAGGAGCCCAAACCATATGGCTTAGTTTAGAGCTAAGAAAGGGAAAATAAAAGACAAAAAAAGGCAAAAAAAGTTTTTAAAGAGCATGTCTGGTCCCAAAAGAGAATAAAGTTTGCACACATGGGTGATTATTACCCACATCGGCCTTTCGTTGGATGCTCGTTCATCGCGAGTGTACGAACCTGTAGAAACTGAAATGACAGAGACTTAAATCTATTTAATCTATTTCCAATTTTCAAAAGTGTATATGTTTACAGCTTGGTAATAATATTAGACCTGTACGTGACATCAGTCATGGGGAAGATTCTGAAAGTATGGCACTATTTTTAGGATTTATGTTTTGAGAAGTCGCCTTGTGTACTTAGATTTTACTATAAACCTTTTTATATCCTCTTCTCATCCACCCTTGTGACCTCTTCCCATCCCCTTCTGCTCTGGAACTCCCTTTGCCTGTCTGTCACTCACTGTCCCTTAATACCTTCAATCATAACCTTAAAACCCACCTCTTCAGGCAAGCATATAACCTGGCCTAGACATTACCCCTCTTACTACCCAATATGATCCAACCCGCCTTTCACACTCCACTGCCAATCTATTTACAGCCTACCAATTCCCATCATCTTATGTCTCATCCCCATTTCCTCTAGACTGTAAGCTCTTTGGGCAGGGTCCTGTCTCCTGTTGCATCACGGTATTGCTGCCAGAAACTCATCACTCTGTTTACTTATATTATGTATTACCTGTGTATGTAAAATGTATGATTTTGTATAACATGTATTACCCTGTTTGTAATGTATGACTATGTTATTGTAAAGCGCCATGGAAGATGTTGGATAATAATAATACTTACATCCCCTCGCTCCAGCGGCTCTCTGCTTGCCAGAACTAGCAAACGGGCCGGACCGGCAGCCGTGGCTGTGATTGGCTGAGAGCCTTCCTATGGGAAGGGATGACCTGAAGTATATAAAAAACGTTTTACTCTAGGTGAAGGGCTGGGAGGTAAGGAAAGTGCTCCCCTGTGCTTGCCACTGTCCTTTAGGAGGCAGAAACCTTTCATACAGAAAGACAAGTCCAGTCAAAAAATGTTCACGTTATCTGAGGAAGGTACCACACGGGTACCGAAACGTTATATGTGTGAATAAATTCACAGAACACTGTTGAAGACTGGAGTGCGCTATGTGTTTCTTTTTTCTACGTTATATGATTGAGTGGCCAGTGGCTATGGCCCTATAGTAGCACCCAGCACCATCAAATTTTTGTTAAAGGGGTGTGCGGAAACCAAGTGTTATACTTTTGCAGTCAAAAAATGTCACAAGCGCAATATTGAATATTGAATTAATATATAATTGGACTGGTTGCTACAGAATAGGAGCACCGCTTTTCAAATGAGCCCCTTTATTTCTTGTCTTTTTATGTATTCGTTAATATAAGACAGATACCAAAAATGTATGTATGTATGTATGTATGTATGTATGTATGTATGTGTAATTTTATTTATAAAGCGCCACTTGGGTACGCAGCGCTGTACATTATAAAATACAGAGTATACAAACAAGGGGATAAGTGCAAGCCATTATACAGATAGATAAAAATTAAATTAAGTTAAATACAATTTCATAAATCGGTTAAGAAAGCATATATATAAATTATGTATAAATGGATATAAGTGCAACAAGCCTCGACACATAAGGAATGAGATCCCTGCCCGAAAGAGCTTACAATCTAAGTGGGGGGGACAACATACAGGTACAAGTGAGGGGGATGGGTACAAAGTGCTTAAAAGGACTAACAATCAGTTGTGCTGATGCTCAGAAAGGTAGGAGGACAGTCTAGATTTGAAAGCATTAATGGATGTCACCAGGCGAAGCGAGAGAGGGAGAGAGTTCCAAAGGTAGGGAGCAGCAAGTGAGAATAGTTTAAGGCAGGTGGCAGCAGTGTTAGTTGGGGGTCTGTGGAGAAGATTTCCTTGCGAGGAGAAAAGGGCATGGCCTGGAACATAAGGGACCAAGAGAGAAGATAAGTAGGGAGGTGCAGTAGAGCGAAGGGATCTAAAGGTTAAAAGCAGGGTATTCAATATGATTCTTTGTTTGATGGGAAGCCACCCTATGGACTGAAGTATCGGGTTTGCGGGTTGTCTTTTGGGGGAGAGCGAGATGATCAGAGCTGCCGAGTTTAAGATAGACTGGAGAAGAGAGAGATGAGAGGCCGGGAGTCCAAGCACTAGAATGTTACAGTAGTCAAGAAATTATAAGGGCATGGATGAACATTTTTGTTGTGGAGAAAGAGAGAAAAGGGCGGATCTTGGCAATATTGCGAAGGAGAAAACGTCAGGTCCTAGCGACATTGTTAATGTGATGATGGAAGGAAAGAGAGCAGTCAAAGATCACTCCAAGGCAGCGTGCAAATTCAACTGGGTTAATGACTATATTGTCAATAGAGATAGAGAAGGGTGGACTAGGTCCCAGTTTAGGGGGAAAAATGATTAATTCCATTTTGGATAGATTGAGTTTAAGGCGGCGGTTTGCCATCCAGGAAGAGATAGAGAGCAAACATTTAGAGATTTGGGATCGAACTTCAGGGGTTAGCGCGGGGATGGACAAGTAAATTTGGGTATCATCAGCATATAAGTGATACTTAAAACTGAAAGAACTTATTATTTTTCCCAGAGAGATAGTGTAGAGGGACAACAGCAAGGGTCCTAAAAGTGAGCCCTGAGGGACCCCCACACTAAGTGGAACTGTAGGGGAACTCTTATTAGCAAAAGAGACAGTGAAAGATCTGTTAGAGAGATAGGAAGACAACCACGCCACAGCTTGATTTCGGATGCCCAGAGAATATAGAATCTGCATAAGAAGAGAGTGGTCCACAGTATCAAAGGCAGCTGATAGGTCAAGGAGAATGAGGACCCAGAACTGTTCTTTGGCTTTGGCAGCTTGTACGTCATTTGTGACCGTTTCAGTTGAATGACCCGGTCGGAATCCTTATTGCAACGGGTCCAATAAGTTATTAGCATGGATGTATTTAGTAATGCGTGTAGAGACGAGACATTCTAAAAGTTTTGAAGCAAACGGTAAAAAGGAAACAGGGCGGTAGTTTGACAGACAGGTAGGGTCCAGAGAGGAGGTTTGACACACGCATGTTTAAAGGCAGCAGGAAAAATCCCAGAGGCCAGGGAGGAATTAAAAATGTGAGCAAGAGCAGGGGAAAGGATCTTAGCAAAAGAGGAAGGGACAGGGCGTCCCGAAACATTGTTGTTGTTGTTGTTTTCACAAATATTTTGGATTCACCATAGTAGTGTGCTCCCCTGTATTTTCTTTTGCTATAAGAATTATCTGACCCCTGGAGTGGAGGGCAGGGAGATTGCACCTATAAATTTGTCTGACTAGAAGCCAACAGCAGTGTGCTGGAGTGTTTCCTGGATTGCTGAAAGGATTTTAGCATAGTGTCAGAGTAAACAGGAGGGCATAGGATCAAGTGTACACATTGTAAGCGGCGAGGACAATAGAAGGTCGAAGACTTCAGACTGGGTGAAAGATTCCAGAACTGCAGGCGGTGGGGCAGGCAAAAGAAGGCGAGGGTTGTCTTGGGGTGTACGGATATCATCTATTTTATTTCTGAAGTAGTCTGCAAAATCCTGAGGAGCATTTATGGAATGAAGAGTGTTCGTACAGGAGGGCTGCAAGAGAGTGTTAAATAGGGAAAATAGTATACAAAAATGTATAGAAAACACTGCTCCCTTTGATTGTTGAGCTTGGGCATGCTGAGTGTGATCTAACCAAAAAGAAAGATGGATTCTTCGTGTACAAAAGGGTAGTCAAGTGAAAGATTCATTGAAATCAAACAGGTATATTTTCAGTTAGATATTATATAAAAGACAAGTTATATATCAATTTAGTATGTACTTTCTGACCTATAAGTAGCATATTATTAGAGGTTGAATAAAGACCTTTTCCATGAAATTGCCATTACCACATCTGCTAAAGGTTTTCCTAACCTGAAGATGAAATTTTTCTTTTAATCTTAAATGATATCCACAAGTTGTCTTCCTGTGAACACCAGAGGGTTTATTAAATTGCATATGAATTTATTTATATAACATGATCATATTGTGTCTCTCTGATTCAAACAAATACAAAAAACCCCACACCATTTTAAAATAAAAGCACAATAATAGGGGCCTAACTGCAGGGGCCTGCCCCCCACCCCCCCACCCCATGCGCAATTGGAGGCCGGGTCCTTCCCCCTCCATGATCAATTGATCGCGTGTATGATTGTATGAATGAAACGGCTGTCGGTTCCAGAAGTTCAGGTCTGGTCTTTTAAACAGTTGATCACGCGTATGTTTCATGGGGCTTGTGGTGGGCCCTACTACCGTCGCCCCCCCCATACCGCGGGCGGGGGTGTGTGTGGTAGTTACAATAATAAAAAGATACATAGGGACATACTGATAAACCATCGCTATATTTGCCATTTCGCTATCGCAGGACATCGCAATGGCAAAGAGTGCTATTTTTTGCTGTATTTATAAAAATGCTCGTTTTCGTGGCAAAGTATCACTGCGTGAGGTGTGGTGGTATTCTTCACCTTATTCATTGCTTTAAGTGTGGTATCACAATGATAAAAGAAATTGATCTCTAGTGTCGGCCATTACCAGACCAGAAAGGGTGAAATTTCAGAGCTATTTTTGTCATTGTTTTTTTATTTAAAGTGATTTATAAATAGGTGAAATTTCACCTTTTTGACACATTTTCTGCCTTTTGTTGCATTTTTTACAGTTTTATCAGAATTTTTGCCAACACAATTACTTACTAGAATGTTCCTTTAACATGACTTTTTCTTACACAGCACTATGATATGTTCCCATATTAATGTAACTGGTTTGATAATTAGCTGCAGTTTGCTAAAAATAAGCAATACTAAAAAAATTGTCCTATTACGGTAATTAAATAGAGAATAGAGAATAAATTGAGGATTTATACTATTTATCATATTTTATCATATTTTTTGCTGAAAAAAACACCACATGTGTTAGGCTATTTTTAAATAACAAAGATAGGTGTTCAGTGTGTATTAACCAATTTGACACAACTGAAAATCCATCAGGGAGTATTACCTATTTACCATCATTTGCGCTGAACTTAGCTTTTTGCCACATTTTCAGCATTATTAGTGCTACTTTTTGCTACATAATTTTTGCCTTTTTTAAAAAGTTTATAAGAAAAGTAGAAAGTTTAAAAAAATGTCTGGCAGCAAAAAAAGAGCGATCTTAAAAGAGCAAAAAAACCCCCAAAAAACCTTAAAATACGATCTCAGATCGTATTATAGTAAATGCTGGAAAATAGTCTAACACCCCCCTGGGTACTTATTAGTATTGAGAAACACTCCACAATTTAATTACACCTTCCATGGACACATTCGTAGGCTAAATAAATGGCCACGTATGTGTTTTCCCCACCTCAGACTTGGCGAATTTGAATGGCTGAACATAATGTAATAAATTATTTTTGCCATTTTATAAATATGCTTGAACGGTTACTGCAGCGATGTATGGCGAAAAGTAGCAGTAATGACTTTTCGCCACTGGTTATCACTGCTTTCTAAATTGCGAAATGTCAAAAAGAAAATGCGGTAATAACAGAGGCAAAAAATGTAACAAACCTTTATAAATATGCCCCATAATCTTCAAAAAAGCTTGTTTTATGGTCAAAAGCATACCCAAGTACAGAGAAACAGTTATAATCACCTGCTGATGCCCCACTACAACCACTCACTCTTCTGTTTCCATGGCAACCATCCCTAAACCATTAAAAATTTGTTTTATATTCATAAACACAAAAACTTTCACGCAACCCCACACAGACACAGGTACACTCCTACACCTACTTTATTCTTCAATTTCTATGGCTAACACACACACAATAATAACAATATATTTATTTAATCAGAATGAATTATGACATTTGAATGCCTTCTTTCATTGCCAATGAAAGATTGTTGGGTTTTATAACCTGCAGCACACAAACACAAACATATTCCCTTTCAAAATGCAGCTTTTCAAGCCAAATTCAAAGTTAATACTTAAAGGGCATGTCCACCCTTAAAACAAAAAAATGTCTATTTGTCAGTTATTTGCCTGTAACACCAAAAGGTATCTGCTGCCTCCCTTTGCTGAAAGAGCATTTTATAAGCTTGAGCATGTGTAGAGGAGGCAGCAGGTGAAACAGCAGTCAGTCATAGGCTGAAATGTCAGTTGTCACAGCCTTGATTGACTGCACGGAGGAAGGGGCCAGCTTACTCTGCCAGAATGGGGACAATAATAATCCCTAAATATCTGGTTAGTAATGCAGGTAATAAAGTGCAAAATATATTAGTTGGGGTTGGGGGAAGGTAACTGACAATTGGCCAGTTTTTTGTTTTTAGGATGAACTTTATACTTTTCCTTTCTAATTCCTACTAATTCGCTGTTGGATGGGTAAAATTTGTTCAGCATGAATCAATAAAGGGACTGAAACTATAATGGACACTTGAAAAAGGACGCATGTCGCTCAAAGCATTTTGTGCAGAATTGTGTGAATTGTTCAATAAATACACTTGGTCACAGCTGAGACTGTAGTTCATCGTCTCTCCTCATCACTCTCTTTTACAGTTTACATAATGGACACTATTAGAAGAACTGGTAACAGTACTGTGAAAGCATGTAGATGAGCAGACTACAGTTATAAAAATGAGAAAATATATGAAAGCACATGTATTTGTGCTATACTTACTCTTTACAAATAAAAATTACTGTGCAGATTCCACACTTTACGTGGAGCTGAAAATGTAACTACCCATTTACTATATTTTTGTGTATTTCAGGTGTAAAACTTAAAATGCATTGATTTCCTTTGCACCATTGCACAGTTGCATGTTGTCACTTAATATGAGCAAGATACCCCATTTTCAGGCTCATATCTTTTGCAATTGTGTACTACTGCTAAAAGGATATGGCCCTCATGGCTAAGGCCTAATATACCCAAGCAGTATTTTGACCAAAATGGCAACCTTACAGAACAATACAACGTTTTCAACTGTTTTAGACAAAATCAGTCAAAAACAATGATCATAAATGTTTGTAGGTTTTAACTAATCATCAGATCTTCAATAGGCGCTAAGGTTTATTTATTTTTTTAATTTAATTTGATAGTTGTATCTATTGGTCAGAAAGATAGCTTATGTGTACCAGCGCTTATTCCCATGCTGAAATAATTGATTATTTCAACTGTTCTGTAAATTCTATCCTAATAAACAGCCTTGTGCTTCTATCTGTCACAGAGCACCTCACTAACTTTTAACATTTTACAATAAGTTTTGAATTAACCTCTATATTAAAAATTGTAGGAATTGTTCTACCACATACCTCCTTTCTTGTAATATTCTCAATTACTTTTTTTAGCTACTGAAATAAGGCAAATGTAGTTATGCCAATGGTTTGTACTTTTTATGCCAACTCTATTTGCATTACTATAATCACGCCAGTCTTCCCTTTTTCAGTGTAAGAGGTTTTCTTTTTTTCCCAGATGCTTTGTAATGTTCTTTCTTTAATTTTCTTTCCAGGCTTCCATATAATTATATGATCATGTTACCATGGTGACATTGTGCTCAGGTTTTCAAAATGTAATGTTTTGCCTGCATTAGAGTGGAACATTAATGTCTTACTGTGTCACCGATAGGGTAAAATAATATTCCTATTTAACTATGTTCACTTGTAAAGATACTATATGATCAGATATTCTAAAATTAGGTGACTGGTCATTTGGAAGTAGGCTGAATTTTTGTTTGTTTTGGGAGTGAAATACTGGATATGGAAGGGATATCTTTAGCTTTAAATATTCACAGACGCTGGATGCATTTGCAAAATTCAAACACCCCCTACAACGTGGCAGGAATTGGAGGAGGTGCGTGCTGGAGGATGTGTGCGGCGGGGTGCGTGTGTGTGCAAGGTGCGTGTGCCACGGGGTTTGCTAGCTTGGAATGATGTAGAGATACCAGCCCAAATAGTCCTTTTTATATTTATGATAAAGTTTAGAAGATTACCAACATTATGGGAACTTGAAGGGTTGCCTTTTCTTTTCTTTTTTGCACTTATTTGAATATCTTTATCAGTCTTACTGAAAGTCCTGAATTCTTAATTTACCATCTCTTATTGTCCCCTTGACTCTGTATCTAAATGTTAACAATCTCCTGTGTTTTATTGGTGAATAGACTGTGAGTCCGCCATTATCCTGGTGGGCCAGTCCGACCCTAAATAATAATAATGTGGTCAATATAAATTAACTTAAGCACCAGGCTGCACTTTATGCATCTATGAAAAAAATGTTATCTGTATCTTTTGTACACCATAACCACAGCTGCATCTTTTATGGCTAAAGAGGTATGAATAAAAGAAAACCATAGCTGTTTCTGTTTACATCTGAAAGCTTTTTTTTTATCTGAAACAACAGGATCAGGGAATGGCTCAGCAGTGGGGTGGAAATCCTGTCACTTAAAGGGTACATTTTTATCTTACCCTACAATTAGCCTACCTCCTATCTTACATGCTATTAACTCACTAAGTGACAGTAGTGGGGGGATTCATTTATAATTTGGTAGTTCTGCAAACATACACCTTGATGATAATGCCAAGATGACTATTTTGCACTCAAAGTGAAATTCGGTTATCATATAAAACTAAAATGGAAAGAATTTATCGTACGGAATGTCACATTATATATTATGTATTACAGGTACCTAATTTGCTTGCAAATGGTCCATGGCAGATGCACGTTTAAGCTGTACCAGTAATGGCACACTGCTATTGACAACTGACAACACAATAACAAGGGAGGTATTTTGTTGAACCAGGATAAAGGTTCATACTTAACATTGAGGGAATTTGTTTTATTGCTTAGTTGTATTCAGATTTATTTAGACACTTATATTAAAATTATATTGATGTGAAATACATTTAGTTAATTTAATTAAAGCTGTTAACAAAATGTTTTATTACATACTTTATCTTATCTAAAGCCTAGAACTTCTTTGAAGGAATATCTAAAGGGTCATATACACATGCGATCGTGGGTGCCAAACCGCTATGCACAATGTTTATGCATGGACGGTTGGGCAACGATTCCCAATCAAACGTCCGTTTCGGCCAACAAAGTGCCTATAACAGATGGACACAAAACTGAACTCGAACCCGAGTTTGAGCCGAACTTTATGAGTTTGGACGATTTGTTCGAACTAGTTTGTTTTTCCGGACATGTGGCTGTATTTTCGATAATTATCGAATTTACGGGCCGTTCGCTAACCCTCAAATGTATTGTTAGTTTTCGATAACCCTCGAATGTAGCCTTCGATTTTCGGTAACCCTTGAAAGTATTGTTTGGTTTTGGTAACCCTCGAATGTATGGATCATTTTCGCTAACCCTAGAATGTATCATTCGCTAACCCTCAAAAGTATTGTCTGTGTTCGGTAATCCTCGAAAGTATCGTTCAATTTCGGTAACCCTTGAATTTATGGTTCTATTTTTGCTAACCCTCGAAAGTATCGTTCGTTTTCTGTAATCCTCAAAAGTATTGTTCGATTATGCTAATTTATGGTTCTATTTTCGCTAGCCCTTGAAAGTATTTTTCGGTAACCCTCGAATGTAGCTTGCGCAAAATCCGAGTTTTGGTGATAGTGACATGTTCCCCAAACCATTTCCTAGGTGCCACAGCCATTTGCAGTAAGTTACCATTGTTAGTTTAACTGTAAATCACTTGGACTTTTCGAACTATCACTCTCCCATTGACTTTAATGGGTCCAAATTCGAACTTTAGAACTTTTACTGAAAGTGCCTATACACGGCACAATTATTGGCCGTGCATACACATTGTGTGTCGTGGGTCAGCCCCCGCTATTGCACGTGTGTATGAAGCTTAGAGGACAACTCCACCCTCATAAGAACATCTTTTAGAAAGAATGGCCTCTTTAAAATATGTAGATATATCATAGTTTGTCCTATGAATTCATTACTGTATGCCTGCTATCCTTCTGGATGCCTTATGTGCAATTTTGAAACCTGTAGTGAGCCTGTAGTGAGCCTGGGCATGCTTAGAAGAGGCAGACAGGGCATTTACATTTAGTAATTGGCTGTGATGTCAACTGTCAAATCCATAACTGACAGTTGCTAACTGGAAGAACGAGGAAGCAGAAACAGAGGAAACAGGACATTGTGCAGGATTTCAGGTTAGACTTATATATTTCAAATTTCAAACTATAACCGTTTAGGGTTTTGGGGGGTGAATTACCTGTATGTAAGTTTTCATTTTGGGGCTGGACTTGCCCTTTAAGTAAAGCAGTCAACAAGTCCGGAAAAACGAACTAGTTCGAGTTCGGCCAAACTCATAAAGGTCAGCTCAAACTCGGGTTTGAGTTCGGTTTTGTGTCCATCTGTTATAGGCACTTTGTTGGCCGAAACGGCCGTTGGGTCAGGGATCATTGCCCAACCGGCCATGCATAAACATGCTTTACTACAGGGTAGGAAACTCCAAGTTGGGCCCAGCTCTTGTGTAGCCTGTTTTATGGTTTGTTATAATAATTGTAAGTTAACTTACCTTTTTTTTGCGTGGAGCTGTTCCAACTGTGTCTTGCTCAGTGACAACCAAGGGGCAAAACTTGCAGTGATGTCACTTCCCCAGCTCTGTGGAAACAACTGCAGGAAAAAGTAAATTTACAAAATTTTAGAGTTTGAAAAATTTAAGACAGAGGCAAGTGTCTTCCCCTTTCATTCTAATAACAGGTGTGTGTTTGTTTCTGTGGGGGAGCCTCTTGAAGATGATATTGAAAAAATATTACTTCCAGTTTTGGCAGCTGCATCTTAATAAAAAAGTGCATCTGCCACAATTCCCATCCTTCACTCACAATTTTTACATCTTTGACTTCTTTGCCTAGGAAGTGAGCAGCTACTTTAATTAAAATATTAACACTAACCACCTATGCTCCTTTCTTTTTTTCCTAACACTTGTCCTCTTGATCCCATTTCAGAATATTAAAGCTACATTTTTTGCTTACTTACTTTATGTTCCTTCAAAATAATGTTCTGTCCTGAGCATGTAAACCGATGAAATAACTGGAATTGTATATAATCACTAAATCTGTTATCTATTAATGTAAAGGCTGTTTTGTTTGTAATCCCTCCTGTCATATCGATTATGAAGGCAGATGCAAAGTTTTGGAAATAGTGCAGCCAATGCAAAATTAGTCTAAAACTCACACTAACCTACAAATATATTGGGTAGGGTGGGTTTTACACAAATTGGCCATATAGTGGCCCGTATAGCATTGCCTAATTAAAGGGGAACTGTGGTCCAAAAATGACTTTAGGTAAATTGATAGGAATTGCTCTCCTGAGAATTTTTGCAATTTATTTATTTTGCATAGTTTTGAATATATTTACATTTTTGTGTGTGATATGGCAGCAGCATCACCAGGTCCCCTGCACTTCCTGCTTCCTGCTCTGAAACCTGTCAATCTGCCCTGTGTCTCCTCCTCCCCTTGCAGCCCCCTCCTTTTGCAAGCCCCACTGGGCCCTCCCACTCATGGACCCCATGGACCCTCCATTTGCAGGCCCCCTTGGCCCCTTCCCTTACAGCCTCATGTGGCCTGGCCCACTCTCATGTGTCTTAGCCCCGCTCCACTCACGGATGCCTTATCCCCACCCACTCACGGGTGATGTGGCCATGCCCACTCATGGGTGCCTTTGCCCCACCCACTCATAGGAGCCGTGGTACACTCAGACCCCCCCTACAGAAAACTGTGGAAACAGACTTTTTATAGTGAGAGAGTAGGGCTATAGATTCCCTTCCCTTCCCTGTGGGTATCTTCACACAGCAGGGAGCGGGATGGACTCCCTGTCTCCTGTCCGGTCACTGAAGTCTGAGGCCAGCGGCGAGGTGGAGGAGCAGGCTTAGAAATGTCACATGTCAGCCTCCCACCCATTAACTTTCTGGTCAGTAATTTCTTTTTATCTTGGGCTGTGGAGCAGGTAGGGAGGTGGTTGGTGGCTCATTTTAAAGGTAGGAAACTGGCCTTTCGTTTAAACTCAACTTATTTGGAGACCGCAGTTCCCCTTTAATATTTATAAACCATTCCTTCATTGGCAATAGTAATGCCATGTCATTTTAACAGTGCAGCTCTTCCTGCATCCCATCAAATGTGCTGTACGTTAAAAAATTTCAACTTAAAGACAGACTAAAAGGATAACTATACTGTAAAAATTAACTTTTTAAGAATGAAAAGTACCTTAATTGATTATTCCTACCTCACAATATTGTTTCATTGAGGTGCAACAGCACTAACAGTTTTCATTTGCCAGGTTAGTCTTGGACTAGTCCTGTATTAAAGATAGTGCTGAATCCAGGAGGAAGACTGGCAGAATCATTTTTCTTTGGGCTGGTGCTCCTCACAGAAACAATTTTGGGAGGTGCACACTAGTTCTCCTCATAAACCCAGGAATGGACAGTACAGAATATCCTTGAGTTCCTTAGAATTTCCCCAAAGAGGGGGGCTTCCTGTAATATTAGGGGATGCCCCTAATGCTTCCTCTGCGATCTATTGGTGGCTTGCTGCAGTACTAAGCTGTGAGTGGCTGGACATTCTCATCTTATTATAGTATTTGTTAATGGATCAGAGATTTCACAAATGCAGGTTTTTCTAATTTATTTGTAAACAAAACAAAAAAGAATATGCAAGCACATATCCGTTATCATTACCACTTATTGAGCTGTCCCATGAGAGAGAACTGCTTACTGAAAAATGCTTTAAGTGGTGTTAATTAGCTATCTCTTACCCCCATTTTTCAATTAATTTAACAGGAGCTGGGAATGAAGATGGTAAACTTAAGCGTGGGAGCGATCCACCATTGGCTCTTCTGACAGGTCCCAATTGTTCCGGCTTTAACCAAACTATACGCACTATAGTTTAGTTTTAGACGGGAAATGTCAGTGGACCCAGCAGTATATCAGGTGTAAGTTTACCTGTAAGATTTATTAAAGAACGGAAAGTAAGACATAGCTGCCTTTACCGTCTGTTGTTCAATTAATGCAAAAAAGGAATAGTTCACATTCTAAACATTCTAAGTACAGTATTATTTAGGAATAGAGATGGCAGAACGTCCTAAAGTTTGTTTTTGAACTATAGAACTTCAGAAAAAGGTCTAAAGTTCTATAGTTCGAAAGCTAACCCATTAAAGTCTATGGGGAAAAATGTTTGAAAAGTTATAGTTAATTACAAATAAAATAGCAATGGTAACTTATTGTAAATGGCTCTGGGACCTGGGAAATGGTCTGAACATATCCATATCACTAAAACTTTTTTAAACACTAACTTTTTCCCACAAAATGTTGGGTTTCTGCATTGAGTTTTTGGTACATTGAAGGGTTATTGCAAATTCGAGGGTAACCAAATGCTACATTCAAGGGTTATCGCAATTTGAGAATATTTGTAGTAGGAGAGTTCTAAATAGTTTGAGTTTGTCCGAGCTCATAAAGGTCGGCTCGAACTCGGGTTCCATCCCTATTTAGGAGTAGTTAGTCTTTCGAATTTGTGCTAGATTTAAAGTTTTACTGTGAAATTTACCACTGAAAATTTCTCTGTTTCAATATTTTAGAAAAAAAAATTAAAAAATCTGTGTCCAGGTATCTGTACTTGATAAAAACTCCACTCGTACAAATCTGTGGTTACAGAATGTAGTTTCGAAACATTAACATTACATTAACTGTAGAATTTTACACCAAAATAAATATTAGTATTATATATATATATAATACTATTTTAATATGCTATTTAAAGGGTAACTGAACTCCATACTAGTTTCCTCATTCCTTTCAAGCAAGCCTAGCATGATAGCTTCTCTGGATCTTAATAGGCTCGTAAAGTTACACTTTGTCTATCCTGACTGTCACATGATATGTTCTGTAAGAAGACTCACCCCCAAAAACATGATCTTTTTTAAAGCTAGTTAAGCTACCACTGCACAGCAGATTCTCTCCTGATTGGATTTCCTTGTCTGATTTTTGTTTTTCCAACAATATAGAGTGGTTGATTGGAATAACCAGATTTCCGAAAAAACCAAAACAATCTTAAATCCGATTGGAAGAACCGCTCAAAGTTCCCCACCTTGTGCGCCTATCTTGCAGATTTATGGAATCGCTTAAAATATTGATACTGTGTATTGGTGGCTTTACAGAACTGCAACCATACTCTGCCCTTTCCTTTCCCCATGGGCACATTAGGGAGAGAAGTGAGCATGGGAGGCATATTTGGACAGTGATTTTTTTTTCCCTGTAGACTTTAAGATACTTTTTTGGGGGGGGGTTTAATGGAATATGAAACTGAGGTGGCTCAGATTCTTCTTAATCTCCTGTGATCAAAAAGGTCTTAATCTTCCATTTAGTGCTGGTAATTATTGATTAATCCCGGTTTTGAAATTAACCTGGTTTAGATTCCAAACAGCCGATTTTAAAAACCACAGATCTGGTGGAATTTTTAGAATTTTGAAAGTCAAAGCTTATCAAAAATTGTGTTCAGAAATTCAAAATTGTGTTCAGAAATTCAAAATTGTGTTCAGAAATTCAAAATGCAGAAATCAGCGCTGAAAAGTCAAAAATTGCAGTAGTAAATTAAAAAATTCAGTTTCAAATGTGTTCCAAACAGATTTTCGGAATTTCAATATGTTCCACAGAACTGCTGGTGGAACGAAACCCGTTGTTTATCTCATTTGTATTATAAAAATATGAGCTACATTTAATTGTAGTGTATTTAACTTCTCACCTTTATATAATCTTAGATACCCATCTAAAGCAGCAAGATAGACAGAGAAACCATAAGTTCGCTATTATGTCAGTTGTTTTGTGAATCTAAACTACAATTGACAGAGCGCAGGTAACTAAGCTGTGTCCATTTTCTGTGCTCAGTGTTCCAGAGTTTTGAGGGTCTGTTTTAATGCTTTCATCATTGACAAACGTACTAACAAAAGAATCTGTATGTATTATAAGCAGTTTAATTATATTTTAGAATTCTATGTAAATTAGAATTTCTGTTCCAGTTCTCTGGTGAAAGGCCAATTTAATTTTAAGTTAAGAACACAAAACCTGACATTTTTGTCTACTGCTGGGTACTGTCATATGTTGCTTCACATTTTTGAATTGCAATGTTACATTTGTCTTGGGCAGCATCTGCAGGATAACTTAGGTATAGCATGTTAATACATAGATAAAAGTTAAAATAAAACATATGGGTTTCTTGGAGGCACCCAGGACTGGCACCTTCCCTTGGTGTCCCTCTTCTTTTCAGCCACTTGAAATTGTGACTAGAAGAGGAATATATGTTCTCTTGCTTTTTTCACATGACCAGCCTTTGTCCCTTTATTGCAGCTTTGCACTTAAAGGATAACTATACTGTAAAAAATTACTTTTTAAAAATGAAATAAAAAAACAAACAAAACTGAGGCAGGGAGGTAGGATTGATTATTTCTACCTGCCAATATTGTTTAATGGAGGAGCTACAGCACATACAGTTAATAATTACCAGGTTAGTGCCCTGGGCCTTCCTGTATAAAAGATAGTGCTTGAAGCACTCAGGAAGCCTGGCAGAAGCATTTTTTATTCCTGCTTCCACTCCTCGTAGAAATTATATTGTATGGTAGAAAGTTCCATTCCTACCCCCCAGCCCCAGGTACTTTTCATTTTAACTGTTTTTGAAAAACTCAATATGTACTATAGTTTTCCTTTAATCTGATAAGTGAAGTGGAGACAATCAGTATTAGTTTCTCAACTGAAGTTGATTCATGTGACTGGGTAAGGAAACAACAGTTACAGTCAATTCAAACAGCTACTTAACAGAAGGAAAGTTTCACTGGTGAGTAATAAAATATCTTATTGGTGTATAACCAGTTTTATGCTCCATGTTTGAGATTAATACTGACCATACACACACTAAAAAGATTTGATGTTATCTAATGTCTAAACTTATGTTCTCCCAACAGTTTTACCTCCCGACGTTCTCACTCTGGCTTATTCATTTTGTGATTGACCGCAAAATGATTGGGCCGGGCAGCTATCCCAACATTGCAGGGATGTTGAGAGGTACATTTGTAATGTATGGTCAGCTTCAGCGGCACTGGATCTAGGTGCTTCCAAGCTAATCCTATGAACATTCAAATTAATTAGCCAGCATTAAAATATTGTGCTAAAAGCAAACGGAATATTAAATTGCGAGCACCGGTTGCGCGGGTTTCAGGTTAAATGAATTTCTGGCACTAGTCTGATTACAATTAATAGAATTACAAACCTGGGACATTTAGTTCAAGGACAACTGTGCCCTTTGAATAAGTTAGGGTTAGATAAACATCTGCAGTTTTTCCTTTAAAATGAATCCTGAATGTTTCCAGAAGTCATCACTAGAGATGGCTGAAACTGGTTTTGTTCTGTTTTTAGATTCCATTTTTGATTTTTAAATTAAATTTTTTTCAAGATTTTCCAGAGATCTGGAAATCTAAAAAAATTTTCAATTCAAAAATCTGAAAACAGAATGTACTTTTGGGACTTTCGATTTTTGATTATAATCGAACATTTAAGGTTATTTTCAATAATCCTTTAAAATAGCCTCAAATGTTCGATAATCCTCAAAAATATGATTGGAAACTACTATTGAGTTTCCGATCGTATTTTTAAAGGTTATCGAACATTCAGGGCTATTTTCGAGGATTATAGAAAATAGCCTTGAACGTTTGATAATATGGAAAATGTGCTTCGAAGTAGAATCTGCCCAGTTTCGGAAAGAACATTCGGATTTCAGAACCGAGGGGGTTCCATGTCTGACCCGAATCCCATCTCCAGTCATCACCTTACCATCTGTTCACATAACACAGAACAAATATGCACAGCCTGTTTTAAATCCATCACAGCATCTAAATAATGGATTTATATTTGGTAATTCAGCTCTAAAATACACACCTATATTATTGTAGGATATTTGTTATCATATGATAACCCTATAATACATAATTGATTTTATAATGGGAGCAATGTAAAATATTCTTATAATAGTCAATCAGTAATGTAGCTGAGTGATTATTATAAGAATGTATTCCACTATTTCTCCCTGGCCTGTCGCCTTGTGCTTTCATATGGCCAGGGAAATGTATGATACCAACGACTAAATTGGACCAAAAAGATCTACCACTTTGATCTTTGAAACAAAAGGTATAATTTAAGAAAGAATATCAGTGCAAGGGGAGATAGTACAATTATATCACTACATGTACTGTTTAAAGCCCATGTATGCTGAATTTGTTGTGTTGTCTATTCTTCAGGAAGGATTTTCTGGATATTGAAATTATTTTTGTGAACTTGGTTTACTAATGTTTTTAAATCCTTTCCCATATTTATATGAATCTGCAGCTTTTTTTCTAAATGTTTCAGAGAAATCTTTCAATTTAACAGTGATACTGCACACTACATTTTTAATAGGAAAAATAAAATTGCCTGAAGTTTACATAAAACCGATTCCTCCTAGGTCTTATCTAAGGTATTAAACATTTGCATATAGTGCAAACACATTTATTTTAATTAGATAATACTCTGCAAAATGTTCATAGTGCAGAGTATATTGTTGAATGTCAAAACATTAGTTAAAGCCCTACAAAAAATAAATGCATGGATCAGTTCTTAAACGTCCATAAAATAAATACCATATGCTTTATAATATCAAACTTTATTTTTTGTTTTAACTCATCTAACACAATCATTTCAAATAAATGACCCTAAAGTTTTTGTAAACTTGGATGTCAGTCATAGGTGCAATAGTTTGTTATTTTTCACATTTCTTTAATTGTTCAGTCTGAATGTTTTAAGACAGAAAATAAGATCTAGTTTAATGACTCAAAACAAAAACCAATAAAAACAATTTGCACAGTTCCATCTCACTATGGACACATTTAATCAACATTGGTGTGTTTGACTATTTTCTCACCTCTTTTTTAAAAACTCCTATGAAAGGAAAGAAGATACTGCTGCATCGTGTGTGATTTTCTGACTTCATAATCTCACCTTTTCTTTTGGCTACTGCAGGTGATAGAAAATCGATCCGGTCCAATGTACCAGTTCAACAGCCAGTCCTCCTTGGCCCTCTCTGTAGCAGAATAGCTTTTATTGACAGCTGTGCAGGTTGCTATTAATATGACAGCCTCCTCTATATCCCACTGTAATTTATAATGAAATACCTAATCTCCATTATTTTGATCCAAGCGGGCGATCCTAAGTCTTTTCATCCAGTTCCCAATGGCAGTTACATGAGAAATGGCAAACCAATAATTTTTCTCAAGTTTTATAAGCCAACAGAAATGCTTTTTCACAGCTACAGTTTCAAAAGGCACAGATAAAGCTCATTCAGCGTGATGAATGGAAAAGCCATCTGGGGTTTTTCTTTTTGACTTCCTCTCCTTTTTTTCCATCCTTGTAATCAAATTTGAGAAAAATCAAATGGGGCTTTCTATGAAAGTACCTTTTGTTGATCTGAACGAGCTGGTAATTTACAAAATACCCTTCTTTTGTGAGACAAGCTAAAGATAAAAGAATCGGTAGCTTTTAAAGCCGGGCCTTGGTGGGACTCTACATACAGTGAAAGCAGCTTGTGTGGAGAGACAGAAACACATTTGAAATCCTGGCCTTGCTCAGGGTGTCTCACTGAACAAACTCTACAAAATGTCTTGGATTGTACTAATATTTCATATATTGTACTTACTGCAAACAAATTATATGTGATACTCATTTGGATTTAAATTATTGTGGCTCATAGTTCCACAGCAAAGCAAACAGATTTACAGAGATACTTTACCGTTTGCCTTTTCAACTTCTTCACATCACATGGAATACAGAACCAAGAGGCAGCATAATAATGTGCAACACTCCCTTTCTGCCTGGTGATTTGCTTGATTGGTTGAAATATGGAGCATGTGGAATTTTCATACCTATGTTGGTAAGTCATCACTGGTAAGTCATCACTGTGTACCAGTGTCAATAGAAAGAATTTGAATATTACACAGAAATTAGTATTTAGATACTGTATATAAAGATATACTGATCTCAAACAGAAATATATATATATATATGACAAGGAAAGAGGTGTGCTGTACACTTGATACAATTGATAAGAGTTTCTAGCATGTAACCGAATGGGGCAATGTAAACAATAGATTCAGTAAAATGACAATGTTTGGCCTCGAATATTTATAAAAAAATATTTTGCATCTATATATAATATTCATTAGCATATGAATTTAAGTGTTTTCTTTTTAAATAAATTAATATAATAAATATTTCTGTAGCAGTGAATATTATTAAAAATGTGCAAGCTAAATAAATAACCAGATGGAAACAGATTCCAATTATTATATTTATTTATATATAGATTCCAATTATTATATTTATTTCTCCATCTATGTGTTGCCATAACATTTGCCAGAGCAGAGAGAGAAAGAGGGTTTGTTTTTGTTTTGTTTTTTAATTAAATTACTTTTATCTTCTTATTTCTAAAATTAAATTAGCAGTTGAAAAAATATGTTGTATGCACAGGGCCTGGCATTTGGCTTGGACCTGCAGAAAGCAAAATATTGTTCTGCACAAAAGTGTAAAATCAAGGTATAAATGTACAGATTACAAACACCAAAGCTCATATTTGTTAACCGTAATCTTTATCCATTTACTGCCTCCTAATGACAAGATGGTGAAACAACACTTGTGGCACAGTGCCAGGCAGATCCACATTTTAACTGATTAATTCATGTGCTGCTCGTTTAATTTGGGATAGCTTTGCAGCAGGCTGTAATGTGTTGTATGTGTGTGTTTTCAGCTTGACTATTTCAGAGCACTCACGTGTGGTCAAAAGCAAGATTTCAGCAATAAAAAAAATAGTTGTTTTTTTTTAAACACACGGATATTACATTTAAAATAAAGACTAGAATATTGTCAGCCAATCAGCACTTTCTAAAAGTAAAGGCCTTTAATACCAAGTGAGCTATTATATACTTCCGTTAATATTGAATATCTGTTCCCTACTATCCTTTGGATCTTAGTTTATATTTATTTATAGATATGCAATTTAGGTGCAACAGTAATGATATTTAAGTATCCTATTAATATGGGAATAATGTGATTATGAATATGAAATACTGTGCCTTAAATTATCCCACTATAACACTTGTAAAAGTATAGTCTACATACACTTACATACACTTAATTCAACACCATCATTTTAGGTTAAGCAGTGTACTACTAATAATCACATCTAAAATGTAAAATTAGTGTAAAATAAAAATGTTATACATATTTATACCTAAATATATATAAAAGTGAGAGACAGAGATTTTATTTGAAAATAACTAAATAAAAATCCATTTCAACGACCTGATTCCCAGGTCTTATTAATAAAAATAGCAACTCTAATACTGGGTTCAAATCCATGTTTTTTGAAACGTTGAGGAAGTTTTTATTTCATTTTTTAGAATACATTTTAGGATTCCATTTTAATTTTTGTTAATTGCTGTTGCTATAGATCATTCTTGTATGAATAAAATTCTTTTCAGGAAGGAAAATATAAATAAACCATGGATGAAAATGTAGATAATATGATATGGCTACATGAACCATGGCCTTAATAAAGCAGACAGTAAAATGTTTTTTTCTTTTCTTATCATTTTTTTTCTTCCCATTTTCTGAAATATTGCACATACATAAAGATTAGCATTTCATATGACGTACACTATTTAATAATGATGACACTACGTAGCTGGAACAACAGGACATCTAACAAACCCATAATGGCTCTGGCACCAGTCTGCTTTGTTGTTCCCCATATATGAAAGGAACATTGTTTAAACTTACATTAAAAGCAAGGGATTCAATGACTAAGAAAGGAAGGGTGAATAAACATCAGGAATATAGACAATGATACTAAAACATGCAGTGTGTAGTACAATGACTGTGATATTTGTTTCTTTTTACCCTTATATTCATAGTGCATGTGCTATCATGAGTCTTTTCCAGTCCAATGCTGTTCCTCCCTTCAATTCTGCATATTTATAGGAAGTTGTTACTGTTTTACAGGGGGATCAAGGAGTAGACAAATTCCATCAGAGGTTGCTTACAGTTAGATCCACATGATCTCATCCATTGTAATCTTTTCATTATAACATAGGCAAAAAAACTTAACCAGAACAGATTTGCATATTTTCCTGTTGGATACAAACCTCTACACCGCTAACCTGTAGATATCATATTTTTTTCTTTGTGTAATTAAATCGTTTTTAAATAATAATGTATATATAAAAAAAGAGCTTGACTGACTGATCCATCTGTATTGTTGTTTAAATTATAGTTTTCAATGTGCCTTATTACTTGACTTAACTATCTCTATTAAATGTAGGATAAATATTTTTATGTTTTCCTGTGACTTCATGGTCCTATATAATCCTATAGGAATAATTAAATTCCTGACCAACTTTTGGAGGCTTAACATTGATTAAGAATGCACTGTCATTTAACTCTTATTTACAAACATTATAAAGTGGATAATGTACCCCCTACTGTAAATTATAAGGATATTAGAGGTCACATGAGGTCACAGGCCAAGTTTATACAGGGCACGGGACTCTGAAGGGACTTTAATGTCCTACTTATTTACAGTAGGGGGTACATTATTCATTATAATGTACCATCTTCTGCCTCATTTAAAGATATACCTGATAGGTCACATATTGTGATAGAACCCCTTCCCTCCATGTACCCCCCCCACCAGACAAACTAATTGTCTGTACAGGACACAACACACCAATGTACCAGACTGTCACCCCCCTCCCCTTCCTTCTCTGTGACCCTAACCTTTTTAGGACTGTAATTACACCCCCTTCATTCCCAGAATGCACACAATATTGCTAGTACCTTTCTTTCACTCTGCTGCAGTCTGATACCGGATAGAAACCGCTGCACCTCTCTCTCTCACTCAGCCAGTGTTATGGTCAGAAGGAGAGAGAGACGCTATTGTATATGTGCAATAGCGGCCAATAGTAGGAAGCAATTTATGGGTATCTTGGGGACAGGAGGGGAAGGTAGTTACAATGGGTCTAATTTGCGGGTTATAACCCATAGTAGAACGACGATTATAAGGATATTATCAGAGAGCTGGGTCCCATAGGGATTTATAAGGAGGGTAAATTATTATAACATCTGATATGTTTGCTGGATTCAAATCATGATTTATTACCATTTCTGACATTTTCCTCAGGATAGTAGAGAAAAAAGTGCAGTTAGCTACATACATAAAATACCAGTGTCCCAATTCACCCACAGTTGCTGTGCAGGAAAAAGTAGTTCAAGTTGTGCAAATCTACTTTTTTCCCCTCTACTTTTTAAAACCAGCTAGTAGCTAGCATTAAAGTCACATGTGTATTAAACCCCTTTCGGATAAATCTCCGTGGTGGTCTCTGTGCAATTAGTTACTTATTATCTTGCTTTAAATACTGCTGCAAAATTGTTTTTTTTAGACATGGATGTGAGCAACTTTGGCCTTTAGTTTAACAACCATTCTTCATTTCATGCAAGAACAACATATCTTACTGATCATATTAAGACAACCTGTCTCATTTTCAGTGCGGAATGCTAAAAAAATGACACTGTTTTTCCAGCAGATGTCACTGTAAGCAAGTGCAAAAGAGGAAAAAAATGCATGTACCCCATCCAAAATATCCATTTCTTCCTTCAGTGAAACTGGCAAACTAAAATAGTGTGTTAGCAATACCATATATACTGATAATTCTGTGCTTGCTATAAAGTATGTGAGATAGGTTTAATTTCACTGCAGGCACAATTGTCGACAGCATTAATTAGTTGCAATTAACCACAGAATTCAAGAAGCTGTGAGAAAACTATTTTGTGTGAACAGGCCAGGGCATATTGGCTTGTGAAGAAATGTGTAGTTATGGCTGCCATTTATAGATCATTTGGACAAAAGTTTTCTTTGGTTTTGCTAGTTTTAAATTAGTTTTCTTTCATTTAATTTATAGATTAATTTTTTAACTTGAATGTTATAGTATTAAAACAGACTACTTTGAAAAAAGCCAATTAATAAAAGATTGTACAATTTCTGTGTCATTGGTAAATTACAAATACATTTTTATGCTATATTTGTTAAATATTACAGGTTGAATCAACCAACCCTAATAGCTAGTTAAGTAAAGGTTAGTGACTTAGTTAGGCGCATGTTCTTTCTTTTATTTAATTGGTTAGCACTGATGCCTTGCAGCGCTGAGGTCCTGAGTGCGATTCCACCCTTGGACACATCTGCAAGGAGTTTGTATGTTCTCCCCATGCTTGTGTGGGTTTCCTCCGGGCACTCCGGTTTCCCCAACTATTATAAAGACATACTGATAGGTTATATGTGTTCATAAAGTGATTAGATTGTAAGCTCTTCGTGGCAGAAGCTGATGTGAATTGAGTAAATAATTGTAAAGTGCTGGGGAGTATGTAGCGCTATATAAGAAATAAAATACATACATACAATTTGAATGGCATGGTAATACTCTTAAACCACTTTAGTACTATGGTCAACAAACAGATGTTTGACAAGCAAGTTGTGTGTGGCACAGAAGTTTGCCTTTCATATAGTTGAGCCTTTCAGGAGCAATGAGTCTATGTAGGAAAACATATGGACTCCAGTCCATAGCAGTAATATCAATAAATTGGAAAAAGTTGAGGGACATGAAATTAAACCAGTAAAAGATGTGAAGATTTTTTTTTTAGTATAGATTAGCAATGGGTTGGTTTCCTCTATAAACTACGTGCTTGTGAGCAGATATGATCATTCTTTACAAATGTTAGAGGGCATTACAGGCAATTGGCAGGGGATCTATTTTTCCACTTGGCAAACAAGGACAAGCGGCCATCACTTTTTTATGTTTTTAACTTAAGCAATGTAAATGGCACTATACTGTGAGGGCAGAAAGATGGGGAATGCTCTGACTAATATTGTTGTGATGGTAGACTCTTTGGGTGTCTTGGGTGTATCGAATAAGCAGACTATCCAGTGTACAATTAGTTAGCGCCTCCATGGGTGTGAATATGGGAATGTTTTATTTGCTTTTTTTACTGATATGCACATAGATGTGAAAGAGGAGAAGTTACATATAGTCTATAATTGTTGGGTTGGTGATGTTAGTATTGAACTTAATTGACAATTCCCCCCCCCCCCCCCCAAAGAAATTTACTTCTTTGTTGCTGGCCACAAGTCAGAAGAACAGTTGCTCCTTTGGGGTTGCAATTTTTGATTTGAAGGGTAGACTTGCCCTTTAACCAGTGAAGGCAGACATAAACCACTTTCTGCCACTTTATACCTTATATATGGAACATTGGTCTACTTATATTTATGTACTGTATGTATGTATGTATGTATGTATTATTTTATTTACATACTGCCACTTGGGTATGCAGCGCTGTACATTATAAAATACAGATTTAATAAAAGTTCTTATCGTTTAAAATGGTGCTAATTTTGCCCCAACCAATCAGATGTTGGCTTTCAAATGTTAAATAAGATCTGATTGGTTGGGGCAAAATTAGCACCATTTTAAACGATAAGAACTTTTATTGAATCTCCCTGAGAGTATACAAACAGGGGGATAAGTGCAAGCCAATATACAGATAAAATACATTTACATGAAAAACTTTCAAAGGCTAAGAATGAGGAGAACAATCCATTATTGGATCATTGTATAACTAAGCACAAACGAACAGGTGCCATGCAACCAAGAAACACACCAAAGATTTCCGTAAAAACAAAGTTTGCTTTATTGGATATTAAATATATGCATATGACAAAACAACGTCCACGCCTGACTCGTTTTGTGTATAGTAACACTTCATCAGAGGCATGACGTTCAAATGATTTACTACATATATATATATTAGGTTGTGGCAGAGAGCTACTTTGTTAGTTTTGTGTTACATACAAGGAGCAACAACATACCAATTGCTCCTGGGTTTGCCATGCACAGTATAAGTTAATATGAAGAAATAAAGAAGATCTCTAAATTTAATAATTGAATATAGAAGATACAAGAGTTGTATCAGCTTTTAGATTCTAGACTTTTTTTTAACGTGTGTATCTCCTTTTAAGACAGACTCCTGCATTATAACTTGCCACAAACCACTGAGCTCACACCTGAATGAGATGTTCAACAGGTAGACTGTGCTTTAAAAAAAATGATTAATGGTCAGTTATCTGCCTGCAACCCCAACTGTTCTTTTAGCAGTCAATCATTGGTTGTGATGTCAGCATGCAAAGCCTTGATCGACTGCATGGAGGGAGGAGCCAGCTTACTCTGCTAGACTGGATGCAATAATTATGCTTAATTATCCATCAGCTCCATCACTGAGTCCACTAAAAGGTCCTGACAGCTTCTGGGTTAAACAATACTATAGCGCACATGCGCACTATAGTATAGTATATGCTAGAAGCAGTGGGTGGGTTTTGCTTCTGTAAAATTAATTGAAAAACAGAAGGTAATACATAGCTCTATAACCTCCCATTCTTCAATAAATGCGAAATAGGATAGGTTATCTTTTAAATAACTGGTTAGAACTGCATCAAATAAAGTTCTGAATATATCACTTGGGGAGTAGGTAACTGACAAGTCACAGATTTTCTTACTCGCACATTAAGATAGTTACTTCTTTAACTGTAAAGAATTATCCACAAGGCAACCCTAGGCACCTGCCTAGGGACCAGGAAACTTCTGGGGGCCCAGCTTCAGAAGCAGTAACAAAAAACAGTCTATACAATATATGTAGCAAAAAAGGGGGCCCTAAATGATGTCATTGCCTTGGGCCCCATATGATCTTAATCCATCTCTTAGTTACATCCAAAATTTCTAGCCAGGATTTGAAAAGATTGGCCTGATATCACTTCCCCCTTTTCATATTTAAGGGTCTGAATATACCCTTATTATGCCACCCTTATATTTGGTGTGGCATATTACATTTAATATCTTTTTCAACATCTGACCACTTATGTATTATGGGTATCCCTGTGCTCTTTTTTTATGGTTATTTAACGTTTGTGTTCTTGAGGAATAGACATTACGACATAATTTGGCATATTACATTTTTTGGGGGAAAATTAGCAGAAGTTGTTTGTTCATATATAGACCATCTTGATTACATTGCTGTAGATATTGTTAAGTGGCTTATAATATAGCCAAAACACATTCAGCACTTTTTAACTGCTCCTTTCTCTCTATACTTTGAATATTGTGCCTGTGACACATATAAGGAAGGAATGTTGATTCAGTAGATCTATGTGTGACTAGGACACTTATCAATGGGTTTGGTATTTTATGTACACCGTGTGGGAGGAGAGTGAATGTGTTTTTAACATTTTTTGCAGCCATTTTGTCTCTCTAGTATGGTATTTAATAAATTTGACTTATTTTCCAAAAAACTGCTCCATCTTTTCTGGTACAAAAAAAGCTCACTATTCAAATAATGTAGAAGTTAAATCTCCCACAGCGCAACATAGGTAAAAGTTTCATAGAAGACCTTAAATGGTTTGTTGATTGAGAGTCTAATGTGATTCCATATCTTAGATAAATCACCAAACACTGAGCAGCTGCTGATAATTTGGTGTGAGTAATTGTAGAGGCAATAAGTTGAAGAAGTGCTTATTAAAAGAAGCTGTCTTTCTATCTGCTTGCAAGTCCAATTTAGTAATGTACTCTCCATGTGGTCTGAACGTTTGATGCTGGGTAAATTATGCACCTGATTTAAAAACACTCCATCCATAAGAGCTCCATTTTTGCTCATCCATATTTTTCTTTCCTTTTTTTTTTTTTACTTTCTTCATTACTAGCTACTTGCAGCAGCTTATAGCACAATATGTATCAAATTAGGCATTGAGAACATCTTAGGCAGGCACCCTGCTGACTTCAAACATGCACTTAATGTGTAATGCAATTTCAGGAAGATGCAGAACATCGCTCAGCTGAAGGGTTACTCAGATGACTTCAAGGGAATACCCCTACACTGCACTTCTCTCTCTGACATTTCATTTAAACTATAATTTGTCTCGTTTCAAAATATGTAGCTGCGATGAGCATTTAGAAGCCCCTTCTGGAGGCATTTTATTATTTTAGTGGAACTGATTGTTATATTTGAGCAATCAGGCTAAGAGGACATCCTCTCTTATAAGACTGTAGATGCTTTTCTAATAGAAGCCTGAGAGCCACAGAGACTAATAATTCCCCTGCTCTCTGTTATGATATGCTGCGGCAGGTCACTGATACAGTTATTTGCTTCCAGTCATTGCTACTTTTGAATGCAGGTTAAAATACACATATAGTATACTGTAATAAAAAAAGAGTACAGAAACAAATGTAAAATAATACCAGAACTCACAGGGAAAAATTAAATTGTCAGCAGCACATTGAAATCATTTACAGCCCTCCAGGTCTAGTCATCCATCTATTTCAACCATTCACTGTAACCCTTTGACTTCCACTAGACCCTTGGTGAGGAATAGAGGTTCTGAGCTTTCTCATTTATTTTCAATTCCAACTGACATTTCTTTTGTTGTTTCCAAAGAATAAGTACTTTTTGTTAGAAACTTAAATGCTTTGTGAGGTTAAACCCTTTGATAGTACCCACAAGGCTATCTTAGCCTATAGATGAAACTTATTGTATATGAACTGTATAGCTATGTTTAGGGGATCACATTGCTTGTGGTTCTCAAGCAGCAAATTATAAAGTGTTCATCATCCACCTATATAAATTGAACTTTAGATTTTCAAAATGAAAAATTAATCTTAACTCTTCAGCTGGATTTAGCTACCAATCTATCCATCTTTATCTGTCTCTATGTACAATCACATTTCTTCTCAAGATAAAAGATATACTTTTTCTTTATAACTTAGAACAGACCTACGCTCCCAGCTTGATTTAAATGTACCGTAGTTAACCACCTATTTTCACCTATCGATCACCTACCCATGGATGGCTAAAGTGGTTATATATGCTGTGTGTATATATTACCTGAATAGGGAAATGTTATAACAGAATTAAATAAAATGTGCCTCTACAATGTATATAGCTGTACCTATTGGACAGAATACTAGTTATGTTCTTCATTCTCCCTCAGATGCCTTTCATTCTGCCTGTAGTTGAGTTTCTTTCTTGGGTTTTGTCGTTCTTTTTCTTCATTCAGGTTTTCATCTGTGTTTTTCCTTGTGTAATTCTCTATGTGTTTTCTCTCAATGTTCAGGGCAGCCATAGAGGTGCAATAGAAAATTGCCATCTGTGTGTTCCTCTGAATAGTGACTGATCACTCTTTTCAGAAACACCTGCTGACAATCCACGGTTAGCTTTATAATCAGCTTGATAAAGCAGTTACTTTCGTGTCTCACTGCCCAAGATGTGCGCTGGCTGAGGTGCTATGAAATGAAATAAAACAGATCAATCCCTTTTTTCCAAACCAATCCTTTTCGAGCTTTTCTAGAAAATGATGGCCTCAGTTTCATAAGAAAAAAAATGAACTGAAAGGCTGTATATATTAAGGTTATATTAATTATCCCTCATTGTGTCACATATATATGTAAAATTTAGGATTTCCTTTTGAGTTAATGATCTGCGCGTATTGCTATCATCTGCTTAACGCACAGATAGCAACAAAAAAAAATGCGGCTAATGGAATTTTTTGTGGATAGCTACGAAAGACTGAACTAAATGCTTTTGGGAAAAGTCCAAAATCTTCTATTGCATAAAGGTTACCGTATGGAACCCTCAGAAGACTTCAGAAATCCTCCCTACTGCAGTAATTGGCATTTGTGCATTGGCAAAATTGGTAAAATTTATGCATCTAAATTTTTCGGGTGAAAACGACAACTATATGTCAGAAGCATACGTCAAATTTATGTAGCGATATCTTTCTAAGAAAAAATGTGACTTTAAAACAACACATATAATATGATACACCTACAATAAGGAGATCAGAGTTTATTTTAACTTGTCATTTTAAGGCAAGTTAAAAAAAGTATAAAAGTATTTTGAAAGGCATTTTTATTAACGTATGGATTCTATTGGTGTATTTTTAATGCTCTAACAGGATTAGCAAGATCCAAGATATTCTGTAATTCCTAGGATTTGTTGCCTGTGACTATGAAATGGACACAAAAATGCATTATGGTACAGTAGCTCCAGAATTATACAACTTCTCACAACAGGGCAACATGCTAACAATATCTTAACCCATAGTAACAATATCCCTCCACTACATTGGTGATTTTATTGGTGGAGATTACACATGCCCAGAATCCCCTTCTTTCTGCTGGTTTATAGTTAGATGCAGTTCTGGTACCTTGAAGTCACCCGAAAATGTCAGTCTGAAAGAGAATGAAAAGGTGTTTGGGAACAGGGATGACACTGATTACATAGTGACAGAGGGCAGTCGGCAGTGGCGTCACTTTGTTAAAACATTTGGGGCACGTGCCCCAGATCTCCGAATGTTTAAACACAACTTACCTAATAGAGGTGCCCCGAATCTCCTTTTCCCAGTAGTACTCTGCAGCTGCGCAATGAAATCACGGTGCGCTTGTGTCTATTGTCGCAATGATGTCATCACGCAGCCATGTTTCGCTACTTGGAACTGCCGCCCCTGCACTTCCTCTCCAAGGATATGTAAATGAATTCTGGCCTCCAGCTGCTCCACTGGACATGGGTAGGTAATAGCCACATAGCCCTATTATGCTATTACCTACCCCATATGCAGGGCATTCCACTCATTATATTAATGCAGGCAGTGGCAGCATTTGGTATTATTATACATATTATGTAATGTGCACTACTAGATATGCTGAGTATAATAATACCAAATGCTGCCTCTGCCTGCACTAATATAATGAGTGGATTGCTTTATATATGGGGTAGGTAATAGCCTACCCCAGTATATGAGGAAATTGTTAGTTTGCTGGCATTATGTGATGAAATTGTGACTAAGAGAAGGAGGAAGAAAACCAGGCAGATGCAGTATATGCTGCAAAATAGGTTTGTTTTATTTATGTGATGAAATTCCCATGGCTACCAGTATGTAATGAAAGTCCCATGGCTTCCAGTAGGTAATGAAATTCCCATAGCTACCAGTATGTGATGAAATTCCCATGGCTACCAGTATGTAATAAAATTTCCATGGTTACCAGTATGTAATGAAATTCTCATGGCTACCAGTATGTGATAAAATTCCAATTGCTACCAGTATATGATGAAATTGCCAGTTTGCTACCAGTATATATTGAAATTTCCAGTTTGCTACCAGAGTAAATTATACTGAAATTGCTAGTTTGCTTCTAGTTTATAATGAAAATTACAGTTTGCTAGCATTATATACTGAAATTTCCAGTTTGCTATTAGTGTAACGGAATACTGTGCCTCTGTGTCATTAATTTGTGTATCTCTGTCTACACCTTTTCTCTGTCTGACTATTTCTCTGTCTTTCTATTTATAACTTCCTGGCTGTGTATATATCTCTTGGTTTGTCTATGTTTGGCTTTATCTAGTGGGTGTGGCTTAATTGGGTTGTCCAGTGAAATCATTTGCTCTGGTGAGTGGGGTGTACTATTAGTATTAGTAAGTGGGGTTTCTCTGAGCTAATATCAAATATCATTTAAAGGTTTAAAGCTGACATTTCTCTGGCAATAACATGTATGATTCCTGATTTTTTCAAAACTATTAGATCTATTGGATTTATGAGCAGTAAGGATCAACCATTTCCCTTAATTTGGCAACATTCTGGTAGTTCATGTTGAAATTCCATCAGTAGTGAACCAGTGGCTAGCTTCAGCACATCCTGAATGGCCAGCTCCAGAGCTTTTTTTAAAAACATTTTTACAAAAGTAAAGTAACTAAACTTGGTAATGCATATAAAGGGATTAGAGCTGGGATCCAGATCCGACACGAACCCGGATCCGACACGTAACCCCTCGGTTCCGAAATCCAAAAGATCCGGACGGATCCTACGGATTTCAGGACTTCTATTTTAGAAATTTTCTAAAATAGAAGAGTTCGAGTTTCCGATCGTATTTCCAAAAAATGTACGGTCAAGGCTATTTTCGATAATTAGCCTCGAACATTTGAAAATCTTCGAAAATTCCTTCTGTTTTGGGATCTTCGGGATTTTCCCAAGATCCGGGAACCCGAAAATGGAACAAAACTATGTAGTTTTGGCTATCTCTAAGGGGGATTAATATTTTTGAAGTGATTTGCGGGTAGACATAAATTCATATCCTTTATAAAATAGTATACAATTTATCAATGCAGTGGCAAAATGATAAATCACTTGACATTATCTCTTTCTAAAGGCATTAGTAATGAAGAAATCCCCCAACCCTCTCTTTTATTACCTAAACTATGTACAAACATGCAATTTAATCTCTGACCAACAGATGACCAACTGGCAATGTTGGTTGTCTGTCTCGCTGGATCAACAAACAACGCCTGATTATTGGCCAAATGTTAGTTTAAAGTACATCTTCAAATACAGTACTGTTTACAGTTTTTAAACAGGTGTAGGCTTGGTGTAATTAATGCAAATGTAAACACCCCCCCCTCCTAAAAAAAATTTCACCTAGATTTTCACAAGGGAATCTGTGAAAATATTCAGATCTGCCATTGGTTCCACTATGCCTTTTAATGGAAAGCAGTTTAAATGTTTTAAAAAAAACAAACTAAAATATTTAAAATATGCTTGTGAAGATTCTCATTCATCCAGGTCATGGTATATATGTTGTATTCAATGAGATCAACTGGACTTGAAGTTTAGTTCTTGAAGACGTTTCGCTAGTCATCCGACTGGCTTTCTCCATTCAGTTGATCTAATTGAATACAACAGATAAAAACATTTAAATTAAGCTACTAATACAGTACAAGATGTATCTTTACCCAAAAACTTTCCCCAAAACCCCGAAGGCAGATTATGAGCACTATGAATTAAAGTTGTGCTGACCAATTTTAAATTGGTTTTTGTGTCTTTAACACCTGTTTCAAGTGCTACAGCCAGCGCCGAGTTGGGCCAAACATTTTAAAAGTATCTGCCTGTATGTACTTAGATTTTATAAATCTACTGTAGTTTAACCTCATCTTATTGATTCCTGCAGATAAATAGCACAGGTAAAACTTTGCTCTCCCTGTACATAAGCAATAAAGGAGGAGATGTAAAAGGGCAACAAATCTTATTTCTCACAAAACAATTTTAATGTTGTTGTACCAAATAAGCTTTATTGGGGTTGCTACTGCTTCTTTTTCCCACGCTTCTTTTCTGCTAAGTGCTGCACAGGTGACCTGCTTCCTGAATACTCATTTAAATCCCATGATCCTGCAGTGCAATCCCTCCCCCCTCTTTTATCTATAAGCAGGAGCAGGGAGGGATCATTAATTAAATTTGAACCACAGCATTAAAAGGCAAAAGACAGGCAAACCTGATGTTCAATTTAGAGAGGAGCTTAAAGGTTCGTACACACATGCATTTGCGGTAATGACCCACAACGCATCAGGGAGATTCAATAAAACTTCTTATCATTAAAAATGGTGCTAATTTTGCCCCAACCAATCAGATATTATTTAACATTTGAAAGCTAACATGTGATTGGTCGGGGCAAAATTAGCACCATTCTTAACAATAAGAGCTTTTATTGAATAACCCTAAATGTGTAATAAAGTGCCTGTTTCGGCTGACGATTATTCAGTGTATAGACTCTCGGTCAGCCGAAACAGCCATTCGTTTGGGCCTCATTGATGATCTGACCTAACTGGGCATGCTTGTGCATCGGGCCTCCTCCGCCAAATTGGACGTGTGTACAGGCCTTAAAATAGACGAGCTAGATAGATGAATTATTTAATAAATGTAGAGCTAAGAACACAAAGAAAAAGTGTTCTCTGGAGCAACGATATGAGAATTATGTAGGAAAAGAGAAACAATCATCAACCCTAAAGCAATATGAGGAGTTTAAAATTATAGTAGTAACAAAAACAATCATGCCATTAGAAACTGATGCAGGTGGCCTATGTACCCTAAGTCATGACTATGTATGGTACAAAGCTGAAATTCATTTTTAGAAAAAATAAAATACATTTCAATACTGTGCCACATAGGCGACTAATGTATAATCTGTACCCTCTGTGTTTGCAGAGCTTTGGAAACTTCAAATAATGTGCATTTGCTGCTAGCAGACCTAGATAAACTATTAAAATGGCAAGTGTGATTTAATGTATGTATGTATGTATGTATAGTTTATTTATAAAGCGCCACTTGGTGATGCAGCGCTCTACAATAACAAAATACAAAAAAGTCATACAAAGGGGCAAATACTGTACATAAATAGTTCAATACATAAATATATAAATAGAAGTGCTAGAGACTTTCCACAAGGTCCCTGCCCCGTAGAGCTTACAATCTAGTTAGGTGGGTGACATACAGATACAAAGGAATGGGTATAAGTGCTGGAGTGAGACAGCAGTGCAAA